>JAOUZG010005735.1:12045143-12055873 GCA_026289955.1 Argiope argentata | reverse complement strand
TAAAATGAAATCTGCCAAGCATATTTCAATGTATCATGTCAGAACATGATTTCTTGAACAGCCAAGTACCACCTGCTCGTGCGAGTTAAATTATATTTTTATTCATTTAAATCGTTTCATTGCATTAGTCACTTTAGAATTGCAAACGATTTTAAAAAAAAAACTTTGTCTCGCATTTATTGTTTAAAAAATATCACATTTTCTATTTATTTCATTTCATATAATCACTACTCCAAATGACGGTTTTCTAGGTTTTATTTGCTGTAGTCATTACTTATTTTTTTTAAAGGCAATGGCAATGCGTTATTTAAAGCTGAGTGTTTGAGGTGTTCGTGCAGTTGATAAACTTTTTGTTTCTCGCTTATGGATTTTCGTTGACGCCAAAAAGCTCATATACAGAATAACATCATGTTCTGGCATGATAAAAAGATAAGTGTTATGATAAAATCAGATCTCAAGATGAAATAAAGGTAAGCTGATAAATTAAATTTTTTTTGGGTTGATGTACAGTAGTTTTTACAATAAATAAAGTTTAGTAGTCGACGTTAAATAAAGTAATCAGGATGACTATTAATTAAATTTTTCAAGTGAGCCCTAAAGTCATTTTATTATCTCTATCTCTGCTATGAATAAAGTTAAAAATGTATGTGTATTGTCGCTCTGTATACCAGACTGTTTAATTTATAGCTACCAAATTAGTCATATAAATATTTTGAAAGATAAAGGTATTCACTTTTCCCAGATTAAATATTTTTTTAACTAATAAAAAATTAAGCAAAATTTGGCGTTTCCCGGTGATAATAAATATCCAAAAATTTAATGAAAAAAAAAATTGGTACACTATTTAAAAAAAAAACTTTTTAACGATATTAATTGAATAATCGTGAAATTTTTACTGAATTTTATTAATTTTTAAATGAATTTTTTGCCTAATTTCTAACAATAAAATATATTCTTGTAACCGAGAATCCAAAGCGTTTTCATTCTTTCTTGAAATATTCAATCGCTTGCTTTTCTTCCATTATCAAAAACTAAGAAAGAAAGATTCTGTTGAATATTTGTGTTAGTTTACAAGATCAATAAAAGAAATTAAAAAGTTTGAAGAAAGATTAATGATAAAGGAATCGAGCTTCTAAGTTTTTAATGGCAACTTTGGTGCCAAAGAATTGGTCTCTATTAGAAAGGAGAGATTTTATTATTAATTAACAATTAGGTATAATCATCTATCTGAAACTATATCTAAACTATTTATGTTAAATTTATAATATTTTTTGTGAACCAGATAGTCAATCGAGAGCAATTAGTAGTAAGATTCTGAGCTAAAAAAAGGTTCAATATTATTTTTCTGTGCAATGTTTCATTTTGAATTTTTCTTTTCGTCTTTTATATCATTTGCTTTGCCATGTTCTAAAATGTATATCATTAATTACAACGGGTTCTGATAATTGCAATTTTTTCTTTGCAATGTTTTGAAGAAAATACCTTAGATCGAATTATCGAATTATTTTAAAGTGCCGAATCAGTCGATTAATCGAAATTAGGACGTGAATTCACCTTATAGCTTAAGCTTTCTATTAGTATCATCCCACCTTTTCGCTTATGTTTCATGTCGACACATTGTATATAAAATTTGAAATCCTATTGTTAATTCGAAGTCAAAAAGGAAAACAAATGGAAAACAATGGAACTGGAAAATTTATTTATATTCCTGTAAGTTTTTGTTTATTAAATGTAAGCTGTATCTTCATTAAATGAAAGCTAAGCTGTATGTTTATTAAATGAAAGCTGTATCATCAATTCACAAATATTTTTTAAGATTCTTAATTCACTAGATAACTTTAACATTATACTCAATAGACAATCTTATTATTCTTTTAAAAACCTATAACACATTAAATGTGGTTCATACTATTTGTTTTGAGGCTTTATAAAGCTTCATTTGTTGAATTTGAAGTTTTATTTGTTCCATTTGAAGAACTATACACTTTTTGTTTACTAAATATTTTATTTATTTACAATTTTTCAGAATGATTATTCTTACCACTTTATTTATCGAACAATACTTAATTATTGATGTATTATTTATCTTGCAATTCAATATTAAAAAATAGATCTATACTGTCACTTTTCGTGTTAAAAATCGCATATTTTTGCTATATTTTTATTCGAATCCCTTTTTTTTCTATTTGATAAAATTCTTCAGATGAAAAGGAGCTAATTTGGTACTATCGGATAAATCGAATTTTTATTGTAGTTCATTAAACACCTATTTCCTCAAACTACACCGTTTAAACAAAGTACAGAGTTTACAAATATTTGCATTGTAAAAGAGAACATTCGATCATTTTTTTCAAAAAGTAATTTGATATTGGCCAATACACATTATACTTTTTTTGATAAATTGGCCGAAAAATAGATTTTCGTGATTTTATTCTATCAATATTCATTCCTTAACTGATGTGCCAATTTCTAAGAGCTAATCAGCACTTTCTGTTTGATATCTTGCTTCCGAAATTCGATCCGCGAATAAATCCAGCGTTATCCATACAAAGGAATCAGCGAATGATGGAAAATGATGGAAGACATCCAACAGCTGTTCGATGCTAGCGACATTCTGTCACCCTCCGGCATGAATAGTTATTTTCTGAATGGTTAGAAGGAGGCATTAAGGTCCCACATCGGCATTCTCATTCGTTAGCATGCTCGTGAAGGTATTTTTCGAGATATTACTTATTTGGTATTTAATGCCATTCCTTTCAGAATGTTACTTTTTGTTGTTCATGAAGAAATCGGTTATTAAATGTCTTTTATTTAAATAAATAGCTATCAAATGGATTTATACATTATTATTCAGAGTCATACAAAACTTTGCAAATATTTAGTTTTACACCTAATTGTTTATAATATTTAGTATATTTGTGTTATAAAAGTTTAACCCTTTGCAGTCCGATGGTGCCTCTGATTCACCATTCAAGACTGTGCATCCGTTTAACGTTTTATTTATTTATTTTTCAAATTTAATTGTTAAAAATGCCTCATAATGGTTAAGAGATGTAGATTAATTTTTCAAAGAAATTCGACTTAAAAGAATTATTTATATTTATTTTTCATAACAATAAGCAAATCTTTGTATTAGGTGAATAATTTTGCATTTAATTATTTATCCGAGTGCAAAGGGTTAAATAATAGAACACAAATACACTATATAAAGAAAATTATTCAATTTTTTTAAAAAAAGACGGAAAACTATAAAATTAGGAATGGAGTTTAAAATGTTTTATGCCTCTTTAGACTTGTTATTCCTTCATCACTTTATTATATTTTTGTTTTAGTATACCATTTCAATAATGTGAAAATACATAGGATGATTTTACTCTAATTTATAATTTAAAATATCAATAATTCATTGCCAAAACACGCGTTGTCCAGCCAGTGTTTGAATAATGCTAGTTAAGAGTACAATCAAAGAAATAAATTTACGATAATATTTCTCTGACAATGTTCCTCAGTTATATTTCCAGCCCTATGTGTCGGCAAGATATACACTAATGAAGAAAAAGTACAGAGACCTTATAATTCTTTTTTATTTTCTCGAATGTATAGAATGTAGAAAACATAGTAATCGTCAAAAAGCTCGAACTTTTGAAGAATCTTCACGTTTTAGACACGTTTTTGGAAATATCCTCGTTTTAGACACATTTTTGGAAAATTTTCGTTACTGTCAATTTGTTCTTTCAGAAACATATAAAAGCGATTATTCAAAAACTCAATGACATGAATATATCAAATTTGGCATGAGACTTTGAGACAAACTTTTACTTAAACCTACTGAGAAAATCACCAAATAACGCGCCAAAGATAACACTATAGATTCAGAAAAATTGCTAACTTCATGCCAAAAAATTATCTAGTACCTATTGGACGCCAATGCTATGTAACGCGTTTTTTGACAAATCAAGTTTGTTATAGAGTAAGCGGGAAAGTTTTTGGGACACCATTCTCGTTGTTTTACTTTATAATAACCATCTGCAAATTCTTATGACTTTCCTTCTTCTAACTATAATTGAAACAATAGTTAAATATTTTTAGATGAATGAATCGGGGTACATAACGCTTATAATAAAAGAGAAAGGAATATGATTTGATTATCTCCATACAGATAATGGGAAACAATAACCGACCAGTCTTAACGGAAAAAAAGACTTTTTAATACCCACTAGAATAAGTAAAAATAAGCGTCTAGTCGGTTGTGGATTAAGAGTAATCCCAATGGAAGAAAGATGACGAAAAAGCTTTATTGTCCCAAAAGAAAGGAAAAGAAGAAAAGAAACACAACTCACACTAACTAAATACGATAATAATGGATTGCTCTTATGCCTCAATAACGAAAGTTCAGTGTTTGTTTAGTTTCATTTCTTCTTAGTTTTAGCATTGTCTGATCGAAATGACTCTTTGAACTTTTGACTTTCCGAAGTTTTTTCTCATTAAAGAGCGTTATTTATAGCATTAAAATTAACTAGGCTAATAATGGAAGGCAGCGAAACTTTACAAAAGAGAATGAAAATGTTATGCTCTTATTGAGTTTGCTTGCTTGTTCTTTTTCCAAGTCTCTCCCCCATTTTTATTTAGAGAAAAGCATTATCATTGAACTGGCTTATAATTTGGAATCAACATATGCATAGTGTATTATTTTAAGAGAAAATAGTATTTAAGTAAGGTAAAATAGCGTACTATAATTTTTAATGTATTACTAATATGCTATGATGCGATATACTTGCTGAAAAAATATTCGAATCCCTTTAAATACAGATTTTTGGATCTAAAAGACCTAAAACTTTAAAATTCTAGAAAGTATTTTAAGATGCATGTCGTTACTTCTAGGGTAGTATTGCTCGAAAGGAAAGGATTTCTGAAAAACTTATTAGATTTTTAACGAAAAATTAATCAATATTTTAAAGTATTCCTCTGGAACATCACAATTTATTATTATATAAATGACATTTTAAAATAATTTTAAAGTTTAAAAAATAATTATTTACATGATAATATTTTTTACAGCTTTCTATTTAATTTGAACAAATTAAAAACATTTATAACTAATATTTTACAGCAAAACTTTTCATTGTTTTGCTAAGATTTACACTCGCCTGCATTATGAACATATTGAATACATTATTTTGTGTGTGTGTTCATATACTTTGCTATACAATAAGAAGAAATAAAAATGAAATAACGATAAACGAATTATGGCTTAAATATAGCGTTATGACGTTTCGGACGAGATTTTCGAAACATCTTTCTTAGTCTTTTGGTAATGTTTTCTGTTCATTTTTGACATGATACTGTGAAATGAACTTACTGAATTTTGAAATTAGTTACGACTAGGTTGTTTTTTGCTATATATCACTGAAATACATTTTTCTAAATTTTCATATTTAATCTTATTGCTGAATTGTAGATACAGTTAATGCAAAGAAAAAAAGAAACTTAATCACTGCTTTTGTAACATATTTCTTATTCTTTAAAGTAATAAAAATATTGAAATAAAGAAATAAGTAATAAAACAATCTCTGTCGAATGTCTTTACAAATAATAAAAGAAAAAAATCATTTCTCTTCAGCACCCATTTAGAATTAAAATTAAATAGGGGCTTCTATTCGAAAGCTCATATACGAGAATATTTGTTGACATTGCAGTTAGAATTTTAATTATTTAAAAATGAAAGAAAATTTTGGCACTTATCTGTTTTAAATTCTTAAAATGTAATAACACGAAAAGGAATTTAATACTATTTCAAAATTTAAAGAGTTACAAGCTGAATACTATCCGCTTTGTCGTCCTTAACGCATCTATCGAATTCAAATGAAACTTCTGCAGGGTGGCCATAACGTTCTTAAATTGTTCTACATTTTAAAACTTTTAAACGTTTAAAAATATTTGTAAATGTTTACTTGTCTCAGTTTTTATTTTCGTTTGTTCTAATGCGGCGAAAAACCGAAATTTTCGAGGACAGGAGAGGACGTCGAAAAAGTTAATATTAGATTGTTATTATGCAAATTTGCAAGTTTTCAACACCGAGCCACTTACTAAATAATCTCATAGCCATACCATTATTCTATTACCCTATTTTGTCCGGAGATTAAGAAATTTTAGTTCAAGAACTCCGTGGCCCTCCCCTCAATTCGACAAAAAAGAACAACACTTCGTTAGAATTTGGACTTGTAATCTCTTTGTTCAGAATGCCGAATTGTAACAAAATAATCACCGATACTTCGAATATAGATATTAATCTATATAAAAAAACTGAACTACACCATCAAGAAAAGAATGCTCATCCATTTTTCATTTGGAAATTTTCGGAATTTACAAGCATTTCTCTTAAATTGTTATAAATGAAATATTTTACAGAAGTTTCTCTTGTTGCCAATTTAAGCAATTGTCACATGATCTCAAATATTTTTGATCTGGTATTCTGTACGGTTACCATATCGCGTACACGTCATCGCTGTTGCAAATTCATCATATGATGGAAAGATATCGATTGAGGGTCTCTCGCTTGCGAGCCAGACGATAGAATTACATTTCATTTGGCTTTTAGGCTGGTGGCAATAATGGTGGTGTCAATTTTCCGAAAAGGCTATGCCTGATATTCGTAAGTGTCCACCTTGCATTGATAAAACTGTGGTGAGTCGGGGTGAAAGTAAGAGATTCAGAATAAAAGGGCACCGTTAATCTCAGATAGTAACTGAAATCTTGTGAACACCTTATTCTTTGTATTTGTACTGGTATGAATAGGAGTTTATGAAATCATTGAAATATGAGATGTCTTGATAATACTTTCTAAGCAACAATGATGCACTTGTTTTGAAAATAGTTTAAAGTCAATACAAAAATGCTTCAATTTTCAGAACTTTTGGATCTGAAGGATAGAATTAGAATAGCGATTTCAAATAACCGTCTTGGGGAGTATTTAATATCCTTTAAAGAAATAAGCATGCCAAATTGAAAATAATATCTTAAAAGGATACATATTCTATACGCAAATTAGTCAATAAAAGGTATCTTAAATGCTTTTAATTAGCCTTGATAAGATTATTCCAGTACAGGTTTCTTTTTGATGTGGGAAACAGTTGAACCAATAAATAGTATGAATGCATTTTTAGGACGAAAAGGTATAGGTATGTCCGGGTTTAGTTAAGTTTACTTTACTTATATTGATATTCCATTTTGAATCAAAATAAGAGCTATTTTGGGATGAATTTCGTAATTTTGATCAACACATTTAAACTCGAGTTTTTAATGAATCTTAGCCTTTCAGACCTCTTACATCAGCTAACTACATTTCTGGAATTATGTCTGTTTATGAATACGATAACATAAAAAGGCTTTAGGCCGGCGTCCTGGCACAGAGGTAGCACGTCTTTCTCGTGATATGGGCTTTCCGAGTTCGAGTCCCAGTAAGGGCATGGTTGTTTTTCTGTGTACTATCTGTAAGTGTAGGAATTTCCCCCTATGTGAAAAAGGGGCTGTACAAGCGAATTTGATGAGTGTGTAGCTAAAGTCATACTGTTGGCCCTAGTTGGCGCTATTTCAAACAAGAGAGGATTATTTCGGCTTAAATCCATTGATTCGTCTGCGGGCTTGTCCTTGGCAAGTGTCATCAGTAAAAACAACTTATAAATGATATTTACGTCATCTATTTTAAATAAGGTTGTCAAATTAGAGATAATAGTTATAATAGTTACATAATTTATGATTGATTGCGAGAGAAGTATATTTATTTTATTTATTCTACCTCATATTTTAAAATGTCGCCAAAGAAATGTGATATATGGTGGCCTAACAGCAGAATCTCAGTTTTAAACCACAGTTTCCTAGATGATATTTACGTTTCGGTCCCGATGCATATTGAACTTATGCATTTGAACGTATGGCATCGTTATTGATGCATAAGAGCAATCCATTATTTTCTTATGTATATAACGTAAATCAAAGATTCACTTAAAATATCTTGACAGTTTGAGGTATTGGATGTCATTTTCAGTATCCAACCAAATTATTATGTTGTTGTTGTTACTTATGGCACTTGCTTATGGACACACCCACCGCTGATTCAGCAGCAGATTTAAGCCGAAAGAAGCGTCTCTTGTTTTAGAAGTAGCGCCAACTAGGGCCAAGAGTACGACTTAACTACACGCTCACCACATTTGCTTGGACATCCCCTTTTTACAGGGGGCGCAGTTACACATCTTACAGATAGCACACAAAAAAACAATCATGCCTAAACCTGGACTCGAACGCGGCACTCCCAGAACACGAGGAAGACGCGCAACCTCTGCGCCAGAAAGTCGCCAAGTTATTATCGTAATATAAGATGGAATATTTATCCAGCAAGGATCTTATCCAAATAAATTCTAATAAAAAAAAAAGAGCTTCTGTTTTTCAAATTCTTGGAGAAAGAATAATCGTCTATTACTCTTCATTGTTATTAAGCTTTGATGAGTCAAAAAAATTTCCCAACCTGTGTCAAAGACTCTCCCAACAGCAATCATCTTTGTTCCGACGATTATTCAGAATCCGAAACCTGAAAAAAAAGTGGCGGTATCCTTACTATCTCTGGCAGAGGTAAGAAAACTTCTGCGTAAGCCCATCTCAATTTCCACCGTTCATGACGACCTGTGAAAGCACCCAACCTATTCATACTTTAAAATGAACGCCCGCGGAACAAAAAAGAAGTCGGCCCAACTTCAAATGGGAGTCCTTCTGCATTTATTAAACATCGAAACGATACAACTAAAGGGGGAGGGTTATTCCTCAAGTTACATATCTCTGTCCTCCCCACTCCTTTTCCGATATCAGGGCTGAGCAAGAGAAACAGATACGGACGCGGAATATATATTCGGGAATTTCAACCGTGAGCCCAGCGGAATTTATTAAGTAAACGTCTGTTGCCTTCCATCCCCCCTTCTTCCCCATTCATATATGAATAATTCAAAATTCACGCGGAAGTGAGCAGCTTAACGAAATTCGCACGCTGGGCTTCTGTGGTCGGAACAGTTCCGGGGTATCCTGCGTCGGCAGAACATCCTTGCCAATCAGGAAGAGCTGATTTCGGACGGAAAGGCTTGGAAAAAGATCCGATTTCGTGTTTGTGTCAACGAAGTTTCACGTCGAAGAAAATGTCTTGTCAGGCAAGTCGAGTTATGCCATAAATAAAAAAAGAAGAGAAATTTTAGTTTTAAGTATCGGAGTCATTGAGGGCCTATGAATCTTTCTAATCGAAAAGTTTGTATCAAAGTTAACTGGAGAGAGCATAATCCCTTGCTATTTTAGAGTGGCTTAGAACTGAGCAAACTCATAATGTACAGAATTATTTATGTATAAGTGCTAAAGACTATGCACAGAGGATTTAATTGTAATAGGATAGTATTTAGTTGACTTAATAGTATTGAGATAGAATTATTTTTCATTTAATTAAATTTTGAATAAATATATGATCAAGATACTATTTGGATGACAAACAGTCTAAAGGAGTCATTTTTTTACCATATTAATAAAAGAATTGAATATATTTATATATTTCACATAAAACTGGGATAAATAGATTATTTTATTTTACATTTCCTGGGTAAATATAGAAATTTTTTTTCTTTAAATGTAATTTCTAAGAGTGATTCTATGTTCTAACAAAAACTTATTTTTTAAATTTTGCTTTAAAAATGAGACGAATCTTTTATTATATCTATAATTTATTTTTGAAGATAAATTATGAGTAACTTATAGCAGTAAATGCAAAACATTAAAGTTTTATTCTTTACGCATTAGAGCAAAAATTTCATAAGCGAATAATTTTTACTCTTTCATTGACAATGTAATCGTTGGTTGATTAATTAAAAATAATTATTTATTTATTCTACATTCAGATTCGTAGAACATATAAAATTAATTTTACAAAGTTGTTAAAGAGGGGTTTTTTTCTCTGCTTGACTAGGAAATCTAAATGACATAGCGTCTTTGTTTGCTTCAGTTTTATGTAAAATTTGTAAATATATATATACACACACTGAAGTGACAAAAGTCATGGGATAGCAATATGCAAATATACAGGTGGCAGTAGTATCGCAGCGAAAAAGTATAAATGCGCAGTTCGTTTTCCAGAGCTTTCATTTGTGTTCAAGTTATTCATGTGAACAGGTTTTTCGTGATTTATGGAGACACGACGAGAATTAACAGACTTTGAACGTGGAATGTTAGTTGGAGCCAGACGCATGGGTCATTCCATTGCGGATATCGTTAGTGAATTCAACACTCCGAGAGTATCAAGATTGTGCCGAGAGTATGAAATTTCAGGCATCCCATCCCATCATGGACAGCGCAGTGGGAGACCACCCGCACTTAACGACCGAGACCGCCGACGTCTGTGTAGAATGGTCAATGTCAATAGACACGCAACGCTTCTTCAAATAACTGCAGAAATCAATGTGGGACGTACGAGAGACGTGTCCGATAGGACTGTGCGGCGAAATTTGTCTTCCTTGGGCTATGACAGCAGAAGACCGACTCGAGTGCCTTTACTGACAGCACGAAATCGCCTGCAGTGGCTCTCCTGGGCTCGTGAGAATATCGACTGGTCCGTAGACTAGTGGAAAACCGTGGCGTGGTCAGATGAGTCACGATTTCAGTTGTTACGAGCTGATGGTAGAGTTCGAGTGTGGCGCAGACCCCACGAA
>JAOUZG010005735.1:12027524-12044743 GCA_026289955.1 Argiope argentata | reverse complement strand
CACTTTTTTTCATAACCGTCTAATAATCAGGATTTTATCTACTTTTCTATCACACTGGTAAATCTGCGCTGTGATTACATAAATAAATCTCCCCCACCCAAAACAAAGAAATCGGCAGCGAATAATGAAGCAGTTTTTTTCTCCCTTCGTCCTTTTCAATAAAATAGATTGGACGAGACAATGACTAAAAACAAATCTATAGCTACTCAACAAAGATCCTAGAGATCCGGGCGCACTAAAATGTTTAATTGAATCGTCCTGAAGACACTTTTTAGCGCAGATGCCTGCACGCTATCCCATTCCGACCAGCATTCATCACATGACAGTCGCCATTTATCACCCGGCCATGGTTGCCGTGAAAGAATTTTCCCCCTCAGTTTATTTTATCCTTTCCCCGCAAAACAACGATGCCTGTTCTCTACCGGAAGCGCTAAAAGATTCGTCTTAAATTCGATTTCAGTTGTGAACAGGGAGATGAAATGCTAATGCGAGTATCACGCAGTTGGAACACTTGTTTGGAAGGAGGCAGATTTTTTTTTTTACCTCTGTCTCTCTCTCTCTTTTGTTTATTCTGAAGTCCGGCGTTCCGATTCCCTCCATGGAAGCTCGGAAATATCTCTGGAATGTGAAAAATCACATTCAAAAGGCAAAAATAAAATTCGAAAGCAAAGAATCGTTCTCGATGCATTCTTTATTCATAGCATTCGATTCTATTTGCATTTAAAAAACATTGAAACGTCGATTTTTTTTCTGGAATTCTTTTATCTAAAATAATTGGCGATCTTAATAAGAACCCTTATTTCTATGACTCGAAATGCTTAGTGCTTTTCTTACTCAAAACCTTAAGAATTTCTTCAATGAACATCAAGATTTTTTAAAATTATTTTTTTACTCGTATGCTTTGGAATATCTGTATTTTAAAATTTTTTGATAACAGTTCACAGTAAAAATGTTTTGTTTACCTATATATCTATCTTAATTATTACACATTATAAATTTATTTGCCTGTAAAGATTTAATTTATAAATAATTTTATTACTACATAATAAAACTAAGCATCAACTCTCTCCTTTCTAATATCAATTGAATTCCTTTTCTTCAAAATATAGAACTCCAGAATTTCTTTTTCTATCGCATCTGCTGTCAAAGAAGCATACATAATAATATTACAATACTAGAAAAAGCAGGTAAAAATATTTTTCGCCCGTAAACTTTGGAGGTATCAAACTTTTCTAACAAAAACAACATCATGTTCTCACGTGATAATAAATGAAATTTAACACGCCGTTTTGACAACAAAATAGTATATCTATGTAAAAGTTTAAGATAAATTGGTTAGTGGGATTCAGGACAAAAAGTATCCTCGATTCTGTTCAATATGTCATTGAACTAATCACAAAATACCCAAATCTTTTTATTGCGCAATGTATTATTGTATAGATACTGAACTGTGGATACGTAGCCGAAAGTTGTAGAATAAATAATCCTAATTATTACATTTTTCATTTTTTAACTAACTAACTAACTAATTAACCTAATTGAGATAAAAGTACACTGGCTAACCATGTTGAAGCACGCATTAGTTCTTTGATTAATCGGGTCTGCTCTTCTGTTTTAATATTTACTCTTAAATAATAATTTTCTAAATTAAATTTGCGTGCCATAGAAATGAATTGAGTCTGAATTCAAACTTCCTCGCGGTTCATTCATTTGATATCCAAACTCAACTTCTGTTATCAACGGAAGGAAAGAATCCGGAAACCTCAAAGAGTCGGCACTGGTAAGGAAACCATTTTCTTTTAGGACGCGAATCTTTAGAACCCATTGAAATGCGAAGCTCTGAAGGAGTTTGAACTCGGCGAACAATGCCTTCTGAATAATTTTGAGAAAGGAGAGGCAATTGTGGTGGCCCATTATCTATGGGTCACCAGCATTTCGATGGACGATAAGAAATGAATGCATCGATCGAGGAAGAGGAGGACGCATATTAAAGTAGAGCTCGGATTACGGGCTGTGGAAGGAAATTAAATTCATCCATGATAAATAGTGGCTCCTGGTCAGAGGAGACCTAAGAAGGAACTGTTAAAGCATTCGGAAAAATAAATCCGGCATTTCCAAGAAACCAAATCGATAAAAAGGAATTGGGGGTAATTTTACACCGTTTCAGAGTGAAAATGCAGTTAAAGGAATTGAAAAAGGAAATCGCTAAAATTTGAGTTATAAAATAAAAGGAATTAAAAAAAAATTAAATTTTATATGTTTTTCAGGAATTAATACATACTAATTGATATAGTCAAAATCGCTAGTGATTAAAATACTTTCACATATGGTATCTGCAATGTAAAATTTATTTTTAAACAAAATATTATAATAGAAAAAATTGTTTCGTTGCTTTAAATATTTCTGCACAAAAATGAGAGAAGACGAATTAAAAAAAAAACATTGAGAATGAATTTACTACATTTATTGTATAAATACTTCAAACCTTATTAACGCAAACTCAAGCATGAAAACACATTAACGAGATTAAGGTTGACTAAATAGGTAATTGTCCATCAATGAAACCATGCAAACAAATCAAATAATTATTTGCTTTGACATGAATTTTCAATCGCCTGCCTTTAAAACTTTCGCTGAAAATTGAATTATCACTGAAATAGCTGAAATTCGAGTTATAAAATAAAAGGATTTTTTTAAAAAATTAATATTATATGTTTTGCAGGAATTAATGCGCACTAATTGATATAGTCAAAACCGCTAGTGATTAAAATACTTTCATATATGGTATCTGCAAAGTAAAATTTATTTTTCCACAAAATATTATAATTTAAAAATTATTTTGTTGCTTTAAATATTTCTGCACAAAAATGAGAGCAGATGATTTTTTTTAAAAGAACACATTGAGAATGAATTTACTACGTTTATTGTATAAATACTTCAAACATTATTCACGCATACTCAAACATGAAAAAACTTTAATGAGTATTTTGAGATTACAAATGATTAAATTGGTAATTTTTCATTAATGAAACCATGCAAATAAATCAAATCATTATTTGCTTTGATATTAATTGTTAATAGTCTGCCTTTAAAACTTTTTGTTTAATATTCTTCTAAAGTTGTGCTAATATGTGTTCTGGCAATTGTCCATTGTATCTATTCTTGTACTTCAACGATAAAAAAAGAGTTTCATAAATATTCTTTTAAAACGAATTAATAATGCTGTTCATGTATTCTAAATAATGCATTCCATTTTTCTAAAATTGAAATACAGAAAATTATATATCTTCAATTAAAGAAAAACTTCAACACAATCATAAATACATTTTACCTCCATATCTCTTATCCATTGCCGTTCGCTTCGTTATTTTGCTCCCTTTTTTCATACGGTAAAATAGAGGTATACGATGAGGAATCCAAGAGATACAATATCATATAGAGGCTCTTTATTATATAGAAAATGCAGGAAAATACATCCCGATATATTCAGATACAAGTTTGTCATAGTAGTTTACTTGCAGTAAAGAAATTTCACATTAGAAGCAACCTGTCAATAAAAAGTATAATAGCGCAACGCTCACAGAGAGAACTGTAAAGGGAATCTTCGCTCAATCATTTTCTCTCGACTTGACCACTGGCTCTATCTCTCGGGCTTTTTTAGTTTCTGGGACAGGACAGCGAATGTCCTAGACAAACTATGAAACTCGGGTCTTAAAGGAACTATTTCCAAGATTCTCGAATAAATGAGAACCTACATTTTTGCCACCAAAGTCGTCAAATTCGTCACGAAACCGCCAGAAGAATTTGTCGCCATGGTCGAGGTATGTACTGTATTCATTTCTCAGTCAATACTATATCTATAAAACTACTTTCCTTACCAGAGGACTTATTCTTAAGGGAAAAATATAAATTCACATCAAGATTCCTTAACGATCTAAATCTTTTTCTTTTCATTTTCTGTTTTAAGTTCTTTATTTTTTATGTCATAAAATCTTTAGAGAAAAATTGACTTTATCAGCAGAAAGTTGATGAAATTTACAACTCGTTCTTTGATCCCAAGATATATAAATTTGCTTATAAAAAGTACCTGCCAGTATTATACATTCAAATATATAACATTCCATTGTATTAAAATTAGCACAATTATCAGACGTGGGTGTGGGAACTACATTTGAATCGAAGAAAAATGATTCAATTTATTTAAAACTAAGAATCAAAATTTTTATAAATATTTATGAAAATATTTCTTATAAAGAGATAAATAAATATTATACACATTAGATTTCTAGCTCTACTCATACTTGCAAAGTAAACTTATAACATTGTAGCAAAATTTTAAAAAGCACGTTTACACAATAACTAATCCAAATGCAGAATTTGCGCCTTTTGGATTCTTTAAATCTTAGTTTCGACATAAGTGAAATTGTATACATATGATTACAGAAAATACAGCTTTTAATGCATTCTTAATACTTCAATTTAATATTAACTTCCTGTTTGAAAGTAATTAATAGAGTAGTTTGATACAATATCGTAATTTTAGAACGCTTTCAAAAGGCAAATACAGAGCTCTAAGACAGATATATTTTACAAATTACTCCAAAGTATCAACAGGAACTTATTCGATTCAATTTAACGTTGCCTCAGACCATACACGACGAGTTTTTAATGAATCAAATTTTGACTCTCTGAAGCCGAAACCTTACCATTAAATCATCTTGGTCTCAAAGCGTTCTCTAATATTCATAAAATTAATAGAGATAACCATTTTGATCTAAAATATTGTGATAATATTTTACGGATAAACGAATCCAATTTAGTTTCTTTTTTATTATTTTATATCCAATTTTTAAGCTCTTTTTTGAGTTTCGTAGAGTTTGAAAATACGAAACAATTTATCAAGCATGTAAAGAAGTGAAAGAAAATTTGAAACGTAAATGCGGGAAAAAGATAAATATATATTCAAAGTATGTATTAAATGATAAACACACACACACACACACACACACACACACACACACACACACACAATGAGTTACTTCAAATTCAAAGTTTTAGGGCCTAATTTTTTTAAAGCTAAATGAGCCAATCATGACAATTCTAATATATGTTCTTTAAAATTATGTATAATATTTTCTGAGGTGGGATGAGGTCAAGGGACAAATTTGAAGACTGTAGTAAATTTGTGAGAAAGATAGCTTGGTATTATTTAATAAAATCACAAGAGAGAAAAAATCTTGGAATACAATTTATGTTTTTAATTTCAAACATAACATACATGCCATGACTCTAATTAACATGTGAAGCTATATGT
Organism: Argiope argentata; assembly: GCA_026289955.1. NCBI lineage: Eukaryota > Metazoa > Arthropoda > Arachnida > Araneae > Araneidae > Argiope > Argiope argentata. The sequence goes on along the minus strand of JAOUZG010005735.1, from coordinate 12,039,429 downwards.
GATTTAGTACATTTTTATTTGATTTTGTATACTTAAAATTAAGCTATATTATATCATTAATTGATCCCTCTCTTCAAACCATTGCCAGGTGCGAACAAATACGGACACAGAATTTCAGTTTCAAAATCTCCCCTTAAAAGCTTCTCCGTAGTCCCCGAACGAGTGCGCCAAGAAGGACTAAAACCCTTTTAATCCTCGGTTCCATTAAAACGCTGCTAATGAAGGCAAATGACGCCAACCGCTTCATTGCCTATTCGCGTGCCGACGACATAATGCACCGCCTTCTGTGCCAAAAAAATTACAAAAAGAAAGACGAGAGAGAGAGAGAGAAAGAAAGAGAGAAGAAAAACTGGAAGCGAAACACTGTCAAAAGCATCTCGGAAAGGCTTTAAAGACACTTCAAAGGGGGAAGGATCTTCGCGTACAGTAAATATCGCCTCTTCTGGTGGATCCCGGGGGACATCAAAGGCGCTCGCCAGAAGAAAGGGGGAGGGAGTACGAACCTTAAAAACTTAAAATAGAAAAATCAGATTCTCGAGTTGCGCTTATGAAAAGAAACTTTTCCTCCTCAAAATTTTTGGAAGTCGATAAGAGGGAAAAACAACAACAAGTTGCGAAGGGGAGAAATTGATTTTAAATCGGTTTTTGTACAGCGTCCTGAGTTGGAAAATAAACCGTTTCGGCAGCAGTTCTTCATGGACAGGAGAGAATAGAGTGGGAGACACGAGAGCTGTTATTTTGATTGCCTTGGAGAGAATCAACGGGATCAGAATAAAAAAAATCCCTCCTATTTACTTTTTTCCCCCTACCAACCTTTTCAAACCGGCGATAAACAACGAGGCCTATATTAGATTGTATTCTTACTTCTTTGAGAATGTCCTTAAGGTGGGAACTGCTTTTGAAACATAATCACTCCAGGTATTGAGTAAATAAAACTCTGGCGCTTTTTTTACATTCTTCCATGGCTTTTTTATTTCCTGTCTCAGTTTCTATTTTTTGGTTGGACTCATTGATTGAGAAGTTTTGAGGTAAGAATCTTCGAAACACTTAAATTTCGACAGAAGAGTTAATATTTACTTTCAAAACGTAAAGATGATTTTGTTACACTTCTTGGATAATGTTTCCTTTTCGCTCTTTTTATTCCCCCAAGACAGTGTGAAATACAAAAGTACATACTAGGAGAAATTTGAGGCCTGATCTTCACTACAGTAATACAGAATTCTAATGGATTTTATAAAATACTGAATATGGAAATGTTAAGGAAAAACATTATTTTATGAGAGAAAACAGAAGTGAAGATGGTGTAAGTGGATGATATAAGTTAGAACTTTTATCATCCAAAAATTGAAAATACTATATCTTTCAAAAAACCCTATACAATTTGAACGGATCCGAATCTGAAATAATTTAATCATAGTATTGTTGTAGAATAATATATATATATGAATTATGATGAAATTTTTATTATTTATGCCGATAATAATAATAGTAATAATTCATAAAATTTGTATTATAATATGATCGATAATTCATAGTATTTATACCGATTTTTTAAAATTTAAAAGCATTTGCAAGAAGAAAATTGATACATTTGTTTTTGTACAAACATATTAATACAAACAAGAATGGTGAGATAAATAAGAAACGTGAATAGAAACATTTTAAATAAAATTTATCAATTAGAATAATCTATTGATAATATTTTACTACCTTTGATTGTGTTTTTTTTATTGCATTTAATGTGTTAGTGATTATTCCTAAGATTTATTTAAAAACAAATCACCTTTGGCAATCACTTAATTCATCTGGGATATAGATTATATTCCATTTTATTTAAATTGCTTGGATATAAAATCATTTTCCGCAAAGCTGTTAAACATTAAAGCCATGTTATGTTAATTTCCTTACATATGCTTTAATTATTGCGTAAATACAACTTTTTAAAGAAGACCAGTCTCACGTCATTTGAGAACTTTTAAAAATGTAAATGTCCGTTTCATCTGTCTTCTAAATTTTGAGATTCCTAGTCTTTCTTTTTTATACAAAATATATAAAAAGGAAGCTACACATATATTGAACTGAATTGTTCTTTTTTAGCTTTGAGTAATGCAGGAAAGCCAAATGGTTAAATATTTGCTGAATTCACAATGATAGTGGCTTGAATTTAAGAGCAACAACTTAATCTATTGTTGGATATTAAGCAATCTTTAAAAAACACGTCAAAATTGTGAAATTTTTTCGAAGGAATATTGAGTTAATACCATTGAAAAATTATTTGATTTTTGAGGGTGAGTAATTGAACACAATGTGTGCAATAAATAATTTTTGTGTCGAAATATATTTGGATTTATAGTGAAAAGAAGACGAAATTTTACTTCATTTTTAATTAATGCAAAATTTTAATTTAAAAAATCGTTTCAAGAAAAATCGTTTAATCGCATTTACACACTTTCTACTATGCATGTATCAGTATTGGTAGCTTATTGTGTATAGTCGAGTATTCCACCACCACTGAATGAAACAGTATCGATAGGATTTGTTAGGCTAATAACCAAGTTTGGTAACTAACTCTAGGTCAATATCCTAATCGGTGACTTGTATAACTTTATTTCCTTTCTCATTTAAAACAAATTATAATTTTTTTCTAATTTTACTTTGTTAAAAAACGTTTAATAAGTTGGTTGAATTTATAAACTTATTCGATGAAAATTATATTTCAAATCAGTATTTGAGATTTAAAAATTATAGATTATAGACGAGGTTTCATATCTACACAAAATATAATTTTTTGTTCTTTTATAAGTGCAAGAATATTACTTAAAAAATGAAAATGAAATCTGTAATTATGCATGTTACCTTGAAAAAATCATTACTATTTGAAAAAAATGCTTTGTTTCTTGTTGTCTTAGATAAAAACGTATTTCTTGCTTCACTAAAAAAGCATACCTATTTAAAAATAAGTCCTTAGAAGTAGGGACTGTATAGAAATTTGAAGTCTATAAAAGGGTACAAGTCATTATTTATGAATACCCATATATGTAAAAAAAATCAATTCTTATTCATAAATAAACCTTACCGCATCATTAACCTCAGAATAAAAAGAAGGCTTTTTCCGAATCGTGCTTGTACTGCGGTAATGTATTCGCTTTCTTGAAAACGCACGCAGATGAAGGTGTTTTAAAAGCGCCAGAAGTTGTCTTTTTCAACAGCAGAAAGCAGAAGGAAAAAAAAGAACAGAAAAGATTTGCAGCCCAATCAATTCCTCCCTACCGAAACGCACCCTTTTTTTAACGATCAGTGTTTACACGCATTTATTTATGCAGATGGACTAATGGCTCGATCGGTAATAAGCCTGTCAAATGCACGCGGCCTGACTGCGAAAAAGGTTCCACTTTAAGTATAAACAGGATACAATCGCGAAAAGGTTTCGGATTTGCAAACATCGATCCACGACCGCTTTCCTTTGATAGCCCCGAATTTGTCCCCTGTGTGACGGGGACGGAGAATGATTCGGGTTCTTAAATTATGTTTGCTTGGAAAACAGCTCTGTCGACGGTGTGAAAGTCTCGCGAGCAGCCGTTTTTGTGATTTCGGTATACATTGGTAAACAAAAGAGCGTGTAGAGGCAGGGATTCGTAATTTGCGTTAATGAAGAAAGAAGAAAATGAAGGCTGTTCCGTTCGTGATCGCACAGGAACTGCAGAAGAAATCGTTTTGCAATTTTCTGCTGCTACTTGCGCTGTCGGCAAAGAGAGTATGTCCTTGTTGATTTAACATTTGTTTATAATGTTTGCATTTGAGTACTATGCGATATGGCCTTGATTTGCTAATATAGTTGAAAAAGGCATTGTTCTGTAGAATAATGTAATATAAAGTTTGAGCCTCGTTTACTTAAAAGGCTATAAATCAAAATTATTTGAAAAAAAATTCTTTCTTTCTAAACGGACAATTATAGAGGAGTTCATATCTAGATATGACAGTTTATATGCAGCATGACCAATGCCCATACTTATAGTAGGTCCATTGAGAATTAAATCTGAGACGATGGACATCAGATTAATCTCTAAAAAAGTCCTTAATCAAATAGAAATTGACTTAGAACCCTTTAGTTCCTTGTCCTCTTTCCTCCATCAGTTCTAAGTTTTAAAACCAAATATTTTTTATTGAATTGCATTTATATCTATAGAAGAGGTCATGAATCATAAATATTTGAACAAACCAAAATAATAAAATATTTAACTGTTTATGTTATTCGAAAGTAATGGTTTTAGTATATCACACATAAAAAATTAAAATTAAAAGTTATTTTAAAACAAATTGATAAAATAAATCATAATTTTCTCAAAGTCTACATGCAAATTCAAAGCTAACGATTTTTTTACTTGAGTGTCAATCAATCAGCTAGAAAGGATTTGAGATTTTATAGTTTCATCTCCAGTACGTAGTTAAGCAATTTTATGCATATTAAGAAACTAAAATCATTAAATATATAAGAAACTTGGCCCTAGATGGAGCTACTTGTAAAACAAAGAGACTCATTTCTTAGGCTTAAAATCTGCTGATCCTCTCTGCGGAAGCTTGTCCACGGCAAGTGCCATTAGTCACAACACACACACAGAGACAGAGAGAGAGACAAATCAATTCATCACCATCTATTGTTATTTGATTAAAAAAACAATAGATGGTGATCTAAAATTTTCTTTTGTCATGAAATTCATCTCCTGGAAGCATCTAAGCCATAGTTAATTTTTATGCAAAATTCACATATCTTAAATGACATAGGCAAAAAAGTAAATATACTTTTACGTCATTCTAAATTACGAAACTCCTCTCTAATAGTGCTTGAAAGAGGACATCTAAGTATCTGAAACTAAATTTCTCTTTTCACACACACACACACACACACACACACACACACACACACACACACACAACATTAATTGCAAAGTTGGAAAGTTGTAGAAAAATCTAAAATTTAGTAATTTTTTTCACGGTTTTATAAGATATTGCTTCTACTTGCAAATGCAAATTTTGACAGAATGTGATTAAAACATATTTTTAAGTTAAGTATAACTTTCTTTTAACTAAATTATATCTTTAGATTATGTGAATGTTCTATTAAATTCCAAATTATGTTATAAACTTGAAATATAAAAGCCCTAATTCATATACAGTTTGTCAAGGAAGTTTCTTATTTTTATCAAGCAACAGAAAAGAAAAAAATTTTTTTTAGCATTATATTAAAAATTTTTAATAATTGTATTTTTATGGAAAAATCTGTACGGTATAAAATTTAACAGGCTTAATAGAAGATAATGAAGTTTAATTTCTTGAGAAAGAATCGGGACACATGTAACAAAACACAGCCAAAGCGTACATAAAATATACCTGCAGTAGTAAAAAAAAAGGAGCGGCAAATCTTTATTAAGCGATTGAAATTGAGAAAATTGCTCAGAAAGTACTTTTTGGAAATTAACACAACAAGCAGGAACTTTTCTGAAACAGTCGTTAATCTCAACTCGGTTTGTTTTTATAGCTCTCGTGATGAAAGATCGAATGTTCGTGAAAAAAACGACAGAATTCGATTAATAATTGGCGTATTTTAAATATTTTCAAAATATCAGGATCTTTTATTTTCATCTTCAAATTTTTGTAAATCGCCAAATGATCATGAAATTTGCCGCCAAGATCAGGAGTCATTAACTCAATATCCATTCTGCATCTGCTAAAGCTATTTGTAAAATTCTCTACCTCATCAGAAAACTTTCTAATAAAGGAAACAATATTACAGATTTGTATTTATTGCATTTTTTCCTATTTATTGTACATTAATGCTTTGCTGTTTTCGATGTTTTTTGGCAGGTTTGAAAATTTTTATATAATTACATCAAATATTATTTTTACGTAGTTTTAAGGAAGATGGGAAGCGGAAAAAAACTTGAGAAACCCAATTTTAAAAACGTTAGAAATTTAACCCAACTATCATTCTTTAATTATGAAAAATTTATAATAAATCGTGTAATTAATCAGAATTTGACCAATATATAGATACATAATTTGAATGCATGTTTAAGTATAAGTGGAACACATTACTGTGATTTAAGTTAAGGAGTGATAAAATTTATGAAACCATATGATAGAAAAATACTTCTAGCTATGTATATGAAACGACTAACTTAGTAGGGAAATCTCAAAAAGACATTTTTAGAATATTAAAAATAAATAAAAGTTACTATTTTCATTTTCAAGCAATTTTTATCAAAAATATCTTTCAAAACTTTTATTTTTCAAAACAAAAATAATATTTTTCATTATCTAAAATGGAGAATTTTCTTTATAATCACCGACGTCAACATTTAGATATTTTAATTTTTATTTACAAATTTCTTATCATAGTAAATGTTGAGAAATAGGCTGTCTTGGCTTTAAGAATATTTCAATCTTCACTAAGAGAATAATGAAATATCCTGATTGATTCTGTCTTGGCTTCAGAATATTTCAATCTTTCATTCTATACATCCTAAAGAATCTCTATTTACAAGTGACTGAATGATTAAAAGCATACCACTTGATATCCATGTAAAATGTCCTTCGCACTTTCCTAAAGAATGTTAATCATGGTAGAGTTTACGATTAGGTGATTAAATGGAATTTAATAGAATTTCCCTCTTTCATTTCCGGGCAGACGATTTTTATTGAAAGACGAAGTTCGAACGAAACAATCGCAGCTGCCCCTTTGGGATTCTCTTCCCTCCTTTTCTTCGTGATGGACGATTTCCCGTCGTCTGGCGATAATTCGGACTCGTCTAAAGAGTGGCTGTCACCGAAAGTGGAGGGCGACATTTGGCGTGATCTATGAATTCCGAGAGGAAATCTTTTCACATGATATCCACTTCGATCCATAAAATTACGCCAAGATGTCACCGCCTGTTAACTAATCATCCGTTCTTTTTTTCTTAGTCAATTTTTTCTAAGAAATAAAGAAAAAGGAATGTTTTGCACGGAAGAAAATTCTCGAAGAAATTCGAGTTTATTTAAGTTGGAAATTTGATTTCCGAATGGAATTTGTAGAAAAAAAATCTTGTATATCATTTAAACTTTTCTCTATATTTTCGAATTTTTTTTAACAATTCGATATAAACTTTAATATTATAGTAGTTAAATTTTTTTTAAAAAAGGCAATATTCTGGAACTCTAACTGTAAGCAAACGAATGAATTGACTTTAGTTCTTTAAAAAACATTCCAGTTTCAATTTTCCTACATATGCATATGTCTTCTGCTACGATACAAATTATTCTTAAGATAAAACATCTACAAAGTTTTCTATAGAATATGATTAGAAAAACTTGAATGAATATATGACAAATGTAGTAAGTTATTATACTACTTTTCATAATATTTTAGACAACATTATTTTAATTTATCTTATTTTATTTATTTATTTTTAATTTATGTGCAAACACTTCACAAAATTTAATGGAAATTTTAAATATAATTCTCTAATATATTACTATTTATTATTATTCTATAAGAATTTTTTTAATATCTGTGATGGATAACCGAGCATTGATGTGAAAGTATGTTTAGAGAAAACTAGTATGATAAATTTTGTCCATATATATCTATCAAAAATTATCGATTTTCTTTATAATTGGATCACATCTGACAACGAGTTTCTTATTTATCAAAATAACTATTTATTTAGGAACATAAAAATTTCATAAGTGTGATCGGAAATTTAAATATATGATCATTTAACTAAAAATTAAATAACTGCTTCTAATTTTGAATTAAGCCTATTTTCAGTGTTCAAAGCAAGCCAGCAAACAATTTAGCATAATTACCTTTTGATTGAGTGGCATTACCTGTTTTGTTATTATTCTAAAATTACTTATATTTTGTAACGTCTACTTTGTTTAGAATAAAATTATTTTTCATTAACGTAATCTCCCACGATTTAATAAGCATGTTGCTTACCTGTTTGTCGATCTGAATTCAAATTCATTCAATTTGTAGTGATCTTGTGTATATAAAAGCGTGTCAAGCAGAAGAAAGAAAATGTAATATGTTGCCTCAGCATCAAAATAGTACATTCATGTTAAATTTTTGGATTTAAATACCTACAAGAAATGGTCCAAAATTCATGTCCATTTCTTTAGAACTAACTCAGAATAATATATTTGTTCAATATACAAGTTCAATATTTTTATTCAATATTTCGAATGGAAAATATTTCTTTTGGTTAACTAAATACTTCGCGCATACAAAACTAAGACAATTTTTTTATTTGATTTTTAAATTGATTTACTTTTTTTCCATGATTAGTATAGGTTGGTAAATGATATAAATACTCTTAAAATATTCATTTTATAGAACATAGTCCAAATTACTATATAAGATACAAGTGAAATCTTTATGAAGAATTTTTATCCCAAAACTATTGGAGAGAGTCTGTCTGAAACTGTCTCGCAGATTCAACGATAAAATTTTTATGCTCTACATTCGAATAAAATTACGGACGTTGAGGAAGACCGTTAATGCTTAACGTGTAATTAATGAACGAATAGAATTGAACCTGAGCAATAATTATAAAATATGAATTTCTATATAAATAAAAATGAATCACAAAATGTGTTGTATAGCTCAAAACTCGAAAACAGTTCAACAAATTCGGTCGATTTTTTAAAAATATTTCTATTAAGATACGAGGAAAGCTCTTACTGGGAGAAAAAATAGAAAAACTGCAAGCAAAATAGTAAAAAGGACACTTTTTTTACTTTCCCGCCAAAAATGAAAAAGTCTTCAATTTGTTTCCCCCCCCATGATAACGTGGTTAGGCTTAAAATGTTTTCGAACGATTATTTCAAACGATTCTGCTTATTTTCTTAGTGTTTGATGCATTTAAAACCAAACACTGTTAATTAATCGATTTTTCGGATTCATTTTGAAGTACTTTTGAATTAAATTAAAACAGAAAAAGGAAAATTAAAATTTCTAATCTATGTTGCGTATAATATTGTTGTAGCTATCTCAATCTCGATCGATAAATAAAATAGACTTGATTTGCTGCTTTGCTTTATTTCAGGTAAGCACTGTAAGTGAATTGTTTTTAGGTTGTGTGTTTTTCCATGTGTACGAAAGCACGGGTAAAAGCTAGTTTACAAATATATATTATATGATATCATATATATTACAGAAATATATACGAATATAATATACGAATATAATATATACGAATATAATATATATGATATAAATAGAAGTATAATATATATTAATGGATATATGATAAACATGTGATACAAATTTAAATATATATGAATATTACAAAATATGAATCTAGCATTATTTTACTGAATCTATCACGAAAAAATATACTGTTGTGCTTTTTACCTTCTAAATGATATCAAAATTTGGTACAAATTTACAGTTGAGGTCACAAGATATGTATCTAATATTGTTGATATAAGTCTTTATCTTAACACTCACTCAAAAACACAGACCGACATACGGTCAATCGTTTGATGAATTTGGTTATAATTTCATAAATATCCTTATTTTAAATGCTAACCCTGTGTACCAACTTTTATTTACATAACGTTTTACTTTTTAAAATTATCAAGAAAATTTGTATTTGAATATTAGAAAGGTAGACTTCCTAGGAATGAACTTCTTAGAAAATTTCATTGAAATCTGCAAATTTGGTAGTAATTTCTGATACTGAATTTCAGTTGTCTATCTCAAAGAATCGGTGAATTATTGTGTTCACAGACAGACAGATTGACTGATATAATAAAAAAATGGGTTTATTGTTTTCAGGAAGATCTGAGACGTAAAGAATCGTAAAAATTTCGAGTTCGAATTTTTTGATGATTACAACATCTTTTATATACTTATTATACGAAAAAGTAAAAAACACGCCTAAAATGCATGTGAAAATTTGCGCTACCTAAAAAAGAAAAATTAATAACTTATTTCCCCTCTAAAATAATAGTTATAAAAAGAATTCCTGATTAAAATCTGCTTTAATGTTCTTTTCAAGTTTCTTGTCGTCATGGCAACCAAAACAATCTAGCGGATTAGTGCTGATAAAAAATGTTAAGTGACTTCTTGCATTGTTTGTCTTAGCAGTCATCTTACTTTTTAGCTTCAACGTCTTGGCATTTTCGGCAATATGAAAGTGTACACTGAAGTAGATTTCTACAAAATTACTTAGTAGTTAATGGGATATATTACATTTCCTTATAGTTTTCAGAGGAACTTTATTTTAGATTTTTGATATGAAAGATTCAATTTAAGAACTTTGTGCTTATTTAAGAACTTTAACTTATTTAGCCATTAAAAATATTTAAAGACTTTCTAGAGTTTTAAAAAAACATTTCTGTAAATATGCTTTATTTGTTATAGAGTATATAATCTTTTAAAGTTTTTTGTAACTGATTACTTTTTGAAAAAAAATATCATGGAAAACAAACTTAAACCCTTTTATGCTTCAATTTCAGGTACAAACAACCACGTAAAAATAATATCAGTCAGATTCATAAAAAAGTGAATTATCAAGAAAACAAATCGACATAATGCGAGAAGTTACCAAAAGGAAAAAAAAGACAGCAGAAAGTTTTAATTTCTCTAGAGAGGATGTTAAAGCGCCATTTTTCTTGAGTTTTTGGAACTAGAAATGGAATACAAAAGCCATTCGTCTTAAGATATAAAGTTCTCTTAATTAATGAACAGCAAAGAAATCCATAAATTAATGCTTTTTATTTCCACAGCTTTCCAATTCATAAGAATTTTTCTAAAAAAGATAAATGATAAAAATGAAATTGAAATATTATTCATTTTAATAAGTACATGTTTTACGTTATTTGAAGACACGATAATAATAATAATAAATTAGAATCTTGAATTGGCAATTTCATTATTAAACAATGCGAAAGTAATCACATAACAAAAAAAAACATAATAAATAAATAAAACATAATAAATAAATAAAATTGAAGAGAGTACTGAGGATAAATATGCATGTAACGTCATTCATTTATGCAAAAAATAAGTTGAAACCAGCAGAAGTCGAATTCAAAGAAATTTTAGTATATTCCTTTATAAAGTGATATCCCATTATCCGAGTATAGCAATTTTGATCTTTAAGCAAAGCTGTGAATGCCTGGTGTGCTCAGATTTTTATTTTCAAAGTCCCGTACATAAAATTTGTAAACTTCGCAGTATAGTAAAGAAAATTGAATAAGCATTTTGGGTACTTTTTTTCTGTTAACAAATAGAAACTAAACTTGAACACAGATCAATTTTAGTCTCAAAACCAGAGGCCAAAATTCGTTTAGTTATTGCATTCGTTTACTTATTCGTTAGTTATTGCAAAATGCGTTTAGTTAAGTTATCTCGTTTGCGTGCACAGTGTGAAAGTACAGCCAGATAGATAATCAATCTTCTGTCGGATTTGGTTTCAAATTTGATATACGTATCTACATTCTAGATTGAAAATAGGTGCATCAAATTTTTATCTATCTAGTTCTTTACGTGTAATGGTTATTGTCCATATTTGTACTCATAAATAAACGTAAGGTAGAAATCAGAAGGAATTTCGACCTAAATTTCAAAGGTAAAAATTGACTTTTAACTTACACATCAAGTTTCATCCGTCTAGCTCAAAATATTTTTGAGTCCTCAGGTGCACAGACAGATTATACACGTAGCAACAGATTGACAGAAATTTAATCCAAAATTAATTCGTATAGAGAAAGTATAAATGATATAGTTTTCAAAATAGTGAAAGAAAATTTCTAACCTCAGCATTTTTTCACTTTTCCTAAAAGTGTTTCTATTTGTCTATATGTGAGTAGATTAAATCTCAATTATTTACCAAAGCGAGCGATCTAAATGTACTTG
>JAOUZG010005735.1:11985050-12027124 GCA_026289955.1 Argiope argentata | reverse complement strand
TATATATATATATATATATATGTACATGGTACTTTTTGGATGATAATCGTATAAATATTTCGGAAAAGTTGATTAACGATTTATTTTTCGAAAATTTAAAATAAATTTAAAGTTTTAGTATGAAAAACTTGTGTTAAAAGTCACGTTATGTTTTAATATTGATGATCATGTACATATTCAGAGATAGGCATATGAAGAGAATGATAAGTGAGATGATGAATACTAAGAAAATTATTTTTGTGCTCAAGAAAATAGAAACAAAATTTAGATATAATTTTCTTCATCTTGTAGGTAGTATAGAGAAAGTAAAATGATTGTCAAAAAAAAATAATTCAAAATCAAGATTTTGACGGATATCTACATTTTAGACCTCCATGAGTTCGAAAAACACATTTTAGAATTTGTTTAGAAGATAATTCAAAAACCCTTTGAGCTAAACGGTTGAAATTTCGAGCACGATCTTAACTCTAAATTTGCAGATCTTTATCGAAATTTGTTCAAATTGCTTTCAGAAAAGAAAGTCTGTCTGTCCGATTATTCTCTTCTAAATTAACATGATAATTACGAATTAATAGTTTTATCTATCTAGTCACTCTGTATATCAACGCTATGTACGATATTCTTGGGCATTACATATTCATTAAAGAGTGTGCAAGAAAAGTTTGGGAAGACCATTCCATTTGGTTGGCTTAATGAAAGAAATAATTTTCCTTTATAACTTTTCGTGTCTCCGTAAGATCGCAGATCCTTCAATGGCCAACAATAAATTTATATGAAATTCGAATTTAGTAGCTGTGTACACATTCAGTAATTTAAAGCAAAAAATAATATTTCTTGAATTGTAATTCAATGGCATTAAATGTTATACAAACCTCGGTCCATCAAAATATCAGCTAGGGATTCAGGATTGAGATAATTTCCAATCAGTTGATATTTCGCCGTTGTTTTCATTCACTCGGTAAATATTGTTTTCCATTCATGTATATGTATTTTTGGGAGAAATCGATCTGTGTGCACAAGCTTGAATAATGATAACTCCTTCTGTATTTTTTCTTTGAAAACTCAATTTATTCTCTTTACTTTAGAATGATTTTTATGTTGCTCAATTTTCTTTAGACACGCAATATTTTCAAAAATCAAAATTTTTTCCCAGTTGTACTTGACATTAATATTTGTAGGGCAAGTAAATTTTCCATTTAGTTTATTTACTAGAATGCGTCATCCAATAAAAATAGCGTTAGCTCTTTGAGTCATATATTAAGATCAATAAAGATCGCAAAATATGTTTTCACTATTTTCCAAATTTATATTCTTCTAGATTAATAATAACCAAATTGAGAATTCTGAAATAAAAATTGTAATAAAATATCGAGTATTTATTAAGATTGAATATTCAATGTATTAGGAAATATTTATTATTTTTATTATAAGAGATGAATTAATCTGATAAAGTTTTAAGGTAAAAAAGCATCTTCTCTATGTAAAGAAAAATCTGGAATATAATTGAAAAAAAAGAAAGAAAAAGAAGAAGAAGAAGAAAAAAAAAAACCGAACGCTGACATACAGAGCATCTAAAAAAACAAACAAACTCACAAACATTATGCATTTAATGGGACATAAAGGTATTCAAATTCATTTTAAAATCATGACATTACCATGTCTTCCTTTTTAGGAAACTTCATATCTAATAACCTTTATAAATAACTTATCTTGAGAAATTAATGACAAATGAAGATAGATTTATTATGAACCGCCTGAGTGACTGGCTGGTTCGTCAGGAATACTTATTACATTAAATTTCAATTAAATCTGCTTGATATAATTTTATGTTCATGATTGCCTCAAAATGAAAACCATGATATTTTGAATGATTTACACATGTTCTGTTCATTAATTACGTGAACTTTTCTTATAGTAATCGATACTGCAACGTCATAGCGGTATTAAAAATGCAAATGCACTGTTCATCTCTGTTCTAATATTTGCGATATTTCAAATTGATTTTGTATTCACTTTGCAAATTATACAGATATTAAACAGAATGCTTCTTCCTGGTTTTTCAACGTTGAAAGATTTGATGAAAAAATGAGAATGGTTCGAATTTTAGAATAACAATGTAATCTGTTTATGAAAATTAAGTAAACAATATTTTTAAAAGTTTCCAATAACCAAGAAATTTTTTTTGTACAATTATTAAATTGATAACATTAACAAGAAAACTTTTAAAATTTTGGAACAGTGTAAAATTTATTGCAATGCAATAACATTCTTGAAAGTTATAGAAAAGAAATTAAAGATTAAACTTATTTTTTCATTACATTTTTTTATACTTAGTCCACATTCGCTCCCTAAAAGATGTATAAATATGTCAAACTTGATCGTTCCAGCTCAATGGATCAGCAAAATTGCAAGAAAAAAAATAGATTAAATATTTGATGAAACAATAAAAATAATTTGAATTTTGGATCATTGGAGCAAAAACGTAGTTTATTGTTAAAAATGAGGCTAAAAATTTAAAAAAAAGGCCCAAATTCAGAAAAATATGTTTTATGTCTATCAAATTAATATAATGAAAATATAATTTTTTAACTTTTTTTTATTCAGTACTGGAATAGTTATTGGAATTCATTACGGAAAAACTTCAAAATTTTGCTAACTTTTAGTTAATTAAAATTTTGGTTTATCCGAAGAGAACATCACCCCTAGGTGCTATTTTCAAAATCGCCAACTCCCCGCGATCTTGCGTCTTATCTCCCGGCGGAAGATATCCTTCAACGACAACATCGGGTTGCCATATTTGGCGCTAAATACCCTTGGCGAAAAGGGAGTGATGCCCTCTCCTGTCGCACCAAAATTTTAATTAAAATTTCTAAAAATCGCTTCAAGGTGCTCATCTCTATTTTCCAGAGTATATATAGGCAAATTTTGATATCTCTAGATCAAAAGGTGTGACTTAAAGACCTTATCACACACCCACACGCACACACTTTCCTTTATTTTTCATACTTTATCATTATTTTTTTTATCTTTACATTTTCTAAACAAATGACTGCTATTCAAATAATATATTCAGGATCTAATTTCTGAAGAAGTTTTAAATTTCCAATATTATGAATGTAATAAATTCACGAATAGCTTATTCAAATGAGATTTACTATATTAAGCCTAAATCTGTTTCAACCTTAGCATCCATTTTCGAAATCTAATAAATAATTCTCATTGCCATGCCATTTTTTTTCCTGAAACAAAGAAAGAATAAAATATCGCGCCAAATTGTGTGAGCAAGCCCTCAATGCTCCTTGCTTTAGAAGCGCATAAAATAAAAGCATGAGAGCTCTTTAAGAATTCTTTAGTCAATTGTTTGGTTGTCAACCCACACTTGACTGCCAACGGAAGTGGCATGTGCGATTTCTTGCGCTGATTCGCGTGTCCAGCGGTCATTATTTAAACTTCTCTCTATAGAGATGGGGACTCGGCCAGCGGTCCTTTAAGTAGGTTTCCGAGCATTTGGCACTTCGCTGCAATGGAGAAGGATAAACCTAGCACGTGTAGAGTGAAAAACAACCGAAGCTGAACCATTTTAGTGTTATTTTCTTCTAACTGATAAGAATCTAAATTATACATCTCGGTTTTTTTTCTAATGAAATATCCAGTTGTTTTTCGTGCATTGGTTGTACTTGCAGGGAATGATACATCATGACTAACTGAAGAATATAAATACAATAGATTATTGTGTGAAACAGCTTAACTTTTCATATGGAGTTAAAATAATTCTAAAATACTCGTACTACGAAAATTCCTCATTTATGTCATCTAATGCCTAATTAAATGATCAATCTTTAAATAAATTTATCATAGAGATTCGACATATTTTTTTATATTATCCATTTTTTTGGCTTGATTTATTTTATTTATGTGACAGTGATAGGGTATATACAAAAATTTATTTAATCGCATCCAAACGACTTGGGTACACGTTCTGAACTAAAACAATAAAGTAATGTTCAAAAGTATATTTAAAAATATTTGTAAAACTTTATTAAATTTACAGAAAGGATTGGCCTAAAGTATTTAGTATTTCCAAAAGTTATATGTTTTAAGTATTAAAGTAGTGTAAAAATAGTTTTTGTGAAAAAGGTTTTTCTGAAGTCATCGAAGAAAAATATTAACATTTCTCTTAATTATAAACTAAACAAATAATAAAACTTTAAAAAAAATTCTGATAAGTAAATATGTACTAAATGTGGCTGTTTTAAGTCTAATGATCTTTTCTGTGGAATGTTTTGAATTATTTTTAGGATATGAATGTCTTATAATCGCATATTGAAATATGGAATTTACAGATAGTACATCAGTCAGAGATATTTTCGTGTTAGAAAACAAATTACATTATTTGAGACATTATGCATTATTTATTTTGCATGTGGAGATGCTGTTAAGTAAAAAAATTGATATAGGTAAATAATAAATATATCGTGAAAATTAAATTTAAAATTTGAAGAAAAAAGGAAATTAATTTTTTTCAGGAGAGTCAACTTTATTTTAATAATAAAGGAGTTTTGTTCATCCAAAATTAATTGCCTTTGTCTTTTGAAGGCTCTCCTACCTTTTGAAAATTACCATATAATAATAATATCCTGTAAATTTGAGCTGCAGTGATTATGGTGCTGTAAATGTAAAGTTCAAGAATCCTGATGCTTCTTCTTTTCTAATTATAAGTTTTGTACGCCTGATTTCATTCTAAACATTTCAAATTCGAAGAATATTTGATGAACAATTTATTTTACTTATATTTTTTTCCTGTCTTTCACATCATTATTAAGAGTTTTTTAAAAATTAATTTCCTATTTTAAATAAAAGATTATAACAAATGACAAGATTTTAACAACCATCGTTTACTAAACATTTTAATGGTTAGGTAACAGTACATTAGATCAGCATAAATATATAGGTGGTTATCACATTTACCACGTATTTTTCACACTGATCTACATTTTAGTTCCAATAATCATGTGCCAATGTTTACTAATTTAAATCCTTAAATTTTGTAATTATCGTGCTCAATTGAGTACTTGGTAAGACAAACAAACCTTTCACGAAAGGCTTCGTTAAAAATTTGATAAAAATATGCACTTTTTTTTTTATTTAAACTGCATATAAAATTTCATCCATTACACGCATAGCATATTTGAGTTTCCGCTTCATAACCAGAAATGTGCATTTGAAATTCAAAAATATCTGAAACTGAAGATCTGTCAAAAACTACCTTTGGAACTTTTCAACGATTATAAAACATTTTCTTTATGATACAAAAAAGTGAAAAAGAATATTGGATTCATTGGATTTACACAATTTTACGAGTTATTTTTCACTAGAGGAAGAAAGACATTTATTTGTAATTGCCAATAAATTCTTTTTAAGAATTCTTTTGCAGCATTTTTGAATAAAATAGGAAATATTTTGCTTCATTTAAATAAGTACTCGAATGATTGTTATAAGTACTAGAGATACTGATTAATTATGAACAAATATGTAGATAAAAAGACGAAGTAAATGTGTTAAAATAGAATAAGAATTAATTTTATAGTTGAATTATTTTTCTGAAAATATCGTTTGGAAGAGAAACGTTAACACGGTATAGTGTGTGATGAAATTATTGACTGCATCGATATATTTTTTTATGATGTCTCAAGAATCAATTGATTTTTTTTCTTTTTTGTTTTTATACGGTCGATCATGCTATCATTAACGTTCAATTTTAGAAATACGTGACTTCTTCACTTTCAGAAACATAGATTGAACGTTAGTTACTTATCTTACCACATCCAAAAGTAAATTTTCTTCTGATATCTTTTCTTTTTTTTATTGGAAATCTCTGAGTTTAATCGATTTCCTATAACTAATAACATGTAATGAATTGTCGGATTTCGAAATCTTGGTTGTATTTCTTTAAATTTAGTAGACTGGAGAAAATTTGTAATTTTCTCCCTATTTTAAGCATACATTTCGATCAAAAATCAATTCTTTATTATATACTAGCTGATATAAGCGACCAGTTGGAATATTGGTTGTATTTAATTTCAATATAATTATATCTTACGTCTATCTTACTGGGCATGATTGTTTAAATAGATTATTTTTAAGTATAAAAGTGTGAAGGACGGTAAATAAATATAATTTTAATAGTTTTATACGAATTAAGTTTATCCTGAATATTGGCGTTTTTAATAGAATCGAGTCCCATGAAGTTATCATGTTATCAAAAATTTCAATTCCTGGGGAACCTATTTGAAATTATCCTTACAGTAATATAATTTCACAATTTGATTTCCGAAGTAAACACATTAGATAATCACATTCTCTTAGTTTTCAAGAGGTGCAGAAAATCATATAATTAAATATTTAATGTAATAATAAAAATGGTTTGAATTTTATTACAATAGTGAAATAGTGAGTATATATTTTTTAGCTGCCGAAATTCAAGAAAAGTTTGTTCAAAAAATAATTAATTAATGAAATATATTAATAGACTGCCTAAGCAAACTGATGAGGATTAAAGACTATTTTTTAAATTATAAAATAATGTAAAAATTGTTTTGTACAATAACAGTATCTTGAGCTATTGTGGAAAAAAGCCAAAGATATCTCTTAATTTTTAAATACAAATTATAATTAAAATATAATTCTTAATTCAAATTCTTTATATTCATATTCTAATTAAAATGATTTTTAAAAAGTTTCTCCATAATTCATATTTTATTTCTTCAAAATATATCAAATCCGGAATTGGATTCGGTTCTTGTTAAATAGCTTGTTCTATTGAAAATCGTACGTACATTTCCTTCATAAGTAATAGTGAAAATGATAAGAATTTATTACTTTTTATACAATAATTTTATTTCAATCTTACGAGTATTAATTTGGCATTCATCTTTTCAGATTTCTTTGTCCTGAATATAAATTCTTTTAATTACAATATTTGTTGCTATCGAAATTTATAGATTAAAATTAATGCAAAACTCTTAAGTATTATATTTATTTGTACGTTTGTAAATAATTCCCGCAATGAAAATATTAAATACATTCATTTGTATACAATAATTTGTTGTTAGGGTCAGAAAAAAATTAAAGAATTAAATAAATAATTTTTATACATTGAAAATGATTCGATATCTCTTAAAAGCTCTCTGAAATTATTAAGGGGAAATAAAAAAATGATAAAACACCTCTTTAACTCAGTTTAATCAATAAACTTTAATATAATATTATTAGAATTACAATAGTTTAAATTAGTACGACAGTAATGAAGAAGAATCATTATAACTCACTTTAATTAATAAACTTTAATGCAATATTATTTTAATTACAATAGTTTAAAATAGTATAGCTGTAGTAAATATTAAATGTGCTAGTCTAGGATCTTAATCGTTCTCCATACTTGTGTAATACAATATTTGAACAGACAATGCAAACTTTTCAGTCATTCATTATTTTAACCAGAAAATATTGAACTCTAAACCACATTTTAGGTGTAACTCACACAATTTTACAATACATTTGAGATAAAACGAGATGTATTTGGATTTCTCTTTTTGAGCACTATAAAAAGGAAACGTATAATATTCCATAAAAAACTAAGGGAATTCCAGCTTTGTTGTGAAATGGTGATATTTGTCAGTGAAATTTGCTAAAACCAACAAAAAGAGAAACCAAAGCAGTTAAAATGCAAGGTGTTATCACCATTTGAATTTTAAATTTTTTTTTTGTTTAGATTCTAATTTTTCATTCCTTTTACGATGAAAAAGTACATACTTATATTTAAAACGCATGAAGTTATTTTTAAATTAGAATGTGATATAAATATTTGGTGCAAGGTATTCTGCATTAAATACTGATCAATTTATTTGAAACAAAAATGCTTTGTTTTAAAAATAACATTGATATAGAAGATTATTCAGTATTTGGAATTAATTTAGGTAATAAATTAGATCAGTAAATGAAAACCTATAAAATAAAAACAAAAATAAGTTATTTCATTCTATATTACAGTAGTTACAAAGAAGAAAAATTAAGCTTTGAGACCTGCGCTAAGCCATTTTTTAAAAAACTTTTTGATAAACAAAGAGGAAGCATAATCAAATTCGATATTTTGACAAATTTTCATATTTCAAATTTTTCCGAGTCCGAAATTTTTTTAACACCATGTTATTTAACATTAATAATATTTCTTGCCCTTGAATTTTCCGTTAAATTTTGAATGAAATCCATTCAAAGGATGTTTATCTGTCCGGTCGTCCAAAAAAATCTATAACTACAAAATGCAAAGAAGTCATTTGATTAAATTTGGTTTACAGGTTTATCATCTTAAAATTTAGATTCTTATCAAATTTTGAACCATTTGCATTGTTTGGTATTTTCGTATACATGCCTGTGAGTGGTTATGTGCATTTGTGACTACAACTGTAATAGTTATGCTAACTTTTGATTTCAATTGTTTGGAGAAGGGGCCAGGATAGCCTGGTTGGTAAAACATTGGGGGCGTTGGATTTGCATTTCTTGAGCTGCGAGTTCGAACTCTCCAGCCGAAGACTCACCATGTGTGTAGTGGCTGGTGCACGTTAAATCTACAGTGATCCCGAAATCCTCCATGTCAAGAGTAATACTACTGGGGTACTGGGTCAGGGGTGATTGTCCTCTGTTCCAGATCTAAATTACCATCTGTGAATGACTGAATGAAATGCATGATTGAAGTCCACCCGTAAAAAAATTTTGTGACGTGTGAGAGCTAGAAGTCAAACTTCCTCTCTCGAGTGTTATCCTCTGAAGCTACTGCACCCCTCCTTTCATTGCAAAGCGAAACACGAGAGCAACAACAACTATTTGAAGAAAAAATTTCCAAAAAAAGGCTCGATTTTCGGTTACGTGTGCACTAACCTCATGAGAGATGAATCCCTAAAGAGATGCTGGAGATGAATACTCAAAGATCGTACGATATATTCAGTAAAAATGCTGACTTGAGCCAAAATATTTATATTTACTAACTATTGTTCTCCAATGCCAAGTAAGGCCGTCATGACATTATTTAAGGATTACGATTTTATGCGAGGAGCCGAACGATATAACAGTGTTGTTAGAAAGCAAGAACCATTTAAAGGTAATTATTAAGGTTTGGCGATATCATTCAGACAAGTTAAATTATATTAATAGAAAAAAGTGAAATGGCTATAAAATGATTCATAATGTGAATCACCCTTAGTTTAAAAATTCTAAGCTCATACTGGAAACGAAAATACTGCTGTGTCAAAATATTAATTCCGTTTGATTTATTATTCAAAGATAATTAAAGGTAATAATGTTTTGGTTGTCGAAATATGGATGAAACATTAGATTTTAAGCATTATATCTGCAAATTCATAATTTGTATTTACCTTTGTTTCCAAAATATCCAGAAATGTGATATTCTTTATAGTTTTTTGTTCTACAAAAGGTTGTCAAATAGTTTTTTTCTTGTCACAGTTACAAAATAACGCAGTTCATGTGTATTGAAACAACATAATCGTGACCTATATTAATCATCATTTCCAAAATTAAATATCATTCAGAAATAAAAGCATTGGTGTGTTGAACTTTTCACTAAATGTTTTTCTATTGTGTACAATAAATTATTTTTTTATGTCTCAGAACCACAAAACAGTAGAGTTCAGAGAATTAAAATCCCATACTTAATCGTTAACAATTTTATGAAACATATAAAAAAATCTAAAATATTTACTATAAGTTGCATATATGTAGTTATTAAAATTTTAATGTGTTTTAAATAATTATGTTTAGAATTCCCCATTTTATTTATATACAATTCATTATTATATACATTCGTTATTTGCAAAATTGCTGTTCAATTTTACATAATTTGTATTAATTAATATGGTAATACTTGTTACCTTGTATCTTTATAAATAATGAATATGACAATGCTTGTAACTTTGTATCTTTATAAACCACAGATGATAAATGAAGGGAACTTTCACTTAGATTAATAATCTCACTTATTACGTCTGCCGTTCCTTAAATAACTCTTAATAAAGACTTACCAAGAAATATCTATTTACCACATTTTCACTTTATCAAAAGCTGAAATCATTGTTAAGGTAATTACCTCCAATTTAGAACAGTCTGCATTATGCAGGGCGTACGTGGCAGCGTAGTACGTGAATTATTGCACACACTTGCTCATGAATACGGTCGAAATGTGTGAATGCATAATGCGGTGAAAACGTTACTAGCCTACTTTATTCATGCGGTTAGCAATATTGCGTCTAAATTCCACTCCAGGAATTCTAACCATCCAACGGGAATGCGTACTTCCGGCGAATTGTTGGAAAAGACTAAAATGTGACGATCCTCTCCGTAGATTTGCGGTTGTATTTCACCGGTCATTGTTTGCTATTTAGACGGTGACAATATACGAGTGTAATATTCAGTCTGGAATATAATGGGTTTCGTAGATTGAATTTGATAACTTAAGCGACTTTCTTTATCTTGCCATAGTTTGAACTTAAAAATACTTTTTTTACTGTGAATTGTATATGTAACCGCATTCTATAACGATAGATAATTCTGTATAGTAAAAATCTCTATATATCGAATTTCTTTTTAAGAGTTTTAATTTTTCTATAGAATAATGGTTTTTATGTATATTGAATAATTTTTCTGTATTATAAACAAAAAAAATTGCTCAAAGATTATGTGTACCTATTACAGACAAAAAGTTTTTTCACAAGAAGAAAACTATATACTGACAATAATTATCAAAAATAAAGAAAAAGTTCTCCAGTTTTAATCACTGGGCTGAATTTGTTTTCTTAAATTTTCATATGTAGAATTATAACTTCTATATATTTCATAATTGATTGTAGTCCTCTATCTTCAGTTTTTAAAGAAATATAGCTAAATCAATCTCTGAGAACATCTCCATATCAAATAAGATTTTCCACACAAGCGTTGGTGGTGGTCGCTTCATGCATTTAGATTCAGTGGCAGAGCAAAATTTGTTTGATGATTTTTGCTTTATTTTTTTGCATTGCAGCTTTGTTATCAAAAAGGTGTTCCCTTTTATCTTATAAACCTTCGTAATTAATATTAAATTTTTGTTAATTACGAAGAAAAATTTATTTTGATTTATATTAATTTGTTATGTTTTAGAGTTTCAAATGCATTTACCATTTTCAGAAAAAAATACTTAGTATTGTTTAAATAATAAGTGTATTTTCTTATATTTTAAAGAATGAGAATATATTTAGCATTACAATAATTCACATCATTATCAGGGCATTTACTATCATGCTCCGAGGTTTTAATCATCTTTTTCCCATAAAAGAAGGCATTTTTGTAATATACTTTTTAAATATGAAAATAATAATAATAATATTACAGTAAATATTTATCTATAATAAAGACCATTCTAATAATATATGCCTATAAAAGCAATTTACTCAAAAACTAAACGTATTAAAAGTGATCGACTGGCAATATCACCATCTTGCCACAATAACCCCGACGCATAATTTTTTTACATATTAATACGTATCATTTGAACTAAAAAAATTTGATATTCTTTTCTATATGCTGAAATTATTAATCAAATTCGCTAAAAAAACTAATTTATAATTAGAGTTCAACAATCATTCGAATATTCACAATATATTTATTTCAGAATCAAAATTTCACTATTTTAATTCACTTCTGTTTAATTTGATTTTTATTACTATAGCAAAAATGGAATACTATAATCGATTTTTCTTAAGGTGTTAATAATTTTTGTAACTCCTGCAATTCAACAACTCGCATCTTGTTCAAAAAGACCACATATTACTAGCGAAGAGGAAATTGGTAATTACTTTAGTGACATTAACAACGTAAGCATTAACTTAATTGTGCTTTTTAATGAACCCAAACAATTTCCGTTTGTTGTGAAAATTTATGCACTTATGTATTTGGAGGACAGCACACAGTTTTAATATTTTCAGAAGTTGCTACCATTTAATCGATTCATTTAATTACATTTTCTGTTTGATACGTATGGTACCATCTAGGCAAGATTCCATAATATTTATCATATTATTAATTCAAAGACAAAAATAAAAGATGATACTTTTCAGCA
Source organism: Argiope argentata (assembly GCA_026289955.1). Classification (NCBI taxonomy): domain Eukaryota; kingdom Metazoa; phylum Arthropoda; class Arachnida; order Araneae; family Araneidae; genus Argiope; species Argiope argentata. Next base: position 12,014,964 of record JAOUZG010005735.1, on the reverse strand, counting down.
TTCTATTAAAAATATTTTATATAATTATATTAGGAATTTGTTTGGAACTGTAAATTTTCATTGGAATAAAATACCGATGAAACTTCATAAAAATATACATACATCTTCCAACCTACTCTACGGATTGTAAGTGGAAGAGAAATTTGCGGCTCCTGGACCAGAGCGGGAAATGGTTGGAAACTAATGAAACATTAAGAAAGTTGCCCCGAAGCTTTGTAAGAAAATTTAGTAATGCAATTTCATGGGAAGTGGAAAGTGTACGAACAGGTCGGCAGACATATTTATTCCAAAACGAGGCAAATTAACGGTGATGGAGGGCTGCGTATATCATCTCTGTTATTCCCGTCAGGAATAAGTTCAATTACCTGAATGCCGTAGAGACAAGCACGACACGTAAAGCATACATATTTTCGGTCATCAGACGGCTATTGAAATGAAACAGAAGTATAATTATATTAGAATGATAATGAGAAGGCTTGGACTGAAAAATGGTGCTTGTTAATTAAATCTCTACTCCTAATAAAAATGAAGGTTTGTGCGTATGTTGTTCTTCTACAGACCAGACATTTTAACCTACAGCTAACAACTATGACACAAACATATACATATATTTTAATAATGATATTTTAAAATCTAATTTAAATCCTTATTAATTTGAAAAATTTTAATCTTAATTTAACTCATTTTAACATCTGATGTCCTGGCTCAGAGGTAGAGTTTATTCCTCGTGAACAAGGCATTCTGGGTTCAAGTCCTGGTTAGGGCATGGTTCTTCTCTTTACTATCTGTGAGGTGGGTAAATATGCTCCCCAGCCAATAAGAAGGGGTGAATGAATGTGATGCATGAATCCTTATTTGCTGCTACTTCAAAACAAGAGACGCTCCTTTAGGCTTAAAACTCGCAGATATATCTGCGAAACTTGTCCATGGCAAGCGCCATTAGTTACAACAACAAAAACTTATATTAACTTCATTCTAAAATGCTCTCTTATTTCCTGATCCAATTCCCACAGATAGTAAAGATATATCTGCGAAACTTGTCCATGGCAAGCGCCATTAGTTACAACAACAAAAACTCATATTAACTTCATTCTAAAATGCTCTCTTATTTCCTGATCCAATTCCCACTTTTTTTATTTAATTAATTCAGCACGCGTTCTAAAAAAATGTTTACTTTTGCATTTTCTCCCGCTTTCCTTAAAGGAATAAAAATCTTTAATTCTATTCTTTTAATGACACCTAAATTTTCCTATCCTAAATATACACGTGTCAAAGAAATTCCTTTTAAAATATCATATTAAAAACCAACGGAGAGAAAATTTCTGTCTCTTTTGCTTCTTTTTCTCTGGTGTCGCGATTTAAGCTGATGTATTTCAGATCCACTTTCTCTTTGTACATGATATGGATAGAATAAACGAAAGCTCAAATTTATCAAAAGTTTTCCTATTCTGTCACAAAACTGCTAAAATATGTTTATATATATAGAGCTTAGATAGCCCAGATGTTCATCTTGCAACACTTTTAAGAATTTTTAATTAAAATTTTAATTAATTAAAAACTGAACGGAATTTTTAGGTTTTTTGCGCAAATACTTCAGAAAGTATTATTGAGCAAAAATTTTCAGTCGTTTTAAGATCCTGACTAAGTTGCAGTTACCCCGGAGCCCCAAATGAGGGAGGACCCCCAAATCAAATAGAAAGTTTATTGCAGTCAATTTTCTTGTTATATATCTATAATAAGTCGAAAAATTGGAAAACCTTATAAAGTTCGGTTCTTCATTCCAAAAGTAGTAAAGCAGGGAAGGCCCAAAAATAAGTTTTCGCTCTGGGCCCCAATAAGGCTTAATCAGGTCTTGATCATTTTAAAATTCAAATGTTTCTTTTTTTAATGATATCAATTTAATAGTCAGGAAATTTTTACCACTTTTGACAGTTTAATAAAAACATTTTTTGTTTAATTTTTCCGCTGATAGAGTACTTGTTGACCTCAATTTCAAGCGTTTTTTCCTTTCATCAAATATTTAATAGCGAGTTTTCCTTCCATTAATGAGAACAGAGAAATAAAGGTTCTGTTTAATATCTTTGTAGTTTACCAATTAAATAGAAAGGGAATTTTGCAATATTGCTCTAGTTAGAGGATAGATAAAATAAAAATATTGCGTTTTCAATAAATCTAAGATATTGGGAACTGTTCTCCATAAAGTAATCTCATCTATAGAATGTACAGGACATTAAGACAATTAAAATAACTCAGTTTCCTTGTTTGGCATTTTGATGGAATGGCAGAATTAAACAATGTCTTTTTGTAATTAAATAGCCTTTTTACAATTTTTTTTGTGTTTACAAAACCGATTACGTAATTTAACAAGAAATGGTGATGATACTATTTCTGGATTTCAAACAAATTTGCCGAGGCAAAGCTGGCAAAAAGAATGAACCAACAAAGTTGTTTATAGTTTTAATTCCCAGAGCAACTATGAAGGCGAGTCTCTGGATCCTTCTGGACAAGTGTACTTTCTGAAGAGAGATCGTCAGACACAACGAAAGCAAAACAAACATGTAAAGGACGTAATACTGTTTTAACGAAGCATTCCTTTTCTACAACTGGTTCGGAACTTTCACCTTTGGAGTGCTCGCCAGTGGAGTGGGTTCTGCACAGTATTTAAAAGGCCGCCATCCCAGCAACTTCTCCTGGGCAAAGAACGTTGTTTCGAATATTACAGTAATTACATTTTTGAAGCAGGGTAAAAGGAAGGTTTTCTTAGGAAAACTAGAAGGAGAATGTGTGGGGATGAATTTCTATTCCCTGCACCCCTCCTGCTTCACCTACTCGTCTTCCTGAGGAGTGCCCCGCGCTCATTAACGTAAGTGGTCGCTCATAGCAGCCGATTATTATTACTACAAACTCAGTGTTTCTCTTTGGAACCTTCTCATTCCAACAGTCTTGGATTTTTTAATCCTCTTCTTCTACTTCATTTTTTTGTTTCACCGTCGGAGGAATTTCTCATTATCTAAATAATACTCTTTCAGCTCTTCATTTTTACCAAATTTTTTTATTTTTTACACTCTTCCTTTTCGCGATAGTTTTTTTTGTTCTAACGTACTTCAGAGGGGAAGTGTGTGTGTGTTTTATTTAACGTTTCTTTTCCTTCTTTTCCTGGTTTTTTTCACGTCCCGTGATTTTCTTTTGTGCTCGTTTTCCTGGGGTATGCGAAAATTTCTTAAAGGAAAAATGGGATGGCCTTGGGGGGAGGAGAGCGAGGGGACAGCTGTTATTTTACTTTTAATTCGCTCGAGGTGTTAAACTGCGTTTGTATTTATGGGAAGTTTCATTCGATCGTTTTGTCTGCAAATGAGAAGTAATAAATTTATCGTCTGCGCAAAAGAATGGGAAAGGAGGGGGCAGAGGGGTTCCAGTAAAGCATCTGTTCTTCGCAGCAGATTAAACCTTGCAGGAAATTGTTTAAAGTTAATGATCTTAATCGTATTATGCATCCAAAGGGCACATTAACAGAATCGGAGAAACGCGTTATCTAAAGGCGAGCATTTTTCGACTTTCTTTTAACTGAAAGGAGGGGGGTAAATATTTTTATTTTGAAGCATAATTGCTTTGCTATCCTTGTCCAATCTTTTTGTGTATTTACATTGTTTTCTGATGTTTCTGAAAACTCACATTAATTGTTAAAAATGTAGCATTTAAAATTACGAGCATATGACGTGTCAAATAATTTTGTTTTGTTTTGTTTGCTGGCGAAGCTTTCGCAGTTTTGGAAATAAATAAGATCTCTAGATTTTTATGCTCTCTATTTTACATTCTTGAATGCATAAAATTTCTCTAATTTATTTACAACCATTTAGTTAAACTCATTTTCAATTACGATGAGAATTGAAAATAGAAAGATAATTGAAAAGTAAAGTGAAACACTATGTTAGATATTGTCATTGAAGGCGTAAGAAAAAGAAGAATTAAATACCCAAAGTACGTTGTTGATTGAGACATTTATTATTATTTATAGGTACAAAAGATGCTCTTACTATTTGTCTAACCAAATTTCTTTAATAAAGCCGATTTGTCTAACCAAATTTCTTAATAACTTGGTACTGATATTCTTATTTTAGAGTCTTATAATTACATTAATCAACCACGAATATAGAACAAATTGTAACAGAATTGTAATAACATGTACGGAAATTACGTATGAAATTTTTCATAATTTACTATGCTCATTAGACAAAGATGTACTACAAACATAACAAAAAAATCTATTGATTTGAATATAAATATAAAGATGAAATAAAACAATTTTGATGTACTTAATAAAAACATTAGAGTGACAGATTAAAATTAAATAATAATCAGGAATAAAGATTTCTTCAAATATCATTAATCTTCATTGAAATATCAGATAAGAATTTCTGAGCATATGATCCACTTTCCTGAATTTATTAAGCAAAGTATGATTGTTCTACTATTTGATAATCAGAAAATAATGGTTTCAAAGATTTATGAAATCTGAACGATGAAGAAACGAATTTTGAAACAGAATGGAATATAAAATTTAAAAAAGAACCAATTTCCAGGCTATAACCGTTTGTCTTCAATAACTACCACGACTAGCTTTTAACATTATTTATTTGAAGACATTCACTAAACATAAACATAAACACATACACAAACAGTTATATAACAAAAGGGACAACATAACGAAAACAATTAAGACATTTACGAAAAACAAAGGACAGTCCTCAATCGAGACGCTCTCTCTAAGTTGGCTGGAGGTCGACTGGCTATGATGGCCTAGGTGGATACTGATCTAGGTGGCGCTGATGTTTCCTCTAGGTGACGTTGCCACAGTTCCGTTACAAGGCTATTTTTAATGTTTGTTAATTTCAAAATTTGCACTTTAGAGCTCATCCAATTTTATTTTTCAAGTTCTTTGTAATTTTGGTCTGAAAGACTATTTTTAAATATACGGGAAGACTTTTATTATTTAAACAGACACACTCGTATACAATTAAGCCACATTTGAGAAAATAAGATTGTTTTACGTTCCTAAATTGAGAAGCTAAGTAACAAATTTATAATTATAAAAAATTAAAAATTTAAAAAGTTCATAAAATTTAACATGCAATTTTTGAACACGCAATTAAAAATTTTTTAAATATAATCTTTTCTTTCTTTATCATGCCATTAAAATAATATTCTTCAAAGTAAATAAAACAAATAAAAAATCTAAAAAAGTAAGCTTTTTAAAATTATATATGCAATATTCTTAAGAAACAGTGGTAGCATTAATTCAATTTAGCATAATCATACTTGGAGACACTTACTAAGTTTTTTGCATGTTGCCACCACCTGGTTAACTATCTATATTTATCAAAATAAAGAAAAAATGTAAAACTAACAAAAATTTCTAATTACTAAAGCAGAAACTTTTGAACATTTCTTCACAACATCTGAGAAATAAATAATTTCACAACTTTCTACTGTCAAACTCAAATACAGTCCTTTTTTATGCGCTAGTTTAAAAAAAATCGATCTACAGCGACATTTTCTTTCTTCCTACTTTTTAAAGAAGCACACCAACTCAATCGCGATTGAAACCTTTTTCATTCCCATCTTTTTTTCTTCATTCTTTTCGGAACTGATTTCACACTATCAGGTATGAAAGGGGTTAGAGGAGGGGGGATTCCCTCCCTCCCTGAGAGAAATTCATAAATACGCGCAGTAGGGATAAGTGCGAAATAAAAATTCCCTTCCCACCGCAGAGTGTGTCCTGTGGCTGTGTTCTCTCCATTTTTCTTGTTGGCTGAGAAGGATTTGTTGGGGGGAAATATTCAGCGATTTCTTTCCTCTGGAGTCGGGTGGGATGGGTTGCCATCGCGGAAATGGATTTAGCTTCGTTGGATCGTTAACGACTTCCGGTTTCCTTAGAGCGGCCACGATCACATGCGGAAAACGGATTCTGTCCTGTTTCCGCTGCATCACCAGGACAGGTGGAAGAACCTATCCGACTCCAACGAAAATATCGTCGATGGAAAAAAAAAGAAGCACTGTTGGCAGATTTGATGGAAATGACGCAAGCATCAATCAGTTGTCCCCAATAGAGAGGTTTTACATAATCCTATGTTGACTGCTAACTAATGTGGGGTATAAAGTGATGAAAAGAAGGAAAATATAGATTGTAATTCTAATGTTTTATAGGAATAAGTCCATTATTTTAATCCCGTAATGAATGTAATTTCATAAATTTTGTATGGAAAGATTATCGCAAAATGTTCATCAGCAGCACAGTTGCATTTTCAAGTAACGTTCCTCATCCCCTCCTGAAAATCACCAACTCCATAGACACACATCTCAATTAGTCGTGTGCCCTTAAAAACGCTTTATATTTAATTTATTAGCCCCCAATTAGGTCACAAAAAATTGCTCATTAAATTTTACACTTCAGCCTTATCGAGTGCTGAGGATATTTTTAATGAGATACTACAATCTGGACCTCAATTTATGCAATTTGTGACTATTTATAATATAAAAGAAATAATCAAAAGTTTTCATCTTCTTTTTATTATCAATTGCAATGTATGTAGAAGTTAGGTTTAAGTGCTTTCTTTATATAAATATGTAACAAAAAAGAACATAACTAGAAAGAGTTCAACAAATGATAAGAAAAGCAACATACACGTAATAATACAGCCAAAAATACCGAATAATTGTTGAAAGTTTGTTCTCAGACTTCTATGATGAGATTTCTATAATTTTCATATTACTTTTTCATTTTTACCTGAGGTTCATGGCATCTTATTTTATCATACTGTTTTTATGTTGTTATTAATTGCACTTGGCAAGCCTCACTGATACATCAGCAGATTTTAAGCCGAAGATATGCGTCTCTTGTTTTGAAGTAGCGCCAACTAGAGTCAAAAGTACGACTTTAGCTATGCACTCATCACATTCGCTTGAACAGCCCCTTTATACAAGGGGGTCACAGTCACATATCTCACAGAAGGAAAGCAAAAAAAAAAAAAAATCAATTCTCGAACCAGGACTCGAACCCGGGACCCCATTCTATCATGAAAAATGAAAGGAAATACTCGGATTTCGGATCTTTAGTCTCCATTGTTCTAATAAATAACACATTGTGGAACGATCACAAGCTAAGCGATAGTTATATTTTTTAAAATCTTATAATTACACCAAGGGATGAAGATTTAAACAAGGATTTTATTTCCATTAAAAGAGAAAAAACATAAATGGGAAAATATTTAAATCTCTTTAGAAAATTTATGTACAATATCTCTTTTCATATTTTAATTCTTCTGGTAATAAATATCCTATTTTTTCGAAAAAAATTTTGCACATGAAACGAAGATAATTGTCTTCAACTTCTAATCATTATTTTACTGGTCATCTGTAATCAAAATTCTGAAAAAAATTCTATGGTACAAGTTTTAATGCATTTATGGTACAAGTGTTTAATACATTAGTGACATACAGCTTTAATTGTCACTGATAAAAGCCTGTTTCGTATGCACATGAAATACAAAATTCTTCCGGTTGATGTATGATGAATGAAGCCAGATAGACTGAATAATGTAAAACGACATTTTATACGACGAAATACGACATTTTATACTACGAGTACAGATATAAAACAAGTTGAAGACGCAGGCAAAATACTGCATTTTAGACAGTCACATTCAATGATTGAAAGCAAACAACTAGAATCTACTCTGCAATCAAAACACGAAAAATAAACAATCCTTTTGTGAGATATTACAGAGCAGAGAATTTTCTAGAAGTATTTGTATTTTCATACAACTTTCATTTCTATCGTCCAGGTCATTGAAGTGACATGCATAAGTTATTAAGGATAACTGCAAATCTCTCTACTCAGTATTGATACCAACATCACAGGAAAGTAATATTAAAGATTCCGGACAGAAAACATTTTGCTAAGATGTCCTCTTATAAGGCATTCATAAGACCTTCAACTGAATGTTTCATTAGTAACAACAGAAATTCATTTATTATTCGATATCATTTTCCATCACAGTTTAATTTAATATTCACATTTTTAACTTTTACAAATGGTTTTTAATTATTATTAAATTAAATTTAGACAATAATAATGATTAAATATTGCTTTCGAGACCAGGTTCCAGATTCAAAATTCTAAAAGATCTTCTAAAGAAAGATATTACTTAACTTAAGAATTTGGAAGGAGCGTTTCCAGTTTATTTGCCCGTCCGTTCCAGATTCAGAATTACGAAATTTCTTCTAAAATAGCCTGGGTCATTGCAAACCTGAAGGTATAATTTGAAATTCGAATAAGGAAGATTTCAGTTTTAGAAGCCGATTTCACCCATGAACCTCTTTATAAGAGTATAGTGCCAATCAAGTAGTCCAAATGTCTTGATGCAAAGGTGGAACAGAAATTTTTAGAAAAGGCTGCATGGATTTAAATGAGGTCCAACACAAAAATGCTCATGCAACTTGAAAATAGGATTCTAATGCTGCTAGATAAAGTCAAATTTAAAATTAATTTAACAATAGAATAGTTGCTATCAAGTTTTCAAAATAATTTAGAGGTACATTTCATTTTTGAAATAATTACAAAAAATATTACGAATTTATACATTATTATTGAATGTAAGTCTTATATTTATTATTATAATCAAAATAATCCAATTCTCATCATTCGCAAAGCTTATACTATGCTCTAGAATGTTTTTATTCGCATGGCAGAAAAATCCTCTACATATAAGGACGTTTTATGGCCATCGCAATGGTCAATCCCACATCAGCATTGTAAAAAGAAATATCTATCTCATATTCTGGAGGGAATCTCTCTGACTTTTTCCGTGAGCCAACCGTTTCCTGCATCGTTTTTGGAGCTCTGCAGATAAGGCTTGTTTTCGATCTATTCATATCCTGTTGTTGGCAGTTCGGGCGTTAAGTCTCGATGGTAATTATTAGAAAATCGATGCTCTCTTCATTAGAGGCAGTTTATCCGGATGCTGCGTAGCTCCATTCCCTCGGGGGAAGGGGTATTTATGGCCCACCTCCTCTTGAAAGGCTGTCACTCAATCGCTTCCACCTGCTTTCACGTTGTGAAAAGGAGTGTCTATCGCATGAGGACGGTGGATTTTCTTGCTGTCCTTTTTCGATGTTCTCTTGATGGTTGAGGAATCGAAATTCAAAAGTTTTGATTTATTCAGTAGCTTTATTTTTCCTTTCGTTCTATTCTTCCCAATATTGCCTTTTCTTTTTGAATATTTAAAGATGAGGAAATGGTGGTGACTTTGCTGCGAGAACAAAAATTTTGAATCGGCAACATTTCTTTTATGAATACAAAAAAGTCAAGTTTTTTGGGCATTATTTAATATTACTTGGATGAACTAAGATGAATAGAAAATCTGAATAGTTATCTAGTCTGACAAATTGCCTGAACTGTGTACCTCATCCATTTGTAAGCGCACGTGAAAACATTGCTACTGAAAATATAACTTTCTAATAGGGTTTCTGTGTTTACTTGTATAAATCAATAAAGTCTATCTAAAAATGTCTATCTCATATTTTTGTAGACTATGTATTTAACTTTGGTGTAAATTGAAATCAATACTGAATTACAGGAAATGTGTTTAAACCAATAATAACAATTCAAATACCCTGAATAAATTAAAAAAAACAAAGCAAATGCCTATGATATTGAACAATGTTTTTATCACTTTACTTACAAATGTACTTAGGATTTCGATCAATTCCATTAATTAGTTGACTTTTGCTTAGCCTATCTAATTTTGAAAGCTAAAAATTAGAAAAATTAACAATATTAATTTATTATTTTTGAACCAAAATTAAAAATGATAAATCTTGGACCAAGTCCATTTAAATTTTGGTATGTCGTTTTGAAGTCAAATTTTTAGATAGATGTTTAAGACAAAATTGCTAATCAGGGATTTAAATGAGATTTTTTAGAGAATTTCTCAAACTGATTAATTTACGAGATGAAATAGGGAATAAAATACAAATTCACCCAAAGTTATTTGAAGAGGGATCAATCTTATAAAAAACGAGGAAGTTTCTGGAATTTATATTACATAATGTTGCGAAACCATTAATATATGTTTCAATGTTTGTTTCATTTCGTATTTACGTTAGTTTTATAATTGTAGCATAGCATAACATCACTTAGTTTGGAAAATATTTCCGAGTGCTTTTATTTCAATGTAAAATTATTTCTCAAGATATATAATATTCAGTGCTTCATCTATTATCGGGGAAATGCATATTATCGTTTCGTTTATGATTAATAATACGACGAAATGAGAATGAAAATATGATTACATTTTACGATGCAAATTTGGAAAAAAATTATTCTGTAATGAAATTTCGGTGTTCAAACTAAAGTATCGAATAAGAAATAATGTGTCAAAAACTCAAATAATTTTTAAACACCAATTTTGAACCAGAACAATTTTAGAACACTAAAATTGGTTTTTAAATGTTTGATTGAAAACATATACAACAGTTTAGAAAAAGTTAGCCCAAGAAAGTAACGAACTACATAATTAGTCATTCTATATCGTGGCAATTATTAATATTGCATAGTTTGCTTCTTTCCATCGCAGTCTGTTTCAACCTCTGCTCACGTGAAAATAAATGCATAACTCAGTACATATAAAGTTGATAACCTGAATTGCACTTATCTTTGAGGCTTGCTTGCAATAAAATGTTTCCTCATTCCTTCGTTTTTTCCCTAAGCATGTGTGTTTCCAGATTTTCATTTATTTTCTCTTTTCGTATCAGGAATATTTTACGATTTTACAAGATTTCCGTTTCTTTTACCTGTTTCACGTATTTCAAAGAAATAAGTGCGTCCACGAATGCAATAAATGCTAACAATTTCATATCTTCTGTTGTTTTAGTAAAGATTCCAAAAATGAAATTTTATGCACATTTGATTCTAAACTGATAAAATTTTAATGATATACCTTTAGATAGAATAATAACCGGCATCTTGGCATAGGGGTAGTGAGTCTTCCCCATGATCGGGGTGTCCCGGGTTCGAGTCCCGATTAGGACATGGTTATTCTTCTGTGAGGTATGTGAATGTATCCCTCCCCTCGTAAAAGGGGGCTGTGCATGCGAATATGATGAGTGGGTAGCTAAAACATACTCTTGGTCCTAGCTGGCTTTACTTGCAGCAAGAGACGCACCCACGGTTTAAAATCGCAGACAGCGTCTTAGTCTTACTCTTGGCTTTAGTTGGCCCTACTTCAAACAAAAAATGCCCATTGGCCTTATTATATGCTAATGCATCAGCGAGCTTGTCCATGACAAATGCTATTAGAAACAACAACAATAACAGATAGAATAATAGAACCTGTTTCAATAATGATGACCTTTTCGTATAATGATTTTAATAGGATTTGTCATTCCATGGAATGCCTATTATATATAATCACAAGGGAGAGTTCTTGATAATTAACTGTTTACAATAATGTTTTGATGTAAATTATTGAAATTGTAACCCTGTATTGAACAATTTCGTATTATGCCCTAATCAGATTTGTCATTATGTAGAATGAGTAGGAAAAGTCCATAATAATTCTCATGCTTCATACTTTGTGCCAGGCATTCTAAAATTGCCTGGCATTCTATAAAGAGTTTATGTTTTCTACAGGATGCTGGTGAATATATATTATATTACCGGTAATATATGTACATATATTATTTTCCAATATTATTATTTTCTATTCTATATGTCAAGAAGAAAGTGAAGCGTTTGGATAATAATAACTTAGTGTATAGAATCGTTCTATTTTTACTGGTTAACTCTAAGTTAGTCTTATTGACTCTATCAAGATATCATAGATCCGGTTATCTTTAATTATATTTGCGTATTATTAATTTAACTGTGAGATTCTAGCATTTTGAAATCATTCTTCTGCGTATTTCGGTCCAGAATTCATGAAAAACATTTCAACAAAATTTAAAAGATAATGGAACTTAGTAAAAATCAATTTTTTGATTTTTATTCACAATGTTTTTTAAATGAAAAATCATTTTAGTCCTCATAAGTTAACTATAATCTAGAAGTTACAGTTTCCTATTCGTTTGAATTGTTTAAAAGTTGCAATTTCAAAAAATTTCTGAGACTTTAAAGCTTTTTTCCACTGCCCAAGGTCTGAACTGTGAAAATGAAAAGTTTAACTCTTTACACTTCAAAGAATAATTCGATGCAAAATTATTCACGTAATACAAAGATTTGTTTATTGCCATGAAAAATAAATATACAATAATTCTTTTAAGTCGTATTTTTTTGAAAAACGAATCTACCTTTCTTAAGCCTTATGTAGGCGTTTTTAACAGTTAAATTTGAAAAATAAATAAATAAAACATCAAAATCATACACGATCTTGAATGGGGAGTCAGAAGCGCCAACGGAGTGCAAAGGGTTAATGTTGTGTATTTTAAATAGGAGCTCAGGTTCAAATCTGAGTATTGGCGTTTACTTTCTCTGCGAAAGTAGTCACAACGTAGAAAAGCATGTTTTACAGATGGAGCTCTTGTTCCCATTTCGCTCCTAGTTTATATTTCCTCCTCCCTTTGTTACACGGCCTTGAAAGCTCATGATAAATAAATAATAACATGAAATATAAATTTTAAAAGAAATTGGAAAGTTGAAAGAAATTATAACTGCAATTTATTTTTAAGTTAACATTACCTCCATTTATTTTTTTAAAAGACGCATTTGAGTTGATTGTTTTTAATATAATGCACTTCAGTTAGTAACCATCATAACAAAGATAAATATGGAAGAAACATCAATTTTTATGAACCCAAATATTGAGAATTAAAAATTAAACACAACATTGTATTTAGAGAGCGCTAATGCTGCTACTACTAGAATACCAATGATTCAATCTAAAATAGCAAAAAAACGATAAGTTTAATGTGAAAATTAAAATCATATGTGAAAAAAGTATAATGAATCCGGCCTGAAGACTTTTTCAAGGGTCACCCTCAGGCCGGGATTCAAACCAGGGATTTTTTCTGTGAGGGGTCTGACAAGATTGTCAAAAAATGACCCCTCGTGACCCGAAAATCCCAGAAAATTGAGACCTTAAAGAAAAATAAATTTGAATCCTGTTGGATTACACATATAGATTAGATCTTATAAAAGATCGTAAGACAGCAAAGCAGTATAAAAAACATACAAGCCAACAGGCATGGCAAATATAAGAAACAAATTTAATCCAAATTAGACACACAAGTCAAAGGTTTAAGTAAATTACTTTAAACCAAAACAAAAAAACTTTCAGAGCCTCACCCAAAACAATACCAGGAAATCCAAACACATACCAAAAAAGAAGAACTCCAACGTTTAGAAGCTTGTCATCTCGTATGGAAATCACAATAAGCTTAGCTGCGAATTTGGATCCCCAAGCATGTTCGGTATCTATGAGTTTCTGAAGCGCCATCTATTAGGTTAAGATTACAGTTTAATAGTTTTAATTTTGAAAATACCCTAGTCCCTTAGTTATTAGAGTTTGTATGTTGCAATAGTTTTTGGGAAATTCGTTAGTAGCTAAGTTTTTAATCAAGTTGTTTGTCGCTATTATGTAATCATTTTTGTTATTACATATCTTTCTAATCCTATTAAACTGTGAGAATATAAGATTTTTGAAAATCCTGGAGCTTAAATTAGAGTGGTAATTACTAAGTTTAATTATTTTAAAGTTAAATTCATCCCTTTTATCATAGATACCTATTAAAGTTTTTCCATTTGAAATTTCCAAATTTAAATCTAGATAGTTTGCTTTATATTGATTGTTGTTTGTTTTCGTTAAAATTAGTTCTTTTGGGTAACAGTTTAGTACTATATTGGTATTATTTAAGTTTAACAACAATAGATCGTCTATATATCTAAAGCCAATCAATAAATCATCCCCAATTATTTTCTGTAAAATTTCACAAAAAACCAATTAAATTTAGATTCGTAACCTGTAGCACCGGAAGTTATAATTATTTTACAGGAAAGCAATTTTTTAATTATTTGAAAATAATTTTAAATAAAATTAAAAGTGAGGATGGTTTTATAATTAATAGTAATCAAGATATTTTGGACTTTGTAAAAGATAACAATGTTAATAAACTTAATACATATGATTTCGAAAATTTATATACCAGTCTACCTCATGAAAAATTATTAGAGGTTTGTGCCTTTATTTATGATGATTACTTAAATGGAGAGATTATAACAAAAAACAATTGGATAGAATTATGCAACTTCAATATTAAAGAAAATTACGTGTTTAACGGCATTAATTTTTACAAACAAATAAAGGGAATTCCAATGGGTACAGCCTTTTCAAGTGCTCTAGCCAATATTTTTCTACATTATTACGAGAAGAAAATAATTGGGGATGATTTATTGATTGGCTTTAGATATATAGACGATCTATTGTTGTTAAACTTAAATAATACCAATATAGTACTAAACTGTTACCCAAAAGAACTAATTTTAACGAAAACAAACAACAATCAATATAAAGCAAACTATCTAGATTTAAATTTGGAAATTTCAAATGGAAAAACTTTAATAGGTATCTATGATAAAAGGGATGAATTTAACTTTAAAATAATTAAACTTAGTAATTACCACTCTAATTTAAGCTCCAGGATTTTCAAAAATCTTATATTCTCACAGTTTAATAGGATTAGAAAGATATGTAATAACAAAAATGATTACATAATAGCGACAAACAACTTGATTAAAAACTTAGCTACTAACGAATTTCCCAAAAACTATTGCAACATACAAACTCTAATAACTAAGGGACTAGGGTATTTTCAAAATTAAAACTATTAAACTGTAATCTTAACCTAATAGATGGCGCTTCAGAAACTCATAGATACCGAACATGCTTGGGGATCCAAATTCGCAGCTAAGCTTATTGTGATTTCCATACGAGATGACAAGCTTCTAAACGTTGGAGTTCTTCTTTTTTGGTATGTGTTTGGATTTCCTGGTATTGTTTTGGGTGAGGCTCTGAAAGTTTTTTTGTTTTGGTTTAAAGTAATTTACTTAAACCTTTGACTTGTGTGTCTAATTTGGATTAAATTTGTTTCTTATATTTGCCATGCCTGTTGGCTTGTATGTTTTTTATACTGCTTTGCTGTCTTACGATCTTTTATAAGATCTAATCTATATGTGTAATCCAACAGGATTCAAATTTATTTTTCTTTAAGGTCTCAATTTTCTGGGATTTTCGGGTCACGAGGGGTCATTTTTTGACAATCTTGTCAGACCCCTCACAGAAAAAATCCCTGGTTTGAATCCCGGCCTGAGGGTGACCCTTGAAAAAGTCTTCAGGCCGGATTCATTATACTTTTTTCACATATGATTTTAATTTTCACATTAAACTTATCGTTTTTTGCTATTTTAGATTAGCACTTCAGTTAGCTAATCTATGATAAACATTGAACGATAGCAAGCTCATCTATAAGTATAATTACAGTATAACATATTTAAACCATGCGAAATTCAAAATGCTATGCACGATATATCATGTTTGAATGGATTAAAAATTCACTTTTTTTAGAATGCGTGAAACAATGCATGATTAAAAAATGGTTAATAGCTAAATGAGAGATCAACATTGTTGAAGATGTGAAAATCGGTGAATCCATTATGAAATTTTGCTTAAAATTATGGACATCTTTTTAAATCGCATCAATATATTATGAATTTGAATTTTTTTATCAATATAAAGGAGATGAATATTATAAATTTGATTAATTTATGCAAGAAGAAATAGACAGAAATATTAAAATATATCTGCGATTAAATTTCTTAGTCTTATTTATCTTAAAATTGGACTTCAAAATCAATGAAGTTATGTATTTGAGATATTTTAGGATGAATTTTTTAACGTCAACAAAAAGCCGTAGGTGAAAAATAAAAATTTTACTATCTGCACAAGCATCTACAAAAATCAGCTTTTAATAACGCATTTGCAAAAGCTCTGATTAAAAAAAATAACTTAATGACTACAGAAAATAAAACCTAGAAAAATGTCATTTCGAGCACGTAATTATATAAAATGAACTAATTAGGAAAAGGGATATTTTTTAAAACAATAAATACAAGTCAAAGTTTTTTTTGGATCATTTGCGGTACTAAAGTGACTCATTCAATGAAACCATTAAAGTGAATGAAAATATAATTTAACTTGCATGAACACGGGGTGCTTGGCCATTCAAGAAATGATGTTCTGGCATGATGCATTGGAATATGCATAGCAGATTTTATTTTAACCTTTACTTAGGATTATTTTTATAGAAAATATTATATTTTAATTAAAAATTAGTATTTCCAAAATTTCTTGTATAACGATGACTTCGGAATTATATACATAATCTTTCTTTCTGATTTCATAAAAATAGTGATTGAATTTATATTTATTTCAAACCCTTTTATAACCATAAAGAATTACTCCCGCCTAGCCTTTGTACTCGAGATGAATTAATTATGTCCGAACTGTGGTAACTGAAATGAATTAATTGTATTACCAAATCGGGTACTATACAGCATAATAGCCTCTTTTACATACATGCACAAATTTCTAACACAAAGATACGACTGATTTAGAAAGCAAATAGACCTTTGTGCCCATTAGAAAGTAAGAACCCACCACCATACTTGAAATTTAAATAAAATATGCTACTTTTGTGCCATTTGGGAAATAAGAATCAATCATCGTATGTGAAATAGAAAACAAATACACTAATTTTGGGCCCATTTAGGAAGTAAGAATGAAAAACCATACTTGAAACTTCTTATTGTCATATCTAAAGTAACTGAAGGTAGAAGATAAGACTAAAGAATATTGAATAAAGAATATTGCATAAAAAAATAATTTACGCTATAGCTGAACATATTTGTCGCACACAATTATTTTGATATTAATTAGAAGCAACGAAGAAGAAAGATATAAATAGTACAAAAATATACATTAAAATAATAAAATGTAATTAGCAAATTGAAATATTTAATCCACAGTAACCCTGGATATCAATAAAATATCTTGTCAGTTGCATGTTGAAACTTTGTATATCTTCAAGTAAATAAATGTTTGAAATTATTACTTTATATTAAAACTAAATCTTTTCTAATTACAAATAATATAAATCAAGTATTACGTCGCAAATTGTTTGCTGTTTGATAATTCCACAACCATGTTACTAAGACTTTATTTAGAAAAATAGTCTGCATTCCTTGGAATTGTGGGTACATAAAGACAAGAGTTTTATGAAGCGATTCCGTGAATTCCACAAAACTTTTAAATTAATCCTCCATGCAATATGTCCTTGTAAGGTGTCATTGTTTACTAGAGAACTTTGATAAATTATCCAGGCATCTAATAACATACTTCACATTTTAAACAACTAATTAAAAATGAAAATTTTCGAAGAATGCGATGAAATTTCGTAGGAAGGAAAGTTCTATCGGAGCGAAGAAATTATTTTTAAGGATGGCAACAGAATTGTAAGAAGTGAGAATAGGATGAACGACCTTCAGAGGGGGTATACCAGATTGCACCTTTATGCATGTATTTCAGTAAGTATAGGATTATATAAAATTATAAATTCAGCAGATAATGTTTATAAAATTTTTATTACGAATAATGCTAACGATTAAAAGTGGAAAATGATTTATTAAGAAAAAGAATAGAAAAAGAAAAACATGGAAGATATATTAATTAAAAGAAAAACATAGAAAGGATATAGCAAATTAAGGATAAATAAAACAATAAGTTTTTCAAACTATATTTTACATTTCGTTTCCTTTTCTGATATAAAAATGATATAAAGGTAAAAATATTCGAATAGTGAAAATATTTACCCTTGAAGTCTTTTGATGAATCTCCATGTTTTAGATTTATTTTTGAATTCCAAATGCGAATTACAATTATCCGGGTTAATTAGGACCTCATATTTTCCGTGATAAACAGAAAACAATATTTACACTAATTTAGAATTTAAAAAATTATCTTTTAATGATACTACTTAAGTTATTGGGCAATATTTTTTCTCAGTTTTGAAAACTTTTTATTTTGTTATTGCAATAAAATGTAAATCATTTTTATTATTTTCAACAAATATTTAACAGCATTTTCGGTAAATGTCATGATCTAAATCAGTTAACAGACATTTAGCAGACGATTCCTTTTCAGACATTTTATAATTGCTACAACTTTTATTTTAATTAAAATATTACCAAAAATTAAAGCAAACGATTTTTTTCTTTGATAAACGTATGTTATTATTTTTATTTCGTTTCTTTTTTGTATAACAGCTGATGATTATTTGTAAACCGTTTGGAATCTGGCAAGGCTTGAAATATATGCTGTTCAGTGAAAAGAATAAACAAGTCGATGAAATTCTAAAATGCTTTATAATTTCGAACCTGAAAAAAGCATCGCATCAAAACACTATCAACAATTATAGAAGTAGCAAATACTTCCTCTCGCTGGGAGACATCCCTAGCATTGCAGCAGTATCCCCGTGGTCAAAAAATCGAAGGGAAGATGTTGTTTAGGCCAGACTAATGAGTAAAACTATTATAACTCCAGGATTGTTAAACCGTTTTAATCTTCATAGTGATCCCCTTTGCCGTGATTGTAATAGCATCAATGATATTGAACACATACTTCTCTCGTGCAAAAAATATACATACTATAGAGACAAATTGTGGACTTTTCTCCAGTTAGATAAACAAGATACCTCCTTCAAAAATGTGTTGCTCAAAATAACTGCTAACAAGACTAATCTACAAACTTCTCTTCTAGTGATGAAGCACTTCAAGACCTACTAAGTTTTTCGACCACATCTAGTTGTGACCTTGCTTTGGGGCTCGTCCCTTTTTCACCACTCTGTGTTGCGGGAATGCTTCATCTTCTATTACATCTTTCTCTTCATTGGAACTCCCGAATATGTACTAAAGTGCACCAGCGAAACTGCTTTTGACTGTTAACTGAGTAAAACTCCAATTTGTTTTTTTTGTGCGTGTGTGTTTTTTTGTTTATTGACAAGATATTAACTTCTGGAAACCGGGGATAAAAGCCTTTGTAGCTATAAATCCCAATACCTTATATCTTTCAAGTTTCAAGTTTCTAAAATGCTTGGAGAATTATTTTAATTTTAAGAATTTGAGATGCTCTACAAGTTATAACTTGAAGCTTAAGAAAACGGGTACTTTTCTGGAAAGGATTGCTGTAACTCAGAAGAAAGACCATTGCTGTAAACTAAAAAGGAAAGATTCCGCTCATTTTCTACGCAGATTACACGAAGGATAGGAAAATGCAATTGCATTATCGCAATAGACGATGTATAAAATGAAATAGATTAATTAGAATTAATTAGACATTTAAGTTTCAAATGAAAATATGATATCAAGATATTGATAGCAATAAGAAGATTCATATAGAGGATTAAATCTATAAAAATGACACTATTGTAATTCTGTCATAATTTGCTGCTTTAAATTATTTTATTAAATGACTCATAGATAATAAATAATGCATAAATTGTGACGTTTATTGACAAAGGTGGTTAATATTTAATAACACAAAATCTAATTGGGATGTATATAGATTGCTTATATTTAGAATAAACAGTAATCTTTTTAAATGATATAGCTTCTGTTTTGGCACAATATAAATAAACTTTAGAGGTCCAATTTTATAAAAGATCCCCAAGAAGTTTAATTAGGTCGTTGTCATTAGTAGCACTTGCCATAGACAAGCTTCGCTAAGGCATCAGGGAATTTTAAGCCGGAAGGAGTGTCTTTTATCTTGAAGTAGCACCAACTTGGACCAAGAGTACGACTTAGCTACTCACTCATCACCATCACTTGCACAGAGCCTTTTTAAAAGGGTGGGGGCACATTCACACACCTTACAGATAGAACACAGAAGAAAAACTATGCCTGAACCAGGACTCCAACCCGAGATGCCCAGGTCTCAAAGGAAGCCGGCTAGTTCAATTAGGTTTGGTGCACTCTAATTCTGTCTGTTTAGTTTGAAATGATAAGAACAAACTGTGTTAGCCAACCTTTAAAATTTAAATGAGACTAATAACATTTACATAATACACTTTTACACTTTTATGCTGTTTCGGGAAAATCATTATTCTTTTAAAAGCTTCTACATTAAAAGAAAAAATAATATTTTTTTCTGCATATTTTCACAATTTTCAATGTCCAGTTAATTTCAGCTAATTCCTCCCATGAAAAGACTATGTAAATATTATATTATTTAAAACACATCCGATTGATATAAAAAGGAAGTATTTTAAGAAAAAAAATGCTCTAAGCTATTTTATAGTAGGAAATAACCATTTGGTGTCTATTGGTAAGATTTCGGCTGTCTGTTTAGAGAATTCCAAGTTAGAAACTCAATTTCACTATATGTTTTGTATGTGGACTTGATGCACGTTAAATATGATATTATAGGACAAACATCGTCTTATCGTTATGGATAATTATGCCACTTCGGAGGAAATTTGGTTAGATGGCCCTCTCAGACATCGTCATCGTTCTCATTATCTGAATGTGGACAAAAATTTCGAATTTGGTCGTGCCAAAATGGATTATGAAACTAAACGTCAGAGAATACGATTATTTTAAATAATTTTATACGTATCAAATAAGTTATCTCTGACCATAGCATATAGGAATTTTGGCACGATATTTATTTTACAATAATAGGAAGAAGAAAAAACTAAATATTCCCATTAAGGAAATCTAAGTCATTGAATCCCAAATAATACCATCTGTAACGAATATCTTGTGGTAAACTGAATAGGAAAATGAAAAGGAATATGAATGAGAAAAATGATTCTAAAATATCTGGGCAGATTTCATGGTACTTAGACAATACAGAACTAAGTAAACTTCTTAATGGAATACGTGTTCCTAATAGTATTTTGTGAAGACTCCTAAACAATATTTTGTGCATAATAGGTAATTGTGAGCTGATTCCGGAGTGCTCACTGATGAATTTTAATTGTATCTGTGGTTTGTTTACTACCCACACTCTAACCTTTGATGCATTATAATCAAATGGATGCATGAGATAATTTGACGAACGAAAAAATATTAATTATCAAAATTTGACAAATATTAACCCGCAAAATTCATGCAAATCTTTGACGAACTGGTAAGTCATATCTAAATTCTCATACTCTCCTCTAAAACGCAAGGATTTAAATCCTAAAACAGAATGATCGAACCGCCGCAACAGCAACATTGGTAATGGCCATCACCGAACACCGTACAACTCTTTCGTAGGAAGTACGTCTCGTCATTGATGGGAGGAGTCTAACCTCCTCCCCCCAGCTATTAGTGTACCCTCCAGGGTGGTGAGATCCAACCACCATTCTGGAAGCATTCATCTTAATTTTGAGGTGCATTTTGATAGATTTGATATAAATTTGATTGTAATTTCCTTATTTTACGTAAAATTCACGTATCAAATTTCATAAGTTTAATTTTTTTTGCATTTTTTATACATTCTATTTACAGACAAAATTGTAAAATATGTTTCTTTCAAAATGCAAGAGAAAGAGGTTAAAAAACTTTTCGATTATCTCAGTACACTATTCAAACATAATTTCCATGCAAGAAAGTAATTATATGACTATTAACTGTTAAAAAAAAGGAGGGGAAGTTCTCTTCATTTTCTTTTTTTTTTCTCAATCATGTGATTCTTAGGACTGACTGTTTAATGTATTGATAAACTTGAATGGTAACACGAAAGCAGCAAAGAATAAATTCCAAAGAAAGAAATGATCTTCATGAGAATGCTCCAAATCATTTCTGTCCCCATTCTTTAGTGTCTTTTGCATTTTAATTCTCTTAGTCCAATAGAAGGAAGAAATTGAGCTCAGAAAGAATAAAGGAAATTAATTCTTAGAAAATGCAAGTATTTCTTTATAGGAAATTCCAGGACAGTAAAGAGGATAAAATCCCTTCGGATCTACAAAGATCAGTCCTTTATCCCCAAAACAATTTCAATATTTATAACAAACGACTGGGATCTATCTCATTCTATACTAATCTTTTCTGAAGACAAAGAAATAACTTAATTACTCTAATTCTTCGAGTATAGATCAATGGGGCTCCGCGCGGGTTTGCTGCAATTCCCTGCAATTTTTTTTTTCAGCAGCGTTCGAAACACTTCTTTGCTTTTTGCACGTGAAGTATTTGTTTTCGAATATTTTTCCCCAGTCGATATGATATGTTGGCGGAAGTCCTCTGGGGTGAACAGATTATCGGAAAAAAGAAGCGAATAATTCCATTAGCGGCTCGCCTTCTTATCGACTCCTCCCCCCTCTTACGCCCCCGCGTCGGTCACATGTCACAGCCCCCTCGCACGTGAGTTCTGTCGCTCGCTACAATAGAAAGCTTCTTGAAGAAAAGGCCGACAGACGAACTAAATAAGTCCACTCTCCAAGCTGAAGTGCAACGGGATTGTTTTTTGTTGGTGCAATGCTTTAGCTGACACTGAATATTCTCGGTCCGATGAATTTTTTAAATGCGTCGTCTAGGTCCGGATTATCAAATAGACAAATTAGTGACTTTCTCAGGGGACTAGCAACTTTGTGATATCCCGACGTTTTACTATTTTTATTCTGCATTATTTTCAAAGTAATTTAATTTAGAGTTTCGATTTAATCTACTGGAGCGATAATTTAAATTAATTCAAATTAAAATCATTTTTTTTAAATTTCATAATATTATTCTTAGATTATTTGCCTTGTTTCCAAACTTTATTATTTTGCTTCTTTTTGATTGATAATTGATATTTCCAACAAATTCTAATAAAAATTGTATTAAAAATATCAAATCTCGTATTTTCTTTAAAAATTGCTTTTGAAATTGAATTAAATTTTTTTTTTCATTCTTGAAATACCGAATCATCTTTCCTGAGGGCAATTAAATATTAGGTTACTTCAGTTTTGTCCTGTTATTTAAAAGGATGATTTGAAATATTAAATGAAAAGCGAAATATTTGATTTTGATAAGTGAGGGACCAAATCATGTATTGAATGTAGACCCCGTCAGGCTTTAATATGACCTTGGATCAACCAATCAGTCTTGAAATTCACTGGAAATTTCCTTTCCATTTCGATAGTGATTTATTGTACAAAAACGTAATTGTGTTGTGTTGTGACTAATGGTACTTGTCGTGGACGAGCCCCCGCTGATACGAAATGCGTCTTTATTTCACAAGTAGCGCCATCTAGGATCAAGAGTACGACTTAGCTACTCACACGCCACAACCCTTTTCAGGGGGGGGGGGGGCGGACTTCATTCATATATCTCGGATCGTAATTTAGACCTGGAACAGAGAACGCTCACCTCTGACCTAGTACCATCAGTGGTATTTAAAAAAAAACTTACTTGTAATACCGGTATGAACTAGAAATATTAGAGGGCAATTTTAAAAATTAATTATATGTAAATGAATAAATGTGCTTTTGTATAGAAAGGATAGCATTTAAAACCGGATCTTTTAAGCATAAAATTAAATTCTATTTTTTAACATAAATTACATTTTAATGGTGCTAAAACTGATAAAGCGGTATGGTAGAGTTGTCAGAGTTAATCTATAGGTAAAGCGGTTGCTTTATGGCCATTTACGATCACGCCAAAACAATAATCATTATTTTAAAAGAAGTGAATTGATGAATTTTTAAATGATGAGTATTCAATGAATCCTGCTAATTATGTTTTAATTCCCGACACTGTACCGTTGTATGTTGTATGTTGCATGGCAGTTGATTGGACCAATCTTGAATTACAATTGAATTAATGTACTGAGCGCTGTATTAACTTACAAAGTTTCTGTTATTTTAAGGCTATGAGGCTATTTTTATCTTGGCATTATGTAACATTTCCGTTGCGCATCTATATAAGGCGTTGCAGATATGTCGTGTTATAAGATAGGAAAAATTCTCGATTGATAACTTTGAGCATCCTTAGCAGTTACTTAGAAAATGTCTCATATTTCATGACGCATCGCTGAACCAGCAACAGAGTCATCTTTTTATTTAATTTGTAAACTATTATATCAATACTTAGTGATTTATGATAAAAAGGCTTTCGGTTTCATTTCAGTTATTTCCGTACAAACGAAGAACTGATCTTTTCGGACTGAAGAAATGCCTAGTTCAAATTTCATTCTTAAGTTGCTTCGAACATTTTTTATACTGCATGCTTAATACGAAGCTCAGTCTGAATGTTTTATATATTAACCAGGAATTATTTAATATTAACCTAGCAAAATATCCGTTTTCTAGATGTAAGTTATTAAGTAAATTTTCCCCCACGCTCATGAGGTTAGGTTTAAGATGTTTTCGGCCGATTATTTGAAACGATTATGTTTATTTTCATAATGTTTGATGCATTTAAAATTCAACAATGTTAATTAAGCGATTTTTCAGAGTCATTTTGAAGTACTTAAAAATAATACAGAATAATGAAAATTAAAAATTTCCTATCTCTATTGCCACAACTGGCGTAATAAATTCCCGTATTTTGCGGTGTCACAATTGGATTAGAATTCTCAATGGACGTTGAAAATTCAAAGCTATTATAATTTTCTGATCAATTATTTATAGTAATTATAATTATTAGACTGGGATAGCCTGGACGTTGGATTTGCATGCCTTGGGCTAAGAGTTTAAACCCGCCAGGCGAAGACTCTCCGTGTGTGTGTGTGTGTGGTGGACACTATATATGTAGTGGTCATAAAGTCCTCCATGTCATGAGTAATACCATTAGTGGTACTGGGTTAGAGGGGATCGTTCTCTGTTCCAGGTCTAAATAACAATCTGTGGAAATTCATGAATGAAGCCCACTCTGTAAGAAGGGTTTGTGACGTGTTTTTGTTTTAAATCGAACTTCTGCTTTTGGGTACGCAGGGATGCATACTCTCAGAAGTTAATTCACCCCTCTATCCGTTGTAGAGTAGAACAGCAACAACAATTGTAATTATATAATGAAAAGTAACTAAATTAAAAATATTATTTGTCAACATAGAAATTTATTTAAAAAATCGCTTTTTACTTGTTTCTATAATTTTTCGTGTGTGTTTGGATGGTTGTTAAAAGATGCACATGAAATGGTAATTTGTGAATCATTCAATTGAATCTTCTAGTTCAAATTGGTAATTATTTATATCTACGAAATATTATAACTTAACCCTCACTAAAATAATTGAATAAATTAGAATGGAAATTTCTTTTTAACCATTATTAAAATCTGAATGAAAAACTAAAAGGGAAATAAAATACTAGAATGCAACATGTAAATATAATTAAGGCTTTAAATTAGACTAAACTAAACTGTAAACGTTGTTTTAATCTATTTAAAATTTTAGGATTATTCAAATTAATTTTTTGTACAGATAGTCTGAGTTCCGACCGGTTGATATTGGTGAGAAAACTTTTTGCATATCCAAATAATCACTGATTACGTAATTTATTTAAACATCATTTCAGGACTTATGGATATGTATTGATAATCCACCAAAAAAAGGCAAAATATAAAAAAAAATATGACGCCATGTTTTAAGCGCTTACTTACCAGAATCGCAGAATCTATTGGTTGTTCAATTACTGTAGATTTAATTATGTTTCTTCTTAAGAATTTTAATCTGAACAGTTAATTTTAATTTGCTCAAGATTTCTGAATTTAGATTTTTTATGGCTTAAGTTTATAATGCTTTTAATCTTCCTTCAAAAGTCAAATTTAAAAAGTTCCATACAGGAAACGGAAAAATAGCCTTAAAAAATTTCAAAGCCATTAAAATCTATGTTATAATTTTATTTACGACTTTAAATGAAGATAGTTAATGATTCTTGATAAGTGAGGAAGAAACTCTTGCGTAGCAATATCAAAATCAAATTAGATTTACAACTTTTAGATTACGCTTTAAATAAATTTCTTGCATAAGTCATCCTGATTTGCAGTGAGTTGCACAGTTCTGGACTTTCCAACATCGAACTGTGATGAACTAATTTGATCATTTTCAATCGATACAAAAAACGAAGAGTCACTTTCAAGGGAATATGGCATTTGAAATTAAAAAAAATTAAAATGAAGTCTTCTCTGCATATTTTTAATGTATCTGAACCTAATTTCTTGAACGGCCAATCACCACGTACTTGTACAAGTTAAATTATATTTTTATTCATTTTTAGCGTTTCATTGAATGAGTCCCTTTAGTATTGCAAACGATCCAAAAAACCTTGTCTCGCATTTATTGTTTAAAAAAAGTATCACATTTCCCATTTATTTCATTTCACATATTCATGTGCTCACAATGACATTTTTCTAGGTTTTATTTGCTTTAGCTATTAACTTATTTTTTTAAATCAGAGCTTTTGGAAATGCAATGACAACGCGTTATTTAAAGCTGATTGTTTGAGATGCTCGTTTAGATAATAAAATTTTTATTTTTCGCGTATAGTTTTTTGTAGATGCCAAAACCCTCATCCCAAAGACAACATCATGCTCTGACATCATAATAAAAAATTAACTGATAGATTTTTATTATATAAACTGTGTGATAAAAAAATAATATTGTATAAAATACATGATTCGTTCAGTCAAACCATACCAAAATTAGAGAGGAAAATGAATTTTAAATATTATTATATTTCAATATTTGGAATAGATTTTAAATCTTCTTTCATAATTATTACCACTTTGACGAAGAAAATAAGCTTCAATTAATAAAATGTATCATTATTAGAGAATTCTATGCAAATAAAGAATTTCCGATTAGCAGTTTAAAATAATACGGCTCGATAGAAGATTTTTCTTTGAATGCATCAATTCTTACAGCAAAACTTTCGACTTTTCAATAAATTCACATGGAAATATAGAGAGAAATACTTAAACCAAAAACTAACAAATGTGTTTTTTCAAATTTCTGTAAATTATAAATTGAATTTCAAATATTTTCTAATTATGATATGGAGATAAGAGGAAAAACTATAATCCTCAAATCAAACATTTCTATGTTGCAGCTTCAATATTTAAAACAAATTAATTTAATTAGCAAAAAATCTCGAATAAAATTTCTGTAAGGATAAAATTCAAATTAAAAGAAATACTCACTTATTTCTAATTCTGAATCCATTTGTATTTGACAAAGAAATAAAACATCTTAAATATAGATTTCAGAATTCAACTTCCTTCTTATTTACCTTTCTTACATAAGCAAATAGCCTGAAATATTTCCACTGCACGATTAAAAGTATTCGATTTCTCTTTAAAAGAATGGAATAAGGAAGTTTTAAAGTTAAACACTACTACATGTTAGACAAACAAGAAATTTCAAGATGTGTAGATTTTGATACAATGGATTTCTGGTGGGGGAATAATTTTTCGGAGAATCTTTTGTTCTGGTTTCTCGTGAATAAAATCGGAACGGAAGTGTTTCAGGGCATGAGAAGGATGATGTTGCGCAAGAATTCTACAAAGTCTTGCGGCGATTTTAAAAACCGTAACATTGTAGCATCCCTTGCATGTCTGAAACTGTTTCGCTAAGTGGTATTTTGAATTTTCACCGCATTTAAGGACTATTCGTGAAGTTTTCTTAAATCAGAAGATATTACGGAGTTAGCTTTGATAGATTTTTGAGAGCGTTCTTTATCAAAGTACAGTGGATTGGGGAGTTTGAAGGAAAATTATAAATTTATATTTTAAAAAGTTTTGGTACACTCCCATATTTTGACTTCTGTAGTTGGTAATCTTAATGTTTAGTCCTCCTGACAGACAGTTTGGTTCGCTTTTATCATCATGTCAGAACATGATGTTTTTAGAATGAGGTTTTGGCGTCAACAAAAATCCGTAGTCAAAAAATAAAAATTTTATTATCTGCACGAGCATCTCAAAAAAATCAGCTTTTGATAACGCGTTGCCGTTGCATTTACAAAAGCTCTGATTAAAAAAAATAAATAAATGACTACAACGAATAAAACTTAGAAAAATGTCATTTTGAGCTAGTGATTATGCGAAATGAAATAAATAGGAAATGGGATATTTTTTTAAACAATCAATGCGAGACAAAATCTTTTGGATCGTTTTCAGTGCTAAAGTGACTCATTTGATGAAACAATTAAAATGAACAAAAATATAATTTACACATGCACGAACCCGTGGTGCTCAACCGTTCAAGAAATGATGTTCTGACGTGATACATTGAAATATGCATAGTAGATTTCATTTCACTATTTTAATCATTACATATTCTTCTTTGAAAGCAGTTGCTTTTTTTTATATTTCGGCTTGATTCATTAATATTTTGAGATTCATTACACACACAAGCGAATTCTTTGATTTGCCCAGTGTGTTTTCTTCATATAAATAAAAGTAACAATTAAAAATCATGTCTTATTCTTTTAAAATTTAAAAAGAACACGAAGGCAAAAGATTTTTACTTCAACAGAAATAATTTATTTTAATAATAATCTTGCAATAAATAATAACTCACCTGGAATTCCTATTAGGAAACAGACACAGTAATGGCTATATTAAATGAAAAAGACATAAAACTATAAAATAAATTAAAATTTTTCATAGTGGTAAATATACATCCTGCTTTTGCTTGAAAGCCACATTCTTTTGGGGGCAATATAAATACCTTTTAAAGAAAAAAATATTGTTGTTAAATATAAAATCCCCGTGGCAAACTTGAAGTAGGTAACGAAGTTTTTTCAAACCTCCTAATCATCTCTGTGTCCTCAATACATCTGTTATGTGGGCCTCCAAGTCAATGAAATAGCCTTAATGTTGCTTTAAACCGGAACTTCAGTATAACTAAACTAAACTTATCCAATCCAGATATGTTTAATAAGCATAGATGCCAAATAACCTCATAGATGACTCAATTGGCTCATAAAGAATTATCATCTTGCCACCACGTTTTTCAAATCACGTGTCCTTTGATTTCGCTTGGTTTAGTTTTGTATTAAACTACCTGTAAAAGCCTTTATACCCGTTGAACTTCACTGATTGAAAAGCAATTTACACACATGCTATTGCCAGAATCAATTAAGTCATGCTGCAAAAAGTTGGAAAGAATTGCATTAATGTTATGTACGCAGAATAATAAAAAGAGTTCATAATAAAGATCTGTCATGTATTAATTGAAATTTAAATATATAATCTATTGGGGAAAATGTATTCCTACAGCAAATGCCTACTATAGAATAAAATTTTAAAATCAAGGAGGAATTTTTAGTGTCTTTTTAATTGCAACTATCTGTTTCATAATGAAAGTTCAAGACCAGGATGTTCATGTGGACTTATATTGGTTTTTCAGAATATAAATTTAAACTTTAATAATATAAAAGTATAAAGCTCAGTATATAACCAAAATAAATAACTATGATTTTACATCTCTTTGAAATTAGTATTCTGAAACTGAACTGAAATTATTTAACAAATTTTATACATTTATAACTATATTATGTCTTTGAAAGTTTCTGCTCTTCTTCTCTGTGAATTTCTTTTTTTCGATTCGGAGAGAATTTTTTTTTCCTCACACCGTTTCTGGACAACAACCAACAATCGTCCGACATCATGTTGACATTCCACTCCCTTAGAAGTCGTCTTCCTATCTTGACGCTCAGACGCGATCTCTTTCTTTTGCTTTTCAATGACAGCTCGCAAATTCTCTGGGAGGTATTTTAAATGAGAAGGGAGAAAGTGGAATTTTAAACTCATGGAGTATCCCAAATATTTGAACTTCTGTAATATGTGAATTCCCCTGACTGTTTTGTTATCGGGATCTTCTTAAAAGTTTGTCCTTTTGAAGATTTG
>JAOUZG010005735.1:11919098-11970050 GCA_026289955.1 Argiope argentata | reverse complement strand
ACCAAAAGTCGACTTCAGTATCGTAGATGTTATTTGGCTTATAAGGCTAGCGCCACAAATACTATATACTAATATAAAACTAAGCAAAGTAAAGATTAACATTCAATATGGAACTATGAACTTGAATAAGAAGCCAATAAAGAAAATTAACATTGAAAACGGTCAAATGTACATCAATATCCCGTACTACCAATTCTCTATCGTATAATCAAACGTCATGTAATCGAAATTGATTCTAACGGTCATAATACAGCTTTAATTCTGAATTTTTTTTATCCTATTTGCAATAATTTGAGAGATTTTATATCCTCAAGTTAAACAGCTTTACATTTTATATTTAGATTCTTCTAATTTCTTAGATTGTTGTTGCTGTTCTTGTGTTACATTTACAACTGAAATGAGGTGATGTAGTTTCTGAGGGTATGGACCCCTGAACACCAGAGGACAGAATTCTGTTTTCCAGCTCAGACACGTCACAAACCCTTTTTACGGGGTGTACTTTATTCATACATTTTCTTCATTCATCCATAGATCGTAATTTAGACCTGAAACATAGAACAATCGCTTCTGACCCAGTACCATCAGTGGTTTTACTCGCTATATTCAGAGACTTTTTGACCGCGACATATTTGACATGCTCCATCCACCACACACATAGAGTAGCTTTGGCTGGGGGGGGGGTCAAACTCACTGTCCGAAGAATCTAACGCCCTACTAACCAGACTA
Source organism: Argiope argentata (assembly GCA_026289955.1). Classification (NCBI taxonomy): domain Eukaryota; kingdom Metazoa; phylum Arthropoda; class Arachnida; order Araneae; family Araneidae; genus Argiope; species Argiope argentata. Next base: position 11,969,324 of record JAOUZG010005735.1, on the reverse strand, counting down.
TCCAGAGCTAATTTCTTAGATTAAAAGAGTTTTTTCCATTCACTTTAAATTAATTTTGCTGCATTGAATTCTATAACAGTGTCTTCATCAGCTAAGCATTTTCTTTTCTTGTTTTAACGATCGAACGTAAGATAATCGAAATCCAACCTGTGGAATAAGAGGTAAATTTTTGAGTAATTTCTTTTGAATTATGACAATTTACTGATGTTTTGATCTAAAATTAAATGACTTAATCCTTAATTTTAAATGCTTCATTATTATTAAATTAAAAAAAATATTTTATTTGTTTTAAAGTAATTTTGATATACTGGATGTTCTGTTGTCTTTGTTTTTCAAGCGCTTCAAGTAATTTTTTTTCTTCTTTTTCTCATAATCGAACGCCAGATAATCGGAATCCCTTCTGCGGGACAAAAGACAGTTTTTCTGGGCAATTTCATCTGGATTTCAAAGCCTCCGTTCTAGCACAAAAACCTCCGATCAGGAGAAAGAAAAACGGTCTTTCTGAAGACGTCGTAATGTATTTGGCGAAAGAAAAATAAAAAGCAAGCGAAAGAAAAACACGAAAAAAAATGAAATGCACATTAAACAATATTGGTTTCGTTTAGCTGTTCTGGAAAGAGAAATTCGCCGGGATGACATGTTCTCCAGTTTCCATGGATACGGCGACGCTTTTCAGACAAGTCACGTGGATGCATTTCAATGGAGTCACAAAAGAGAATCAAACGTTCGCTGTCAATGCATCGCCCAAGCTATTATGAAGGGAGGAAAAAAAGGCCTGAGAGGGAGGGGCTGAAAAGACCGTGATTTAAACATTCAGACGATTGAATATTACAGACAGCAAAAGATTTTTTTTTGGAAGAATCTGGGGACAGTCGAGGCGGAAACGTTAGGTACATTTCTTCTATAGAATTATTGTTTTCCTAACACGTAGGGAAGATTTTATAGAAATACCTGACAATGATTTCCGCTAGTCGTTCGTTTTATTTAGAAAATATTTTCAATAGATTTCCCATTTTTGATCATAGATTATTGTTCTTTGTTATCCTGGTCTGGGAATACACAGTTATCTTTGAATGCAATTTCTATCAAAAAATAAGCGGTTATTTATATAAAATTCTGTCGATAACTTTAAAACTTTTCATTTTAAATTAAAAAAATAATATAAATGGAACTGGATATTTTATTTAAGTGTGTGTGCACGAAATAGGAAAATGTATTCGTGGGAATTCATGAATTACAAAACTCTTATTACTTCGGATTATTTTGCTTCATAGGTTAACGCTTGAATTTAGCCATTCACATAAAAATGTTTTAAATAATGAATAAGGGTTTTTGTGGTAAATATATTTTCAGCGATTAAATACATTAAATCGATACATATGAAATCGTAAATATATTAAATCGATATATATTAAATCGTAAATATATTAAATCGATTTCATTTTTTTTTCATTCAAATTGCTTGTATTTACTTTTAACTAGTTTTATCAGGATAAGGTTTTTTCCAATTAGTTTATATGACATGTTGCTATTTTTTTACTTTTACTTTTTAATAGTTACTTTAAAGTTTTTTGCAGGTTTTTTACTTTCTGTTTTGAAACACCTATTGATTCAATATCTATGACAAGATAAATCAAAATAATTTACGTGATTCACATAATTTGAAATAAAATAAAAGGCAAAATCCAAATCAATACAGAAAATAGAAAGATTAAAATGAAATCTGCTATACATGTTTCAATGTATCATGTCAGAACCTAAGCACCTCGTGAAAGTCAAATTATATTTTTATTCCTTTTAATTGTTTCATTGAATGAGTCACTTTAGCATTGCAAACTATCCAAAAAAAAAAAACTTTGTCTCGCATTTATTGTTTAAAAAAAGATCGCATTTCCTATTTATTTCGTTTCGTATAATCTCGTGCTCAAAATGACATTTTTCTCGGTTTTATTCGCTGTAGTCATTAACTTATTTTTTTCAATCAGAGCTTTTGTAAATGCGATGGCAGCGCGTTATTAAAAGCTGATTTTTGAGGCGCTCGTGCAGATAATAAAATTTCAATTTTTCGCCTACGGGGGTTTGTTGACGTCACAAAACCTCATTCCTAAAACAATATCATGTTCTGACATGATAATAAAGAGTTTAATCAAGTAATTGTAGTTTTTTAAAATCTAAATTTATACATGCGACCACAACAACTCTATAAAAAAATTTTGATCGACCTCAATATCATAATTGAATCTCTTTTCGTTTTTACTCAAATTGAGACTACTGCTTCGGGAAACTTCCAAATTGTTCCAATTGTGGTTATTAATTAACCTGAAAATTTTCGCTTTGTTTTCTACGTAAAGGAAATCATTATTTGTTTTCCTTTTTAAGTAGATAGAAGCTGAGATGGCTATTATACACTTTCGAAGGTGAGACTGATATCTTCTGGGCAATGACTTCCAATACAATTTGTAGCGTAAACCAGGAAATATATCTTTTTAATAGTTAACATGAAATTCATAAACACACTGTTGGTTGTTGATTTATTATTATTAGAATAATCTTTTAATGAACCTTTGAAAACATTTGAGTTACGCTATTGTCCCATTTTAGAGCAATATTAGCGCTGTTTCAGAACGGAACTTGTAATTTTGAACCATGCTTAGAAGACGAGAAAGATACCAATCTGGCACTGCCTCTCCCAAATTCCAGCGTGAAGACATTCGACAAAAGCGAATTTAACATACACAAAACCAGTTGACACCATGATTCGAACCTATAACCTTCCGGTATCAATGCGGAGACCTTACCAATGGGATACCGTAACTGCATAAAAAAGGAATGTTTTATTTTTGTTTATCCAAAGCCGAAATTTTAATGATGAGTTAAATATCAATGCGAAGAAACCTCTATTGACTTGGAAATGAACATCATTATTGAGGTTTAACATATAGGAAAGGAGTATAAAATTAACAAAACAACTCTGTTATATTGCAAAAAGCTTTCAGCGTTTTCCCTCATGTATAATAAAACTTATCCTCTTATAAGATATCTGAAGAAAAGCCTTATGGTTATAAATTCATTTTCACTAGAGTATAATACGAGCACATAAAATTTGCAAATTTTCGAAGGATTTCTGTTCCAAACTGTAGGCAAGACAAAACAGACAGCCATCATTTACGAATCTGAAAGATTTCGTCATAATTATAATATTACAGAACGAATCACTGCTTAGAATGTAACATAAAGGAAAATATTTTGCAGTAATATTAAATTAATTCCATTTATTTATCATAATTGTTTAGTGATCAAGCTGGCTTTAAATGTATGTTTATCATTTTCAAACATAGAAAGAAAATAGTATGGTTTCTTATCAAATCTTTTGAGAAACTGTTAATAACTAGCCTTTATCCGCGACTTCGAATACGTGGAATTTTTGATGTGTATGTGTGAGAGCTGACGGTTTGATCGCAATGCAAAATGCTATCAAACCATATGCATGCGTGAATTTTTATCGCGTATTGAGGAAAAGAAAATGCTTGCATTTTCTACGCCAGTTGGGGTAACGCAATACAGAATAGAAATGTTTCATTTTCTTTATTCTGTTTTAGTTCAATTTAAAAATATTTCAAAATGAATACGAAAAATTTATTAATTAACTATGTCTAATTTTAAATGCAACAAACACTGAGAAAATAAGCAGAATCGTTTGAAATAATCATTCGAAAACATCTTAAGCCTAACCTAATTAGTGTGGAGAAAAAAAAACTGGTCTTACTTATTTAGCGGTGGGTAAAGGAAGACTTTTAATGGGGACGTTAGTTACTAATTAATAAAAAAATTAACCACTCAATGAACCGGAATAAATAGTAGCTTATGTTTAATTCCAGACTATAATCTGTCTCTGTTCTAAATTTCATCCATTTTCGTTCAGCTGTTTTGACGTGATTGACTAGCATCACCCATCCATCTACCCACCTATACTTTCACATTTATAATAATAGTATAGATTACTTTTCACCAACGATTATTTAAAACCAAAAATAGCCACTATTTGAATAATGATACAGAAAACACATTACAAATTTTCCGATAAAGAGCATGGGATATTTTGAGACTAAATTTTTTCTGATTTTATAACACCATAAGAATCGAATAGAAAAAGGAAAGAAAGCTGAAATCACAACTCAAATTTATTTTTCCAAACTTCAATGTGTCAGATTTTTATTGATTTCTTGCCCCATCTTAACGAAGGTGGCAAATGATTTTTTTTTCTTTCGGACAATCGTGACTTATCAACAACATCGGTGCTGCTGTTATCGGTTTTCCAACATCTTTGCTGACAATAGAACGGAACAGCACCCTTTTATCAAGCGTCACCTTCCGTCACAGTTTTGGGGGAGGGTCGATTAGGCATGCGAAGCGAACCTTCATTATTCGAGTTCGATGTTAGTCAAAGACAAACTGTGCCCGAAAAATTTTTAAAAGCAGATAATAGCATTCAGATCTTTCACCCTGTTGTAATTATCTCAAAGTAATTGTATAAGTATAGGATCGTTACAAAATAAAATTTTAATTTTCTATTAATTAATTTCCAATGGAAATTCAAACACTTGTAGAGAAAGAAATTTTTTTTCGAATCATTAGGAGATTAAATTTTCTTCTTAAATGGCTGTGGATATCATTCTTTGTTAAATACGAACTATGATGAATAAATCAATAATAAAATTTGTCAGAGGAGTGACAAATTTGAATTCAAAAGAATATATTTATTCATCACTGACCGTTCTCTTTCTTTTTAATATCAACAAGTAGCATATGCAAATTAATCGTACTTTTTTTAAAAAAGAAAAATTATTTTATATAAAAAACTTATATTCAAAATATCTTGTCCGATGATAAGAAGCCGCGCTGATAGCATAATATTTGCAAAACTGTCTTTTTATGATGCATTCTGATCATAATCCTGAAACAATGAATTATGTTTCATAAGTATTTTATATTATAATATGCATCTTATCTTATATATTTTATATTATAAAGATAATACAATCCTATGCCGGCGTCCTGGCACAGAGGGAGCGCGTCTTCTTCGTGATCTGGACATCCCGTGTTAGAATCCCGGTTAGGGCATGGTTGTTCTTCTGTGTACTATTTGCGAGTTGTGTGAATTTGCATCCCTGTAAAAAGAGACTACAAATGAATGTGTGTGACTTATATGAGCTAGAAGTCAGACTTCTGCCTTGGGGTGCTCAGGGGTCCATACCCTGAGAAGCTACTGTACCCCCTCTTTCCGTAGTAAAGCGGACAAGTAACCAGCATCATCATCCTCAATACAATCATATATTTTATATTATAATATACACCAAATTTAGTGCAATTATTTTAAGAACATAGTAAAATCAGTGTGATTACTTTGGTGATCATAGAAGAAACTATACAATGAATATAGTATAAACCGATTAAAGTAACAATTTGTTTTTGTACCGGCTATTTGCAATAATTTTTAAATTGAAAAAGATCTTAACAAACATTTTTAATCTTAGAAATTGAAATAAAATCGCCTAAGGCATATTAGAAGAAAATATCGAAAACAAGTTGATTTCAGATTAAATAGGTTGTAGATTATAACCGAAATAAATCCAGATTCCTTAACTCCATTTAACTAATAACAAACATGCTGAAGTTGTCCATGTATGGCGCTAACACTTACTTTGTAGGCATTTGAAATTTCTTTTCTTAAGTCAATTATTCACGATCATTTGACGCCACATTAATGAACTGGTCCTGTTTCATGGCATTCCATTTCTAGTCTATTCACTTAAAACTGTCATTCAAATGCACTCCAGGATTTCTTCACTTAATCTGCTTAAAAAATACTTTAATAGTCCTGCTTTTTTCACAATCTGAAATCTCATCCTTTTCATTTTTATTTACCTTTGGGATGATCAAAATAACAGGAATGAAATGGATTAAGGGGTATTTGAAAGTGTTTCTTATCTAACTCATTGTCAATTCTGATGGGTTTTCGAAAAGGTGATTGATTTTGGAATGTCACCACTTCATTCGTTGGGCATAAAGTGAACGTGAATGCTCAGCTTTAAAAGCTCTTATCTTTCTGCATTCTATATCAGTATAAATTTAATGTACTTTCTCCTTCTCTTTCAATTGATATTACATAGTGGGCCGTTATTATTTTTTATTTAACTTTTGGCTTTCAAAAGTATAATTCCTTTTTAACTTTCAAAAAAGTGTTATCACCACAGAATTTACCGAAAACATTAGCAACCGGAGTAAAATTCACTCCTAGAATTGTACTTGTAGTATTATAAAAAAAAGTTAAATTCAGTTTAGTTATATTAACGTCCGAATTGGAAGTTATATAACGTCCCAATGAGTGTTTAGTTTAGTTATATTAGCGTCCCAACTAGGGCTATTCGGGGACGGGCTTCACAATTTTGAGCCGCAATCAGATGATAAGGATGACAACTGAGCTGCCACACCTCTCTCCACACCACACCAGCTGGAGGAAGTTTGGCCATGACAGATTTAATATGCCCCTTACGTGACTCTTCTTCGGTGGAATCGGGCCTCGAACTTGAAATCCCTACAGCTCAAGAGATGAGACCTTACCACCAGGTCACCACGGCCCTATAAAAGAAAAGGGGAATACCTTTTAATAAAACAATTTTTATTTTTAATTCACCTTTTAATTTCAATAACTCTATCAAAGCTATATCAAAGTATTAAAATATTTTTACAGACACTCCTTTAAGTTAAAACTATGAGTGTACCAAACTAGAATTAACTATTTTTACAAAAAAAAAATCAAATAGATATTCTTCGTTCACTTGCTGGCTTATAGACTCTCGATGAATACTTAAATTGAAACGACGCACTCTCGTATTCTCAATAGAGTCTAAACATACCTCTCCTTTACACAATGACGCGATGTCCTCCGGGCGAAACGCTTCGGGCGGTTCAATTTGGACTCAATATTATTAGCCTGCGTGTATGTGTGTGGGAAGTGATTTGTCCTTTGCGGATGTCCGCTAATCCCGCTCTAAAGTCTATTGATATCGCTGGACATGGGCTGTAGATGATTTCCAAATGAATTAACGGCCGGCTGTACCGCTCTTTGAAGTCCGGTAGAGAGGCATAAAAAGACTTTTTGACTTTGTTACGGTGCGAGTTGACGTATTAGGATTTTGTGAATGAAATTCTTTAACATTTATTTATTAATGTATATATATATATTCAGTTTGTAAAAGAATTGGCATATTCAAATTTAATTTTGGATTGGAATTTAAGCCGATCACTACAAAATTGGAATAATAATTCAAATTTTACTTATTTTATTTTAAGAATAGATTTAAAATAAACTTTGCATTGATATTGTTCATTTGCCTACTAAATAGCTTTAAAAACACTATCTTAAAAGAACAGAGGGTTTAGAAGGATTAAATGGACGAAAATGTGTAATTTTATTTTTATCATTTTACCACCGAAATATATGTTTATATTTTAAAATAGTTTTGAAAATATATTTTTCAATAAAATAAATATTTGAAGGGTTAAGAAAAAAAATCTTAGTGACTTTTCAGAAAATGATATTGCAATTAGATTTAAATATCTTTGAAATGTCCCGGTACCTTAATTTAAAAAAAAATTAAATGACATTGATAATAAAGATTTCAGTCAAACATTAAAAGAAAAAGGGGTATGTTAAGGGGTATGTCATATGTAAAGGGGTACATTAAAAGAAAAGGTATATGTTATGTTTCGATTGTTTTAGTTCGTTAAAATTCAATTTTAGTATAGAAAAATGTAAAATTCTTCTTGAAAAATTCAGGAAGTGAGCTTAGAAATATTTCTAAAAAATTAGAATTTGATTGGAATTACAAAATTATACGTAAGTTTGTTCCAAAAAATTTACATAAGGTAATAAGAAATAAAAAAAATCAATAATTAAGTCACCAGAAATATTTTAAAATTATAAGAAATTATAAATTTTTAATTTTTTTTATAAATAATATATTTTGTTGCGTGCTCGTTTAATAACAGAAGGAGGGGTGCAATAGCTTCTGGGGGTATGGACCCCCTAATATATTTGTTTATAAGTTTAAAAAAAATTATACGCATTTATGTTTTAATATTTATGAATTCGGTGGGCTTGTCCACGGCAAGTGCCATTAGTAACAACACAACAACAGCATACATATGCATAAAAAATTTCATAAATCTGATTAAATAATTACCAAAAGTTTCTAATATAATCCACTCCCCCTTAAAAACACATTTAATGTTTCAAACTTTGAAATTCACTGTTTAATAATTCAATTTAAAAACAATTCACTTTAGTTCATTTCATAATAATGCATCTTACGTTATAGTAAGTAACCGTGAGTCTTATTTTTAACTAACGAAGGATCAAAATCTGATCGGATATATTTAATACTGTAGCAGTAGACTCTACATTGTCGTTTTCAGAAAATGGTGGGAAATGACAGCTTTTCAAGCGTGGCTCAATGATATCACGATGGGTGACAGTCTATGATTAGAAGAGTGAGTGGTTGAAATGATGTCCAAAGGCTCTCCGAGCGTCTTTTGCATAATACTTTACGTCATGTGATCTACGCATATGGTTTACATTCTTCACAGGATGGTGCACTAATGGATCTGTATCCAGCCGTCTTCTGCCACTCAAAGCTGGGCAATCTACTTGCTAGATTTGTTTAAGCAATTATGCTGGGTTGTGAACGGGGTTTAAGCAATTATGCTGGGTTGTGAACTTACGTTGGAGCTTTTGCTCTTTGAAGTATTCCGAAATGTATCTTGTAATAGATGTGCAAGTTAAATTCGTTTCCTTTTTATTTATACCAGGGGTTCGCAAAAGCATGTTCCAAAACCAAATAGTGCAAGGTGAAACGTTAAAATTCAAAACATTTTTTAATGCGGCAAAAAATATTTAATGTGGCAAAAAATAGTTTTAATTTTAAATTTTTTCAGCAACGTTTATCTAATGGCTACTACTTTAAATTTGCTTCTTTTAATTCATTCTTGATTATTATTATTATGATATTTCTTACCTAAATTGGCAATTATGAGTTGTATCTGTCTGTACGAAATTGTATGAAAAAAAAATTCTTTGCCTATCTCACAACTTTTCTTATTTCTTCAGCGAGAGAAAAATTTTTTACTAATGAGATATTATAGAAAATTTAAAGATTAGTAGTAAAATGTGATTAAGGCATCATGACGTGTATTAGCGACCGAAACAAAGATGAAGTATGTTTATATTAGCATGAAAGTTTGTTCATTAAATATCTCCACCATTTATCGCTTTTACATTAAACATTTATTCTGCTGGCTCTCTGGCTCAGAGGTAGCGCGTCTTCCTCGGGCTCTGGAAGTCCGGGGTTCTATTCCCGTCTCGGATAGGGTTGTTCTTCTGTGAGTTGTGTGAATGTGTTGAGTGTGTAGCTAAAGTACTCTTGGCCCTAGTTGGCACTACTTCGAAAACAAGAGACGTTTCTTTCGGCTGAAACCTGCTGCTATATCAGCAGGGGGCTTGTCCATAGGCAAGTGCCATTTGTAACAACAACATTTATACTTTGCCGTCGTAAAATATTTTCTCTAAAATTTTAGTTGTTACATTGGGAAAAAATAATTTTGCTCTTATTTAAAAAGAAATATTCATGAAAAAGTTTCAATATAATATGATATACAAAACCACTTTAGAATTTTAAAAACCTCACAAAATGTTTAAAAATCAACATATTTGCTTGAAGGAAAACTAATATTTCAATTTTGAAGCAATGTAAATAATTTGCTATGATGATATATTAATAAGGCAATTAACAATAATTTACCATAAGAATAATTAATGGATAGAAATTTCCCAATATATCTCGGTGAATATTTAAAAAAACAAAAACTGCTATTGAAAAGACGTAAATCAAAACGTAATTAATAAAATAGAATGAATTCAATTGAAAGTGAAAAGATTAATTAAACATAGTGTATGACATCTAGTTGTTGTTTGTCTTGTACAATACCCCAATTTATCCCCCTCTTCTATGAAAGAAGTAATGAATTCCAAAATTAAGTTATTGTAATATCTTAGACATGTTTTTAAGAGTGTGAGAGAGAGAATGATTTCAATATATTCGAATGTAACTTTTTTGTAACTATTGCAATTTTTTTCAAAGAAATATTTGGTTAAATTACATTTATAGTAAATTGAAATTAAATTTGCAATGATGAATTCCACAAATTCTTTTCACGAAAGCAGATTAAACGCCAGTAGCAAATGCAAATAATTTTATTTCCCGAGCCAGAAAACTTTTCATGAGCGTTTGAATATTATATTCACCAAGAGGAAATGGTATTAATGAGATATGACTCACTTCGGCAGGCGTTCTGGCCTCGGAGTATCGCGTCTTCCCCGTTATTTGGACGTACATGATTTGAGTACATGTTCGGGCATAGTTGTGCTTTACCCTGAGTTCTATATGTTAAATGCACGAAAGAGTCCCTTCCCCCCTCTATTAAAAGGGGTTGGGCTAGAGAGTGTGTGAGTGCCCTATTCATATGAACTTGAAGTCTATCTTCTCTCGGGTGCTGAGGAGCCTTTACCCTCGGAAGCTACAACACAAACTCGGCTTAAATCACAGACTAAGTCAGTGGACTTATCCATGGAAGTTCTATAAGTAACAGCAACAATATAATTCCCTTCGTGGATTTTTTAACGCTTTAAAAATTTAAAGTTTAAAAATATGATTTCTAATATACCTTTGTTACATTTACAAATAAATTAATAAAGGAAAAATTACAAAATGAAATCTGCGATTGTAAATTTCATATTATCATGTGAGAACATTATTATTTTTTAAAGTTCTTATTTGTCTTAATTAATTTAAGTCATTAACCAGTTTAAACAGGTTTGAAATAATCACGAAGACTTCTCTATCCCTCTAATATATATATATATATATATATATATATATAACTCAATAGATTTTGAGAAGGAACTATCATCTACGATTTCCTAGTTCTTTGCCTTTTAAAAACGCATCTTTTGTGAAGAAGCATATTTAATAATAAAACAATACTGGTAAAAGCAAGTCAGACTTTCAAAAACACATCTGCTTTCAAAGAAGTATACAAAATAATAATGCAATACTGGTAAAAGCGGTTAAAAATATTTTTTGTCTTCAAATTTTTGAGACCCCAAAACAACATCATGTTCTTATATGATTAAAAAAAATCTTTAATCATATCTTTGGAGATAATTATTTAAGAATTTTCTTTCCAATTACCGTTATTCTCTGAAGATTATGATTTAGAATTTTTCCCTCTGTTTTTACTAAGGGCATTTATAGTTAAGACACATTTAATAAGCTTACCTAAACACTGATACATCGAATTTCAAACCCGTCCTAGTATCGCATTTCACAGAACTAACCCATACACAAACTCCTAATAAATATGCATCGAATAATTCGCAGCACTCGGCAGGCAGTTAACTTTAAGTAAGGTGGCGTGTTACCGATCCCTCAACTGGGACGTCCACAAGAATGTGAAAAATGTTCCCTCACGAATGCGAACTCTTTCTTTCCGCTGGCGCAGCTGAAAACGAGACGGAAACGTTTGCAATGATCCGCTCGACGTGCTTTCCATGCCGCTGGATCCATCGCAATGCAATTTGAACCTCTTCTCGAAAAATGGAACATCAAAAAATTTCGCCCCTCACTCCTTCGTGGAGTATCATCTGACCCGTTATTTTCACGGTCCTTCTTAACCTTTCCCGACACGTTCGAAGAAGCCGTTGTTCACTAAAAGGGAACTTCTTGGATGTAATATCATGCCTTGGAGCTCATGTTTGTCTTCAGGTAAGGATCTGCTCGGAGGCTTTCTTTTTAACCTTGCTGCGTGTAGTTTTGTGGATGGCTAGTCTTATCAAGGGATCTTTTTTTATTTTGGTAAGAGGGGGAGGACTACCGTAAAAAATAGACTCATTTTTTAAATTTCGTTTCAAAAAATTTATTAAAGAAGCCATCGGAGCATAGGAATGGGCTCTTTAGAAATAAATTAAAACCAAATACGTAGCTAAAACTACACAAAAGAAGATATATACGGCTGAATCTTCTGTAATAACTGATATACATACCATTTAAGTGCTACATTCAAGAGTAACGGCAAATGTTGAATATTACCTATGGGATTTGTGCCTCTGCTTCATGTTTAGTTGACATCGAAGGCCTCAGTCAATTCATTTTTGTTGGTAGAATATCGTTTTAATTAACAAGGCAAAATATAAAATGGTATTTGTTTATTTCGAAGGTTACTCGGCATATATGACGATTCCCAGATGACACAACGAACGCCAAGGAAATTGGTTTAATTTACGATTTTCGGAATACGTGTGTTCCCTTTTACTGATACCAAGATTTCTCGAAGATGGTTATATTCTGAGATATGATGATTTTCAGATTACATGAAGATTGCCAAGATAATATGTTTAGTTGGCGATTTTCAAATTAAGCGAATGCTGAATTTCCAGTCGAGTGATAATTGATGATGGTTTGCAAATTTTTTGGCGCTTTGTTTCTAGAACTACAAAAAAAAAAAAAAACAAATATTTGTAACTTTAATACAAAAAAAAAGTGAAAGAAAACAGAGTTCACTCAAAGAAATAGTTATGGAAAATAACCAACGACGATTGGTAAAAATCACTACAGAACCCAAACCTTCGACTTCCCCATGATGCTTAATGTTTCCAGCAACTTTTCCATATCTAAAGTATTCTTCCCGAAGTTAATGATACAAGGAACCTGTTTATCTACCATAAGCTTGACACAACCTTTCCAAATATATCTCTTACTCTAAAACACCCCAATCAATCGACCCTGGGTTCGGTAATTCCAGATAAAAAGGATAGCCGTAGAACAGACTCTCCGACCCGCCACGAAGGTACACGGATTAAACATAAGTACTGAATGACTGGATCGCCGCCACAGCAATTTGCGAGGACTGTCGTGTGTGAGTCCTAATGGCCATTACCGGCCACGGTACAACCCTCCCCGAAGGAAGTACGTCCCGTCATCTATCGGAGGAGCCTAACCCCCACCTATTAGTGTACCCACCGGGTTGGCGAGATCCAACCACCATACTCGTCCCCAATTACGAGGTGCACCCCTGGTAAGTTAGATAAAAAGGATAAAAAGTATCATGGGGGAATTATGAAATTTTTAGAAGATTGAATGCTTGAGTCAAAAAGACAGCAAAAGAGAATTTTGAAGCATTGCAATCATCAATAGAGACTTTCTATAGGTTTTCACTTACACTTAAAAAATCAAAACAATAATTAAAAACAACAACAATTTTTTGTATTTTTTGAATAAACGTGAACATAGTAAAACATAAATTCCCAATCATAGGAAACCACAAGCTATATGCACATACAAACCCGAGTTCAAACAGAAATTGAAACAAAGTTAAAATATTTTCTTCAAAGACAGATAAATCTTTTTTAAAGCTGTGATTAGAAAACGATCTGTCTCACGTACTACCGCCAAGTTTTGCTATTCTAAAACAGCAACGGTAAAAAAATAATAAAATAAAAAAAAACTCTGCCGATATTCGAAATGAAATAAATAAAAAAATGGGAGAAACATATTTAAAAAAGAAGCAAAGTAGCAAAGAGAGAAGTCATTTCCCATCCAATGAAAAAATCGATGATGCTGGTAATTTATTTAGGATTAAAATTTGATTAGTTTTTAACGACTTTTGTAAGAATTTTTTAAACCATTCCATTTTTATGAAATTGCATGAATGATAGATGGTAGATTTATTAGAGGTTGAAATATGCGATAAGAGCTATTTGTTATCCATTTAGAGTGCAGCGAGAAATGAATATTTTACTTCATACCCCTTTTTTTATTTGATTTTTCTCCATTTGTAGATCGTGTTGTTGCGCGCCGCATCATGCCAAGTAAATGTAATTATAACCGTCTTAAAATGTTTCAGCTTCTGCACTGCTATTTTTGAGTCACGTAATAAAGTGGATATCAGATAAGACGTATCAAAACTCTTTAGGGAAGAATGTTGTATTTTATTTTTTGAAATTAAAAATTCCGCTGCATTTGCATTTCTTCTGTAAAGAAGTAATGCTTTTAATTAAATTATTTATTATGTGAATTGATAGAAATTAATTTTTTACTTAATGAGTTTAATTAAATAACTTTTAAAATCACCTAGGTAATTAATTTTTCACTTTTTTAAAAAATATATATAGTTAACTTTTCAAAACATATTTGTTTTATCTTTGGATTAATTACTAGAATCAAATGGATGTCCCCCGTTTTTTATTGAATTCTCCTATTTAATTAAACGGGAATATCTATAGATTTTAATTTAAAAAGCATAAAACAATTTTCCATAGCTTATTTTGGTAATACAATAAAATAAATCCGAGAAAGAAATATATCATTTTATTCCATTTTTTAATATTTGATTAAATTTCGGAGTCGTAGAGAAATATTTGATTAGCACACTATGCATAAGGAATGGCATCTGCTGTGGCACATCTGGCATCAATTTAGCTTTAAATTATTTCAACCTATTGATAAGGAAGATTTCTGTGATTCACTGTGATTGCAAGATGCAAGAAATCCAACAACTCGGTTATGGATAATGAAGCTTCCTAGCATGAAACACAGTTTGGAAAAATATAACTCAGACACACAAAATATGGGCAAAGAACTCGATCCACTATCAACAATCTGAGTAAAAAAATTTTTGACAGACTGCTTTAATTTTTTCGTATTTACAAAATAAATTCCAAAATTAAATTAGTGTAATAGCTTTGACATGTTTTTTGAGAGGTTTATTTCAATCTGTTTTAATAGATAAGGATTATTGGTAACTAAATTTTCTTGCATTAGAAAACATAGAATATGGATAGGGAAAATATATTGGAAGCATATACAAAAAGCAGAAGTAAAAACAAATAACACAGATTGAATATAGCAATACAGCTCAGAATATAGTTAGAGAATACGATCCTTTGTCAACCTTCCAAACAGAAAATATTTTTGACCGACCGAAAGAGATATTGCAAAATGATATTTTCTAGAGCTTTCATTTTTGTCCCATATGTCAGAATGAGCATGGCCTTCATAGCATTCATTCAGAACTCTTTGTGGTTATCTACAAATCTATTACATATCATACAAACCCTACATAGTTAATTCATACTATGAGATTAACAACGCAGGAAAATAATATTACAGATTTGTATCAGCTATTATTATGTTTCTCAAACAATGAGCTACGCCTTATGGTTTCCAAAAGAATGTACTGATGATAACTTAAGTTTGATATGGACAAATCATAAAAACCTAAGTACAGCATTTCTATGCTATTTTTCAATTTTAAGTATTACAAATACAATAATCAATAATAAAAATTCATTTCAGTAAATTAATGTAAATACATCATACATCAATAAAAGAAATACTTTAAAATCCATGCCATTTTTCTTTCAGTGCTAAATTTAACCAGAAAAGCTAAACGTTTCTTTTCAGACGATAAAATATATTTATTAAATTCTTTTGAAAGATTCTCCAGTCACGTTCTTCATATCGGCCATATATACATCTACAGTAGTTGCGGGGGAAGATCGATGTCTTCTAAGAGAAATACAACACAAGCTTATCATTTGTCAAGTTCTCCTACCTGGCAATGTGGGATTTGAATCAAACTTTTATCAATCAATTAGTACCCAGTAATTAACAATTGTGGTAACAAAGAATTGGAATCTGCAAAATGATGAATTTGGCTCAGTGGAATTATGGTAGACTTTAAACTATTTCTGAACAATACCTTTTTAAACAATGATTAATTTATAGCAGGAATTTCACCGGTTCTAAAAGTCACTACAGCACGATTCAATAACAGTGATAACGTCCAATTTTTTGGAAAGTTGCAGCTTAAACAAACAATGATGGCATTAGCATAAATATGAAGATAAAAGGATATGAATATGATATAAATATTCGCATAAATATGAAGATCATTTCAAACTAAAAATATGGAATAAATGGAATATTTTATAAACAATTTGTAGATATAACTTAATGTCATATAGATCCAGTGACTAATGAATAATCATTATTTTATTTACTATTACAAAAGGTTGTCTTTTCCTTGAAAGACTGAATTTCATGTTAAATAGATATTTAAAAGTTTAGTAAATATTGCGGCATGATATCAGTGAATGAAATTTGTCGTATATGACTAAATGTTGATATCAGAATTATAATTTATTGTCCTAACAAACAATCTATAGCTACGGTATTGATCCTTTCTTTTCACACAATAAGTGCCATTACAAGAAGTGTATTTTATAATATAAGTAAAAAATGAGAAATATTTGAATGGATATTTTTATTGACAATTTAATCATCTTTCATTGTTTTTTTTTTACTTTTTGATTTTTAGTTTCGAAAATTTTATGAAATGATTTAAATCTGACGATGGAATTAAAAAAAATGTAATCTTAAAATACTGGATATTGGAATTTGGACGAATCTCCTTAATTCAGACAAAACTGAGTCTTAAAAAGGTTTTGAAATTTCTGTGTGTCTCTGTACAAGGTTATTTAAAAACAGAACGAATCAGACAGATTAAACTCAAATGTGTTTCTAAATTAATTTAAGAACATAGTGCATTATTTTTAAATAATATGCTGTTGTTTTTTAATTTTCTAATATTAACATTACAGATATATGTCAAACTTGGTATGAAATGCTTGAAAAAGTGAATAATTTTTTTCTCTTTTAGATGAATATTTGTTAAATCCAAATGTAATGAGATATAATTAAATGAAATTTGATATAGATTTTGGTACTGGATTTGTTGATTTGTATCATACATCAGATATAATCCGTTGAAGGGAAGAGAAATCCAAAACTTGTGCTAATTCTCTCAGTTTATCATACAGGAAACGAGCTATTCAGTGTATTGTTATGAAAAA
Organism: Argiope argentata; assembly: GCA_026289955.1. NCBI lineage: Eukaryota > Metazoa > Arthropoda > Arachnida > Araneae > Araneidae > Argiope > Argiope argentata. Next base: position 11,952,295 of record JAOUZG010005735.1, on the reverse strand, counting down.
GGCCATTGAAAAGGCATCTGTAATTTTGCAGAAAGTTGAGCGCCATCTGGTGTGATTAAGAAAGAAACATAACACTTCAATAATTATTTCCAATTTTTAGATCAAAATTTTTTTCTTATTTTGTTTGCTTTTTTCTTGGTTATTAATCAAATTAAAATAAAGAGGATAGATTTTTTTAAAGGTACCCACAAAATGCAAAAGGGATTTGGAGAAGACGGAGTAATAAAATCGGCAAAAAGTGTAATTGAAGAAAGCGCATTACTGATTCATCTTTATGGTAATATAATGTATTTTTTTTTCAAAATGTGATTAATTTTAAATTAAGTTAATGCAGTTTTATAGAGCCTTTGTTTAGTGTTCATTCAGATGAACACTAAACAAAAATCTGAGCTGTTAATCTAAAACTGCTTTCAAACAAATATATACAGTTATCTTATTTTACATTTATACCTCTCGTAGAGTACTTGAAGTTAAGTTAGATATAAATAAACAAGTTTAAATAGTTAACTCGATGATTAATTTATTTCAAGTTTTCCTTATTTCAAAATTGCTTTTAACAAGAATTTATAGTGACATTTTTCATAATTTTTATGAAAGGAATAAGTTTTCTCGTCTTTCATAGACGGACCATTCATTAACATATACTTGACCAAACATTCAGATAAAAATTTCACAATCAGCCTTTAGCTACTACAAAGTTCCGCGAATCCACTTTGCCGGATAAACCTCCAATTCTTCAGCAATCAAAGCCTCCCCATCCTTCCCCCTCCCCCTTTTCTTTGTGAGGGTGTCTAGGGCACCCCTCAATTGCGTTCCGTGTCGGAAAACATTGACCGCGTCTTTTATTGCGAGCCACTTGATCATGCTGCAAGCGTCGGAACGTGAATTCGGATTTGTGGAAGAGAGCACAAAGGAGTGGACATCAATGCCGTCGTGGGATTAGCGCTGGCGAGAGAGGAGGCCAGTTAATTAGCTGAGTTATTTATCAGCGGTGAATTAGGGGAAGGGCGTAATAAATAAGTCAAGCATGCTGTCCCAGAGCCCTTTGAGCCCGGACCTCTGCCGGAGATTAAAGCCGGCGTGGGTTTCTGCTTCTTCAAACACCAAACGGGATGTTTAGCTTCCCTTTGTTCGAATATTTCATAACCTGATTGGGGGACGCTTTAAAATGCTCTTTTATCAGCGCTTCGTTAAGGAGCTGGAAAGCGATGCTTTGATCAAAAAGAATGGCGGATGCATCCCCGCTCAGTGTTCGGCGCGAGATTACTGCAAAGCTGCGATGTTGTTTGGGAAACATAAACTAGGTGACACGAGATTAGTGGGATGAACAGTTTAATAATCTTATTATTATTACTACTAAGTAAAGTAATTAAAATGGCGCACTTAGGGACAAAGAATTCCGTCTTCAAGTGTGAGCGAAGGTTTCCCTAATAATGGGGATTTTGTTCTCAAATGAGTTTCAAGTTTGTAGGGAGTTGTTGAATTTCTTAGATTTCCTTAGTTTCCATTAGAGTAATTTATTTCTGAGTGAAAAATGTATGTAGGAATATTTATGTTCAGTCGCCTAATGTGAGAAAATAAGAAAACAAACTTTTTATATTTTAGTATTTTGAAATTTGTTATATATATGTATATGTAAAATTAGAATAAGATAAAAATTTATTCAACGTTTATTTGCTAAAAAGTCAAAATTGCACTCACAATTTAGGACATCAATGGAAAGCTTTAACAATAAAGAAATCACGATGGCAAAAAAATCAGTTTCATTTGTAGTCAATTTCAACAGAACATATTAAAAATTCACACCAGCGACCTGTCTTACCGTTTGCTCGTCTTCTACCTGATCTGGGCGATCCAAGTTCGGGTCCTAGTTCGGATATGGTTTTTCCTTACCCTGTGTTCTATATGTGAGGTATATGAGTGTGTAAGGTATATAAAAATGGGTTTTAAAAGTGAATATGTGTGTCATCTTTATATGAACCAAAAGTCGGACTTCTCTTCTCGAGTGCTGAGGTGCCTTCGTCATGAGAAGCTATTGCGCACTCAACTTTAATCATTGACAGTTCATTAGCGGGTTTGTAATGTGCCATAAGTAACAACAACAAAGGTGCCATTGGCGACCAGCTGGTTGGCCAGTTGTAATATTCTCTGAAATTTTCAATTAAATATTTATGTATGCAGTCTCAATCTTCTAATTTCTGAAGGCAGTTTAAATCTTTCAGTTGTATATGGGGAATTTTCTACTCGTGGACGAATGAAATGGATTCGCCTTTTATTCCCTTTCAAAAAAGGTGGTAGAAAATCCACAAGTGCTATTAATTGTCGGATACAGATTTGAGTGAAAAATCATCAGGTGCTCTTCTGTCCTTAAGAGTAAACGAAAATGCATGCGGAAAGCATATAACGGATTTTTTCAACTGTTATACGATATTAAGGATTTGCAATTTTCTTCATGTAATTTTTCTAAATATATTTTATAAAATTAATTATAAAATACTGCATAGAATCATTAGAAATATCCAAGGAGAAGAACTTCCCCTTGGCTATTTATAAGTACTTAAAAAACATTTCGGAGTGTAATTATATTTTTAGTATATCAGTTTTAAAGTTGGAACAAATACATTTTTAATATATGCAGAAAAACTTTATATTTTTTGAATATTTTAAAAATTTCTTCACTGTTAATGCATGCAAATTTTTTTAAAATGTCTACCCTCTTAGTATATACGAATATTATGTTATTAATAAGACTTAAAATGATTCTTTGATAAATTGTATCAACTTGCCTACAAATATGCATAAAAAAGGGGAAATAAATTATAGCATATTAGAAATAAATCATAGCATAAAATATAGCATACAGGAAAAATTGCTAGAAAATATGGTTAATTGATTTTTAAATATATTAAAAATAGAAAATTTATATGTTAAAACATTGTTGTCTTAAAAAGGTTTATTTTTTTCCAACTTTAAAATGAAAAAAAAAATTGAGACACTAATATTTTCGCAAGTTATCGCCGAAAATTGCCAAATTTTGCTTAACTTTTAATTAATAAAATATTTTTAAAACAACTCTTGTTGCACATTTTTGTTTTTTAAAGTATATATGCGCCAAGTTTGTTATCTCCAGATCAAACAGTTTGGCCCGTAGAATACTAACATACATACCTACAGATATGCATTTTTTTCATAATTAAAGATAAAGAAGTACGCTAATTTATTGCTGTTAACTTCTATACATTGTTTTTTTAATCAATTTTGAGTTATTGAGTTTTATTTAAAGCTATTAACCGGTTATATTTTTATACTATTCAAATATTTGAAAGTAATTATTTAATGGTTCTTATCTTCACATGATCACGTATTTTAATTTAGTTTATTGTATTTTTAATAAAAATGTTAATAAATGTTAAAAATACAAATTTCAATAAAAAAAGTTTTGATTATACCAGATTCATGAAGTGCCGATGTGCAGTTTTAGGAACCGATATATTTACAATAAAGTTTGTGGTGTGTTTTTAGTGTGTTAGTGAACAATCTAAAATTTCAAAGATCGATTGTAAAATGAAAAAAAAATAAAAATGAACTGTGAAATTCAAGAAAATATACGTACAATACAATACACATTTTTATAACGCAAATCATTGGAGGTGTTAATTTATATTTAGATCACATTAATTGAACTTATGTAAGAAAATGTTTTCAGGTTATGAAATAAAGTCATTTCATAAAGAATCAAATGAAGTGCAAGAAGTTTATATTAAATTTTATTATTAATTATTTTAACTATAAGAATTCTGATAACTATATCATAAGGAAAAATGTCTTAAACGTGTTTTTCTTAGGTTTGAAACTAAACCTAATTCAAAAGTCAATTTTTGAACAAGTATATTCCCTAATGCGACGACATATGCAACTAGTATAAAACTAGCTAAAAAAAGGAGAAATGAAAAATATTGCGTGTTTCATTTGGTTGAATTGGTAATGAATAAGAATGTTTTAAACCTTTTTTTCTAATTTGTTGCATTTGAAGATTCTCAGCATGATAATTTTACCACTTCATGCAGAAGAAAGTTTGAGCGATGAAACTTTTCTACTTATGTTTCATATTGCAATTTATAATTAGAATATTTCCATTTCAAAATTCAACACACTCAAAGCCAAATACTAACGTGACACATGATATTTGGAGTAAATTTGCATTTATATTGGAAGTAGCAAGCAGTATAAAACGACTTTCCACAAATACTAGTATAATTTAAGATGGAAAATTAGACATTTCCTAGAAATGTAGTTTGCAATCCTTTATAAAAGGCCATTTGATTCATAGGGGAAAGGTTATTGCTAGAAAGAAGAAAACCGACAAATTCTTTTGCAACATTTTTTAAAATTCGAGGCTGATATTAACTTTTAAAATGGTAATATTTGCTATTTTTTGGATTTAACACTGTCTGATTTTTATGGATATTCATCATTAAAAGTCATTTAAAGATTCTGTTTTTTTAATGAACTTTCTGCATGACAAATCAACAGCTTAATAGACAAAAGTGATTCTAAAAACATTGTAGACTCCTTTGTTGCCATTTGAGCAAAGAGGCGTTCATAAAATAATGTATTTCACTATTTCAAATTCAGGTAATATATCTGGAAGGAAAAAAATAAACAACTTCTTCTTTTTTATTATAAATTTGTAGAATAATATATTTCTAAAGTAAAACGAAAAATGTGTATATTAATGTTAAAGCATCTAAAACTTTATTATATTTTGATATTGGAACTAGTGTCTGAATAATAATAATTTTTATTATGTGAAAAAGTAAACACGCCTCTTCGTTTCCATTACTGTTAAATAGGCGATAATGTATATTATTGATTCATATGCAGTATTCTTATCAATTTAATGAACAGATAAGCCTAAAAATTTTAATTTGTAAAAATTAAGGATTCTGATAAGATGACAAATTAAAAAAATATATCTTATATTTTTGATTTTTACAACAAATCTCTGGGATTTTCAAGAGAATTTGTATAACAAAGCTGCAAATTTTTATATTTTTATTAATATAAAAGAAATTCAAAGCTTCAGTGCGTCTTTCTTGTGGTCTGGGCATCTCGGATTCGAGTTCTTGTCAAGGCATGGTTGTTCATCTGTGTTCTATCTGTGAGATGTGCGAATTTGCCACCTTATAAAAAGGGGCTGAGCAAGGGGCTTACTATGAGCTAGAAGTCAGACTTCTGCCCAAGGGTTCTCAGGAGTCCATACCCTCAGAAGCTGCTGTATCCCTCCTTCCGTTGTAAAGTGGGTGCGGAATCATCAGAACGAATGCATGTATTCGCGGTCTATAAATTAGACCCATTATTCTTAAAACATCACATTTTGTACAAGTATACTTTATTGAATAGAAATATGCATCTCGTAAGGATTCCTTTGTAATTTCAATTGGTATTTTTAGTTAATTAAAAAAATAAGCGAGATTTCATTATTTTTCATCAACAAATTTCGAAAATATTATTGCATAAACATAATTTTTATGTTTTTTACATTCAAATTCAAAAAGTTATCTCCGTGGTGGTACCAGTTTGATCGCCTAGGAATATTTTTTTGAATTTTAACAAATTTTTAATAATATATTTAGTTTACTTTTGCGAGGAAACTCAAAATTATTTTCATTGTTTTGTTTTCTGTTTGAGCATGTAGCTTTTCCCTATGAAGGAAAACTAGAAAAGAAGGATTTTGTCAATAGTCTACGCCATTTATATGAAGAAAAGGAAAGCCAAATAGCAGTACATGAAATACAGTGCTCAGTCAGAAGACAGATTACCTAAATAGTTGAGTTTTTAATAGCGCTATGATATCATGAGACTAGATTTTATTTAAAATGTAAATTAAGACTATAAATAAAATGTTTTAAAAATAATAATGCTAATATACCTATCATAAATTGAAACATAATTACTTTACTCTGGAAATTATTATAATCAAGGAATTGGTACAAGATTTTTAATAAAGTTAAGCACAAGTAATCACCTCAACGATTCAGCTGATAGTGAAAAGAAGCTGGTTTATTGCAAACTTTTATCATGTGGGAACATGATGTTATTTTGGTTAGGGGGTTTTGATGTCTCCGAAATTTATGGACAAACAATAAAGATTATGGCTAGCCAGAAGTTATCGGTCGAAGAATTTTTTACATAGTTTTAACAGTATTGCATTATTATTTTGCATGTTTCTTTGAAAGCAGGTGCGTTTTAAAAAATTTGACGTAGAGCTGTGAAATTTGATATCATAGATTTCAATTTTTATTTAAATTTATTCTTTTTTTATTTATCTTCTTTCTAAATGTATCAAATTAAGATTGTTTAACCTGTATCTGAATACGAAAATCACAACTACTTCGCATTGCTCATTAGCACTGATTCTCACGCGGTATTTTCACGCCTTGAGTACAATCGTATCTTCAGTACCTTCAAGTTGTTTTTACAACAGAATGTAGACAAAAGTCTGAATATGAGTTATTTTTAAATTAATTATTAATTAAGTTTTTGTTATTATTTATGGAGTCATTGACTCTGTATCCCTGAAACTGATTTTAATTCAAATAATGCAAAAAAAATATTCTTAAAATAATATTTTAAAAATATTGTATTCTTTATTTTAATTTGTTAAATTCTAACAGTTATTAACATCATTGTTATTCCATAATGCCTAAACAAAAGATTATTTGAATTTCTCTTATAATTTTTTTAATATTCAATATTACAATATTTAACATTTTTAATATTAATATTTTTAATGTTTTTGGTAACCACATGATTTCCAAAACAAATCCCATTTATGTTTACAAAAGGCGAAAATGAAAAATAGCATTGAATCATTTTGACGCCATGTCTTCAGCCATGTGAAGAAATTCACGTTTTCAGTTACGGGTTAATAATATAAAACATGTGAAGAATGAAGATTTTTTTCTCGCTCAGACTTTCAGTACAGTTCCATTTCCGTTTTGAGATATATAGGTATAAAAAAGAAAATAGCACCACAGAATTGAGATGTATGTTAGTATAGAAGTTTTTCTTCTCATAGTATAGTATAAAGGACATAAACATAAAGGAAAGGAAGTCTATATTATCTTTCAAAATAAAACACCCCCTCTCCCTCGTCTTCTCTAGTAAACGAACTACTAGTTTGTATTCTCAACCAGGGAGGGGAAATAGGATGTTTTGAAATCACTTGTAGCGTGCAGATAATAATAGAGTGTTACTATTTTCCTTGAAAAAAGAAAGAAAGAAACTCCTTGGTTTTTTCCCCATAGTTGTTGCAATATCACACCTCCATAGAGTGTGTTTTTGATTTAATGGTTGAAATACTAATCACAGAGTACGATGGGATCGATCCACCGCGGAAACAGCAATCGGCTACTTTCCAAGCGGTGCCATTACTCAGAGTGATTGGGGAGGGAGAAAAATGGGAAAGAAAGTCCCGCTTTGAAATGAATCTACATGTCAGCAAAAATGGCAATCATTCATGATGAATCTCCGTGTCCAAACATATCTCTCGGGTTTCATCAGGATTTCGGTTGCATCGATGTACTTGAGATGATGGAAGTTATACGAGATGGATGTGGGCGCAATAGACGGAGCGATTCAATGGATTGTGGGCCTCTCGGCTCTGACTAGCTTGTTCAAAATCATTCAGAATTTTTTTTATTTAGAAGAAAGGAGGATAATACAGTCATTAATAAATGAGTGCGAAAGGACGACGTATAGTTTCAATAAGTTCTAATTTGTTTAGAGAGGAAACATTATTAAATTTAATATGTTCTAATATAATTATATGGAAATTATCATTATCAAATGAATACAGTGAAACTCGGATGCTGTAGTATAGTTGGAGCTGTTGCCGTAATTTAAACAATTCTTTACAACTTAAAAATGAATGTTTCAATAATGAATGTTTCAATAATAAAATTCAATAATAATATAAATTAAAAATGAATGTTTCTATTATAAAGATTAAAATTAAATCTGCTATGCCTATTTCAATGTATCATGTCAGAACATCATTTCTTGAACGGCCAAGCACCACGTGCGCGTGCAAGTTAAATTATATATTTAATTCATTTTAATTGTTTCATCGAATGAGTCACTTTATTATTCCAAACGATCCAAAAAAACTTTGTGTCGCATTGATTGTTTAAAAAAAATATCGCATTTCCTATTTATTTCATTTCATATAATCACCTGCTCCAAAATGACATTTTTCGAGGTTTTATTTGCTGTAGTCATTAACTTATTTTTTTAATTAGAGCTTTTGTAAATGCGATGGCAAAGCTTTATTAAAAGCTGATTTTTTGAGATGCTCGTGCTGATAATAAAATTTTTATTTTTCGCCGAAGGATTTTTGTTGACGCCAAAAAACTTTATCCCAAAAGCAGCATCTTGTTCTGATGTGATAAAAAATTATCAACATATTTTGAGACAATATCTTGGTAATATATCTCATTAATGAGATAAATTATCAGCATTTTTCTATAATTTCAATAGTCATGAGAAAATTTAACAACATAATAAGATACTCACAACGTTATTCAGATTTCATTTATTTGTCGAAAAATGTCTATTTTTCTATAACCCTTTAAGATAGGATGATTTCTGCTTTAAAAAGTAGATCGTTAAACAAATTTGTATTATTTAATGAAAATCTGTATATCCAGATTATAGAATGGGATTTGGAAAGCAATATATCCTAGTTCAGTTAATTTTAAAGATAATAGAAGTTTACTTTTATAAGAGATTAGAAAAGTGTTTTCTTTCATAGTTTCAACTTTTTTATTCTGCTAAATTTTCTTTTTCTCAAGAAAATTGATTAACTAAAATGGAATCATTTGTAGAGTACACGCATTTATAGAGTAAAAAAATAATATTTTTTGGGGGGGGGTGGAATAACTTTTAAAAATAAAAATATTACCTCCACTCTATATTAATAATAATTGTTAGGTTTTAAATGATAATATTTTCATTATTTTTTTCTTTTATTTTTTTAGGGATTTTTTCTGTTTGTGATAATGTACCATAAATTAAATTTCTCATTAGATTTAGTTATGGGAAAAACTTGCTATATAGTAAAGAAATGTTTATATATATTTTTTGGAAATTAATAATTAGAGTTTTTTTGTTATTTTTTAGAAATTAATAACTCTAAGATAGAATGAAATGAAATCATTTTTATGCTTAGAGTTTACTTTTTTATTATAAACAAATCGAAGTATATTTGATCTATGGAAAGATAATGAAGAAATTACATTGGTTAATTATCATAGATATAATCGACGAAACCAAGATAAATTCAATTGAATCTTCAATTTTTTAATTCACAAATCGTTCAATTTTTCATAGACTGTGTGTTTACTAAGTTAATTTAAGTAAAATTTAAACGCTCTGCAAGTTAAAAGATTGACGATATAATTTATATTTTTTGCAAACACCTTTCTTCCTTTATTCTATTTTCACTTTTCATATTATTTCGTTTTGTAAATATCTATTAATTGTTTGTTTTTATTGACTATGCATTGTGTGGCTTTGTGTCTTTAGTGTTCTTGTTTCCAGGATATTTCTGTCAAATTTTGTAACATAGAAGAGCAGTGTAGCCTTATGTACCCGACACTGATTAATGCTCCTTACATTTTTATTTTGAACAATTTTGATGCTGGTAGAAAAATTATGAATCTTGACGATTATGATTTATCTTCCACTTCATGTTCACAACACTACTTAAATAATTTTAGAGTTAGAATCGTTGGGGTTATTTAATGGTGTTATATATGCTATAATTATTATAGAATTAAGTATTATAAGTAATAAAAATAAAACAAACCTAAAACAATATCGGGCTTCACACTTTTTACCTACTTTTTCAAGTAACTAAATAAAAAAACTAAATTTTAATTTTAATTAATTAATATTATAAGGGTATTAATGCATATAAGGGTATTTTAAAGCAAACTTTAAACTTTTTTATGTCACTTCTCGTAAAATAAAACAAAACAAAAAATACATTGGCACAATACAAAAAAATACGTAAAAAATACATAATAATTTTAGATATTTTACATTTTTAAAAAAACTTTTATGAAATAATCCATATAAAGACTGCAATTTCTTGATGATATACAGCATTTGATAAAGTGGTAATTTCAAAAGGTTTAACTAAAAATTTAATTCTATTTACTCTAAGTATAATAAAAAAAAAACGTAGAAATGTTTTATTGCATAGGTATTGTTTTTCATTAAAATCGTGATTCATGCAATATCATATATTTTTACGATATTACATTTATATAATATATTATAATTGAACAGTTAAAGGTAATAATTTTTTTAAATGTGTGAAATTTATATTGAATCTACGTCCTAAAATTGTCAAAACTGGCTGGACAACGAATCGTTTATTTCTCCACTGTTTTGTTCTCGTCGACAACTTCGTCGAACAGGGGAGGAAAAGATGATGACACTGTGTCATCGATTTCTTTCTCGTTTGAAGCGTCAAGGACATCACCACCACCTGACGTTTATTAAAAGTAAACATCCTCAGATTTGTTTGGGATTTCTTAGTAAGGCCTGTTAAGCAGATGTCATCAGCGACCTATGCCCCACCCCTTTTATTAAGAAAAGGACGGAAAAAAATTGTGTACAAGGTATAAATGTGTCTACGGATAAAGCTGCTCATGTTTAAATGTTAAAAAAATTGAAAAGTTTTTTAAAAATCTTTTTCTAGTTGTGAGTTAAATGGACTAAATTGTCTTTTAAAGTTTGAAAAGAAATTGATTTTATGTTCTCTACTTATAAACCGAATAATATTTTTAACTAATCTTTTTTCGTTTCAACGAGTTTGTATTCAGGAAAAACTAATATTGATAATTATAAAAAATGAATTCAGATTATTTCAGATCAAAATTTCGAAGTCTGTCTTCCTATAGCTTTCGTGTTGCATTGAAAAAGGACATTAAGATTAATTAAACCAAACTACCGATTGAAATGTATTTTTTACCTTCTTTCTCAAGAAGAACAAAGTATGAATCTAAGTCTGATTCATCTGACAACGCTTCATTCCTTCCAAACTTGATGATTCATTAGCAAGGAAAATATGCATCGAGATCAAAATAATTGCATTTATAATAATCATATCATTTCCCCGCAGCCCCCTTTCCTTTAAAATGCCTGTTCCTCTCAGAAAATGAAAATATTTTTCCGGAGACATGATTTTAGATTTGCCATAGAAATTCAAGAAATATTAAATAAGAAATCTATCGGTGCTTAATTGAATAAGTTAAGGGAAAAAGTTCTAATAATACATTAATTTATAATATAATACTGATAAAAACAGATGTTTGAATTTAAATTTGCAGTTGAGATTATTTAATAATAATGAAAGATCAGAAACAGCATTTATTAGTTTACTAAAAAGTATATTATCTATCAAATGGATGGGGACTAAAACAAATACCTAAGAGCAGGGGGGAATCAATAAAATGCTTTAAATAAATTGAATTATTATAATACAAAATATTTTTTCGATGAATATTTAAAACTTTTTATTAATTATTGCGACAATTTTATAATATGACTTCAGATTATCATGCTTTTATGATTTTGTTTCGGATATTTAAATTTGAAAGTTTAGTTTCAGATTGACTTTTCCGAAATTTAATTCCAAATTTTCGACAGAGTTAAAGAATAATATTATGGTACTTTTTATATTTTAGAAAAAATTTAACATACTTTACAATTTATTTCCATAAATATTATGGGATTTTTAGTCATTTTTTTCTTTTAGTTTCAATCGTATGGTGCCCTCAATACAGAATCAAAATTTAATTAATTTATTAGATGATAATTACGTTTTGTTATTATTTAAATTTTATAAAGACATGAGAATCATGATTGTAAGAAATTTAAGAAGTTTAATTCATCAAAAAACATGTAAAAAGTTGTTAACGAAAATTTTACATAGAAATAAGTTATTAAGTTACTTATTAACAAGAAAAGAATCCAAGAAATTAATGTAAAAAAGTAGTTGCTTTGTGATAAGCTAAAGTAGATCGTGGGCGTATTTGAAAATTAGATACCCCTAAAAGGATTTGATATAAAAAAACAAAACATGTTTTTTCTCATATTTATAAGATACGCTGGTAGATAACTGCTAAGAACGGATAACAATAGCAATGAGAGCAACCGCACGAAGGATTCTCAACTTTGTAATATGATAGCACTGATAAATATTTTGAAAAAATGGCGCCTAGCGAAAATTTCTATTTTAAATGCGTAATTTGAAGAGAAGAATCAACTGACGAACTTTTATTTTCTGATTTGACTTCTAGATATCACTTAGAGGATTTTTTACTGGGCTAAAGTTTTGGTAAGATTGAAGAAAAATGGAAGATGATAAATATTTCCAGTGCATTTTACATCAGTCATAATCTCGATTCGAGGCTTTGAAAATCATTATGGAATATGTAGCAGACGCCACGAAGGAGGTTCCATTCGTAGTACGACACTTTCAGAAAGAAGGTACATAGAGATATCGATGAAAAGGAGTAAGCCTAATATTTAAGTAACAAATCAATTTCTTCCTGCTGTTAATAAGCGGATATCTTTAAAAACTGTCGTCAAACATTTTCCAAAAAGTAGGACTATACATCCCTGTTGTGTGCATCTCATCATCCAGACGTCATCTTACTGTCCGTTTAAAATCATCAACATCACAGATGGAATAAAGAAAACTAAGCGTGCTTTCTCTTCTCAGATGAAAGTGATTCAGTATGTCATCTGATTGTCAACAACAACTGATCTGGCATGAGAGTGGTACTGCATACAGTCCGGCAAAAACTCGGTAAAGACATAGATATCCTACATGTAGTGTCATGACATGGGTTGGCATCATAATGAACTGTCGTACGTCCCTCTATACGTTTCCAACTGGAACTATGTCTGGCGAATGAAGCATTCATATTGTTCTGCTTTCCATGTTCACTTGATCTATACTGCTGTCGATTATTAATTTGTTTTCATGGCGTCAATGCAACATGCCTCTGCCCAGGACAATGCAAGAGTGCGAGATTATGACCAGCATGTACTCCAGATTTTAATCCCATTGAAAAAGTTTACGATGATTTGTGGAAGAACTTTGTTGGGTAACATTGCTCTTAAAAAGCAAAGGCTCTCTCTTTCATACAGACAAACTAGAGGGACAAAAGAACCACAATAGCTGCTGGATAATTGCTCAAATTATGCCTCGACTTAGAATATACATGTTGGTCAAATCCCGTATTGACATCTTCCGAAAGAATGCCTAAAGATAATAAAAAACATTTTTTCTTTACCATTCAGAATGATTATTTTGTCCCTTGAACACTTTTTCAACCCTTCATAAATTCAGAGCACAATAAATTATCGTCATCGTAATGCCAAACATTCTGACTTTGATTGACTAGCACTCACTTTGTACCAAATCATGCTTACTCTTTTTATGCGATATGTAATAATTTGGGATCCATCATTAGCAATTACTCACCAATCTAATTTATCTAATTTTTAAAACTTTTGGATATATTTTGAAACATTTCGTGCTTTTATCGACAATCTTTGTTAATGTCAAACTTTACTACGCTAAACAAAATGCTCACATTTATTTTAGAAGTAAGATCGTTCTTAAAACCGAATTTAGTTCAAACTTTAGAATCAAGATTTCTTTTTATTTAAAAACAAAAAAAGAAAACCCTTTATTCGTGATGTTATGTCTCTTGTACGTGATACTAAACTTCGAGCATCCTCCTTTAGTGTAGGAGTCACCCTTTGTACTTTTTCACTTTATTCCTTTTTTTCTCAAACGTACTTTTTCCCACTGTCTCCCTTCACTTTTTTTATACACAGAATTGGAACAAAAGATCTTTTCGAAATAATTCTCTGAGCTGTGTGAGAAATGATGAAGAATTTCGAATTTTTTTTATAAGTAGCTTTGTGTATGATCTACGATTAAGAAAAGCGATGCCACGAGAAAGAAATATTTAAGAAAATATTCCCTGCGTCGGTCGCGATGCTTCCGTGACTGTTAGGGAATGGAAAGTTTTTTATAACTTGGGGGAAAATGATCTTTTGTTCTTGTGCTGGGAGAAGTAAAAAAAGAAGGTATAATGCGTTGTTGCATCACGACATAAAATGAACGTGTCGGATAAAACGGCAAGAGTATGGTCCACCAAAAATGTGAATTCATGAATCACCGTTACAACACGCATGCTAATATGTTTTATTGGTAGGGAAATGCTTACACGTTTAACTTTTCTTTCTTTACTTAAAATCGCTTTTCAATGAGAGTTACACAGTTTATACCGCTTTGAAATGTATATAATTTGAAGTGTTAGTATTTACGCCCTAATAAAATATTTTAAAAAATATATTGCTAAACTGCAAGCTTAATTAATTTTAAGAAATTCTGAAAGAGATTTAATTTTCTATTTTAAGTATAAAATGTGCATAAAGTACAAAGAATAACTATATCGGAGATTACTAAGGGTTGTTTAATCTTAAACTATCTCTATAAACTTTAACTTGAAAACTCTTTCAGATAATTGAACAAGTCAAGACTGTTATTTAAGGAGCATTTTATTACTGGTCATCGAATGACACTGTTCGTTCTATTTTATTTGGGAAGAAGACAATTTCTACTTTTTTACAATATATAAAGTTGCCTTCCTAAAATTGTAATTAACAATAAGGAAAGGGTGAAAATTAAAAGTAAACAAAACTAATAAACTTTAATATATTAATCATTTATAAATTATTTTAGCAATTAAATTCCTATTATTTCTGTTAAACTTCGGCAGTTAACCGGCTAAACTGAGCAGAATTAAACGATTATTCGTGTTATATTTTCACCTATTATCTATTTTTTTCAAAATGACTGAACTTTTCATATAGTATTTCTCTAGATATAAAATATGTTACTATTAGATTCTAAACTGGGGATTTGAAATATTGAAATCTAATGGTTATAAAATAGTGGGGCCTCGCTGAACGAATATAATTCGTTCCCAACTCTTATTCACAATGCGAAATACTCATTAAGGAAAACCATTTTTTCTGTAGGAATCAATGTAAAATAGGACAAGGTGTTTCTTTCTAAAAAAATAACCAAACAAATTTATAAAGATGTAACTTATTATTTACTATGCATAATTTTTCTTATAAGAAAACTAACTAAAGGAATTTGGCTACTTCGTTTCAAAATTTGAAGAAACTGAGACACAATAATCTCATGAAATGAATTTGTAGCGCTATCATTAAATGTATTTGAAACGTCACAACACATGACGTAATAATTTATCATGCATTCACCATCTCCCTTTTTTTTCACTGGTAAGTTGTTGCTTCTTTGCATCAATTATTTATTTCTCTTCTGACCAAAATCTCCACCATAGTTTTTTTCTTTGGCACAGAATGAAATTCCATAAGCACATAATAATTTTGCATATGCTCTGACATCAATTTATCGATGTCGTTTCTACTTAATTTTAGTCCCATAATTTTTCCAGAGAAAAAAATCTATTGAAGTTTTGCAAACGCACTCTTGAACCCTTCGAAATTGTGCTCAACAGCGCTATCTAGCCCTGTAGATAAGCGCATTCCATGTAGTAAATTCTATATTAATAGATAAAAGTTTCTTCAAACAAGCATTCTACACAGGTTAATCCAGCATGTGAGACATGATTCTCCAAATCATTTGTTCTACATAATTATTCATAAGGCGAGTCACTTTTTTACATTTTGGTTTGCTGGCTAGCAAAACAAAATTTACATTAGCTCTCTTTCAGCGAGGTTTTAGAGCATGTAGTTATAATAAAATGAGAATCTTTCTTGATTTTTCTAAAGCAATTTTAGATTTTATTAAATATGAATTGTAATTATGCAAATAAATAATTTATATTTTAGCAAATAATCTATCGGACAAATGCTCAAGATTTTTACGTTTCTTCAATCGAAATTTCTATTGTTCTTTCTATATATCGAAGATCCGGCTCCTATCTCAGATGTAGCACGTTTTCGTGGTGGTCTGGGTGTCCCAGGTTCGAGTCCCGGCCATGGCACGGTTGTTCTTCTATGTTCTATCTGTGAGGTTAGTGAATGCGCCCCATTGTAAAAAGGGGCTGTGAAAGCGAATGTGATAAGTGTATCATCCTCATATGAGATAGAAGTCAGACTTCTGCTCTTGGGTGCTCAGAGATCCATACCCTCAGAAGCTGCTGCACTCCTGTTGTAAAGCGGACAAGTCATCATCATCATATGTTAAAGAATGTGATGTGAAAATTGAATTCTTTTGCTTCCTTTTTTTAGGTGATTTATAACTTAAACTGAATATGAACTTTAGCACCTCCTTTTTACCATTAAAATTTTGGGGAAAATATTAGGGCTTAAAGCATAAATAAATAAACATTTTACTTTGTATTAGAATTTCTCAAATTCGTAAAGAATTCAAATAGAGTAATTTTGTTTTTACCGTTTGCATTTTTAAAATAGAAAAAATGATTAATCGATAATTATTTAATTTATTTCTAAAAGTATCATTTGAAGTCGAATTTTAAAGTCTAGTCGAGAAAAAATTATATTTGTCAGTGATAATATTTGTGAATATATTTAATGCATAAATAAATTAGCTGATAGTAATAGTACAAGAAATAGTTATTATCTAATGTAGTAAGAAATAGAAAATATTTTTTTTCCTATTTACATTACAAAGTTCTTACGCTTTCCGATAGAGAATTTAAGTTTGAATTATTACTAGAAAATATCTTCAGTGTCAAACCTAATTAACTTCACACAAATACATTACTTTTGCTAACATCCTATTTTGCAAGTAAAATAAATTTTAATTCAGTTCTATAGTAGCATATATTACAAGTTTCTAGAATAGAAATTATTTAATTTCATAATTTCCCTCGCTGATGGAAGAAGATATTTCGTAGCACTTCTAGCTAGTTTACAATGTAAAAGACTTTTTTTTGCCATTCATGAAATTGCAATTTTCTATGCAGAAATACTTGATAACTTATGATTACCCACACAACTCATTTGACATGAAGTATTACTATTCTAGAATATAGAAAATATCTTTCTTATTCTTTTCAATTAAATTTAAAATTAATATTAAAATGTTAATCTTTTCCATCGTTCGCCTCTCAGAAGATAGAATTCAAAACGAAACTAATTCCTACTAAAACTTCATCTATGTATTTTTAAAATTTTTAATTGGCATCAGGAATTTTGAGACTGAAATTTTTTAATTGAAAAATATAAAAATAAATACAGAAAAGCAGATTTTGTTCAAAATGTAATCACTAAAATATTTGAGTTTATTTTGAAAAATCATTAGATAGTTAACATACACTAGTGTTCGAAATGTAAACAATTTTTCTAATTTTTTAATTTTAATTCTGCAATAAATAAACTTTAAAGATAGAAAATTCATACTACATAAACGCAATGCAATAATTAAAGAATCAGTTTTTAGTATACGAAACTAATTAGGGATCATACATTAATAGACAAAATTTAAAAAAACGCATTGCAGAATAGCAATGATAAAAACTCGATGATGTTTGAACGAGGAGCAGAACAACAAACATATGTTGCATAATGAGAAATATGACTTCTCTTAACAGAAATTATTGCATTGTATATTGTCTCGCAATATTTAAAACAATATAGCCTATTTTTCCATGATAACTTATATCAATTGTTTTTTTAATTGCCTGCAATTTTGATCTTCTGGCATCTCCCGCGAGCATTCCAAACTTAATCAATGGGAATTAAGAGGGGGAAGGATTGGCCAATCCGCCCGATGGATATTTTCCCTTCCCAGAACCTGCTGAACTGTATTACACCTTTGAGGTTATGCGTTACCTTCCATAACCACTAAATCTAGACCTATAATTCTTTGAAATAGTGTGAGGTTAACTTTATCAAAGGGATGAATTTCGATTACTAAACCTCTATCGAAAATTTGAAGTTAAATTCTTCCATCCATCACTATACCTCTTCATATTAGCATATTAAGCTTGTTACAGTGGTCTCATTTCCTGATGTTAATGGAATAAAAATGTGTCCTTACCTCATTCCATTACTCGTGGCGTAGAGAATTGTTAGTGGAAATGATTCTCATAAACAGAACACAGCTTTATTAAATATATATCCATTCGTTATGTTTGTTATATCTCTGTAAAGATAGCCGTTGATGATCTGCTATCAATAATATGTAGCGATTAGGATTTCAGCCGAAAAGACTCCTTTATACAGCAATTAGGTCACAATAAACGGGGATCTTGCCCCGTTTAGCAACAGGATGCCAAAATTACGACTTTGGAAAGTGAATATTTACACATTTCTGCTCCATATTATTTTCTTTAAAAAATTTTTTAGACTTATGAAGAAACTCAAAGGAGTGTTAAAGTCCCTCTCACATCACTAGCTGAAACGTTCTTTGAAGAGAGGGTTGGAAATCCGATTCACAAGTATGTCAAATGCCTGATTCTTCATCACGCTTAAGCCGAGAAATAACTATATTTGAAGTACATAAGTTTCTGTAATAAGTTCTTTTTGTTATCTTTTTTATTACACATGGAGTTTTATTGAAATAAAAAAAATTATCCTTGTAAAAATGCAAAAAAAAGTTGAAATTGGGGCTGTCATCTTTTGTTTCCGTTATAAATTAAAACAAAAATTTTTTTTCTAATAAATTATCAGAAGATTACTATATGTCTAAGAAAAAAGTTAATTACATAATGAATTTGGCAAAAAAAACTTCTTAAATGAGTTAAAGGAATTTTAAGGCTAACTTTAAAACATATTAAAATATTTTGTTTAATATTAGTTTAACAATAATTAGTTTATTTTAATTATTTGTTTATAAACGAAGGAATTTCAATATTAAAATGTATTAAAAATAAATAAAATAATTAAGTACATTATAGATTTCTGAGAATTTAAAGGCATATTAGTTATTCTACTAATTTTCAATAAATAAATACATATATTTGTGTGCTATGTTTTAAGAGAGAAGGTAGGAGTTCATTTCATGATACCAATAGTATCGTCTAATCTGACATGATGGTTGAGAAATTGAAATCCTTGTAAGGCAAAGGCTAACGCATCTCCTTCTTTCGTTACCTTTCTCGACACAATGAGAAAAATACCTCTTGAGCAAATTGACATTTTACTTTATCCAGACAGGAACAAAGAGACGGAGAGAAGCCATTTGCGTGGAATGGAAGCGTTTACCATTGAGGAGAAAGGAAAGAAAAAGAAAGATTGTCTCACTCACTTTCTGCAGTTACAATCGTAGAATGAGCACGGCCTCCTTCGATGGGAAAATACAATCGAATTTCGTAAACGCCTGCTAAGGAATCTACTTCGCAATAAATGTAGAAACCCCCACTCCATTTATATCCCTCGTTGGATGTAGCTGTACGACTGGGCAGTTTGAAGAAAAGCATCAACGGCGAAAAGGAATGGTACGAACAACCCATTCTGCTTTTGGTTTTTGAATAAAACATTTGCGAAACAGATTTAATTTACGTTTAAATTATATGGCTTGCATACAGAATGTCACGAGTATCCGTTTTACGTTTAAGATCGCCTTATTTTTTGACAGTTTTACTGATATAGGTTTTAACGAATTTTCAAAATTATTGAAATTTTATCATTGCACAAAATTTTTTATAACGAATATATTATTATTTATTGCATAGTATTTTATATTGCTCAAAAGGTTGTAAAATTATTAAGTTTTCAACTATTGAAAATACTAAATATTTATTTCCGTTGATTTATTGCTTAAATTTTATGTAATATATATGTCTCAAACACTATATGATTTTAAAAAGTATATCATATTTAATATATATATAGAGAGAGAGTGTGATAGAGATGTATTAAGAGACTGTACAAAAATTAAGGGTTAATTTCAAATTTTAGAGGAAGTTATTTTATTAAACTTTATATTCAATAATATTTTAGACATTCAGAATTATTTACTTTAATTTATTTTACATTTTTAAGAAAAAAAATACTTATTAAAGATAAAGGGAACTTGATTATTGAAAACTATTTCCTATTTATTAAGAATATTATAGAAATATTCCTGTAGAGTCTCTACAAGCTAATAACCCATGACTTACAATATCATAAACAATAAAATATGAATAAAGGCAATTTTAAAAAGTTGAATGTATCTAAAGACATCTGTATATAAAAAGCTTTTCAAAATTTTTTTTTATTTTAATCTTTTTGAGTCCAAGCATCTTTCATAGTAACTACAGCTTCTACACCTACATCAACAGTATTTTTATTTGAAGTTGCATCTATTTCCGGATCAGATGAGCTTGACGACACTTCTTCGGAAGAAGCAACAATTAATTTATCTGATTTTTTCATTCCCACTTCATTATTATGATGGGAGTTTAATCCTACTAGATCAACGATTTCATGATTTGGAGTGTTGATAGATCCTTCAATGGGAACCTTTCTACTTTTATCTTCTTTTCTTAAATTAACTTCACTGGCTATTAAGTTGGAAGGTGGCGTCAAATGATCATTAGATGAATAAATAGTGCTAATACCATCTGCTTTTCGTGAAGCATTTATAGTTTCTTTATTTTGATTTTCTTTCGCAGTCAATGATTGCTCCTTTGAAATATCTGTATTTTCAGCAGATATCGGGGTATTGGCATTTTCCATATTCATGTAATTGCTAATATTAAGGATGAATGAGTTAGCTTCCAAATCTTCATGAAAAGTTTTTGCTTTTTCAATTGGAATCGAATTTTCAGAAATAATTTTGCTTTCACTGGAAGTTTCAAGTATATCTTCGGTATTTTTCAAAATAATTTCAGCGGCCGAATTCTTAACTTCAATTTTAGAATCCAATTGTATAAGCCTTAGAGTATTTGATCTATTCTGAATGAGTTTAGCTGGGCTATGGTGTGAAATTAATTTCGCAGCACAACCATGAACTGTATCAGTATGCTTTGATTTCTCCCATAAGTTCCTTAATGGTGTAGTTGGTTCAGTTGGCGGTAAAATATCAACGTCTTCTTCAGAATAGCATGTATTCAAATTTAATCTGCTATCACCAGTTTTCTTATATCGTTTGGAGAATTTTTCAGGTGTATTAGGAACTGTTGGGGGATCTTCGCCAGGCTCTACTGCATTGAATCTGACTCTGCATTTTTCAGTTTTAACATTAGACTTATTATCGTCTGTTTTATCATTAAAATTTTGAAAGGACCAAAAGAATTTCTTTTCAGAAATATCTGGTGTAATATTATCATCCTCTGTAATTTCTTCACCAATTTCCGCCGTCGAAAGTTTCCTCGGACCAGTTTCACAATTTAGATCACTATTTTCAGGAGAATGATTATTTTCATACTCTGTTATTTGAGGAGTTTGGGGACTAACTTCTCTTTTATTGAAAGAATTACCTTCATATTTTTTTATATTTATAGGAGAACTGCTCTTTGAAACATTTTCTGGATATTTAGAAGTTTGAAAAGGACTTGTAGCCGCATCAGTGTAATTGGTAATTTTTTTCAAATTTTCAATCATTCCACCATTTGAAGAACAACTATTTGGAGAATAAACCGACTGCTTTAAATTGTCTGTATTTGCAAAGAATGTCTCTGAATTTTCTGATTTGCTGTCATAAATTTTATCACAAAATCTCATCGAATCATTCACTTCTCTGTCACAGGCATCTGAAAAATCTGCTGAAGATTTTTTTAAAGGAAATTGATAGGGATGCTCGGTTTCCGGTTCTTTTTTTCTTTTTACTACAGCTGGTGTCGGAAAATAAGATAAAAAGGAAGAAGGTAATAAAGATTTATTACAACTTCCTTTACCACTGCTCCTGGTTTTGAAAGATTTTGCATCATACGAATACTGAAAAGAGCGTTTTTTGTCAGTTTTTATTGTGTGCTTGGGAGTCAAAAATGTTCTGTTTGAAATCTTAATTTTCTTTTTATGATTCACGACAGATTGCTCGAAATCAAATTGCTTCGAATCAGTAATATATTTCTTGATTTTCTTGTAAGTAACATTGCAATTATTTAGTGAATCTTCCTCTTCGTGTTTTCTTTTCCTTTGGAAAAAAACGGGAATGCTCATTCCGGAAGAGGACGAAGACGATACTGAATTGAGGGGAGACTGATACGCATCCATTTGGGAGAAATATTCGCTGTCAATATCCTCGAATCGGGGAGAATAATGCAAGTCATCCTGCAGATTTGCTTCTTCGATCATTTTTTCTAGTTCTCTAATTGTGGTTCTATAATTTTTTGAATCCGAAAATTCAGAATTGTCTATAGAAATATCGTTTTCTCGAGGATGAACAGAACGTCTCGAAACTTTTGTGGGCATTGAGGAAAATGTATATTTAGATAATTCTGAAAACGTTGGCTGGGAATTCGTTGAAGACAAAAACATGTTTTCGCCAAGAGCATGTCTTGAGAGAACAGCATCCATATTATCAAAATATTTAGGCTTCTTGGTAGATTTTCCTCTTTTGTTATCGAAATGTTTTTGTTGGTTCAAGCTTTCTTTCTCAAGAATCTTCTCCCAATCTTTATCAAATAAAAATTCAGGATCAGTTATCTGGGGATCATTGAATCCGTTTCTTTGTTGGCGTTTCTTCTCTAATAAAACATAATTTTTAAACGCTTCATTAATATCAGGAGTTTGCTTTAAGTATGACGGTAAAGAAAAGTTATTTTTGGCATTTTCCATTTCTTTTAAGTAAGTGGTGGGAATCCTTGAAGAGGGGCTACCATATCGTTCCCTTCTCATAAACTCTGCTGTATTGGGTGAATTGTAATTTTCATCTCCATTAACCCTTTTGTTAATTTCTGGTAGCTGTTCTAAAACATGTCCATTCTCTCTCTCACATTCGTTAATGTTCTCAAAAAGCTCTGAAGATTTATCTTCCTGATTTCGAGTCTCTGTTGGCATTTTGATTTTCCAACCTTGAGGTAAATTTTTGTGCTTTCTCTTCGCATTTCTTTCAAGAGGAGTTTCGGATAAATCAATATTGAAAATGTTAGATGATCTTTTGTCTAAGTCTTCTCTTATGATCTGAGTAGGTTTGGACTTAGAAGCCTGCTTTAAAAGATTTCTTTCTGATAAGTAAAAAGATATTAGATCATGACTAAGAGCTGGTGCTGTTGCATTGCCTTTTTTTAGAGAAGCTTGAGCAGCATTTTGCCTCTGTCTTTGGAAAAATTCACGTTGCTTCTTTTTTTCACTGATAGCTTTGACACGATTTCTAGCACCACCCATCCAATTCATTTTGTATTTTCTTAAGAGCTAAATGTAAATAAGATAAAATAAATGAGATCTCTACAAAAGATTAAAAAATATATAGCTAACAATTCAAGTCCGTTTGCCAATTTTCATTGTCTCATTTATATTTTCAATTATTTATCAAAATGACGATGCCAGAAAAATAAAATAAAATTTTAGCTTAAACTACAACCAATGAGACAATGAATGGGTGGAAATACATTGACAGCATACCTATTACAACAATTAAATTAGTTATAAACTTTTAAATTTGTCGGATATTTGCTGATTGAAAAAAAACCATCTTTTAATTGCTGAAAAATGCATTCCTATTTTTCACTGCTAAAAGTAGTTTCCTGTAGTGAAAAAAAATCCTTTCAAGGCATAAGTTTTTAAAAATACATTTGGTTATTAAAAAAACTTATAACAGCAGATAAAATTTTACAGAAATCGTAAGAATATGCAAAAATTTCTATGTCAAAGATTAATCAATAGACTTAAAAAAAATAAAAAAAAATATGCAATGCAGGAAACTATATGCTCAGTATATATATAAATCTTTCACAAGGCTTCATCAGGCAGGGATTCCAATAAAAGGTGGTCTTTTTTTCTTTAAAGGTTTTTGATTATTATCTAAAAGGAATTAACCCTTTAGTGACCCGAAAAATTCCACATCCAAAAGTATAAGATAAACATCACATTTTGAGAAAATGAAAGCAAATGACAATTATATGTAAAAAAATAAAGAGACTCACAATAATAAAATTCTAGAAAAAAGAAATAAAAAAACTATACACAATAATAAATAATCAAATATTAGTAATAAGAAAATAAAAAACCAAGATCATACCAGTAGTCGGTAGATTTTAAACACACACACACACACACACACACACACACACACACACACACACACACACACACACACTCCTTCCTTGAGAACACAAAGAAGAAACATGTTGCATGGTGGTGCCGAGAGGAATGATCAAGAGAAGAAAGCAACTTTTATAAATAACGATTGTTATAATGTTGTGTGATCCAATTAGAAGTTTCGACGTATCATGTGTTAGAGGGTCTATGGTTTTACGAGGAGATAATCAAAGTCGATTTCGGGCTTTTTCCAAGTCTAATTATTTATAGTTTTTCTGCGTTTAGAAATCTTAAAGATAATAAGAAAAATTTGGGAGAAGATTTATAATTTAATAAAAGCCTATTTGTTGTTTCTTTTGATTTTTGGAGGTAGGGGAGAGGCCCTATTGAAATTGGATGAAGTTTCAGTTTTTGAGTAGTATTCAATGAATTATCAGGTGTAGAGGCTAGTGCATGGCGGGTCCTTACAATTACAAATTACAATTCGTAATATATCTTTTATAATTTGCTTTAGACTTTTAAAATTGTTTTATCTTTATTCTTATATACATAAATACTAATATATCTATATTACTATCCCCTTTTACGTACAATTTTATGAGAAATTTCCAAATTAGAAAAGTCTTTTTAGCAATACCAACAAATACTAGTAAAACTCTCAGTATATATTTTTATTTTGACTAATTTATGCTGAAAAACATTTTGGATGAAAAAAATGTCTTGAAAGTAATTTTTATTTAAACATGTCAAAGGAAATATTTTTTTTTTAAAAGTACAGATTTTTTACTTATAAAAGATTTTTAAGAAGTATAGACAAAATTTAAATACCTTATAGTCATAAATCAAAATTTCTAATCAAATAATTTACACAAAAATCCTAAATTCAATATAACTGGTAGGGAAGATAGTGACTAGTACGAAAAGGTAGCTTAATAATTTTATAAGATTGAGAAAAACCTTAGTCTTTATTTTGATTGCAGGATTGGAATTTTACAATTAATTCGAAGTAAAAAAGATATCAAAGTATGAAATAAATAGTTTATATCGTTATCCTGAATACATTTTTGAAAAACAGTTTCTTCTTTTAATGTTTATTTTAATATTTATACTTTAAAACGTTTAATAGTTTCATATTAGAATTTACAAATTCTTTAAATTCAATTTAGTTTATAACTTTTACCTTAAGTTCTCTGCAGTAAAACAACAAATAGGAGAAATAAATAATTGTTCCATCTTGGCAAAAAAAACCCCTAAATGATAGTTTCAGTAATGTATTTGACTTAAAAATAATTTCTTAATTTTTTAAATTAAAATTAATAATTAATTTTAAACGTTAATTTAATTTTACATAGAAAATTAGGACTGCAGTAATATTAAAAATAACAATTCAAGGAAAATATTGGAGTATTGTTCATACCTCAGTTCACGATTAAAATAGGTGGTTAGATACCAAAGAAACAAATCATATCTAATAGATGAATAAAATTAGCCATAGTTGTTTATTTTTAGTTTACGTAATTCTTTCTTGAGTAAGCGCTTACAGCAAAAGTCATTAACTTAAAAGATATTTTTATACAATTTTAATAAACTTTCAAAAAGTGAATCATAATTTTTTAAACATGTATTTAATAATAAACAGTAATTTATAATTATATTCTTCTAAAATATTTTATATAGGAAGTATTAAAATTTGATAAATTAAAATTAAAATCATCGAAAAATATCATAAATATTAAAAAGATCTTTATAAAATAAAAAGCAGCTTCATTTCAAATTAGTATGACAGTTGATTTAATAAAGAAACTACTCGAAATGTTCAATTATTTAAATTAACAAAGAAAAGCTAGATTTGCTAGTGATCAACGCAAAAATAACAAATATAATTTATTTACAAGATTAAATACTTCAAATGTTTTTCTTAATTTAAATTTGATTCGTTTTACAATTCATTAAACTTTATCGGAATATAGAAACTTTAATATATTAAACTTCACTGACATTGAAAGGACAAATAAAATTAGAAAAATATTTATATTGCAGAAAAATGTAGAATATTATTTTATACTTACTATTTGATGTTCACAGTTTTCTTTACATCATTCTTAAAAGAAATATATCTTTGAAAATATTCTAAACAATTCATACATGATATTTTACTCTACGGTAACTAAACTGCGATAAACTCCAAAACTGCGATATAATTTCATTTATTTTTATTGAGCAAACGATTTTATCTATAATTTTCAATTCTTTATATAAAATATTATTAATACCAAAAATATATACGAAGTTTTAAATATTTCTTGTAAACACATTTGTAATCATTATTTTACATTAGTATTATTAAACAAAATAAATAAAATTCTTTATCACTGCGAATCTCTGTTCCATTAATACACATTTGAATTTTGTAAACCAAAGATTAATTATAAAAAAAAAGCAAATTGCGATTTATATGAATAATTATCGTCAGCGAGATTTCATTTGTCCGTATTGTAAAATGAAAAATTAATAAAGCAATCGAAATAAATAAACCCTGAAATATGTAAATTCTTTTTGGCAATTATTTTATTAGCAATAAAAAACTTTTAAATCATAACTCAATATTTGAATATCCAAAAAGTATTTTTGTGATATTTTAATTTTCACACTAAAGGCAAATATTTCTTAAATAGCTTGGCAGTAATTTCCACAAAGAATGCTGCAATCTGGAAATTTGGCGATAGATCGAAAAATATTGAAGGTAAAATTGCTGCATTTGTATGATTGCCACGTTTGATGGGAAATTCAGTTGCCGCCAAATCAATAGTAATATATATTTATATATAAAGCTGTAATGGTTCATGTAATTAAAGAAATGAAAACTTCTTTGATACGTATTCCTTTACCATGAAAATAACCTAAAGATAGAATTAGTAGTATATCCTTCCGTTAAATGATGTAAAAGATGTTTTCTGACCAAACTTTAAAACCGAATTATTTTCATAACTAAAAGCTGATTTCATTATTAATGATTAGTTAAAGATTCGTTTATGAAGGCCATATAAATTTTAAATGTTTCTTTAGTATATAATATTTGCCTTCAAATGCGGTATGGCAGAAATGTTATACCTGCAAATATTTAGAATTCTCTCTTTGAACTAATTTGTTTATTCTCCAATCAATCATTTGACCATTTTATTCTCCTTTTCTGTTCAATCATTTTATGTAGAATAGATAATGTAATAACTGATGAGCCTAACTGCATGGGTAGCGCAAAGAAACATCAGATATCTTTTAATTACTTAAAAATTGGAAAAGGTCTTTTGTCTCGAAATCAAATTATATGATGTTTGAAATTTCTCTTTAAACGTAGATTAAAAATTTATCGAATTTCTGTGAATTCAGATTCAATTTAATCAGTCTTAAACATTTTCCCACAGATGCATCGAAAATATTTGAATGGAATGACAGTTTAGGTGGTTTCACCATCCGAACAAGGTTCAAAAGAAAGCTCATTACCAATTAGTTCTAGAATAGCTTCTAATTTTCTTTTTTAAAATTTCGCAGTTATAATACGTGCATGTTTGGAATTAGTTTGTTTTCCATGCCTCAAAGCCTTCTTTAACAACAATTGGCCACCTAGCGAATAAAAGGAAATATATTTTCCATGCCGCTTTGCAGACGATCACCCACCACGTGTGAGCGATAATTAAATGCGTAACAGTGGAACGTGCTATCATTAGAGATGGCGTGACGTATCGAGGGAAAGTGGCTGGAGGGACGCATTCTGAAACCGCACACGTGACATTGCTTCAGGCAAACGATATTTATGGGCGGGCGCGTTTCCGACACGGTCTGCACTTGTTCTGATCGCTAATGAAGTCGTATTTATCACTTTTGGCTTAACTTGCATGTTCGCAGAGGGGATGATGGAGAAAGAAAAGCAGTGAGACAGGTCAGAAAAGTACACGATTTACAGTCGGTTTATTCTGTTGCTCTAAGACCTGGCAATGCGGAAGACTTATATGCAAAATTTCTTGGAATAGCTTAATTTTAGTTGAGATTATAAATCAAACAGAAATTTCGGAAAGAAATCAAGGCTTAAGTCTTTTATATGGAACGATTTAAATATAAATTACTTTTTGGGTGTCAAGAGCTATAAAAGCTATAATGCACTTCCGACGTCAATGAATCAATTTATAATGTGTTTAGATCCATGATTTAGAATTTAGTATTTTTTTTTAATTATTGTGTTTAATATTGGTTTTGAGTGAAATGACTGCTATCAATAGATCCGTTATTATTTATTTCATTAGCGGGTTAAGGCATTTCACTGCTCTAGGCAATGCACATTATGAATTATCATATTCAATAATTGGTTCATGTAGTTTTGCCTTTCAGGATATTGTAATATAATATGCCAATAAATTATTTGATACTAATTTTTAAAAAATTATTACTTATTGTGAATATGTTGGTGTTGTTACTTATGGCACTTGCCATATTCGACAAGCCCACCGCTGATACAGCAGCGGATTTAAGCTGAAAGGAGAGTCTCATGTTTTTGAAATAGCGCCAACTTTGGCAAATAGTACGGATTAGCTACATACCAACCCATTCGCTTGCACAACTCTTTTTTTACAGAGGGGGCACAGTCACACATAGCACATAGAAAAACAACATGCCCGAACCGAGACTCGAACCCGGGACTCCCAGAGCACGAGGAAAACGCGCTACCTCTGAGCCAGAAAGCAGGAATTGTGAATATTAATACATTATAAATTAACTAGACAATAGTTAGAGATTCCTTAATTGCAAATGTGAGCATATAATTTCGATGAAAGTTTAGAAGGAAATAATACACTTCAAACAAATATGTTTCTTAGAAATTATCATTTTACAGGACATGTCAAGAGAAATATAAAATAACTAATTAAACGAATATTTAGAATCCTAGTTTATTACGAATGTATAGTTAATTAATACTTTTTTTAATATTGGGCATTCTAGTCCTAATACTTCATGATTCATATACTTTGTATTTAATTGGAATTTATTTAATTTTCAAATAATGGCATTGGGGCACTTTCTCATCGCAACGGTCTGTTATTAATGGCATCAGCCTTTATTACTTTGTTAGAAATCCTCTAATCTTATAACTGCATTACTAAATTTTCCGCATCCATAGACCGAGACTTTGAATCTGAAAACGTTTTAAAATTTCATGATGCAATAAAAATATTAAAAGTGCGTCAAACATCACAATTATACCACATTTGTTCAAAGATGCATGCTCTATAGCAAACTAGATATATGAAAGAACTCATTGAAAGAGAGATAAGTAGTTTGATGTTACAATCTGGTTATTAGATTGAATAGACATAAAATTTATTAATAGAAAATTCTGATTTCTCAGAATTTTAGTAAAATTTAGCTAAAAATGGGGCTTATTGGCTGCGAAATTTAGGTTTCATAATAGAAAACTAGAATTTGAAATTAAATTTAAAGAGAATTCTTCATGCATGCTAGAGTACCTATATACAAAAAGAGAATTTTTAAAGATAATTCTTCATATTTTTTCTGAAATGAAATTCTTTCTTTTCTGAACCTTCGTATATTATTATAGAATATTTAAAAATCATATAATATCATAAGAATAAAATAAGTCTAAATAATTATTGAAAAATATATT
This sequence comes from Argiope argentata, assembly GCA_026289955.1. Taxonomy (NCBI): domain Eukaryota; kingdom Metazoa; phylum Arthropoda; class Arachnida; order Araneae; family Araneidae; genus Argiope; species Argiope argentata. The sequence continues at coordinate 11,922,375 of JAOUZG010005735.1, read as the reverse complement.
TTCACTTAATAGAAAAACGATTTATTGCTCAGTTTTGACTTATTTTTAAAACTTAATTAAACTTAATTAATAATTTAAATTGACATCCAATAATTAATCCAAAAGACAGTATAATAGTTGCCAGATAAAAATATCTTGACAACTTATAAAAATGACGTATTAACTACTGTAGATATTATAGCACTGTCTATATAAATGATAACAAGGGTTAAAAATATTTTGATTTTGAACTGACAAAAAAGCAAACCAATGAAGATAAAAAAATACAAACGAACTAGAAAAAGAAATAGTGAAAGGAGATAGTATAATTAAGAAAATGTTTTTAGAATATATTAGTTTTTTTTTTGATGAAGCCACTTTAAACGACGAACTATCTGGTAATTTTTAACAGTAAGAGATGCAGCTGATTTCTTAGACATATCCTACGCTCTTTGTTCTTAGTTTTTCTTATCTATCGGTGATGTAAATAACTTTAATGAGAGTAAATTGTCTCAGAAAAGCTCTATGTGGCTACCTTATTATACAGTTAGCGGTGTGTTTTCAAATTATAATTTTTTAATCATTGAATTTGTTAATCATTGAATGGTAATAACCTAATTACCTCTGTATACCTCTCAGAGCTATTGTTAAAAATTAAATCTTGTTACTATTCAAGTAAAAAGCTATTTAGAATATGGTTTGTTACTTACATTATATAAATAAACGGAACATAAAACAGCATCACTAAAAATAAACTCGAACGCTTGAAACCGCGAAGCATAGTATTTCTTTAACAAGAAACCCATTTCATAAAGCAGAAAAATAGAATTTCTATTGTTAATTGTTTTCAGATATAACAAGCAATATAATAATATTTTTTAAGTCAATTCCTACTAAAGTCAACAAAGAGATTTTTTATTTTAGTTACTTTTTATAAAATGATTACAACTGTTGTTCTCGTATTCCGCTTTACTACGGAAGGAGGAGTGCAGTAGCTTCTAACAGTATGGATTTCTGAGCATCCGAAGGCAAAAGTTCTAGTTCACACACGTCATAAATCTTTTTTACAGGGAGAACTTCATTCATCCATTTCATTCATTCATCCACAGTTTGCAATTTAGATCTGGAACAGAAAACGCTCACGACATGGAATACTTTGTGACTGCGAGAGATTTAGCTCCCACATCCACACACATCCACAGCCTTCGGCTGGTGGGTTCGAACTAACACATAGGAATCCAACACCCTACCAAACAGGGTATCAAGGTCTAATAATTACACTTATATAAATGATAAAGATTTATGCCGAGAAAGTTGTTTTTAATTAATAAATAAAAAATTAATGTATTAATATTTGAAAAAACTGTATTAGCATCAAATGTCATCTACTACAAGTTTTAAAAAATTTACTTGAACTTGGGTGGATAAGTAAAAAGTATTTTATTAACGATTGAAAATTGAAAAATATTCTCCATTTACGTTATGATTTTGCTCCAAACTAATTATTCAATTTATGGGATTCTTTTTTTAGTAGCAAAAAAAATCTATTCATTCTGCATCTTGAAATTCCCAATTATCACCAGATCGAAAACAATAACCACTATTGAATACTTCAAATTACACGCGACAACGGATAGAAAACAATCAGATTGATGAGAAAAAAAAGTAAGAGATTAACAAAATTATCGTTTTGTTTAATAACATTGTTTATGCTTTATATATAGTAAATTAGCGTTCGATATATTAGATAATGCTCAGTTACTTTGAGATCAATTTTGATAACGTTATAGTCAAGTCGTTTGGGTATAACAGCCTTTATAAATGCAGTATACCTCACGGCCGTGGGCCCTAAATTTCTTTTCTCACAGAGAATTTTGTCCATTCGCATTTCACTTGACACCACAACCAAAGTAAACAAGAGAAAGCAGAATTGCATACAAGTGTGTACAAACATCCTAGTCCTAGCATTCAGCAGAATCGTGTACTATGCATCCCCACAAATTTCGTGTCGGTGAATTAATTAGTCGATCGAGTAAGCAGTTTCGACCAAAAGACTTTACGAGTCAACTGGAATTAGTCCGGCAGCGTTGCCGACGTTCTAATTTAAGAGCTCTCGGGCAAAAATATGTATTCAGTAGTGTGAGACAAAATGGCGCTGAATTCCAAATGCACCACCACTCGTCACGCTATCGTTCGCTGCATAAATTTACTTCTTGTTCCGGCTTTTTGCACTTCGCCCCGCCGGTCACTTTTGGAATGCACGAAAAGCCGAGCATAAACATGCCTCGCAACTCCGTGTTAAGCTTCGAAGTGTTCCTCTTTTCCATGTGATCAAAATCAGTACTGTAAATAACGCTGCTGGCGTGGAAATTTGTTTCGAGGGCGTTGCATATCCTAACTAATTAAAATACGAGAAACAGTCAGAGATCATTCCCTCGAATTTGGATCATTTTTTTACCAAGCATCTCTTTATTTTCCTCAGTCCAGTATGCTGTAGATGTGTCTATTCTGTATTCATACCAAACTGCTTTGTTGGTTACTTTCCTGTAACTAGATGTTTTATCATGTCAGAACATGATGTTGTTTGTGGGATGAGGTTTATGGTGTCCACAAAAATCCGAAAACGAAAAATAAAAATGTGATTAACTGCACGAGTATCTAAAAAAACCCAGCTTTTAATAACGCATTGCCATTGCATTTACAAAAGCTCTGATAAAAAAAAATAAGTTAATGACTACAGCAAATAAAACCTAGAAAAGTGTAAAAATATGTTGAGCACGTGATTATGTGAAATTTTTAAAAAAAGAGAGAAATTTGGACGAATTCGGGTATGTCCTTATTAAAAACTTAATTTTAATCTTAATTAATTTCCAAACATTATCTTAATTTAGCCCATAGTAATATCATTCTAAAATTTTCTTTTATTTTCTGATCCATTCCACTTGTTCTAATTGATTATTTCAACAGAAGCTGTGTAAAATTGCTGAACTAGCTAAACGCCGGTTACTTTCTCACACTCCGTGGGATATATGAAAATTACTGACCTAAACAAAATACCTTTAAAAAGATCCCTGTGTTTCACTTGTCTCTTATGCGTGAGTCATGGAAATCCCCATCGAATCTGATTTTATAAGCTCTATAAAAATATTTTCCCAATCAAAGTATTGGTATTTAAGACCAGGGATAATGATTTCCCGTCCCGTCTTTCACTTGTAAGTAATGCCTGCTCCCGTGATGGAATAAAAGAACTTAAAAATTCAACCTGTCTCCTCCATGATTTCGGCCACGACTCTGCTAT
>JAOUZG010005735.1:11906274-11918698 GCA_026289955.1 Argiope argentata | reverse complement strand
AAAAAAACTTTACGAAATTGTTTTTAACACTATGTAAATACTGTACTAAAAAGTTTTCTAAAAAATTGACCAAGAAGAACAAGATGAAAACATGAAATAATTATGATAGTATCTATAAATTTAACTGAAAACTTAATTTGAATTTAAATAAATTCAAATTCCTGATACTTGTTTAAAAATGTAAGCAAAAATTAAATTTTCTAAAAATACTATGATATTTCCTAAACGACAGGTGCTTATACTTATTCAGATCTGCTAATCACATTCACAAATTATACATACTCTCAAATTTGAATAGACTATCTTTTCAGAATAGTCTTTTCCAAAAAAATAATAAGAATTTTCCGATGCATTTATCAAATAAAGATATTGGAAATAATAGTCAGAATTTTATATTTTTGATGACTTAGTAATAAAATTTTACTATTTACATCCACTATATTACTTCGTTCTTAAATAATAACTCACATACAAATTGATTCTTAATCTCCATAGGTGGCTATTTTTTGTGGGAACAAGACTTTGAATTACGAAAAACTTAAATTACTGAATTCACAAAGAAGCATCATCAATTAAAAATGATCAAGAAAAAGATCAAATTTCACAATTTGATGTAATATAAATTAAGTTATTCTCAGAAAATTCCGATTAACAAATATTTATTATTGTTTTAATGCTGTTCGAAAACTGGTAATATTTTGAAAGCAGCTCATTTCCATTCTTGAATAAGATATCTTCTTCAAAACATCTATCTTTCAATTTTACAAATGCATGTTCTTATCAAGCTCTTGTAGCAGATGAAAACATCTTGATATCTTTTAATGTAAATTGCATAAAAGACTTCATTGATTGAAAGATCAAAGCTACAAATGCAATCACAAAAGTAGTTATTTGCAAGTGAAAGATATTCAATTAGCCGAGATTTATAAAAATACTGTTTTCTTGGAAATTTATTATGAGGGGACGACTCAGTATATACAACTAGGCAGGCAATTTTATTATTGAAACTTTAGTAATTAGAAGTTGCTTTTCCATAGTTATATTAATCAAGAACTAATTTTGCAAATATTTCAAGAATACCTTCATTCAAAAGATTGTGATTATTTGTTGTAAAAACTAGGCAGTATAACGAAGTTTATTTCATTGAATTGATATAAATTAAGGAAAATTGCATTCACTATTGGCAGTCATTAAGGAAATATTAAGCTCACGTTAAAACAACGAATATAAAATTTTCAATTTTTTTTTTATGTTTCAATGCTTTTTATAATACAGTACAATGTAACATATACACTTTGAACAGGAATCTAGGACTCTAACAAAGTGTTTTTATGCTCATTAAAAATAAACGAATGGCGAGTTCTTAAAAAGTAGCAATAGCTACTTATAAATAATTCATTTATGATAAAATAGCAAAGCCGGCAAAATTATAATATTTTATGATTTACAGACTATTTTTGCAAGTCTTTTTTTCAACTTATTTTGTTTCTGTTTGTAATGATGACATTTTAATTTTCTCACTCATTTTTTAATGCGCTGGAGTTCTGAATTCTTTTGTACTTCAATATTCACAATGACTACACATTATTTTAATTTTTTTTAAATTGATACGTTTCATGCGTTTAATGTTCCAAGTTGGCTCCAAGATTTAATGGAAAATGAATATAATAAAATGAATATAATCAGATTTTAAGAGTATTATAAGTTGATGTACCAAACAGTGCCCTGGGCTAAAATAATTCCATAATATAAAATATTATGTAATTATATTATTTGGTTTGAGAAATTTTATGTTTTTCTATTTAGATGCAAAAAAATTTTTAAAGTACTTTGCTTGTTATTGTGGGATTTTAAATCTTAGTATATATATTATGATGATTTGGTTTTAGGTTGTATGATCTTTTGCTATTTAGATTTAAAAATTTGTTCTTATGAAATTATATATCTATGATACTAATTTATCTCCAAAGCCTAAATTTTCTGGGATTTTCGGATCACGTGGGGTCAATTTTTTGACAAAATGTCAGACCTCTTGCAGAAAAATTCCCTGGTTTGAAATCCTGCCTGAGGGTGACCCTTGAAAAAATCTTCAAGCCCGATTTATCGTACTTTTTCCTTTGGGAATTGCTTTAAACTTAATTCTTATTGCTTATTTGGTTAATTTCATGTGTGTTCTAGATATAGCAGCATTAACGCTCTCTAAATACATTGTATGTTTTAGTATTTTGGTTCAGGAAACATACCTAGATATATTCCATATGGTTTACCTTTGATATGAGGGTTTTTAAACCTTTTTTTTTTTACTTTCTCCAAGAACTTTGCTACTATGATGTGGCGATAATTCTTTGCTCCTTGACTACAAAAATTAAAGTTATAAATGTTTCACAAATTGTGTTTTAGAACCAATAATAAATGTTGCCAAAATATTTTTTTAAATAAAACCAAAACATCAATTAAATGACTTCAGAATAATTTAGTTCACCGTTGTCTAACAGGAATAATATTGTTGGAATTTGGCCCATTTGATTAGTAGAAGAGGTGGTACATACATATGTATGCACATACATAGCCAAATTTATATTGGGAATTAAAGTAGTGTTTTTGAAAACTATTTTTTTTTCTAATTAATATCAGAAAATTTCTTATGATAATATAAATTAGGATAAGAAAATATATATTTTTTCATTATAAAAATAGGTTTCAATTTGCATTCCATTCTCCTCTAAAAATGATGGAAATGGTATAATAATACCTTTGCATTTCACAGATTCAACCAGTCCTATCCCTGCTAGAACCTGCACTGTGACGATTTCAAGAGAAAATGAGCCCGATGGAAATAATGACATCCCCATTTATATACAAATCTAATTAATGTCGACTCGTATCACAGCAATCCATAAATAGGGAATGAGTTGGTGTCAAACTTGTTCTTGCTCGTCTATCATGCCTTTTGCTAATCCCAACTATCATATCATTACAGTTATTAATGCTTACAAATCTATGATTAGATAGAGAGGGACGAAGCCCCGATGTCGGATGATATCGATTTTTCATTACTTGAAATACGTAATTTATAAGAGTCAGAAAAAAAAATCACGTTCTGAAAAAATAAGAATTATGGGATTTCATTTTACGTTTTTCTTGATACTTCTTTTGTTGGTAATTACTTTAAAATCCCTTTTGGAAATAAATAAGAATAATAATTAATGTTACATAAATAAACATTGCGAAGATTATGTAAATGGAAAGTTTTTCTTCCGGTTGTATGCTGTAATTTCTAATTATTAACAGATTTTTTCAGAAAATACTCATGTATATAGATTCTAATTTTGTCGGATTAAATTTTACAATTAAAAATTTTTCATATTTTTTGCTTATTTTACTCCTATTTACTTCATTTTAGATAGTAGAAATCCCAAATGTTTCTTAGTTTATATATCTTATAGACGTTAGTTTACATGACTTTTACAGTTTTGATTGTGTTGTTGTTGTTGTTACTTATAGCACTTGCCATGGACAAGCCCCGCTGATACATCAGCAGATTTTAAGCCGGAAATATACGTCTCTTGTTTTACAAGTAGCGCCATCTAGGGCCAAGAGTACGACTTAGCCACACACACATCACAACCCTTTTTAGGGGGCGGACTACATTCATGCAAATTCATTCATTCATCTCAGATCGTAATTTAGACCTGGAACAGGGAACGATCACCCTGGCCCAGTACCCCCAGTGATATAACTTTCGATATGGAGAACTTTGCGATCACGAACAGATTTAACGAGCGCCAATCGTCATACACTCGGGGATTCTTTTGGCCGGTGAGCTTCGAACCCGTAACCTAAGGAGTACGAGTCCAACGTTCTACCAACCAGGCCATCCCGGCGCTTGATGAATCAGTTTTGATCTTGAATTAATCAAACCGATCATACAGAGTAACCAAGATTGATTGTGAAGTTAATGAAAATTATAGCACGTTCAGGCAGAGGAAGAGGATAATACGATAACTATTGAGGCTTCAAGAACTCATTTTAGTAACCAGGGAATGAATTACTCGTACCCTGCCCAGCCATTCGGGGTAATCTGTATAACCTATCGTCTTAAATTATGAGGGAAAACTGTGAAGCCATGCCCCAATTCTTGAAATGGGAGATACATCCTGTCATTTTAACAAATGTAACCAAACACCATATTTCTGCATACAATAAGGATGATTTGGTTGTTTTGGTGGAGTTTATGGACGCAAGAATGATTTTTAATTAAACTAAACCAAACATATGGTAAGATTTAATCTTATTTTAAAAGTTAGTTCCTAAATTGCATCGTTTTCTTGGTCCTATCAGCCTGAAAAATATACAAAAATTGCTAGCATGGTAAAGCACAATCTAAAAATTATTCAAGAACCAAAACAAAAAGTAAAAGCCAATCATTTTTAAAAAGATGAAAAGATGGGGAGAGAATAGAGCGAAATGAATGTCTTTTAATTTGATTTGGGATGAGTGAAAGTTGCGAAAGCGTACATTGCTCAATTGTAGACATTCTATTAAGATGTGGAGAAACTTCATAGGACATTGACATACTGTTCATCTGGGTGTGGGTTTCCCCAACAACAAAAGTTTATATGTGAGCTGTGTGTGGTCAATTTTTAATTTGGTAAGAAATGTATTAAATTTTTACTAGGCAAACCTGGCCAACAGATGATTAGATGTCTTATTGTTTTAATGAAAGCTGGATCTAATGTGGTGTTTTTAATCTTTTAATGGAATAAGAGTTTTTAATATACTTTTAGCAATGAGGAAGGAAAAATCTGCTTATTTAAACGGCAACTTTTCATCCAGGAACTCGCGTTACCCTTGGGGGATTTCAAGTCGTTTGAGTGCATGTCACAATCATTAACCCTCTATTATGTTGCATGATAATCCCTATTGTATGATATCAAATACATTCTAGAGAAAATTATTTATCAATATGTGGATGGTAAAGCATATATAGAACTATTAATAAAGATTCAGCATTTTACTCAATTGGTTGAAAGAAACTTATAAATGATAACTTTTAACAAGATATAGCTCAACCTCTACGCTTGAAAAGCGCAAACCAACGAGGCCTATATAGGATTTAATATATCATCTTCTACTATTCACCCTTTTATTTTTCGATCACATGTCCTTTTTCAAAATCTGTTTATTTCAGCCCTATTTTAACCCTTCCTTGCATGATTTTTTCTTTAATAAAATCAGGGTGATGTAATTAATGCTCTAGATTAAAGAAAAAATATTTTAAAAAAATCTTGGTGTAAATAAAAATACAGGGTGTCCGAGAAGTCTTTGACACATTTCAAAAATTCGGTAAGAAAAAAATAAACGAGATAGAAAGTAAAATTAAATTACATTTATTACCTCATATAGTAAAGTTTTTTTAATGCAAAACTGGCCGGGAGATTGCGGTACTGAAACGTTAGAAAGAGTTATTTAGAAAATGGCTTCTCCAAGTGAGCGCGCGTTTTGTATTCTGTGGTTTTTCGAATCGAAATCTCTAACTCAAGTTCAACGTAATTTCCGTACGAAATATGGGAAAAGACCCTCCATCTCGTAACAGTATTATTGCATGGAAAAATAAGTTTTTGGAAACTGGGAGTGTCCTGGGTCGACACAGAAGTGTCATCGATAGAATTCATCAGTCATTTGCTCGTAGTCCCCGAAAATCAGGGGCCCACATCGAGGTGTATCGATACATTAAAAAAAAAAACTTCACTATTTGAGGTAATAAATGTAACTTAATTTTACTTTCTATCTCGTTTATTTTTTTAAACCGAATTTTTGAAATGTGTCAAAGACTTCTCGGACACCCTGTATGTATTATGTAAAAAACAATATGATGGAAATTTACATCATCATGCATTGTCACATATTTAGCTCAGTACTAAATAAATAAAAAAATATTCTTTACTAAATCTTCTTCATTCTGTATGATAATTTAATTAATTAATTATTATTAATAATAAATTAATTTTCATAAAACAATTTAAAATCTCGCTCATTTCTTTCAGTCACAACAAACAGCGGAATGACAAGTTGTAGGTCTAGTAATTGACAGTGACGTTTGCTATTTTTTGACAACTGCGTTTTTTTGTACGCAATAGTCGCTTAAAAAGTTGCCAGCAACAACAAATTTACAGTACAATTGTTTTGAGTACCTTTTTTTGTTGACTAAATATTATGATGGAAATTTCCATCATCATGCAACGAAGGGTTAAATTTACCTGAAATACGTTATTTTTCCATATTTGTTTGATGTATGAAAAAAAAATGTTAGAACAACAAGCTTTAAAAGATTTTAAATTCCCTAGAATTATGATATTCCACGATAGTGGAAAGTAGCTCAGGTGTGATAGGCCTGAATTTATTTCATTACCTTCATTTTGAAGAGATTTTGAAAACTTTAAAAATAAATAAATTTGAGCACTCGGTACACAAACTATCTTAGACAATAAAAGCATTAAAATAATTTAAATATTCCATTAAATTAAATGATGTTCTTATCTACATTCCAAAATTTTGTTTTGAAAATCGTTATCTAACTGTATCAAAATCATATAACCAGAAACATACATTTTCAAAAACTAATACATGAATATATGATACAAAATTCTTTATATTGGAATAATTATATCTTATATTAAGGTGGTGCTAATAATTATGATATATTTTCTCTCCCTTAATAAAGAAAAAAATCAGCAAACTGCTTCTGTGCTTATTCAACGGCTTTTTCCATGGCATCTCCGAAAATTCTCATCCTTGCCAGAAAGTCTTTGGTTCAAATATAGTTCTTAATAGTTATTTTTTTTAAAAAAAAGAATCCTAAACATGATTAGATTCCTAATTGATTATGGAAAAGTATTTCAATTAGATTAAGCCTATCGATTTTTAGCACATCATTTAATACATCTTACATTTTATTTATAATTTATTCTTTATCCTCAAGTGACTAATCACTATAATTCTTTTATACTTTCACTCATAATCTACATTATCATGTTCATTCATCCAGTTTTATTGTGCTCAAGAAATGTTTTACTCTAGGTTTTATCATTTCTTGTTATGCTGCATGTATATGTATTTTGTCACTTGATTGTATCTTTAGTATTGATTTTTGTGTAATTTTTTTAATGAAATCCACTTGCATTTTTACCAAACCTGAAAGAGACTACATGAGCTGTAGAACGGGAGATGTGATATGGTGTTAAGTGTTAATGATTTAAATGAAGATGTAACAATGAGTTCTTCACATCGTTACTAATATGTTAATACAGAAATTTTTTTCCTATATTCTTAAGAAAGTATAGTTCACAGTTTTATGCCTTTTCCTTCAAAACCTGTTTTATAAGTTTCGAAAATTGTTAAGATTTTCCTGCTGATTTTCTTGTGCTTTGTTATCGCTTAGTAATTAAAAACTCAGTAATAAATTGTAAGATCTTTTTTTAAAAACTTCGTTTAATAGTTTCCAAAACAGGATTTTTTTTTAAATTTAAAGTGAATAAATACTTGTTTTCCCTACGATTGATTGGTCCCAAAATTGGGTATACACGAAATATTGAATATACACGAGTAGGCAGATTCAGTACACACACACACACACACACACACACACACACACACACACACACACACACACACACACACACACACACACACACACACACACACACACACACACACACACACACACACACACACACACACAAATTTGGTGATAAAAACCTTTTCTAAATTTATTAACTCAATTAGTAGTTTTTAAAGTGGTTATATTCATAGTGATATTGACATTCATGAATGACAGATAGAAAGTCAACAAATTTCGAGCCAAATTTGATACAAAAATGAAGTTTTGTTGTAAGAGCATTCTTTGTAAATCCATATTCATTCATACAATTGCATCTTTCAGAGAGGCAAGCATTATTCCAAAGATAGTTTCATCATACTCAGGGCTATAGTTTACCGATGCACAAATGACGATCTCCTTGACAAATTTCGATTCAAATTCGATACTATCTACAATTTTGGTATTAAAAACTGCTCCCAAAATGTTTTCTGTGAATCATATTCATCGATTTACATAGTTCCATCTTTGAAAGATGACATTCACTTGGATAAAGAAATAACTTTAAAAGTTTAAATAATTAAAACTTTCAACTCAAATATTAGGATTTATTTAAATCTTAGTCGACTAAAAAAGATTATCATTTTTTTCTGTATTAAGAATTAGAGAAAATGTAAAGATGTATTAATAAGCGAAATTACATACTTAATTTTACATTCACAGCTTGAATCTATTTAATAATGGCACTTCAAAATAGAATATGTGAAAAATACATGAATGAATTTTCATTACATATACAATTTCAGATTCTTAGTGTTTTCCATTTTATATTTAATTCACTAGCTCTCGCTCTTTCCTTTTATACTAAATTCTTCTAAATAATCACTTCATTTTACAAAATGGCGCAATCCATTCCTCGAAATAATCTGATTATCACTTTCTGTTGCGAAATATATCAAATGCCGATTAAAAGAGGATTATGCACAACTACATTTTCAACATTGTGTTCATTACTGATAACAACTCTTGCACAAACATAATTTTAAAGCGATAAAATCAATGAAAATCTTTCTTATTCAGCGTATAAACAAATGATTACTTTTGTTCAAGCTATTTCTCTGAAGACCCACTCTCTTTCTACGGTTTAAAAGAGGCTATCAATGTGTGATATCGAGTAACAACATAAATTGACTTTAAAGCCATTTGAGATTAACGGAATAGCCTTCTTGGTTATTTTTAATCACAAATTTTTTTATATATACTTATGAAAGGAAGTGTTTGTGATTGTAAGGGTATTAGCATTCTACAGGTCAAACCATCATATCTTGATCTACCAACTTAAGTTCAGTTATAAGTATTTAAGAAGTTAAGAATCTTTTCTCCGAAGAAGCTTTTTAAAATTTCAATTAATTAAAACTTTTCTGATTTTTTTATTTGATTAATTTTCAAAATTATTGTATAGAAGTTTCATTTCTGTAATTGATCCTTCGTATTACTTTTTACTATTCAGAATACGATTTCTTGTACTGAATTATCTCAAAATCATTTTTTAAGAAAATAGTTGAAAACGGTGATGCGAATTAGTTGACAGCAAATGTAGATTTTTTTCATTTATTAAAATCATCAGTTAATAGAAATAAATATATATTGTTTCTAAATCTTTGTAAACTGTACTAACTAAAAATAACTTAAATATTTTATTACAGACACATTTAATAATTATTAATCAGTAAGTTCTTATTTTTAAACCATTGAAATGTATATCACTTCTTATACTGAGGTTATATTGATGTATGTATAAATCATGTCCTGGTCTTTGCCAGTCAGTCAATTGGCATTACTCACAGAAGTTATTAGAGCATGCTTTGACAACCTTTAATAAATGTAAGCGTGCATAATATATTTTATTGAATGTACTTTAGTCACCTTGCCAAAATAACAAGGGAAAATTATACTCAATCTTGTAAAACTGTTTTTCTAAATAAAATTAAAAACCAGATATTAAATTCAAACCAAATTTTTTTAATAAAACTAGTAAATGAAAATCTCAATTTTGTACATTAAGGAACTTGACTTTAGTAACATTACATTCAATATTAATATTCAAAAGGTATCATTATGAGGAAGAGATTGATGCAGAAAATGCCTTTGTGCATTCGGCCAATAGTGTTCAATAATTATTCGACGGGCTGTGAATGCCAACTATATTTTATTGTGATTTTAATTAATATTAAATAATTTATTACGATCATAATTTTATTTTAAATTCTCTTAGTTCGAGTTATAGTTTATTTTGTTTGAAATATTCTAGTTCTAATTTGTCTTAATTAAGCAAAACTGACCTAATTGGGAAATTTTAGGAAATAAAAACACCATTGTCTTCTAGGGTAAGTCCTTAACGAAAAACATCGATTATATCATTTTTATAAACATTTAATTTAGTCTCTAAATACTGTTAGGAACTCAGTAACCAGAAAAAAGTGTCTTGGTTTAGGAGGTTGAAAGAAAGTGAGTTTGAGTTGATTTCATCTAAATATCTGCCATATTTTAGGATATAGTGCATAATAAATATTATAGAACAGAATATGTTATGGCATGTAATTACTCGAATAATTTTCGGGCGCATTTCAACATTTCAATAAAACAAAGAGTTCAAATTAGCCCTGTGATGATGCATATTACTTTGGCTACATACATTAAAAATAAGCTGATTGCATTATGTTCATTAATTTATGATGTTAATTTTTAATAGTATACTAATGGCTACTCAATCCTATTCAGATGTATGTGAATGGCATGACAAAATTTAATCGGACGGGCTAAAATGTCTCATGTAATCCCACGTCATGATTCAATTAAGTAATGGGCTAAAAAGTTTCTGCTATTTTCTTAAAAATCAATGAGGTTTTTGGCGTCAACAAAAACCCGCAGGCGAAAAATTGAAATTTTATTATCTGCAGGAACATCTCAACAAATCAAATATTAATAACGCGTTGCCATTGCATTTGCAAAGGCTCAGATTTAAAAAAATAAGTTAATGACTGCAGCAAATAAAACCTAGAAAAATGTTGTTTTGAGCACGTGATTATATGAAAGGAAATTAATAGAAAATGGGATATTTTTTAAAAAAAATGAATACGAGACAAAGTTTTTTTTTTTTTTTTTTTTTTTGGATCGTTTGCAATACTAAATTGACTCATTCGATGAAACGATTAAAATGAATAAAAATATAATTTAACTCGCACGAGCACGTGGTGCTTGGCCATTCAAGAAAATATGTTCTGGCATGATACATTGAAATATGAATAGCTGATTTCATTTTAAACTTTATTTCTGCACTATTTTGTTCACTATGCTTCTCTATGAGAAAAAAAGAAACAAATTTTACAGACTATATAATACAAGCTTAGTAGAGAATTTATCCATGAGCATTTATGTAAAAGAGCATAAAATGAGCGTACGCATGGAAAATCGATTGTTTGGACCGGTGCGAATGAGCTCGAAAGTGGGACAGTGTTTGTTTTCCCTCCTCTCAATTGTGCATTACGTCGGGCCCGGTGCAATTCGGCTTCCTTTACGATGCGTGAAACAAAAACCGTGGGTCCTCGCAACAAATAACCCAGAACCAACAAGAAGGATGCAGAAGCCATATTTTTTGAGTGCCTCACGATAAACTCGGGTAATTTTGCCTCTTTTTATAACTTTCTGAAAGATGCACAACGGCCGAATTTCGGAAAGCCATAAAACAGCGATGCCAGAAATTGTACCTCCATAAGCGGCGAGCAGAAGACATTTCTTTATAGGTTTTATTCGGAATCTCCCGCGGGATTTCCCGTGGCTTACCCTCTAACTTAAATTTTATTAGTAGCTAAGAGTATATTTCGGAGGGAAGATGTCTCTTTGGGTCGGGGCTGCATTCTGTTCCGGTGGGGGGATGAGGAATTGGATTGCATTGCTCCTGCACGCAAGATGCAGTCGGTGGCTTTTACAGAATGGAAATACGCTTTCACAGAAAGTAAATGTGGAATTCGTAGTGCACATGCAGGAAGGTGCATAGTGAATCTGAAATGGAAAAGGACGTAGAGAAGTAAATTTGGGTTCGATTGACCGCAAAAAGCAGGAAATGAATCTCTAGCAATGCATAGGACTGTTGATATAAAGTTATAGCATTAAACAGGGTGGCAACACTTTATCAACCAATCAGTACGAAAGCTCTGTAACACGGTTTTACTTTAACATTGATTAAACCATTGGATATCATGACATTGTAAACGTAATTTATCCAGGGGGGGGGGAATTTCTGAAAAATAGGGAACACAATAAAAAAAATAAACAAAACATATCCCCAAGAGTAAAGCATTAATTTTTCATGCTCTGATTGTGTTCAATAATGTGAATTTAAATTAAAAAATGCTAATTTTTAAACTACTGTTAATAAAATATATTTCCTTTAACTTCAAATTTAAAGAAATAATTGGAATAGCTTTGGGAAATTATCATGAATTAAGTCGATGGCGTGTGTTTGTAAATCGTGGAAGTATGAAAATATTTTACAATTTTGAATTGTATTAAGACCGAATGGCTTAATACCATATAATAAAATGTATAAAGTGTTCTTAATTAAATAAAGAATCTAAAAATATTTTTGCAAACAGAGTACAACAGTATGAAAGGAAGCTCAGAGAGGAATTTTTTGAGGAAGATACTGACCTTGCCTACTAAAAAATTATTGCAACTTGGTAGCTGAAATTAAAGAATATATATATATATAAATATATATAGATATTTTTTTAAATATATAACACTATATATATATAATTATATGGT
>JAOUZG010005735.1:11845174-11906174 GCA_026289955.1 Argiope argentata | reverse complement strand
GTTATGTTAAGTCATACTGTTTGTAGACCTGTCCATCATTATCGTTATTTTTTAAAAAGAAGCTCTGAACGTCAGACGTTATTTGCGCATATTCTGCAATATAGAATTTTACAATAAAACCTTTACTCGTAAATAAACATTCACAAATGGTGAAGCATGTACTGAAAGAAATAGCAATATCTTTTATGTGGATCTGACAAAGGATGACATTTATTTTCGTAAAATCGAAGCTATCATCCATTTGGTTTCTTAAGTCCGTATCCATACTAGGTAAATTATCGCCATGGAAATTGACTAGAGTGCGTCGAGTTGACAAACTGAGAAATAATGAACTAGATAAACAATTAAGTCTTTCACCACTAATTTAACTGCACTTTAGAAGACTTCTCTGACATCATATCGTTTCTTCTTCTCATTTGCAAGAAAAGATCCTGATCGTCGGATGGCGTTTGTGCTTTTCTTAATGGCTCTATCTAGCGTTTACACGCTATTAAACACTCGCTAACAAAGAACCTTATGCCGACCGTGAATTTCCCCGCCGATTGTTTTGACTCGGACGAATGTTTGCCAATTACTCGGATCTGCGACGCGTGCTTCCATTTTTATAAGAAAGCGCCCGTCTCCGGGAAATCGCTAATGGAAAAGTTTTGCTAACATCTGCTGGAGACTTTCAAAAGGCATTGTTGAGCGCGGGAGCGAAGGGGGTGTTGCCAAAATATGCGTCGGCTGTTTTATTACAAGCATTTAATCACCACAAGGAGCAGGGCAATGGGGGAGGGACAGTAACTGAATCGATTAGAAGTGAATGGCTAAAAGACTATTAGATGTTTCATTCAACGGAGGATGGGAAAAGAGAGAAAGGAAGAAAAAAAGCGTGAATTTTTATATGCGGTTTCGAAAGTTGTATCTTATGATTTAAAAAAAATTTCCCTTGTTTACATTAGAGTAATATATTTTTGAAAAGAATTTTCATTGTTCAGTGCTTAAGCGGAGAAGGCAAAAAAAAAAAAAAAAAAAAAAAAAAAAAAAGAGGATAAAAAAAGATTTTTAAGCGATCAAAGAGTTTAACAAATTGGATACGATCTGATGTTTTCGTTGTAAGGAAATCATCGCGTCTGTGAAAATGGATAGCTTGGAAGCTTTAGAAGCTGCCAAATTAGAAGTTGGATCTACAATCTTGTAAGAAAATATAGAAAGGCTAGAAGAAATGAAAATTTGTATTTATATAAATATTTTTAAATATTCTTCAGAAGTTGATTTTTCAAACATTGCTCTTCATATCTTCCGAAAATGATACTTTAAATTGATTTAAACCTTCATATTTTAGTAAGAATCATAATTTTTTTTAAAAATCCGACTCTCACACATACAGCACTTTTAAAGCACTTTGATGGGGGACTCACACCATTTTACACAATGTATAACAGCCCTATATCTGTTGCACACATTCTTGTGGTGTGTCCATGATTTTCTTTCCGGAAGCTTGCATGTTTTCAGAGGTATCACCCAGAATTTGGTGGGTTGGTGTCCAAAACCCCACATGTTGGTCTTGTTAGTTTTAAAAAAATTATATTGGTTTTTATAATCATATATAAACATTTACCACACTTTTTAGCACAGTACTATACCTAACGTCATTGTAACGCTTTTTCAAAACTCACAGCTTCAAACCTTTAGACATTTGGATTTTATAATCATTCCATATCTTGATTTTATTATAAATTGATACAAATATCTTAAGCTTGGCCAAAAAAATGGCTTTTGTGCCATAAAACAACAAATTCAATTACACTCAATTTAAAGAATTCAACTCAATTTAAAGCATTGGCAGTCCATTTAAATTCTTGTGACGGCAATTTTTCCTAACAATCACATAAACCATTTACGAATGCATTGCAATAAAAAAGATTAGTAAAAGTAAGAAAAATATTTCCCTCCAATTGTTTCTTATTGATGGAAACGGTTCAATCCGGCACTAATAATTCTGCCCAAATATCTATTTAAGAAGCTCGTCCATCGATTGACCCAAAGCAATAGTGTATAAATATAGAATTATTCAGATCATTAGGGGAGATACCTAGATTGAAAGATAAATGAAAGTCGTACACAAAGTGTCGTCGGTAACGGATGAAGTGCGTGACTTTGGCCCATAAACAGATGTCACGACTTGCGGTTCTAAGTGAAGGGCAAAATAACCCCGTTCCTAACGGCGGCACCGCTGCCTCCAAATTAAGGGGAAGCCCACTTAGGTCTTGAAATATGGTTTCTGTACGGAGAATCTGCTTGGCGACAAACCCATTGCTGTCTTCTTCGAGTCGTAAAAGAAAAGTCATAATTAAACCTGGTCTTTTCTAGATCATTTCTAGGCAGGACTCATACGGAATAGAAAATTTTTCAGGGGTGCACCAAGAAAATGTAAGAAACATCATACCGAATCTATTACTCACTGAGACAACTCCGACTTAAATCGTCGAAATTAAATTCTTTTAAATGGCTCTTTCATCATACATGGGATATATGAAATTTCAGTGAATATGATGCATCAGCTAAATACGCCATCAGTCAAATTTACTAAGAAGTGAAATTGTTCTTCCTGAACACAAAGCCATTACCAAACCCATTTTAGCATATTTATCGAACTATTATGTCTGAAAGTTTCGCAACTTTTTTTTTTGAATATCATAACAAATTTCAAGAAAAAAAATAAAAAAGCAAAAAGCAAAAATGGATTAATACAAAAAAAAATGCCTTCTCTACTAAATTGTAATCATGTTAATCATTATCTGACAGCAGTTTATTATCATGTCAGAACATGATGCTGTGTTGGAGATGAGGTTTTTATGTGTCAACAAAAATCCGTAGGTGTAAAATAAAAATTTTAATCCGTTGGCGAAAAATAAAAATTTTATCATCTGCACGAGCATCACAAAGAAATCAATTTTTACTAACGTGATGCCATTGCAATTACAAAAGCTCTGATAAAAAAAACTAATTAAATGACTACAGCAAATAATCCCTAGAAAAAATGTCATTTTGAGCCTGTGATTATATGAAATGAAATAAATAAGAAATGTGATATATTTTTTAAACAATTAATGCGAGGCAAAGTTTTTTGGATTGTTTGCAATACTAAAGTGATTCATTCAATGAAACATTGAAAATGAATAAAAACATAATTTAACCTGCACTAGCACGTGGTTCAAGAAATTATATTCTGATACATTGAAATATTCATAGCAGATTTCATTTTAATATTTTATTCAATATTTTTCCTCCATATGAAGTATGAGATATTAATTCATTTTTTCTTTGTTAGTCTCCTAAGACAGTCGACTATCCTCATTCATTAGAACCGTCTGTAATTCTCAGAGGCTTCAAGATTACTTTGGCTAACAAATGTTTCCTACTTTCCTTTTTTCATGACCTCTTGGCTAACGGATTTGATTAATTGCCTTTCGCCGAGTGGCATTAATCAACAGCAACAGTACACATTGAATGTCCAGCAAATGAATTGTGATTATTGAAAGAAACTGGAAAGTTTTTCAGAAGGAAGGTACATAAATAATTTAAAATATGAAGCCAAGCATCTTGAGTTATTTATTTTTAAGAATCCGACTAAGTCAAGGTTTGAGCAGCTTATTAATTTTAATTCATTCTTTTCAAAAAAATTTAAAGCAATAAATCAACTGAACTAGAATAGATTCTAATTATTTTTTTCCAAAATTAGTAAATTTTTAGAAAAAAATCAAATGTGCAATTCAGAAATGAACACATAAGTAATTCAAACTCGAGTTTTAACATTTTAAATGTCAAACTTTATTCAAAATAATTAATTATTAACAATTACAATTTACTCTTTAAGAACTCCCAAAGTTTGCTTTGAAATTGTTTGTATGGTCGAAATATCTTTAAAATAAGCGTTTTATGTCTTTGGAATGAAAACAAAATTTGCAGTCAGATGGATACGATGATTAATTAAACACGCAGACAATAATTCTTTGCCAAAAATCTACAAATAATGTGTGTTGCGACTGAATACATTGCCATAAAACAAACACCAACTGTTTCTATAAATATATACTAAAGAAATGTAAAGAATTAAGGGAATAAAATGCTTCAAAACATTTAAATAATTGCCCGACTGGAATTTTTTGTAGGGGGGGGAGTGACTTTTATTATAGAAAAATATACAGCTCGTTTTTTTTTATTTTATATGAAACCTTTTTTTTATGACGGAGTGCTTTTATTTCCATTCCACACTTTACTACGTCAGTACTATACTGAAAAAGCCCACATGTGTTCTTGTTGATATTCAGACTCTTTTATCATTCCGATTAATGAATATTAAAATTTTTCAATAAACTTGTAAAACAGCATATTTATCATGTTCTAGCGCATTTCTTCCATCCAAAAAGAGTTTATTCCTTTTAATAACATTTGATCTATTTAAATAAAACTCCTTGAAAACCTATTTTATTATTTAGTATGGTTCCGAGATATTTGTACACACTTTACTTTAAATTTACTTACAGATCCTTGCTTTAACATAGAATATCAAAATGTATTTTTAAAAACTTTTCTAATGAAATGGTTATATATCTTTTCATTAGTTTAACAAATGCACAGAACTTTCAACAAAGTACCAACTGACTATCGAAGTCTATGATGGATATCGATTGCATTCATCATCCTATTGTAAGCATAGATCTTGCTTCAATTTTCTTTGATATATTGTGTATCTTATTGGAGAAGGGAGTGCCGTCTCACGTGTCGTTCTCGTCACTGAACAACGTTTAAAATTACGAAATTCGACCCATAATAGTCACAGTGTTGCTTTAAAACTGAATCTTAATGTAATTAAAACAAAATAAAACATATTGATATATTGTGTGGAAGGTATCCTTGAAATTGTAGGGCAGTCTATAAATGTATAAATGCTCATAGGCGTAGTTATGTGTTGCAACTATAAAAAATTATGATAAAACAATTATCAACGATGATGTAAGTTAAAACTTTTTACTTGCTTTTAACTCAGTTTGCACCTATGGACAAAAAAAAATTGTTGTGTAATTTACCATTCTTTAATATTTCATCCAAGAGTTCTAATTGAATAAGAATGTATCTATGCAGCTACGTGTCTGAGTACATCACAAATAAATCAGTGAAAATCGCTGTTGCTAAGCGGGTCCACGTTTCCACAGAGGTCATGACATTAAAGTTTGAGGTCCTGTTAGCCGTCTTCTGACTTAGGTCCTACTTCTTATTTGAACAGTTGGTGCTATTTTGTAAATAATTCTAATGACCGTTCAGTCAGATGCCTTTGATGACCCATAACTAGGTCGAAGTGTGATTTTGTAGGTATGCTGCAACTAATTTCCCTAAAAAATATTCATAGAAATATTGAATACATGTTGTTATTATTACTTAGGGCACTTTACAAGCCCGTTGACAGCTCTGTCAGTGATTTAAGCCGAATGAGTGTCTTTGTTTTACAGCAGCGCCAATTAGGGCCAAGAGTATGACTTAGCTACTAGCAAGTCACAGCCCTTTTTACTGGTTGGACTTGATTCATGCATTTTATTCATTCAGCCATAGATCGTGATTTATATCTGGAACAGATCACTTCTGACCCAGTCCCCCCAGTGGTATTACTCTCGACATGGAGGACTTGGTAAAAGCGCCAGATTTATAAGTGCACCAGCCACTATACACACGGATAGTCTTCATTTGACGGTTCTCGAACTCACTGTCCAAGGGATGCGAACCCAAAGCCCTACCAACCATGTTATTCTGTCCCATTGAAAACATTTATTCAGCAATGAAAGATTTCAGTAATAACAAATACCAAATTGAAAAAAACCCGTTTTAAGGACAATTGAGGAAACCTATCATTGAAATCAAAGCTAAATTCATCTTCAACAATTTGGAATGCACAACATGACTGTATTTATAAGACATTCATATAGAGGAAAAAATTCAATAAATGTCGAATTAGAAGTAGCTTGCGATAAAATTAGATGTATATTGGAACCATCTTTTAATGATGAAATCCATCTGATATTTTCATTCTGTTCTAAACGAATTTGCCTATTGACGAAAACTGCCTCATTTTAATGTCGACTGTTAAGTCAAATATAATGAATACTTCTATTGATTCTCTAGTGCTTCTTCGAATACTTCTGCTGAATTTCCAGCTTAATTATATTTATTGAGAAAAAGTAAAAATAAAAATTATCTTGTTATACCGGGGGAATTAAGGATATTTCTCCACTTTCAAAATTACCATTTTGCACAGAGATACTCTCAGGCTAAATTCTGGTCATTGGATGGTCATTGGTTATAACATTGGTCGTAAACAGTCTTTTTAATTTTGGCATTTCCTGTAAATACAGATACCAACAGCAAAATAACACTGAAACAGAAAATTTAGAAATTTATTCCAGCTATATGTAATAAATTACAGATAAATTCTTTTAAGCGAAACAACTCCCATTCCTACAACATACAACAAAAAAAATATTTTACAAGAATTAAATAACAATGTTTCGATAACAGCTCTCGAACAGAAACGCATCTTCCATTTCGCATCGGACAATACAAATAAACTTTAATTTGTTGGCATAATCGTGAAGAACGGATCGGACGCTGTCCGTCCCGCACACAGCAGAAAAGAGCTAATTCCAGGTTCATTACGAATGTCCGAATCGTTATCCTTCCGCTAATTGGGCGCCGGATGCTCCGGCAGTCACGTGCTTTCCTGCGCCGAGTGGATTTCAAAACGCTCACTGCCAATTGGATTAACTGCAACCGTGGCTCAGGTGCAGGCTGTGAGATTCGCGCCTCCAGTTATTCCATCTATTCAACAACAATACAGTTGTGACCACTCTCAGATAGGCAGTTCGTTTTATTTTGATTCCGTACGGTATTACTTCCATCCACTGTATAATTTAGGAACTTATTTCAACAGACACGACTTCAATATCAATATGAAAGGTCACAAGTATCTCCTAAATACACCACTTTAATTTTTTATACATATTTATTACGAAGAATAGGCTGTAAATACGATTCAATAATAAATACAATTGTTAAACCAATTTTTATTGAAAAAGAAGCGGGAACAATGTAATCATTCTATTCTAATTGAAATATTTTGGTTTGAAGTATAAAACTCTAAATATAATATAAAAATCTATAAAAATCCCTATCGAAATTTGGAATAAACCGTAGGAAGTTAGTTTCCTTTCAATTCATTGCCTTGTTGCAATCTGTGTAAAAATTCTTAGAATGTTCCAAACACATACATTTCTAGCAAATCTTATATATAAAAATTGTGGATTTATGTGCTTATTATTTTGGTAGATTTGTGTATTTCTTATCTGATACGCATAATTCATTATATTAATATTTAACTCTGCCTTATTTTTCAACATTTTTAGTTTTAGAACGCTTTGTAAAAGAGATAAGTACTCTTAGCCCATGCATTTATTATTAGAACATTTTATTACTATAACCATTCCTGCATGTTTTGGGAGTATTCTAAATATTTTTGCATAGGTTGCAACAAGGCGATGAATTGAAAAAGAAACTTTCCTGCTCTTTATTCTAAATTTTGATAGGGATTTTATATATTTTTATATTTTATTAACAGCTTTTATTTATCTTTTGCTGAATGACTAACATAGCTGAAATCAACAACTACATTATTCATTCAGCAAACGATTGAAAAAAACCACATGAAAAAAAATATGTATGAGTACAGTAATGAAATGTTCTTATGAAAGAATACATACTTAAAGAGTTATATTATTTTAAAAATAATTAATATTTATTAAAACAACAAAAAACTGAAGATGCAACAAAAACTTCTCTTAATGGCTGCGCTTTTCTCTAAATACAAATAGCAAATTCTCAGAGCTGTATTAAAGTGCCGAATTCCTAATGTTGATTAGAGTCCATCGAATAGAGTTGCAAAAATAGCCAAAATGATGTTCCTTCATGGTATTCTGAGATGGAAAGATGTAAAACAAAATTCTTCTTTAGAATATCTCTCACGTGCTGTAACTTATATAATTTCGTTAAACTTATATATAATGTTAAAATTATTGAATAACTATTTCCGAATAATATTCAATGTTTTTAATAAATTAGAATTATAAATACTTAGACCATTAAAAGAATTTTTTAAAAGCTTTTTTTAGCTTGTCATCCAATTTTGTTAGCATATCTTCTGCTGTTAGGAGTCATGCGGTGAGAAACGTTATGATTGCCAGATGGTACTACCACTGTTTGTGTTTATTATAGTTAATAGAATACACACACTAATAAGTGTGAATGCCAATTTTATAGTGTGGGTTTAAAATGATTCAGTTTTATATTAAATGTTTTAAATTTTCTAGAATCAGCTTCCTGTTTTGTGTGTGAAATACTTTTCATCATAACTTATTCTCTGCTAGAAGCTAAAAACAATTCTGATCTTCAAAGCCATAAGAATAGTAAATAAATTTGTATGAGCTATTCTCAACTTTTTGTCACGAAAGAGCATAACCGTAAAAAAGTTCTCAAGCTAATTTAGATGTTTATGACTTGGAAGGAAATAACGAATATAAGTAAAACATATGTCGGGATAGGAATTACTATTCTATTGTAAAGTGCTGGAAATCAGAAATGGTAAGTTATGAAGTGTGATAAAATTTACATTAGGCTAAAATTATTATTTAATTCCTTGCTTATTATACCTAACTGACAATTACAAAAAAATATGAAGAAATTTGAATTAAATAAAATTTACAATTCTTTATGTTATTCTACGATCACATTACAATTAGAAAATATTAACCTTCTTAGTTTGGCTAATTTTTGTATTCTAACATTTTTTGGGCTTGTTTATGGCAAAATCTTTGAAGCTTAACAAACTATTATTTTTTTACCATCTCATTGCATTACCTTACTATACTTCTAACGACTAAAATATCAAACTCTCTCAAGCTCACAATTGTGAAACGGATTACTATAATTTAATATGCCAGTTTAAAATTACTTTCTGAGAATATTGAAATAACTGAGTGTTAATGATATTTTCTAATCAAAATAATAATTAAAATATCGAAGTATTGCAGATTTTATTTTAAATTTATTATATATTTTACGAAAATAAGGTAGTATCAGGTATATAAAAGGAATGAATTCTATCAGAAAGTTGAAATAAAGCTGGTAGGTGTAACCGTTTTCACCAGATACTATTTTTTTCAGGTCATCAAAGAAAACTCCTGTTAAAGAATTTTTTGGTGGCGAGAGAAACACGCATCTTATGAATTATAAATTTCTGATGGCAGCTTCTGCCCCTGTAAAAAATCACGCGAAGCGTCAAACAATAGTATTTGCAGTGGAAAGATCCTCGTTTATAATGGTTGTTGTTCGAAAACTTAGGTCTTATACAATTTGATTTGTCAGGCATCAGAAGCAAAGTAATTTTTTCCTGCTATACCACAATTTGACTTAGGAATACTTTTTATTCTGTCTGTTTTATTTCTTTGAAGTTCACATTTTTGGTATCTCTATGCTGCAGGAGTATTAATTTTGTTGCGACTCTTTTCTTTGAAGTCAACCTCTCTGAGGAAGACGTCGATCCCATAATCGCAGAACAAAATAGTCTTTCCATTGTAAATAATGCAAATTTCACCCCGTGTAAGGTAGAGCAAATGTTGGAGTAATGTTAAAATGACTGGAAAAGTTTCTAAAACTGAATGCCATAAATAATATTCCGAAGGAAAAATTCAAAAGAACATAATAACTAACGATATTTCTAGATTCTTTCTATATATTTTCTTTTTCTATATTTTTCTTCTTTTTACAAAAATAACTACACAACTGTATGGTATACCTTACACAACTGTAAAGGTATGTTTCTAAACATTTTTATACTTAGTATTTTCTTTTAATTCCAAACTTTAGAGTGATTTTTTATATTATATATTCTTATTAGAGTGAAATACATTTTACGAAAATTTATAACAACTTATTTATTGTATTTAATGAACATCCAGTATTAATATCATGTTTACTCACCTAGTTACTTTTTCTTAAGGAAAGAACAAATACAGGAAACAATAAAAATTCGCCCCAATTTTTGAGAGAAAATAATTTTGGGGGATATTATCTCTAATTATATCTATCGGAGAGAATTGATTTCTATTCAGAGTAAAAAATATGATTTATGGTCATAAAAGTACGGTTTCGATTACCGAAACTTTTATTATCAGATACTCCAATGTTATAGAAAACTATTTTTTTTTTCATTTTGCTTAACCTTTTTCAAAGAATGAGGAAACTTCAACAAATCAATAAAATCAATTACTAGATATCTGGTAAGTGAAATTAGCAATCTGATTTCTAAGAAGTTCGTTCTTCAGATTAGACCTCGAAGGCCTTAATTTTTAGACGTTTTATTTACACATTTCGACTTTAAAAAATTCGGCATTTCCATTCTTTTCTTTGAAGCTCCTTCATTTCTAGATAATTATCTAGTACTGTTCTAAATGCGAAATCCAATTTAATTGTAAAGAATTTATTTTGAAATTCATTTTAAGTAAAAGATTACTCGGAATAGTAGAAATGGTATATGAAATGTTTGCTAACTCACTATTTACGATTATAATCATGTAATAAGATCTCTTACATTGGAATTTGAAGAGAATATGAGCATTATACAAGCCAAAAAGGCTAAATTTAATCAAAATTAATTAAAGAAATTTTTTCATCGAAAATATTGAGGTTAAAATTTAGTAGTAGGAGCGTAAGACAGAAATGGAAAACTTTAATTTAATCAGCGTTTAACGGTATTTTTATTTTAAAATATTGTTTTGGAATTTATTTCTTATTATAATTTTTGTGGTTTATTTCCATTGTAGTGTTATTTTCAGCAACTTTTGTTTTCATAATTATTTTATTTTCCAAACATAAATAATTATGGAAAAATTATTTTTTGTTTTTTTAATCTATGAATAAAAACGTGTCTAAATGTATTTCCTTTTAATTATCATCAATGAGTTTGACAATTTATGACTTTAAATTTTATAATTCCCCTAATTATATTTTTTCAAGTTAAATGATAGATAATATGTCACATAGGGAATCATAATTTAATTTAATTAATCAATTAATAGGTAACGAAATTAATTTGTCCTGAAGTGTGAAGTAATTCGTGTGAAGCTGAATTCTTTTGTGTTTTTTAATATAATGCAGGTACATAAATTATCAAAGTTCTAATTCGCAGGGAATGGGGAGAAAAATTGAATACGATATTCTATTTTTATTTTAAAAAAGAAAAGAAAGAAAGAAGAACTTGAATATAAGTACTTTTGTAATGTATCATATTTCATAACCTCATGAAAACATTAAAGTTTGTCTTAAGATCAAAAATATCGATAATCTAAGACTGAAAAATAAATTTAATGAAGTAAGCAGGTATCAGGACAGAGTAGAAGACACCTGTCCAATTCTTAGATCTTTAAAATGAATAAAGCGTTATTATTTCGAACATAAAAGAATGCTGATCTCAACTATCTTGTTTGTTGCTCTGGTTCATTTAAGAATCCATAGAAAAATATAGATATTTATGGATACCTCATCATTTTTATATCGAAACATAACATCCCTAAAAGACTGTATTTTAATTAATAAATTGCAAAATTACTCTAATTTTATGTTCACATGAATTATGGAGAAATAAATAAGATTTTAAAATTAAATCACTTTTTTTGAAATTGTAAAAATAATAAAGATCTTACTAGAATCTTTACTACACCTTCATTTCTTCAAAAGTCTAGCTTCACAAAGATATTCAAGATGAGAAAATTTAAATATTTATTGTTGATACATGAAAAAAATTGATTTACTTAATTGATACACTGACAGGACAAAGTTCAAAATTTTATTTTTTGCATTTTGATTATTCCCGGGACTGCTGTTTGTTTATGGAAAAATAGTAAAGTCTCAGTAAAAGTCGTTTTATTTGTAGAAGTTGCTCAAAGAATGAATCCAATATTGTATTGTGGAGTACATCTCGTTTTAAATCCAACTATTAACCAATTCTTCCTTAATAGATTGATAAGCGGTACAGAAAATTGATGTTTGCTTATCCACAGGTAAAGAATTGGTCAACCACTCACATCAAAAGAAAATTTGAGCATATTTGAACTACTTTCTCGCATAATCATAACTAAAGGAAACAGGAAGATTGGAACTTTGCAACTAGCGATATGGCATGTGCTTAAAACTATGTGCCTGCTATTTTTCTGAGGTCTACATGATCGAATTGTTTCATTAACGAATTCAGTTATCTGGGCAGTTACTAGATCAAAAAGTTGATTGATTAGAATTTTGTTTCAAAAAAAGAAATTTATATTGAATGCGTGGACAAAACATTCAAATTCAGTTCCCAGTATGTTTCATGAAGATTCTTTTTTAACCTCATATTTTGGAAAAATTTCCAGGCCAATAACTATGGTAGATTTTACATTATCCTTAGCCTATTACTTCAATTTTAATTTGAACCCTTTGTAAAAGTTTCTATCTAAAAGATAAATCCCTGCGGGAACTGGTGTTCCAAAATGCCTTGAAAACAGCCGCTTCCTCAAGTTAACATTCTGAAAACCACTGTCAGGCAATGTCTCACATTTCGCGGAGAAATCAATTCGTGTGTTAGGATGTCAAAAGAATCGCTAAATCGTTCCGGGAATCGTAATCGTTTCCCGATACGCTCTGACGACAACTGTTCGCCAACTTCCCTGAATCTGGAGATTCGACGATTTCTACCCACAATGTGCTATTTCCCACTTCTTTCCATGTCGTTACTCAAGTGAACGCATTTTCAAAGAATATTTCCTTTTGATTAAAGATGAAAATAAAAAAAAATGAATCATATGAAAAAGGAAAAACTGTGGTAGAATTGCAAAAGCAAGCAAAAACGCAAATTTGCAGAAACAGGGTTATAAGAAGTTAATCTACAAAATGGAGATCTTGTTTTTAAATCTTGTTGATATTTTCTATCTTTTAAAAATCATTTTTTTCCGCTGTATTTCCTTGAAGTCTTCCTCTCATCCTTACATTAATGCACTTCTCAGAAGGAATTTCTGATGCACATTTTTTCTCCTCCTTACTTTATCTCCCCCGTTTGTGGGGGCAAATATCCCTCTGTCCTCTTTTGTTTCCCTTTACTTCTGACGAGATTACGTGATAGTCCTTAACGAGGGGTGGAATCTGGACAGTAAAAAAAAGAGAGAAAGAAATTGAAATTCATGTTTTAGAAAATACACGAACAATGTCGCTTATCGCCTCGTGATTTGAAGCACTAATAAAAAAATATATCATTTTAACTTTTTCTTCATTTCGCAACAAGCTGTTTTGTCGATGCAATTTTTTCAAATTATAGCAACAAGGAATTACCACTAATTTATTCTAGGTTATATTCTTTAAAATTATATTCAGTAAAATAAAATAAAAATATTTCCAATATTATATTTTTATGTGAAAATATACCTTCTTAAACATCTTGATTTGATTTGTTTATACTTTTGTGATCTTTTTTTGTTATGATAAAGTTTTGAACATTTGTACATTCCTATATTATCTTTGATAATATTTAAATATTAGGAAATGAGTAAATTTTATTTTATTTTTGTATCAATTGTTTTTGGTGACTAGCTAGTTGATAGCAATGTATTCCTCAGGAAAGAAAGCCTTTTTAATCATCAAACTGTGATAGAAATTAAAGACAATTTAGTTTGAAGTCCAACATCTGCATATGTACTAGTCAAATTGCATAGCTTAAATATGCAGTTATTCGGTTTATTTGTGTTCTTTCAAGGTATGATAAATTAGTTTTTATATTCTTCATTTAAAATGTACAAATTCTTAATAAAATTCTTTTTCCTTAACTTTCGTTTATGGAAGAAGGTCACGTGATCAAATATTTGATGAAACAATGGAATTCAATGCAATACAGTATTATAATATATTGATGAAAATTGCCGAAATTCAGGGAAACGTTACATGTTAATTAAACTTTTATCAATAAAAGGATGTATTTAAAAGACGTTCAAAAATCATTTTTTCTCCGTGATATTTTCTGGTATTATTGAGGATAGATGCGAAAATATCCTAAATTTTGCTTTATTAAAATCCTTATCAAATATTTTTGAGACAGTTTTCTAATATGTACTCTCCCAACTTCCAAGGTATATATGTTCTCAGTTTGTTATCATTGGGTCTAATGGCCTATCCTAAAATATATATACAAAGCTCAAACAATCTCATTTATTATTAATAGAGATTAATGGCGTAGCCTGATAGAAAATTCAAGAAAAAATTTAATTCCAAAATTTTTCTTACAGTTATGAAATTAAAGAATAAAAAAATATATAAAAATTAATGAAAGTATATTTTTAAGAATATCATATTAGTTATTCTTAACAAGATATTTCAAAATTTAATATAATATAATTTCAATTTAAAACGCTTTGATTGTGCCTCAAAAAGATTAATATTTTTGGTTAATATAATATCCTTTTAAAATAAAATTAAAATTCAATACAATTAAAATTAATTTTAAAATTAAGTTAATTTTATTTAAGACTATTCCGGGACATACCTCATAATATTAAACTATATTTAGATGCCAAAAATGATACTTTAATTAAGACAAGCTTTTCAAACTTTCACATAACTCTTTTTAAAAAAATTTTGATCTTCGATCTCAAATTTAAAGCACCAAAGTTACATAAACAATGAATCTTTACTAATTTTCTATTAAGAATCTAAAATTTTAATTTTCGATTTAATTAAATGATGCAACCTTCAATCTGAAATTATTTAATCGTTGAAATGCGACGAATTGAAAGCTCTTTATATAAGAAATTATTGTGTTTTTTACATTAACATATATCGATGATAGATTTTTGTAAGTTAATAAACCAGACGAATGGTAATTTAGAGATTTGGCACTGTAATAAAAGCGATCATGGTTTGTTGAGTTCATAAAACTAGACACCTTTGAGTCAGTTGGTTTTCGGAAATGTTGGTTATACTTAATTTCACATATATCAGATATATTGGAATCGAATTTAAAAAAAGTGAAAAAATCATGCGAAAAGAAAATTAAGCAGTTTTTATAGATTAATTTTATAATTTCAAAAATAAGTCTAGATTTTTTTTTACTTAAAAAAATCTTTCGTATAGATTCAGCCTTGAAAGTATTTGTACGTATCAAACAGTGTTGGACATTAAAGTTATGTTATTTTAATAGAGGTACGTCTGTTCTGTTCATTATATAGATGAATCATTCTTATTTAGTCAATTACCATCATCTCACAATGTCATTAAAATGAAAGAAAATTTTTCTTATTCCAAAATACTTAGAATCTTTAAAAATGATTCTAACTAATCTGGAAGAAATTAATACAAGTTCTCTTTCAATAAATTATAATAAAAAAAATTCTAGGCACAGCTTTAGAAGCTTAAAAAAATATATATCAAAAAAATTCCAACTCGCATTATTTATCTTCTCAAACATCACATCCACTCGTCCTACTTTTTTTTAAATATTTGTTTGTAGTTTTTATTTACAACAAATTTGTGTAATACAGAAAATTCTTACATTATAAATTGACTGTGAATTAGGATAACTAAGTAAAATTATTCCCAAATGTTGCATGTTTTTCTTAAGCCCAATTTTATTTACATAGATACAATAGAACATATATTCATATTTTACATAATAAAATGAAATAACCGTGTAAAATGCTTTATCCCAACTGGAAACATCTCTTGCTGGAAGAAACAGTGCATATGTGCATAAAATTTTGTTTTCTATTATTTAAACACAGCAACATATTAGGCTCCCAATAATGCAAAATTATTACTTGTTCTTAGAGTGCAATCAGCAACTAATATTAAGAATTAATTGATGAAGAAATCTATTACTACAAAATTGCTGGGATATTTTATTTAGATAATCATTTCAAATGCTAAGCGAAAAATTTAATAAAAAAATGTTTTGCGTTAATGTTTAATCTCAACCTCCAGATTTCTCTGAATAATCCAATGATTCATGAAATCAAGCTTATGCAAATATTTTCTTTTAGTAAAGAAAATGCTACACCGTTTATTAAAATCTTGTTACACTTATTTTCATTGATTGAAACGTATCTCAACGGCGATATTTCTAATTTCTGTACCTCTACACTAAGTAAATAAAAATTGAAATTTTATATTCACGCTAACGACTTAGCAACGCTCTGAAAGCAATTTCATTGAGGCTAATGGGCTGCCGCAAAAAGATGTTGCCACCGAACCTTATGCAATTAAGTCTTAATTACCTCCTTTTTAGAAAAATAATCTTTCAAGAAAACGAACTTTCAATAAGTGACGAACACATGTTCCAGAACCATCGGTCATTAAGAAGAAAAGCTTTCGCAAACTTTCAATATTCCTGCTTTGATTGTATAATAACAGCGAAGTAAGGTATCCTTGTAAAATGAAGCTCAGATTTCTTGCTTTGGAAATATAACTAGATCGCACTTACAGAGCAGAAATTGGTAAATTTCTAATAAGAAATCTAAAAAAACTATGGTTTAATAAAATAGAAAAAATCTTTACATTTTCTGTGCATTGATTAAACTTCAATAGCTTCAAATTAAAACTGTAATTGCTATCGTTTGCGATGGATATTTAGAATTGTTTTAATCAAAATAATCCCTATTGAATTTTTGAGAAACATCATGGGTATTTTTGTCACATTTTTATTTATATTATCACAATTTTATTTGTTTTGGTTAGATTTAATGCAACATCAATCGCAGACGATTTAAAATAAGTTTTGTTCCTTTTATATTTGTTATCTGAGTAGAAGTGTTCTTAGCACTAAGATTCAACCAAATATCTAACAAAGCTATATGCTCATATCTTTAGTTTTAAACAAATGCAATTTAAAATCAACTGCAGACGATTTTGTTAAAGTTGTTATCTCTCTATTTAAATAATTAATCTTGTTCGAGGCAAATTTCATTTTCCCAGAATGGCAATAAAATTGTAGATATTTAAAGAAATAGAATTGAGAACAAAATAATTGTACGAAATGAATTTTTAAAAGATGAATTTTTGTTCTATATTGAATCACAAACTTTTATTTTCGACCTGGCTTTCTTGAATGATTTTATTTGGTATTCGAAATTGATAATGTAATAAGGTAATTAGATTAGCTGATTTTTCTAAACATTTTTCAAAAATAATCTAAGATGTACTGCTTTTTAAATTATAAAAATTAATGAGAGATATATTTATATTTTACGCTGGCAAAATCAATTAAACATCTTTGTTTCTTACTCTTATAAAGAATATTTGCTTGATTATTGTTAAGTATAATCCTCTGTCCATGATTATTTTTTATTTCAAGAGGTACAATATTTCCTTTAATAAATTATTCTTCTTAATAGATTAGGAGAAAACAGATTATATTCAGAAATAAATAATTGCCTGAACTTTATTTTATTATTTTGCATTCTATGAAAGGGCTATAGCAATTAGATTCATTTCTAACATAAATTTTCTTGATAAGCTTATTTTGATGCATTTATGTATTTATATTTAAATATTTTGAAAACATTTATTTTCTATTTCTTTTAACTTAATAAATTTCTGGAGTTTTCTGAAAATAAGGACAGTTTGAAGTAAAGAATGACTCTTCGAATAAAAATAATTATTGAAGCTTTTATATCTCAAGATATTAAAACGGAAATAACTCCATTTGTTGCTAAATAGCTTGAACTGTTTTTCACAAGCTTATAGAAATTGAAGATGTTTCAAAATTAGGAATAAATATGAATCGTACATGTGTGTTATGTCAGGCGCAAGTTATGTCATACAATCTTAAGGAACTTAATCTGACATTCGAGAATACCAAAAATATTTTGGATAAATTTATCTTATAATTTACTCCAACTCATGGTGAACTTCTGATTATGATCCTATTATTTTGAACTCCAAAAATTACTTTACGTGTTTTTTTTTTCAAAATTCATCAAATAAATGGGGAAATTTCGTTTCGTAATGAAATTAAAAATCTAAATACATTTTATCAAATTATGTACAACATTTCCAAAACTTGTTATGTTGTACATTAAGTCTTGACTATTATTCGACCTTCAACTTTCTCATTAAGTAGAAAACGTTTGTTTTTCTCTGCATCATGGCAGATTCTTTTCTTTCATGGATTTAAAACCTTTCCTCTTCGCTAAATGTATAATTAGAATTTTTTCATATCCAAACCTTTGCAAGAAATAGTCTTTCATAACAAAAATAAAAGTTTATTTGTTAAAATTAAAAATTATACTTAATTTTAATTATGTAGTGGATAATGAGTTGATGATTGAATCAATGGTACCATGTTACTTCATCTCCGTTTTACTACATTTTTTAAACTAAGGAGGATTTTAACTTGTCTATAACTTCTCAATTTTCGAGAGCTTAAATAATATAATAATTAAAATGCAAATATATTTTTATCTGTATGAGAATCAATTTAAGTGTATTCAGGAAACAGAATATTCTTTATAAAAATATCAACGTATCTACATACAGTAAAGTAAGGGGGAAAGTAAAGGGATCACAAATATTTTATACATTGATAGAAATTGAAAGTACTAACCAAGAATTTTTTAATTCAATTACTTTCTCAAATATTTATTAAATTGATCAGTTATCTCAGTTCATCATTCTGGAAATGTTTATACTTATGCATCTAACTCTTGATTAACTTATAATACAACCAATAACGCATTAATCTACCTGTGGTTTATGGGTGGAAGTATTTCAACAAAATAAGAAAGATTGTGAGAAATAGTGAGACATATATTTTTTGAGAAATATTGAGACATACATTTTAATGTAGATTTTTTTAAATTTAATTATCTGTTTAGCTGTGTTATTTTAAGTGAAATAAAATGAATATTTCTGAAGTTTCATGGGCTATACTATAGAAAAAATGATTGATAAAATTAAGCACTATACGAAGTTATTTGGTCCTTTAAAGTTACCGCTGCAAGCGTTGCTTGCATATTTGGAATCTTGTTTAACTCCTTATCTATGACACTGGAGAGTGATCCGTTCAACATATAACCATATTTTTCAATTGATAAGATAGAATTAAGCCATTCGCATTCGTTTGAGTTCGATTTTGAATTACATAGAATCCATGTAAATCTCAGGCATTTCATGAATTCTTTTGAATGAATAAGACAATATTTTTTCGAAACTGAAACTACCTTATGATTAGATTGCAAAAATAACTGTACAGATGAGGAGAAAGATAATTTGAACTTAGGTCTGGATATATATTCTGGGTAGTCTTTCATACCAAGGTCACTGTATCGATTTGAATGCCCTCAAGCAATATTATCATTCTCTGTGGGATATGAGAATAATAATTCAAAGACATCTCCAGGCTAAAGACCACGACATTCAGTCTCATGTGGGATCACAATATAAATTTAATGAATATGAATGAGCTGAAAATTTGCTAAGAGACTCTTAAGTGTAGAGAAATTACTGTCTTCAAAATTCTCTGTATAGAAAAATATTTTAAATCTTTGGAATGTAACAAAGTTATAGATGAAAAATGTTTTTAAGTGAAATTTTGTTTTTAAAAAGAAAGGTTTTGTAAAATCCCTTGAACGTTTAATCGAGACTATAAAAACTGATGGAGTTGTAAATCTTCGCTTTTAAAATTTGTCTTTAATTGCATAATATTTTTTTTAAAAAACTTAGCTGGTTTATGTTGAAATCCAGTTCTTATCAATTTTTATTACATATTGCAATGCATAATTTTGTAATTCATAAGAACCTTTATAACCATTTGACATCCATCTTTTGCAATACAAAAACCATTTAGAAGTGGGAGCATATTTTTCTTCCACGTTAAGAGATGCTAATGAATAGAAACCACATTATAAGAGAATTCCACCTCTCAACTCGATGGCTAAAAACGTTGAATTATCTTTCTTTTCAAAGCTACGATCCAAGAACTTAATCCAATCTAATGGTCGCAAAAGAATTTTTCCCATTTAGGCCTGATGGTAATTCAGGCTTAACAAACGCTTCTGTTGAAACGAAAAACTTAATGTGAATCTAGTCACAAACTTCTCTTCTTTTTACAAAGGGTCGAGCTAAAGTGTGACAATTTCGTGCGGACGCAGACAGAGTAATGCGTTGTTAATTTGTTTAATTGTGAGTTAACTACCGTTCGCGGAGCATCGGGTTCTTTTGTTGCTGGGACAAAGGCTTCGCGCTCTTTGAGTTAATGCGCCTTTTGTTTGTAATGGACGCACTTTTTAAGAAATATAATAGAGACTCCCAACCAAAAACAATATTGCCCAGTAAAAGAGTTATAGTTTCCGACGCGTATTTCGCGTTTCACCGACAAATGGGAAAGTTTTCCAAAATATTCATAATTTTCTATGCGAAGTAAAAATGTTTAGAGAATAATCGCTGCGAATAAGGTTTCAAAAAAACATCGATGCAGTCTTTGTGTTAATAGTTTGAAAATTATAGAATTTAATTTTACTTTTGAGAGTAAGTTCTGTGCTTCACAGCAACTGCAGAAACTTAAATTAAAAAATACTTTATTAATATACTAAATTTTTATGTCCAAACCATCCTTCCTTCCTTTTAGTTAACCTTTTATGAAAAATAAAGAAATGGAATATAGCATTGTGGTTAACTATTTGGAAGCAATATTTAAAAAAATACTATTAATAATTTACATTTTTAATAATAGATTAAAAGCTTAGTATTATATGTAGGAATAATATATTATTTAGACACTATACCGGTGGTTAAGTGGTATTTGTATCATCTAATGCAGTTCACAAATAAATTTTTTCAAGATGGTTCAAATTCAAATTCTGTAAACTTTGTTATTTATTTCATTATTTTTTCAGTATTTTAAAAGCGACTCGATATTTTTGTTCTTTTGTTTTATCTGGCTTTGATTGCCAGTTTTTAAGAAAAATCTGAAAGAAATTTCATATATTTACTTAAGAAAACGGTGATGAAAATAAAAACTTTAACAATTTATGGATAAAACAAATTTATATTGCAAAGGCGTTTTCTATTTGTATAAAAGAAATATTTATCA
This sequence comes from Argiope argentata, assembly GCA_026289955.1. Classification (NCBI taxonomy): domain Eukaryota; kingdom Metazoa; phylum Arthropoda; class Arachnida; order Araneae; family Araneidae; genus Argiope; species Argiope argentata. The sequence goes on along the minus strand of JAOUZG010005735.1, from coordinate 11,884,984 downwards.
CTGTAGGAACTAAATAGCCATTTATGATTATCAAAGAGTTAAAATCACTAGTTCAACATATTAAAGCATCCTATAACCCCAGAGTCAAAATTCAAATCTTCATGGATAGTATTTTGATTTAACTTCCAAACTATAAAGTTTAAATAAATATTTCCCTAAATTTCAGAAGCCGAATCGACTGACAAATTCAGTAAATAGTAGATTAAATCTATCTCCATCCCCGTAGATTTCTGTTTTCTCAAGTATATGCCGTGTATGTTTTGAAACATATCGGTTATAAGAATTAAAAATTTGGCAAACCAAATTTAATTCTTGTAAGTCCTAATACCAATTTTTCCATAATTTATCTGGCTTGTTCTACTTCCTGACTGTAATCAGACATATTTCAGGTTTCTTCATTTTACATTTTAAAGGATCTAGATTTTAAAAATATTAAATATTTTTTTCTGGAGACATTTATTAAAAAATAATAAGTTATAAGTAAATATTAAAGTGAATAGTATATACAGACTTTTAAATAGTGTTTTAACTACCTATAAAATGTTGTTGTTGTTTTTAATTTTTATTCTCAGGCACCTACAGTATACGGATAAAAAACATCTTTTGTTCATTCGTATGCTATCTACAAATATTCTGTAGGTTCACATTTTGAAAAGAACGCTAAATTTTATAATGTTATAGAAATGGTTTAAAAATCAAACCTAACCATTTCTTCTCTGATTTATTATTCTATGTCAGTAGACATTATATACGCAATCTGAACTATGCATATTTAGTATACATAATAGAAGACTTAATATTTAAAAAATAATCGATATTCAAAAGTATTTTAACGTTCGACTATAACATTTTCTTTGAATTTAAATGAGAAAGTCAAAGCTCAGAAGGAATTGTATGAGGTTTCAAATTGGTGAAAAATTTCAAATAATCCAACATATTCACCTCAAGTATTGCAACATTAATAAATCACGAGAACTTTCAGAAAATCACGAGTCAAAAGTAAAAAAATTTTAAGACAATCAAGAACAACCTTTTTTATTTATTTCTAATCCAGAAGTTAATTCGCATGCTTAAATTTCAAGATATACAATATACAGAAATGAACTTGAAATGCTGTTCAATGCCCAAAGCTTCAAGTAACTATAGTAATATATCACCAAATTTCTTATTGCTATAATACTGAAAAATAATTCAGGAGCATTCTTTAAATTTAAAAATTGGTGCGATAGTTAATTATTTATCTAAAACTACGGCAGCTGATAAAGGATTAAATCAAAAGTAGCCTTTTCCCTCTTTTTTATAATATAATTGTTAACCTTTATGTATAAGTTGCAGTATATTTAGTAATAAATCCAATTTGTTACGCCTTTTTTAAAATTTATTTTCTATCCAACTTAGTTCAAGGTTCACTTCTTCACAACTTTTGAGTTGCTATGGAATCTTTTCTATACTTATCTGAATTTAAATTCCATAATTTTAATTATCGCACATAAATGTGCAGCATTACTCGAAATGCGGGCGATTCAAGTTATATACATATATGCTCAGTTACATTTCGATGAAATTCTCTTTTTGTAGCAATATAAAGTCTGGATGTCTTCCTATACACTTTCTTTCCTGCTTTTTGTCAGAATGTATCGCTGCCTAATTGTGGTTTCAATAAAAACTTTTAAAATATATTAAAAATTGAATTAATTAAAAATAAAATATGAATACCTTTTCCTAATCATGTTTAAAAAAACAAAGATATAATTAAAAAAATTCATCGCTTATTCATTTCATAAAAAATAATTTTTTCAGACAAAACTTAGAAAAAGGGACAAGAATAAATAAACTATAAACAATATTTCACTTCGTATTAGCTATGTGAAACCTATCTTTTTATTAATATGACAGTGAAAAGTGATTCAAGGCGTAAGTATATTAACTTTTAAAACGATGAGGGATTTCATTTGATTTAACATATTCATCCTAAGATAATGCAATTGATCCCAAAATGTGGTGATACGAAGAAAACCAAGAGTCTCCCAAAATGCAACGAGCCTGAACTTCTTCCCGAGATGGATATTTCTTGATTCCTGGAAGTTTATCTCCTCTTAGAAGGCGGCATAATGAGAGAGGCCTCAATCATTTATTATCCTACAGAGAAAAAAAAGTTTTCAAAAAAATGCATAAAAACAATTCGAATGCGTTTAAGAAAAACGCCACTTTAACGTGGGTTGAGAAAATTGTAGTCTTGCGTGAGACTCGATGAGAATTTTATCTCTCGCACCGCGAATATGAATTTTCCCAACCATCAGCTTCTTTTTCTTGCGCCCCCTTCTTTTCTTATTTTTTTACAGGTGTGATTTTAAAGAGTTAGAAAAGTGAAGGGGGAAAAAATCTATATTTAGATTAAAATGTCAGAATTATTATTTCTTTTTTATCTTATTCTTTTTTCCTAGCTTCCTCACTTTTTAAAATTGAATCGAAACAGTTTATTGAAATTGCTTTTTTTTTCTCATTATTTTTTTTACTTTTGAAGTATTTAATTAAACGGGGAATAGTTGCGAAATCAGTTTTAAATCTTTCTGTGAGTTAAGATTAATGTTGGCATCAATGGAATATTAATGAAATACGGATAATAGAATATTTTAATTTGGGTGGCTGTATATTTCTTTTTTCAGTGACAAATAAATACATAATTTCATAGAAAATAAGTTTAAAAATTTTTATTTCTGATTGTTACTTTGCCAGTGTTCGCATAAATTTTTTTAGATAAATTAACAAAAAAGGAAGTACTTAACTTTTGAAAAAGAAGAAAACTGGGAATATAATTTTGTTAGTATGTTAAAACATTTTGTTGACGTTAATGCATAAACATAATATTTGTTAGCATTTTAAAACATTTTTTTTATTTTGATGAGAATTCCAAAATTAAATTGAGAATTAAAGGATAATAAGTGTGTTATGGAATAAATTCATTTTTGCAATTTTACATCGATACATTCTGCAAAAACTTAAAGTTCCATTAATTCTATTAACTTAATTATGGTAAAAAACCCGATACTTCCCAAATATTTTACTTCGGTTTGATTGCTTTTTCTCACTTGATGTAGTAAAAAGTATATTTTAAGAATTGAAGTATGCATGCATATATATCAAAATTTTAAAACTTTAAATCTCATTTCTGGAACAAATAGAGGGAATCTAAATATTGTGTATGAAATTCTTTAAGATATAAAGAAATAAAAATTTTATCTCATTTTCAACTAAAAAAATATCAATAAATGTTTTAAATTTTTGTAAATTAATGAATAATAATAAATACTCATTTAAGATGGTGTTTGTGAAATTATAGAAGTATTTTAGTTTATAAATAAAAAAAACTTTTACTAAAGTGATAAAAAAGAGCAAATATTTTTATACAAACTTTTTTTTGTCATTCTTTTATTATTATTATCATGAAGACTCCAAATAAGATTTTTCTTACATTAAGGTGACATCAAAAGTTTGCATCAAAATTAATTAAATATTTCGTTTTTTAAAAATATTAAAATAATGTATTGCTATTAAAGCTTTATAAATGTACAAAATTTGAAAATTCTAGTACATAAGTGAGTAAGAAGTCGATTTTTTTTTCAAAAATGAAACAAGCTTAGTAAAAGTGTATAAAAATATTACATTAGAATTTTTTTAAAAAATTGTATTGTATAATTTAAGTTCCCATTTTAACATTCAGGTTTCTAGAGACAAATCCCTCCCAAAACATAGAATTATTTGTGTATTCTTAGATTTTTTTAAAAAAATATTCGAAGACGAAAAATACTTTAAAAACATAGATTCTTCAAACAGAATTAAATGCATGTTATATGACAATACCAAAGGCATGAAAAAATATTTTATAAAATTTCTAATTATTTCTATATACTTCTATTTCAAGAAATATAATGACATAGATATTTTAGGAGAAAAGAATTTCAAAACGCAAATTTTCATTGTTAATATTAAAATTTTAAAATATTTTTCAATGAAATAATTGTTAAATGATTTAGGAAATTCCAAAGTGTGATTCTAAGATTTAAGCTGTTAAAATGTGTTAAGAAATTTTTCATAGCAGTAAAAACCTTATTTTATTATAAACGATTAAGACAAGAAAATACATCTGTATTCAATAGGATCGATAATTATTCCATTTTAATAAAATAATTTTAAAATATTATAAAATACTGTGGAATCATTATTTTAAAAGTTATCCTTATAAATATCCAGTTAAATGAAATAAAAAAGAATTTTCGTAAAATCAATTCAAAGATTGTTTTTACGGAATTTCCTTTGTTACATAGATTTTATTTTAATTTGTTATATGTAATGTTCATAAGTAAACTATTTTTATGAAATTTTTTTATGTGTTACTTTTTATGTATGGCTTCAATTGAGATAGGTATGCATTCTTGAATCATATGAAGAAAGTAGAATTTATCGAATTAGTCAGAATTAATTCCAGAAGAACTATGGTAATTATCAAGAATTTGTAGGATTAATGCAGTGATTACTAGAATTCTGATTATGTTCTGAAATGTCCTCTTTGAAAGTGGAACATTTAGCATTTATAATATGAAAAGTTCTGATATTCTTTAGGTTCTGATGACAGGATCTACTAATATTTAATTAAAAGTAATTCAAATAATTTTTATCAATGATTTTAATATTGTTTAATAAAATATTTTGAATAAATATTTTAAAATAGCTCTAAGAAAGAGTAACAAAAAATGCATATATTTCAATAAGCATATACAATGTATTGTTCTTCCATAAATGTGTATTTTTATTTATCATGCAAATTTTTTGATAATTTTAAGAGATACATATTATATTTATAAGCATGCTTAGATAATATTATTACTATTTTCTTCTTTATATATCTCACGCATATATTTATTTAATACATATTGGTTTTGTTTGTCCCAGTTGATATAAATGCATGTAAACTGATGAAAACAATCTTAAAAATATGCATATTATATAATGTACCAAATAATTACTTATCGGACGAACAGAAATCGCATATAAATTAAACTTGTATAGCAAATGACGTAGATTAAAAAACTTGCAAAATTTAAAAAAAAAAAGAAATTATAATTACATAAAAACTAAATGAAATAATAGCAATTTATATGTTTAATAACAATAACGACAACATTAAACTTAAAAGAAAATAAATAAAAAAAGAATTGCATAGAACAGACAATAGAGAAGAATGAAAAAAACCCTCTTAATTTACATAACATACAGAGATCCACTCATAATCATAAGATATTAAGACAAAATATACTTTATAGAAAAATCTACTAATCAGTAAGTAACATTGATAGAAAATTTTTAAGCATGTAATACTAAATATTTGTAACTAACAAAATCTTCTATTTCATTGTCTCACCCCCCCCCTCAAAAAAAATAGGAAAACAGTATAATAATAGCGATTCAGAAAAATTCCAAGCAATCATCGAAGAAAGGCAGACTGCATATTAATCATTTAAAATGTTTTTTCTGATTTTAAAATTACGAAATAATTTAGTCCTGAAATCTAAATGATATTATCATATCTCATTAAAAAGTAGAATATAATATAGCTTTCGGAATTTTTAAAAAAAGGAATAAAGCATTTTCACGAGAAATTGAAGCAATTATTATGCCATCTAATGAAAGTTTCAGATGATACATTAAAGAAATAACAATTTAAAAACGAATCATTAAATCCGAATATTACGATATAAAGAAGAAAAACGAAACGATCCACGTATTGTAAATATAGCATTTAACGATCTTCATTTTCTAATCAAGTCGACTTTACCGCGTCACCGGTTTGGGGAAAAAAGTAATAATTGAATTAAAGCGCTCGGGCCTTTTTTCCGAAACAAAACACTGTCACAAAGGAAGTGAAAAGTTATTCCTTTTAATTAGAAAATTAATTATACACCTTTTTTCTGCCTGAGTGACAACAAGAATATTGTGCAATAGGTTATTTAATTACGTCAGTTAACCTTCTTTTCTTTCTGTTTTTCTTTCTTTACCTGGGCCAAAAAGGGAATTTTGCACCTCGATGTCATTTGCACTTGCTGGATTTGATTTGAGGAACCAATATCAAATGGGTTAATTAATAATCTTCGCCTTATTATTTCTTTAATTTAATTGAAGACAATAATTCGGGTAGTGCTTTCATTTTAAAATTATTGAATGATTTTATATTTTTTAAACATTATTGAATGGTTTTATATTTTTAAACGAATGCAAATTTCTTGATGGGTATTCTTTTGTTAATATAAATTTCTCCTAAGCGTTTGCTTGTAATGGTTACTTTAATGCCGTTGTTATTTGTTTCTTTAAAAATTCTGTGTACGATCAGCAGAGTCAGCGACATTCATGATGAAATGGCAAATGTAACTGCGTTTTTCATATTACATAAATTGTGTCGTCACTTTTCGGCTATTGACAATTGGGACCTAGTAATAAATTCTCTATTTCGGAATCAAAGTGGTGCAAGTTCAGAATCCAAGTCTATCAAACATTTGAGCTAGTGCATGTTAATGCTGAAAGCTTAACATCTTAAATTCTTCCGTTGATTTGGCAATGACGTATGAAGTTGGTGTTGCAGCTGATGCGTTCTTGTTATCTGATACTTAAAATCGTTCTTGACATCTAAAGGCCATTCCTTTCTTTTGTATAAAATCTTAGGTGAAGTTCGGATAATGGTATAATGTTTTTTTTTAAATATTATATTTTCAAGACGTAAATCAGCTCAAGAATCGTACTTGGAATCTGGTTGAAATTCAAGAATTGCTAAGTCCTGAAATAGCATTCATAGGGCTTCAAATGATATACAATTTAAGGAAAATGACTTTTCGGAATAATTTCTTTAAGTCCTGTATTTTTAGTTTTTTCATCGGAAATTTTTTAAGTGCTGATTTTTTTTTTTACATTATAATAAATTTTTAAATTATGCATTTTTCAAATGTTTGCTTAAAATATGATGGAAAAATACACAACATATTTTAAAAATTCAAATTTTTTTAGAATAAACAGAAATACAAAACAAACGTCGTCTTGTTTGCAAATTTAACAAATGATTTATCCAAAATCTTGAAGGTAACTTAACTGATATACTACCTAGTTTCAGAACAAAGACGTGCGCTAAATGAGTCTTTCTGTTTTTTATCGTGTATTAAAATAATTTCAAGATCTTTCTAAATGTACAAATGTATTTTTCTCCGGTTCAGAAACCACAGAATATATTGTAAGAATCCAAAATAAAACTACTATCCAAATTCGAACGATAATACACAACATTTTTTTTTTAATTTATGAGGACTTTTGAAAGACAATACAAGTAAAATTTATATTACTAGATGCCTACCATTAAAATGGTAAACATCTGATGGCGAATTTTTTCATCAAAATATAAATCAGTGATTCCATAAAGTAAAACAAGTATATAAGAAAAAATCCAGAAATCTTTTTTAAATTTAAAAATGATTAACTTTTTTTTCATAAATTCCGAAAGAACCACCATTATCTAAATTATTTGCGAAGCTGTTACATCATTTTCTTTAAAAAAGAAGTATAAAAATATTTATCATGATATTGTATGGATAAAAATAGAAGTAAAGTAAATACTCATTTATTTTAAAGTTTTATAATCGCACGAGAAATAATACAATGTTTTTTGTTACTTGTAAGATTTTTTCCGTTTATTCCAACATTATGTTTGAATTTTGTTTAAGGCACCAAAAGTTTTAAAACCGCACCAGAAATCAGTGAAAATTCTATTTGTAAGTTTTGAAATAAAAATAATAGAGCATAGACATTGTGGTCCCATAAATCTAAAATTAGGACAAAACGGCAGATAATTTTTTAAACATATTTGTAGATCAGGATATGGTGATATAAAAATCAGAATCAAAATAGTTACAAAATTGGAGGGTTATGTTTAAAATAATATTTTTGAGTAATAAGAATTCTAAAAATTGATTTAAAAAGCTGGTAGTGTTGTTAAATCTGTGGATTTTAGAGCAGCATTTTTATTATGTTAATTATGCCATCACTGGTGTCTTATACTGCTTAGTAAATTGATTACCTAAAGTCAACCAGTGATGCTGAAGTCATATAACTGTTTGGATTTGTAGTTCTATACAAAAACAACATTCGACCATATTTTATTTTCGCCTTTATTATGATTGAAACAGTCTTTCGTTGATTTTCTATTATCTATTGAGCTCTACATAGAATCAATCCCCAGTATTCACAGAAATATTTCAATCCGAAGTGTTTGGTAGAACACACGGCGTTTTATAATCAGGAAAATTTCAGAAAAGAAATATGTCAATGAATATCTCAGATCTTAACCAACTATGTAAATCATTTTATTACACACTTTTTTTCATCAAGCAAACTCGGAAACTTTCTCAAAGAAAAACTATTACCCAAGAAAATACAAAATTGTCCTTAATTTATATATATAAAAAAATTGATTCTTGAAAGACTTGCTTCAAATTTTAACTTAGAAATATATGACTACCTTTTCTATATGAAGATGGGAAGCCGAGCCCTAGACGGGGAAAAGTCGCTCCCGAAATAACCAGGGAAAAAAAGTACCTACTTCGTTCATTACCAGATTCGGGGGAAAAGCATAAATAATCCGAGAGTGAGAATTGGATGGGCCTCGAGGGCGAATGGGGCGCAGTAGCATTCTATTAGCCCGATGACGAAACAGGGCTCGAGGGCGCCTTACGTGCCGCGAATAAGGACCTGATAAGGAGGGAGGAAGTTAAATTTGTATACTCTGAGGTGACCCATTTGCACTCGAATCTACAGAAAATAGAATAATTTGCCACGCGCAGTAGAAGAGTTATTTGCGTTGCGACAAATAATATTTTCGCTAGCATTAAGAGAAAACGTATGCAATCATAAAAACCATGCTCATATGCAATACATTTGTAAACAAACAACGAGAATAACTTGTAATACTCTGTTTTTTGTAGCTTGCAAGATTTTCCCCATTTGTTCCAACATTATGTTTGAATTTTGTTTCAGGCACCCAAATAATGATCTTATATGAAGTTTTGTTTGTTTACTCCAAGTTCTCGGTCAAAACTCAACTGTGATTTCAAAAATTTTAATTGTAACAGCATTAAATTAGGAATTCTATTTTTTTTTATTTACTAGAACTTATTGTCAAATATCGTTCGGATACAGCGATATTGACGGCCGTCTTCATCAATTACATACATTTGCATTTTAATCTTATTTCATACTTTTTTTAATTCTGGGGGTTTGATTATCCATAAAAACAGAAAAAATAATAATAATAAAGAATATGAATCAACAAGTAAAAAAAGATAGGATAAATCTGTACATTTCTGAGAAGCTTCAAAATTCTTTTCACTCCCCAGAACTGAGTGATGCATGAGAAACAAAAAGCAATTTAGTTTTACAGAGTTGGAATATCAGTAGTTTTGATTTAGCACTCGGTCAACTAATATATCCCCACTCCTCCCCTCCTTCTCACTAAGGTTCTCCTTCGTTGTCTTGAATTATTTTGGGTTCTTTCACAACTCTTGTCTTCGTTGGTTTTGCTTCTATTTCATGTTATCGCTACGGAAGAGATTGAATTAAACTTAAAACATATTCATTTTTTTTGTTAAAATTATCAATCAACGAAAAATGCTAGGTATCTCAATTTTTCTAAAATGTAACTTAAATAATTTTAGATTAAAATTTTGAGTCATCTCAACGTAAAGTTACTTTTATCGATTTTTTCCCAAATTAATTTTAGTTATAGTTTTTATTGATTTTTCAATTTTCTTGAAAATTGTATTGTACGGTCCTATTTCTTTTTAAGGTGATACACCATTACTAAGTAACATATATGTGATTATATGATATATTCATGATGGTAACAAAAAATAATATCTTACTTTCTTGGACGAAATAAGAAAATTACTACTGCATAAGATAAAAATATTAAAATAGCTTTAATTTTGTTTATAACTCATCATGCAATTATCAATTATGACTCATCGTGTAATTCGTGCATTTATCAATTTTTATAAAATTCATTTTTTTAAAAATCTTATGAGAAATCCAATGAACTTTTGAATGAGTCTATATACTTCTATAAAATAACAGCAATTACACCATCATATATTTTTAATGTTTGGTAATAAAAATTCCACATATTCATGAAATATTTCAACCGAACTGGATCCTAGAAACTGGAACTTCAGATTCCACTGTTACCTGGTCTCAAAAACATAGAGGTCGATTCGTTCCATCAGTTTTTTGAAAAATTAACTTTTTTTAGATTTTACAAAGAAGATCCTAACAAAACCTTCCTTAAAGAAAGAGGGAAAAGCGCCAATATCATTCCTCCTGGGGTGCTCCAACCCATCCATCACGACACACCATTTGTTCTAATGATCATACATCATATCACACACCCTTTCCACGCTGCATACGAATAGGGTCCGCGCGTCTTAATTACGCGGAATGTGTTTTACACGATGTTTCTTTGGGGAGGAAACTCATTTGCTTTGCTCAAGGAGATGGTTATTTAATTTCATGTAGCCGGTGCCCCGTGTAATAACCTGCGAGCAGCAATTAAGCACCTCTCTGCCCGGTGCACGTGCAATTTGGTGGGTGTAATAGAGCTCTTTTTTTTTCCCCTCAAAAGGATCGGAGTAATTATTTACACTGTTCCAATTCATTGTGCTGGACCCGGAAAAAAAATTAGAAGCAGTAAAAATTCTCTTTTTAGAGATTTAATTCTGTGTTTACGACGCGAAACAGAACTTTGTATTGAAAGGAGGTAGTTCTTTGTTTCCAAAATATCTTCCATCTAACGAATGCAATGTAACAGCAATCTAAATTTACCTGTATTAAAGTGAGAGGAAGTACTTAATGAATTATTCTATGATAAAATGGTGGAAATAGTGCATGAAACTTAATTCGCATGTTGTTTAAGAGTTTTAAATAATTAGAGACAATAGCTATAAAATGCAGGATAGTAATATTATGATTAATGCACTGCTTATGTTTAATAAGCGAATTTAAAGGGTTTGAGAATCTTCAGGCACAGAATTTGTGAAGAAATGAATTTAATTACGAATCCAGAAATTAAAGTATTTAAACTGGGTCCAGAATAAACACTCAAATTATTTCTGTTATTATTTCGTATTAATTCAATACAATTAAACAGATTAAAAATAAACCTTTTTAATCTGATGTTTGCACATTATAAATAACATTTTTATTCAAATACATGAAAGAATAAAAGGGCATAACATGCTCAATTCTTATTTATTATCAAGTAGCATAAAACGACGATTGCTCGAGATAATAGACATAATAATCATCTAGGATAATCAAAAACTTGATTAATAGAGAAAAAAAATAATTCTATGAATTGTTTTCTTCAGGCAAAGTTTCTAAAGATAATTATTTCGGATTAATTATAATTCTGTTAGAACAACGATACGATGTATTAACATCTTTATAAAGCACTTCATCAATTATCAAATTTGTTACATTAATTTTTAAATATTGTTTTGAAAGAACTCGTTATTTTATTTTTTTTGAATTTGTTCGTTCCACACGTTTATATCTCCAAATTTGAACCATTGCATTTCTGCAGGAAAAATAGCATCGAGGCCTTAATGTAAAAATTGAAGAACTTTATTCAAATTTCTAGCATCTTGGCATTAATAATACTTATTACATTATCATCCTTCTCAGAAACACCTTTCTCATTTACACTGTTTATTTTGTTTGTTTCAAAGAAATCTCGAAATTTCTTATGAAAAAAACTATTAAAAAAAAGAATTGCATTTTTATGACTTTTTTTTCTAACTATATTCTTTGGTTATAGACAGTTTAGTTAAGAAACATAACCTTATGATCTGTTACAAGACTTTTTCTGGAAATTAATTCTAATGCTAACTTTAGACGCCTATATTAAAAGGTCGTTAATATTATTGAAAAATTGAAAATGTACTTGGATTTTTCAGTAAATGTCTTTTTTAGCATTGACTTTGGTGACAGATGCAAGCATTGCCATTCTCTATAATCTATTTGTAGCTTTCTTGCTCAATGATTAGCTTCTTTTAACGACCATCTGGGTACTAGGTATATTAATTGCATTTAATCTTCATAAAATCTGTTATGAGTGACTATGATGCTCAATATTTCCTACAAAAGGTTATTTTAATCTTAAAATTATAAAATACATTAGATCATTATAATTATTAGATTCACAATATTAAATGTTTCATAAAACGATGAAAATGGTTTGAATGTCCTTACAACAATGAAATATGCAGGTAAAAATTATGCAAAAAATATTTTGTCGGAATTCAGAAAAATATTATATCAAAAATAAATTAGTATATTAAAAATTATTATTTTAGAGTGTTAAAATAATGTACAATTAATTCTGTTCTAAAATTATTTATGAAAATTATGTTGTATTTACCTTGAAATCTTGACTTACATTTAATCGAAATTCCTAAAAATTCGTTACGAGGTGTACATTTCCCTCTCTAAAGTATATAAAGTGTATCTGAACCATATTTGGTCAAAAGATCTAACTTTTGGGTACTCAGGCTGGCATTCATTATTTTTCATTATTTAATATCAGAAATTCTGCCATTTATATGGTACAAATCTTGCGAATTATTATTTATTTATTTTTTTGAAAAATAGTCAATGAAATTTATAAAGATTATTCATTAATTTTTGCTATCTATTCGAAAGTCTTTAGTGATATTTAATAATTATTTTCCCCCGAACCATCAGAAAGAATTATATTTGAACTTTAGCTTAAAGTAAATACAGAGAATTAAGCCTCATAAAAAATTCTTTTACTATCCAGTAGAAAAATCATTTCCACTTGCCGTCATTGTTCCATTGTTATACTTTCACTCAATTGTTGCCAAAGCCATTTTTATGAAACGTAATTACACATAGAAATTATTTTTGTTGTCGTCTTTGGTCATGACAGCTAAAAAAATTCCCTTTAACTTCTATAACTATTACTTCAAGGAAATGTCAAAAAATAAAATTTCTGATTCAACCTTTTACACTCAGTTCCTCCAATAATCGAAATCAAACAAAAGCAACAGAAACAACAGAAAGTTTATGATCAAACAATGGAGAAAATATTACTATTTTTGCTTACTTTTATACGGAGCTAGAAGATTTTAATGAGTCTCTACATTTCAGATTTTCCTGAGTCCAAAAAAAGCATTTTTGACATGAAGTCTCTCTACGTTTCAGGCAGACGGCTGAAATTCATTTATATGAATTATGACAAAATCTGTAGATTTGTATCAAACTCTGAAGTAAATCCATTCATATGAAGTCCGTCTGTCCAGTTATTCGAGAACAAATCATTGTAATTACAAAACACAAAGAACTAGATAGATAAAATTTGGTACACATATTTTTCATCTAAATTATAGATTCTTTTCAAATTTTGAAACAAATCTATCAAAGGATTGATTGTTGATCGATAATTAATAGTTATAGCTAGGTTCAAAGGGAAATATCTCATCAATTATGACGGGTCTTTTTCGATAAGTTTTCAGGGGCTATGCTTCAAAAGCATCGAAATAGAATCCTAGCTTTGAACAGACTCCAAACTTACGGAATGATACGTGAGAACAGGCCAATATCCTGGTTTGCTATAGGTTATGAACTGAACAAGTACTTTACAAAAGTTTGATATTTTTATTTCATTAGAATATGTCGTAGACTCTGCTTTAAAACCTTCGTTGCCTGCACCTATTGTCGAGCAGGAAGTATGTATAAAGATTGCTTCACCACCAAGTGAAATAGATTATCTCTTGGATTGACCAAGAAAAATGACATTTCCCATTGACCAAGAAAAATGACATTAGACAACTTTTACGTAAATTACCAACGATATAAAATTTCTCTTGTACTGCTTTGAAACATTTTTTTCTCGCGCTCTTTCAAGAAAGTTTCAGACTTTTATAGTGAAAACACTTATAACACCGACTATAATTGACATGAAGCATGAATCAACTTCACTATAGATTTAAAAATTAATAATATTAGACTCTCAAGAGAAGTGATATTCTGTATACCATACTGCATTTTTCATAACAACCTAAAGCTTTAGGTTGTATGTAATGCATACTTCTGGCACCATTTTAACCGGCTCGTATACTCGAAGATGAATGGGAAAAACGAGAAGGGCTATCTTATTATTATTACGTTTAAAGTTTATTTAACAAAATATGCAGTGTTGGACAATTTATTCTGAAAGGAAAGTAGTTAATTTGGAATATAGGATGAGAAGAAAATACTTTTAAAATTTTATTTTACCTTTATATCTTTTAATTTCATTATACAGTTTAATGCAAAAACTAGTCGTTAATAGTTTTTTCAAATATTAATTGATTAATTTTTTTATTAATGAAATAAAAACTAAATTACTCGCAAAAAAACTTCATTTACCCACCGCAAAACAAGTAACGAATTCAGTTGGTTTTCCCCCACGCTAATGAGGTTAGGCTTATCATATTTTCAACCGATTATTTCAAAAGACTGTTTATTTTCTGAATATTTGATGCACACTGTTAATCAATCGATTTTTTGGATTCATTTTGAAGTACTTTCGAATTAAGATATTACAGAATGAAGAAAATTAAAAATGTCTAATTTGTATTGCGTTACATCAACTTATGTAGAAAATTCATGCATTTGCGTTGCCTCAATTGGTGTTGAAAATCCAAAGTCAATTGCATGCTTTCCGAGTCTGTTATGATTTAATTTTAACGGATACGAACTTGATTTTGTTTTGACCAGATATAATTTTTTGATCATTTATTTATACTAATGGTAATTTTAATAAAAAGTAATTAAAGTAAAATTTTTCTTTGTTGACTTAAATAGGAATTGACTTACTTTTTTTCATATTACTTTATGAAAAGATCTTCGCCGATACTTTTAACACTTGTTAAAAAATATACAAAAATAGCTTGTACATTTTGTAAATCGCCAAATCATCATACGAGCTACAAAGTTTGTTAATATTTGCTTATTTGCAGTCAAATAGTCAGAAAACTACCAACAAATTTCACACAGAAGTTTTTTTTAATGAGAAACAAAAACGAAATAATCCAGTTACATAAATTATCCGTATAAATTTAGATTTCTGAATATAAAGTTGCTGAATTTGCTAAAAATTAAGTTTGCTAAGGAAAAACATTCTAATATAAATAATTATTATTAAGGAACTGTTCATTATTAGCTGTTGAAAGATCCTCGCTAACAGACAAAAACATCAGCGGTTTCAAACACGATTTTATGAAAAATTCATCATATATGTGAACCTGGTACACCGACATCTAGTGTGATGAGTAATTAAAGAATGTGGGTTCCTACTCAGAATCATCCTCATCATTTCACCTTGATCCAAAATTATGAGGTCTGTTTAAAAGCAGTTGTTATCCTATATTTTATTCAATGACAATATTCCAAATTGAAAAACAATTTCAGCTTAACAAATTCTCTTGCTATTTCTCAGGTTTAAGGAAATATAAAAAATTTTCACAGTATGTTTACTAAAACATGACACTTTCAATGAAAAATATGGGGAACTGGCTTTTTTCTATCTCCAAATTAAATTATTTTTTCTAAGTCCATTATCCATTTCACAGTTCTTTTTATTTCGCGATATTCTAGAAGTTCGATAAATGCTAAAGTGAAAAAAGTGAATACACGCATTTTGTAAAAGCGTGTTCTGAAAACCACTTTTCCTGTTTCCCCGTTTCGTTTTTTTTAAGCAGCGTCACCTAGCGGCTGAAAAATTAAAACCTTGATTTATGTGAAGCCGCAGGGTAAAAAGTGTTGCGAGAGGAAAAATGAATTCTAGGGCCATTTAGGGCTTAAGATAAAGCGGTTATGAAACTGGATCAAGGTCATAATAGCCCTGAAATTTATGACATGGATATCCTGAGGATTTTTTCCCCTACATTTTTAGGATGTCTTCTTTATTTTTAGATTGATATCTTTTCATGAGACGCGTCAGAGTTATTACCTAGACTATTTGCGATTTTTCTTTCAATACTTTTCGGTAACTGCACTAGCTATTTCTACAAAATGTATTAATATACTGTATAAAAGGGCTGTAAGCTTTATTTTAGGAAATATAATCTAAAATGAGTATTAAGGCTTATTTATTTATAATTTTTAAGAGCGTATTATTTGCTGAGGACTGAATAAGTAAAAATCACTAGCATCAATTTAATTATTATTATAAAAAGTATTTTCTTTGTAAAAAACAATAAAATAAAGTAATCAGAATAAACTTTCTACACAAATCTGATTTTTAAATAGCCTATCAACCATTTACTTATTCCTCTGCTAAAAATTGATTTGACTATGAATTTCAAATGCAATTTTACTTTTCTAGAAAATTATTTTTGCATTTTAATAAAGGATTTAAAATATTGTAAACTGAAAAAAATTATAAATTTATGTCCTTATATTTCGTGTTTCTGGTTTCCTTCTATAATGTGTACATGTTCAAAAAGACATAAAAATTCTGCTAAGGCATAAAAAACTGATATGTTCCATAAGTAGTGTTTTGCCGTTTGTTAGCTTGACTCAAAACATTAAAAAAAGAGCAATTTTTTTTTATTTCTTATAAGCAGAGCAAGATTATGTCCATTCAACTAAATAAGTTTTAATAATATATACGCCTCCTAAATTCAAAGAACATCCAAATAATACTTTCGGGGAAAGAAAACTGTAAACAATAGCATTCATTCAAAGTGAAAAGCATTATAACCTTCGAAAAATTATGTTGAAAAAAATTAAGTTAATCCCTAGTCATTCATTTGGAAACTCAAAAATTTAAATCTGATTTCAAGACAGAATACAAAAATAGTATTTTGAAATTTATTATAGAATCTTTATTAAATTATTTCTCTTTTAATTACTGGAAAATTTTAATAAAATTAATATAATACACTTATGGCTAATATTCGCAGTTATTATCCTTATTACACATATTTTTACTGAAATATCTATATATGAAATCATATTATCTGCATATTATATAATATAGGTTTTTATACCTTTCAATACAAAATTATTGAATAGATTTAATCAAAAGATCATAAATCTACATATTAGACATCTGAATCATTGCAGTAATCCTTTGAGTCCAGTAATCATTTTTCATACAAAACTGTTTTAATCTAACAATCCGGAATAATCGAAATCATCGAATTAATCATTCACGTTCTTCATTAAATAACATATTAGCGAATTCCGCAATCTTAGTTCTAGCCCGAGAATTGTCGCGTGAATAAGATGTCAGAAGATCACGTGGTGGTGGTGGTGGGGCTTAAAAGGGAACTTTCTTCTCTGTGCGTTCTTTCGCTACAAGCAACATTCTTTTCTATCCTTTCGAGCATCCGATGCCGAGTGATCTTCTCTTTTGTGGGCGCATCGGAAGAAAGAAACTCGAGGGTCTTCCGACAAACGAGCTCAATTAAATGGCCCAGACACGCAATTAAAAGACCGATCGTGATGCGTCAACGGAGAGCGGAGATTTTGCCATTCAGCCGGAATTCTTGATTCTGTACCAAGCGGAAGATAAGTACTCCACCAGAGGGAATAGATATTTCCTTTTAATTCTTTTTATTCTTCTAAACAATTCTTGTATGTTATTCTATTAATAATACCGTAATTACTTATTCTTGAAAATCATTTTTATTGAAGTGACAGTATTTTTTAAAAACATCAAAAAATCAATGATCCACTTGTGAGACAATTAAATTCTGTAAAAACGAAGAATTTATCGCCAATAAATCTAGGACATGATACAAAATCTAAATATGAAACATTTCGTTAAACAGAAACGAAGATATATATATTTTTTAAATATAAAGTTCATATTTTGTTATCGGTTTTTTTAATAATTGAATATTTCTTTTCTATTTTAAATTTATTGAATAAACAAAAAGTTCGTTTTAATTTTCATATCGGATTTTAATTTTTGGTTCGGCAGTCCTTCGGATTTAACTTTTAGAAGCGAGATATCGTTAACACACTTCTTGACGGATCTTATTCCAGCATACATTTTGAAAGTGATTCTTTTCTAGATTATGACTCACTTGTATTTCATTGTGCATTATCTGTTTGTTTAAAACTGATTGATCGTCGCTATACAAACAAACAAAAATTTCAAGAAAGAGATGTTGAAATTAAATGTTGCTAATTTTGCCTTTAACCAGCCCTCTTTAAAGATAAATTTCTTTTTTATTCGAAATTATAAAAAAGTAGTTTCCCAAAAACTTAAATATTTTTTGAAATTATTAATATTATGCATTATATTTCGCCATTTAAGACAGACAGCTAAGCTCGATATTCGTCATGTGAGATAGAGAGATAAGCTTTATGTCGACAAAATCTAAAAAGGGAAGACTTATAAAAGTGACGGAAAAAGAAGAGAATAGTCCCCTCCCCCGTTACTCATATGAAATCCAGAAAAGAAAACTGTCCCTATCAAGAAAATACTCGTATCAGTATCTAAAAACTACAGGGCATCTAGAAGTTCTATTCACAAGTCTCTCCTATATAACCGGTCAAATAACAAATATTTCATCATTGAAATGTCAGAAACAATCTTCAAATAAAAAAGATGAGATACCTCAATAGTGCCGGCTTTCTGGCACAGAGGTAGCACGTCTTCCTCATGTTCGGGGAGTCCCGGTTCGGGCATGGTTACTCTTCTGTGCTCTATCTGTGAGATGAGTAACTGGGCCCCGCTTTAAAAAGGGGTTGTGCAAACAAATATGGTGTGTGTGTAGCTAAGTCGTGTGTACTAGGGCCAAGAGTACTCTTGGCCCTAGTTGGCGCTACTTCAAAAACAAGAGACTGCTGCTGTATCAGCAGGGGGCTTGTCCATGGCAAGTGCCATAAGTAACATCAACAAACCTCAATAGTTAACTTTCTTTCTCACTTCTATTGCTTATTATATGAAAATTCATAAAAAGGTTTTGACCTTATTTTCATAAGATATTTTATTTACTGAGGTTATTTATACTGTTTTTTTCAAGGGCTTTATGAAAATATTTGCCTTTGTAAATTAAAGTGAACTCAATCTTTCATAACCTCTGTTTTATTGTGAAAGCTGCACCATTTTTGTAATAGGGAAATATATTTCCTGGGAATCCTGCAAGACCATAAATTTGATATTTTGTCATTGACATAAAATTGCTCATTTTGGCAACATATGTCATCATTGTAATGACAGAGAAAGGATTGATTTAAAAATCCTTTTTTTTCTCCTTTCAGATTTTAAAATCAGGAAATTCCTTTTTTAAAATTTTGCATCCAAATATTATGAGAATTGATATGTAAACTTTTCTTTGTAGTTTTTTTTTCAAAGTCTTAATTAACTAAGAGTTAAGCGAAAGTTTGGCGTTTTTCAATTATTAACTCCCGAATATAGTACAGCACCATATTGATTTTTACTTCAGGTTGCTCCAAAAATTATCTTTTCAATGATACTCTTGTTTTATACTAAAAATTAAGTTTCTGTTTTTAATGAATTTTTAAAAATATAACTTGATTGCAATTTCGAACAATTTATTTCGCAAAAAATAAAAATTTAATTTAATCTGCACAAGAATGGAAAAAATAGCTTTTATTAACTGTTGCTATCACATTTACATAAGTTCTGAAATAAATTAATTAATTAATATCGCAAATTAAATATAAAAGAATGTAAGTGATTGTATAAAATGTAATGTATAGAAAAGGCGATATTTTCTAAAAACCTAAATTCAAGAAATTTTTTTCTATGATCTTTTGTAATACGTATATTAATTATTCAATAAATCAGATTTATTTCAGGTAAACATGGTTTAATATATAGGAGGATATCCATTAAATTTCGAGCAAAATGGCTAATTTATAAATCTTTTTTGTTTAGCACTGCTTCAATGAACCAAATATTGTAAGGCTATTTTAATAACAACAATTGCGTGACTATCGAAATGTGAAGTTTAAATATATTTTGCTGAAGAAGTTATTAAGGTATCAAATTACATAAGTATTTATTTGCAAATTTTAGAAAGCAATTCTATGTGTGAACTAGCTGATTATCAAAGACGGCTAGTAAATAATAAAAGAAAAAAAGAAAGTTCAAAGAAAATAAAAATTTAATATTTTAACAATTAATAAAAATTAAGAATTTAATAGTTATTATTAATAACATTCATATTCTCATTTTTCTTTAACTTGTTTGTGTCTTCGTTTTTTCTACACCAAAAATCTTAAAATGTCTTTTATTCGAAATTTCTTT
This sequence comes from Argiope argentata, assembly GCA_026289955.1. Classification (NCBI taxonomy): domain Eukaryota; kingdom Metazoa; phylum Arthropoda; class Arachnida; order Araneae; family Araneidae; genus Argiope; species Argiope argentata. The sequence goes on along the minus strand of JAOUZG010005735.1, from coordinate 11,864,604 downwards.
GTTTAAATTAGAAAGTTTATACTTTGTAAATTCAAGTGCCTAATTAAACATTCATTCTAAGCAAATTGATTAGCATTACACTGTAACAATAAATTCAAATTTTATAATTTAAAATTAAGTTATCTTTATCAGTGTTAAACATGCAGTGAAATTCTTTTTTAATTCAAAAACGAACTTTACATTTCCTATAAGTTATAAAAACAGAAAATGGATAGATCTTCCAGGAACACAAGCCAATTTTTCAAAAAAAAGGCATCTTTCAATTGAAAAATATCATATTTTGCGCGTAATTTAATCAGCTTTTTTAAAATCTGGAGAAAAAGAGTTATGGGAAATAACCAAGCGATCGAATTACTTCATTTCACATGATACGGCTCTCTACGGATTTCACGAAAAACTAAATAAAATTTGCATACGTCAGAGTTTCAGTAATTGAAAACGGTTCTGAAAAATTTCAAAGAAACAAATCCAGTTTATATTATTTGCATATTTTTTTGTACTTGAGCCACGATTGTGAAAAATAATCATCGAAATAGATACTTTAATTAAAGATAATTTTTAAAATGGTTTAAAAAATAATCTTTGGACACAAAAACAGTTTTATTTTTGTTGGAAATTGACTGTATCATTTTTTTTCTTTCGTTCAAAATGTGGGGAGATTATTTTCAACAATTTTATATCTTTAAATATATCATTTTCAGACAACGAAAGAAAATATATTTTAATTTAATTATAAATATTTCAATCTGTATCAATTTCAAATTTTCAGAAAGTATACTTTCATATAATATCCAAATAATTTTTCCCCATGGATCAGAGATGGAATTTAAATTTAAATTTATATTTCCTTAAATTTTATTTTAAGTTCTTTTTTTCCACTGATAATACTTTTTTTACAAAAAAGAGAAAATGTAGCATTTGTTTAATGTACTAAATAAATATTGACAGTTCATTCTATGAAGAAAGGTAGACGAATATAGAAGGTATTTTAGAATTCGCAAAAAATTATTACTAGAAATGCCAATTTTTTAAAATAAAATTTGAATTACATTTTTCAGTAAAATGTATATTAGCTATATAGGAAAAAAATTTAAATATAAACTCACATTATTGTTAAAAAAATAAGTTTTTTTAGCGCAAAATTCAAATTTCTAATGCTATATAAGATTCATGATAAATGTGGAATACTTAAAACTGATTAAAAAATGAACTGATAATTTTAATTAAGTGTTTTACTAATAGAAAAATAATATAACAAAATGTTTAATTCAGAGAATATTTATGATAGGAAAATATCAGTATTCTTAGGTCATCTTTTGAATTCGTAAAGCGATTATAAGACGTCGCTTAATTTTTGTAACAATCGCACCCATAATTTCCATTAGAATAACGAGTTCGTTCTTAGGCAATCCTTTTTACGCGATAAGCATCGGGACAAATCTTCCCCGCTGATATCTTCAAGAAAATTTCATCACAAGTTGCTTCTTCAAAGTCATGGTTTCTTTTTTCGATATGCTTAACTTGTCAGGTTCATTTTAAACAGTGTATGAACTGTACACAACAACGTCTGATTCTTCTTGAAACTGGTTTTTTTTGTTTGTTTTCCATGCGTTCGTTTCAGGATGATAAATAGTGAATTCTTTTCCATATGTATTACTTTTCTACTGTTCCATATTTATGACCAACCTGATATTTGTTTTTGAAGATCATAAATATCAATTCAAAGATGGAAATTGGAGCTTATTATTGACGAACATAAGCTTCAAAATGTTCCTTGTTTGCCCTAAAAATGACATAAAGCTACGAATGAAATCTAAACGTCAAAATAAAAATGGAGAAATGATTTCGTGAAAGGCAGACCTTGGGAAAAGTACGAAACTTTCAAAACAACAGCTAGGTATCAGTTACAAAAACATAGATAGCACTAGTGATGGGTGGCTCAAAATAGTACTTTTTGTCTTATTTTCAAATTTTTCATTTTCTTAACAAAAGATAAGCGATGTTTTTTTTAATTTGTAGCATTATTCGGTATTTATTGTTTTTACATGGGACATCTCTCTCAAGAAAGGAGTTAAATTTGTTCAATTTTCATGCACAAATAAATGCTTAAAAATGCTTTCAAATTAGTTTTTTGTATACTTTATTATATTCTTTTCTCTATCTCTGTCCCTGTTCCTCTGAACTGAATAGCAGATTTTAATAAACCCTCTTGAATGAAAATTACTACGCATGATCTAAACACTTTGTTATTATACTCAATGTGGCAACATCTGGCTTAATTTAGTCAATAAATTTATACCAAATTTATAAACTTTAAAAGGATAATATAATTTTATAACAAGATCAAATATTACCATTTTCACAAGTTTCTACATCGTGTCAATGGAGAATACTTAAAGTAGTAAATTCATTCTTATCTTTCATACATCAAATGAACCCCCTAGATTTCAACACTAAATTCATTTTAGAATTTACTGCAGAAATCTAGAAATAACGTCTCACCACAACGCAAGACAACGAGCAGTAAAATGTACGATTATAAGATCCAATTTCATTTGTCATATGATTATGAAAGTCAAATGACAAATAAATATGAATTCATTTTATCTTACAGAGAACTCTGAAATCATTTAAATTTTATCCATAAAATCGAAAGAATAGAGAACAAAAGAAATATAGGCTACTAATTTAGGTTGGTATTCGACGAGTGCATTTGCTATAAGACAAAGAGTAAGAAATGGGAAAAAAAGACCGCGGAAAAATAATAGTTATAATAAATACGACTGATGAATTTGGCACATTTCTTTAATAATTTACATTGTATAGAACGTTTTTGGATAATATAATGATGTGAATGGACAAATTACAGTAGAAATTACCAGTTTTGATTAAAGGTGATTCACTCTGTTCTCTAACTTAACAAAATAGACTCGTCTGATATCACGCTGTTCTTACAACAACAATAGCCAACTCATCAGAGTCAGGATATGCTTTGATTCTTCATTTTAGATCTTAAAATTTTTTATTAAAATAAACTTTTTTTCTCGCATCCCTTATCGTTTATTTGATGCTATTTATAATCGGAAATTAATTTTATCTACGAAAAATTTTTTAACATTTATTCTTTTATGAAAGCACTAATGAAAAATTAATTAATAAACTTTTATTGATACTTGTCTTTTTAAATCTGAAAGCTTTCATGAATAATACCTTCTAACTCCCATGCGTTTAATAAAATTAATTTTTAAATACTTCATTCTGAGAGTTGAAAAAATTTTCTATCTTCTGATTTTAATCTTTTCTCCGGCCTTTTTTTATTATATCTTAAGTATCATATGTGACTTTTTAACTTTTTATAACTATTTTTGTGTGTTTGGCCCAGTATTTCCTTATCTGATTCTTCCCAGCATTTCCTTATCTGATAAATCCTTTCAACCAACTGCCACTCTAAGAACTCTTTTTCATTCTTAATTGTTTTCATAGATTTTTCAACGGAAAAAGCAAAACAAAATTTATCGAATTTATTCAATTAATCTCCATTTGCTTTAAAATTCCTTTTCAGAAAAATTTCTTTCGCTCGAGACCTTTAAACGACTATCCGTTTTATTACGAGTAGTTATTATTTTGGTCATGATCTCTATATTTCCCAAATAATAAAAAAGCTACTGTCATCAATGCATGACAAAAAATTTTAATATTTTGATGAGAGAATTTTACTATAATATAGAAATTCGATTTCCTGTATGAAAGTAGACTTTTTCTTACATCGATCTAGTTTTAATTTAAATGATAATACTTTCTATTATTATTTTGCAGTTCACAATTTATCTTTTTTGGACTGAATTTAAACATTTTTTAAGTTCTGATATCGTATTAAGCTATTCGCACTGTTTATTTATCTTGTTTGGTAATATGTTTAGCGCAATATGGCCAAACCTAAATCTTGCGACCAATTACCTCAAACTGAAACAAACTTTAATGTCACCACGAATTTTTAAAGAATATCATTCTACAAAATTGAAAACACTGCATTTTCTACTAATATTATTTTAAATTAAATTATCTATGTAATTTTTAAATACCATTATATTCTTTTATTTTCATTACTACTTTTTCTCAGTTTAAATATTTGTTATATTGATTTAAAATTAGTTATGGATAGTATATAACTCCATTCTTATGCTGCAATTCCCAACTCTAAAGACAGAGTATTACATAAAAAGGGCCCTTTTACTTAAAAAAAATACCATGGGAAATAAGAATTATTTAAGAATGCTTCTATTTCTCAGTACATTTATCCTATAATTTGTAAGATAAATTTAGTATGTAGTATTTTTGCTTTACATTTAAAGGATATCCAATCTAAGAGTTGCACAACAAGTTTCAAAGTTGGGCATTCATTTGCAACTAAAACTATTCTCTAAATGACGTAAAAGATTATATTTCTTGCAATGCAAGTCAATTTAGTTGTAAACAGTCTCTGTTCTATTATTATTTATATTTCTCGAACTATTCTGTGCTCACTGACATTTTTAAATTAAAAAAAAAAATCACAATAAAAAGATGAATAAATAAAATGAAATTCTATTCTTCAAGAGCAAAAATTTTATTTCGACTAAATTTCGTTACCATTTTTTGACTACAAATTTTATTATTTTAGATCAAATTATGAAGTTTCAGTTACTTTTTGATAAAATTGTTTAAAGTAACGATATTCAACTTTTAATAATTCGGCCATTTTGAGTCACAGAAATGCAAAGATTTGTTTTGTTTAAAATGTTTTTGTGTAAAGCATATTTTACTAAATACGACTAACAGTATTTTTAGACTGTATAAAAATTTGACCAGCGTAATTTCTTCGATTTTGTTCATTAATTAAAAAAAACATAAATATATCATTCTTTACTACATTTAACACATTTCTCTTATTAGAAGTATAAGCCTAACTCTGATGATTTAAAATAAAATATTTATTGCTATCCCTAAAAATGTCCAATGTAGTAATAATTTTATTTTGTTTTGATACTTTTGTTATGACGAATATTAATATGAACTACACCGATAAAACTAAAATCTTGAGTTATTGTAACACAAGGCAATCTTTAATAATAAAGAAAGTATGGAAGTTGCTCCAAATGGAGTCAGTTACAGTTATTTTGAAAGCTGTTATATCGATAGTTAAAATATACGTCATTTAATTATTATTTCGGAGGAAAAAAAATTTCATATCCTAGTCAAAATTAATGTCTTTGTTTAACTCAAGCCCTTGACATTAATAAGAAAATTTCCATTTTTTTCTTAGTTTTTTGCTAAATAATATTTTAGATTTAACAAAAGTTAATTGCATTTATATTTGAAATCGTCTGACGTCTGTAGGCTAAGAATTTATTTCTAACGTTTTACTTTGAAAAATATTAATTTTTTGAGAGTAAGATGCAAATTCTTATTCACGTTTGATAAGGAATAAATTTCGAGTTAAATGCATGCATTTAAGCAGTCAGACCGGCAAAAAATCAGTATTTGAAATTAAAATTATAATTGATTTATTTAATGAAATAATGCAATAATGTTGTTGTTTGCGCGGAATATCTATTCTAATTCTGACACAATGGATAATATCAAATATTTAGAGATATACATAATCTTGTAATAAGAAACATGCTCTAAATGACAACGTAAATTATATTTTATACTATTTGAAGTAATAAATTAATTATGAAAGAGCTACAAATTTTATATTTTTTGCACAGTCCCTTCATTCTATTAGTCATATTTACAAATTATTTTTGACACACTAAAAATTAATTAATTAATATTAATCAATTTTAGGTCATTATCATGTCATTATTTCAGAATAAACAATACCTGCTATTTTCTTGAGATATTCATTCTTGATACGACTAATGTAATACTCACAAATCGTCAAGAAAATTGACATTCGAAGCATCATAATTATATTTTGTTTTTAAATGAAAATATGTATATGACACAAAATTTTTGTTTGAAGCGAAAGGCAATTTAGAAGACAAAGGAGACACTTTGAATTTTTAACATCGCTTTATTGCATCCCGAAAGACATGCCTTATGTACAAGCATAAGTGACGAGCACAATATATAACGACACAAAACGAAATGAGGAAAAGCTGATGACAATTTTATCCTTGCGATTATATACTATGAGATTTTAATAGGGATTTCCGAAGCGCACCACATGTGAGGGAATCACAGGGATCTTTTAAAAGAATGTACTTCGATGGACAGTATTTTATCCCTTCACTCGGAGTGTGGAACCTATCGGTTTTTAGCGATTCAGCAAATTTTTACATATTTTCTGTTGAATGAATTAAACAGATAAGTGAAATGAGATCAGGAAATAAGAAAATATTTTAGAATGATGTTACTATGGGCTAAATTAAAATAAAGCTTTAGAAATTAATTGGGGTTTAAATTAAGAGTTTAAAATATCATTACACTCACACACTAAATTTTGACTATTTTTCAACCCTCTGAGTGGAGGGATAAAAATTGTCCAACTTAGCACATTCCATTAAAAGATCCCTATGATTCCTTTGCACAAGCTGTACATGTGATAGGAATGCGTCAAAGTTCAGTATTAAAATCTAAAGGTATATATTTATAGGGATAAAACGTTCATCAGTTTACGTCATTTCGTTTTGTGTCATTCTGCGTTGTGCTCGTTGCTTTTGCTTGTACATAATGTCTGCTTCCCGTGACGGTATAAAAGGAACTTAAAAATTATATATTGTTAGACTGCATATTTATTTGTATAATATGCTCTGAAATAACCATTTATTCTTTTATATTTTTAAAAAATTTTATTTATAAATTTTTTTATGCATTTCCAATTTTAGATATTTAATCTAGAAGAAACAACTAGGTATTTAAACAAGAAAATTTCGACAACAAAGGTTGTTATACTCGGAACAATTTATTTTTATACATAGTTGACATAAGATGAAACATATCAAAAGCAAGAATACTGAAAAAGAGGTATAAGAATTCTTGAGAAACATATAAAGCAATATATAAAATGCCAATAGCATGACAGACGAATTTGAGTTCTTTTTGTTGCGTGGTGCTTGCTCCCTACTATTCTTCACTTTTTTTAAGCCTTTTGTGTAGAATATGCATTTTAAATTTTATTGTCAAAAACATCTACATACATTCATGCAGCTTTGAGTTCTTTTTATTTCATGCTCTGCTCTTGTTAATTAGTGTATAACTTTTTCTTTTTTCTGAGTCTGTTTCTAATACAATTAGGAATGAAAAGATAAGAGGAAAAAAGTTAAATTTTATTTTGAAATAATCTTAATTTAAGGAAAGATAAAAGAACTATAAACATCAGGGAGATAAAAAAGATCATGCTATTTGAGTGAAAAGAAGAGTTTAATGGTGAGAAGACTTAAGCTAATAATGGCTAAATCAGTGAATTCAAGATTTTATTTTTTTAAATCTTTAATTATTGTTATTCACAGAAAAATGGGTTCTTAAAAAATTAAATGGATTGAAAACTTTAGTTCTATATTCAAATAAATTCTGTCTTGTTATTTTTAAATATTTAAATTTAACTTCATTAACAACTTAGTTGTTTTTAAAAATTGCAACTATGATATTTATGTTATTACATCAGCCCAAAACCTTTCAGAAAATATGAAATTTATTGTTTTATAAAAAAAAAAGAAATTCGAATTTCTAAGATATATTTTTAGTTTACTTCTCTTTCTCTTTCTCAAAATTATTTTCATTTCTTCTTAGAGAAATGCTTGTATTCAAATGTAAGTTTGTAATTTCATTTTTATGTCTGAACGCATCTTAAGATTTCATACTAATGCAATTCTAATTTAGGTAGAATAATTCTATACTTTTAATACGAGTCTAATTTATTTTAAACTTTATTTTGTCTAATTTTTCGAACACTAGTCCGAAAATTTTTAGAACATACTTTTCAAGTATCTTAAATAAATTTTTACTTAAATTTAATTTAAATTTCACTATTCGTTTAAGAACTACAATATTTATTAGTTTATTTGCTGTTTCATAATGTGAGCTTCTTTTTTTATGTCTGAAAATTTCTTAAAATCCTTTTATTACTATTAGTGATGTTAACTTAAGAATCCGTATAACAGAATTCTATTTTATTTTTCCCGTCACTTTTAACAAATCTTAATATCCTAAAATGTATCCTTAATATGGATGCTGTAATTATATTTGGAAAAATTGTAAAGAAATTATAAATTGAATAAGTTATAATTATATTTGGAATTTAATACTGGAAAATCTTTCTTCATTTATGCTAAGAATCCACAATTTCAAGTTTTATAGAAATGTATGTTTGTGTATTTATGTGCACTTACGCGTGAACATATTGGAGACAACTTCTTGCATAAATAGAATTTTCACACAACTTAATTTTTAAGAAAAATCTCAATTATCTTTAAGAATTTCTTTATAACATTTTGTTTCATTTTTAATAATACTGTTCATTTATGCATTTAAATTCAAATATTTTTCATTATTTCAAATACCGAAACAAATTATTTGATGAAGTTAGTTTAGAAGTGGTTTATCGTTGGTGGCAATAGCTAAGATAATATTGTTTCTAAAATAATGTATTGTTGAAAAAATTAAAATTGCCTGAATTTTAGGCCTGAATTCCTCGTAGAAAGATTAAATATTGCAAAATTTTTATGATATAAATTTGAAAAAATTTTATAAGTATAGCGCTCAAAACCGGTCAAAGATATGGAAAATGTTCAAGTCAATAAATTTGACTTTTAATAACTCAGCAAGTTTAACAGGTTGAAGTTTGAAACTTTATATTCTTATTATGAGTTAAAGAAAGGCATTTTTACTATTGATATTTTTTGTGGGGAAGGGGCATATAAGTATTTATTTTTTTGTATCCTCCATATTTATTATCCCCCTCAACAAAGTTACAGGAATGTATATTAATTTCATAGTATTGAATACTTTATTTAATGAAATTTTGAAACTTCAAGTGCTTAGATGCATATTTAAGAAAATAAAATTTTATTCCACTTTTTAGGGACATCCTGTAAATATTAGTATAACCTACGTTATCTTGTTTACGTGATAGCTAGAGTAATTTTGACTGGGTTATGAAAGAAAGTAAAAAATTTGGGAAGTGGTAAAGAAAGAAACAAAAAAATGGATGAGTTTGAAGATGGAAATATAGCTCACAGAGAATAGAAAAAATGAAAGGAAACATTCATATCCTTATAGCTTCTTTACGACTTAAGATTGACAAATAAAACAAATTAGGAGAATTAAAGTCACTTTAAGATGAACGAATTGTGATATAATAGCTTTTCGCTTCAATTGCTTAAAAGTTACCGGCTGAAAACTAACTTTCAATGCTAGTTTCAGCCATTTTAGTAGGAGCTGTTTGCTATTTTTAAATAAATAAATACACATTTTATGTTTATGATTTGTAATTTTGAAATATTTTTTTAATAAAAGTGGATAAAAATTTAATAGCCTTATAATATTTTTGCTATTGAAATTTTTGAATTGCTTATTGGCAACATTATGCAAAAACAATCATTTTTCGAAAATATTAGAAATTTTACGTGCTCTTGCCCTTTTGGATATATTTGTTTAAATTGTTTCATTTGTTTAAATGTGGAAATACAAAGCTTGTTAAATATTTATATTGCAATTGCGATAATTATGCTCTATCAATAAAGTCACTATCTATGGTCACATTAGTTTGACATATTTGTATTTAAGAATTTAAAAGAATCTGAAGATATTAACTTAGATTGTAAGGAATGTACTTTTTCCTTCTAATTTGCCGAGAGGAATTTTTTATTCACTTTATCGTTTCTATAAGTCTTATTTAGTATAACATTCTTGTAACACTACCTTTTTAATATAAAAATTACATTATTCCTCAATTAAAACTAATTGAATATATTGCCGCAGATATTAAGCCATTCAATACCATTATTATCTAGGATTTTACAGAATTTCATTATCTTCCTTGAGCAAGATACAGTTTTTCAATTGAAGGCATTTCATAAAGAGACGACTGATAAGCCAAGAATAGGGAGTTTATATCTAACAGTTCGATAACCATAGCAGAAAATATGTTTTTATTACATTATTATGCCAAGAATATTTCATTTAATATGAATAAGAAAATGGAGGAACTATATAAAAATTTAGGCTTTGTGAAACATTTTCAGAAATACGTTTATTACATTAAACAATATAAAATATAAATCGAATACAATTTAAGCCTTGTTGCTTTTTAATTTAATCGGGAGACTATACAACCCCATTTGTAATGGTTAAAAATTAGTTATTGACTCAGGATTAGAATGAGCATCCTGTTTATTAAAATTTATTTAAGATTGGTGACTACGTTTGAAAGTCTTTTTTTTTTTTTCGAAATTGAGGATTAAAAAAAATATTCTTAATGTTTGAGCATATTTCTTTACAAAATTGCACGAATATGCATTTTTACCTTTTAGAAAGTTACACTGATTTTTATATATATATTTACATACATTTTGATGCTATTTTAAATCGATGCTACTAATTTCTAATCAATAGAAGACTTTTCTTACAAAAAAATAGAAAATTGAAATCTAATGTTTATTTTTGTCCAACTTTGGTATAACAATTTCTCAACATCTTCTGCAGTTGCTGTGTAAGAGCTTCCGCAATTTATTCATTTAGAAATTTTTTTAATTGTCTTAATGTTTCACAATGGGAAAAAATGAAATTTTCTTGTTATTTATCTTTTTAAACCCAATATTTAAATAAAAATTAGATATACTACTTAATATAGGCCTAAATAATATATTTCTAAACCTATCTAGGAAATTTACACCAAATTATTTGATAAACCTTTAAACTAGAAAATTTGCCCTGTTTTTCATTTTTTTTTACTTCTGTTACTTGACTGGAATTTTTTTTTCAACATTTTTTGTGCAAATATTAAAAATGTAACTATTTTTTGATATTTTTCAAAAACTTCCTCCCACATTTAATCACATATCTTAAATAGATTATTTTAATATCTATTTACTGCTTTTATACTTACAAACATTTTGCAATATTTCAACATTAAGAAAAGAAGATCTAACAATAAAAACATAGACGAACAGTAATACATCTATAAAAAAACTCTTTTCAAACTAGAATAAAGGACAAAAGAATGCAGGACATTGTAAAAATCAAGCATAAAAGTCAAACTGAGTGAAAACATTCGAAAATTCTGCCTCGCTCTTTCATCATTTCTTCTAGAATACCGGGGTGATCTGTTGACTTAGAGAAGTGGTTGTAAAACTCTCCTCCGCTGTCATTCAGGTGTCATAAAAGACCCTTTTATCCGCCGTCCATCGCACACTCGGCAAAGAACCCTCGAGTTTATTAATAGATGGGGAACGCCAGTCAAAGAAAAATCGAATATAAAGGAAAAGTGTGAATTCTTTGTAGAATATACCATTCTTTTGATTATACTTTAAATATTAGTTTGGTTAAACTTTTCAAAATGATCTAATTAATATAAATGAATGGCCCTTGTATGTTTTTAATTAAAAATATTAAGTTATATTCCATTCAAATTCGCAATACGTTCCTTTGTTTTAAAAAAATTTTTTTTTTTGGGGGGGGGGTTCCCCGATGAAAGTGCTATGCCTTACAAGCTTTTATTGCAAGATTTATTTTTTACCTTGTGTATTCAAAATTATATATCTGTTTTTCAAAAATTTAATTTTCAATATATAGAAACATATAAAATAAATTCTTTTTATTTACCTATTGTTTTGTAATTAAAAGTGCAGTGAATCATTGTATTTTTGGCACCGGATTGATATAGGAATGTGAAAATATCATTTCAAATAATTTATCTCGAAATATCTGGAAATTTACAAAGCTGAGCTCTTTGAACTTAATTTAAATATTAATCCCAGTAATTAAATAAATCGGTGACTCATCAATTCTTTCAAATTAAAATGAAATAATTGCGTAAGGAAAATTACCACTTTTCAAAATGTCACCAACCATACATATTATATTTTCTGTATCGATGCAATTTTGATCATAGTTAATCAGACCAATCTTCAATTAATCAGATATTATGTTAATACCAAAGTTAATAAGATGACATTTAATAATTATTTTGCTTGTAACACAAAATTGAACCTTTATATATCAACCTAAAAAAAGGATTGACAAAATGCAGAGAAATTTAGATGGATAAAAATACAAATTGCAAATTTTTGTTATATTTCTCATTAAAAATGCTATCTTTCAAACAGTTTTGATGGTTTATATAAGGAATATTGCAATTATGATTTAAAAATTAATCTTGAAAAAAATTGTACAAATATATGGGTAATTTCCAAATTTGTTTAAATATACAAAGAAAAAATATTTTCGCATTCAAAATATCAGCAGAAGTAGTGTTTCCGAAAATTTCTTGCACATTTTCAAATAAAGTTTTTGACCCTTCCCCCTTCAAATAAGTGTAGACCATGGATAGCGCCGTTAAATGTTTGGTTAAGAGTTGAAAAAAAAACCCGAAATACATATTTTGTTTTTGTTTCTAGTATTTTTTATGAAATCTATCGAACGAATATATTTTTTTCAATCGATTATAAACAAAATTTAGGACGATATTTGAATTGTAATCTTAGGATCGTATATCGATTTTCATTGATTATCGATCAATGAAATCGTTGATTTTATTGATAATCGTAATCGTTGATTTTATTGATTATTACTTAGAAATCATTGAGTTAATGAATTATTACGTTTACATGCATGCGGAAGAACAGGTCGACAAGCAGTCAATCCCTTCATATATTTACTTCAGAATTTGATTAGAATCTATATTTTCGGTGCTGAACCTGGATATAAAATTTTATTTATTTAGCTCTTTACACTATCGAAATATTAAGTTCATTCAAATATATCGTACAAGATTTATTAATTTATTGTAACCTTTTAAAGCTATCAGCAACGGTTTATGAAACCACTTGTTTAGATTAAGAATATAAATATGTTATTCATTCTCGAATTCTGAAATCTTCCGAGCTTTTGCATATGCATGCGGAGGAGTTTATTTCCTCAACAAGAAGGTGAAAAAAGATGAAAGGAACAGTGTTTTCATTCAGCAAAAGGATAAACTCAATTATATGCGGAAATAGGAAAATAATAATCGCTCACCTTTTTCATACTTTAGTTTTGTTTAGTTATATTAACCCCCTTTGAAAAGTAGCACTAGGGTTATTTTGGTCCGCTGGTAGCCCTCGTCATTTTGAACCGCGGTCAGATGACGCACCTTTTCAATACCGTCCCTTAGTGAAATGTGAGAGTAGAGAAGTGTTAGCCTTGGTATCCTAAAACGAAAACTCATTGATGTTTATAAATAAAATGCCATATTATGCTTAGCAGATTGGAATTAGTGAAAACTTTTAGTTATCATTTATATTGCAAGTAATGTGCTATAAGATTAAGAGTATTAGCTATTAAAAAATAAAAATATTTGAATTAAAAACTAGTTTTTACATATATTTACTCTAGTGACTGCACTGATGCCATTTTTTTAAAAAAAGCAAAGTAGCAAATCAAAATAACTTCTTTGTAATTAAATCGACGATTGCAGAAACCGCGTGAGTTAATAATATCAAAATGCTGAGTTGTTGTAAAAAATGGTTATATTTTTAATAAAGCATTAAAAAATATTTTTATTTGATAGGTTTTATAACTATACAAAACGATTTTGTTTGATTTATTAACTTGTTTATACAGTTTACATCGAGAACTTCAGAGTAAATTTAAAATTTTTGACGAGTGTGGTTTCTTTACTCAACGTATACTTTCTAGTAGTAAAGCAATGAAACAGACATGGAAAATAAAATTTAAATAAATAAACATATTATTTATTATATTTTGATTTATTTCTAAAGTTAAAGAGTAAGAGAAAAATAATATGAGGCTAACTATAATTTTAGCGCTATATCATACTATTCTTTATTCCATTTTCTTCTTTGTTCTTTCATTTCACTTCGATTATTCAAAACATATAGGTGGTAAGACAAACATGATGTTCTTGCACTACATCGGTATCTTAAATACGAGCTATAAGAGTCCTAACAATCAAATTGATACAATTTCTTCACATTGTGTAAAAAGTCTTATTAGAATGTAGAATGTAATTTTAATCAAATAATTTGACTCATGTATTTTTAATTAATTTCATTAGCAAATTTTGTTTTGTAAATGCTCCTACTGAAGAAAAGCTTATATGTCGTTAATTAGAAAGTTTTAAATTACGCAAACAGACAAAGTATTCTATTTCCTGGAACGATTACGTTAATTTTTTAGTATGAATCTGTATTTGTAAGTGCTTTTAAATCAGAATCTTAAATTTCGAAAAATATGTTTTATTCAGTCTTTGAATTACTTACATTATTGCGAAAAAAACAGAAATTCAGAAAATTCTTCAGAAAAAGTTGAAGTAATAAACTTCCATACCAAATTTAAGGAATGATCAACATGAAATTAATAGTAAGCTAATTATAATAACGAGAAAATCATCTAAGTGTCTTTGTAAGAATGATAAACAACCCAATATTTTTAAAATGAAAAAGTTTAATAAAATAGTACTTCTTTAAATTCTTGTTCTTATTCGAAAAACACTAATAAAGTTAATCGTTTTAGATTTTCTAATATCTCTGTTTACTTGGAAATTTCAATTACTTCTGAAAATGGATATGAAAGAAAACATTTAATTTAAAAGATGAATTTTTCAAAAATAAAATACTTTAAAGGTAGAATTTGTCATTTGCAAAATTATCTGTGTTATAAAAAAGTATTCAGATATTTGCAGAGTCATTAAAAATATCACAAAATAAATATATAATCCTTGAAGAGAAATTCTTTCTTTTTTTTGCGTAATAAACGCATTTAAATCCATTTCTTCGTCAAAATAAATGCAATTATGAAAGATAATTTAAAATTAGTTTCTTGATTACATACAGCTTAACATTTCAGTAAACAACCACAGAAAGAAAACGTTTGAACAAAACATGAAAAAAAGCTAAACATTTCGTTTATGTGCTTCTTAATTATTGTAAGTGGTTATTCTAGATAACAAGAACGATGTCTGAGCATAAGTTCATTTCAACGATTGCAATGGTATTATTACCTGCATATCAGAAATAATCACAATGTTGTTTACAAAATTCTTTCCACTTTCTTTCTTCTTCTCAATATGTCGTTAAGTCCTAAGAAGACCAATACAATTCAAAACTCTTTTAAAAAATACAAGTAAATCAAATTAATTCTCTAATTTATATCTTTATATCTTATAGTATTTACTGCAAACTGATACTTGCTTTACGAAATTGAAAAATGCATCCTTCAAGAATTCTAGAATATAAGATGTCTGAATCTTAATAAGCATATTGTTTGTTACATGGCAAATAGCAAGTCGATAATTCAATTTCTATTAAAATTTCTTTATATCTATAGAGTATGTCTCTATTAATCTTAACAATAACATATTTTATATGAAAGTTAAAATAAATAATTATCGTCAAAATAATTAATTGCTGAAACATCGTATGGGTCATCAAGTATTATGATATTCTAGACGCTAAAATGTAAATCAAAAAAGAAATTACATTTTAGTTTTCTATAATCATTTCTAGTTTTTATTGTCAACTTCTTTTATTTTATGCCATTGTATCTAAGTATTTTTTTCAAGCTTGTGATATTTAATTCATTATTTTTCTGTGGATTTTTTCGTAGCAAATAGTAACGATTTTAAACTTGGCTTGCAACAAAAGTTTAAACTCAATTTTCAATAATTAAATATCATATTAAATAATAATAATAATATACTATACAATTATTTTATGCATTCATGTCCATAAATGAAGGACAATACAAGTTCGGGGGGGAAGAGCCAGAAGCAAAACAAATGTGACTTATTTGTAAAGCCTATTTATAAAACAAAAGGTAAAGAGAAAAATGAGCTATATGCTTGATATCATTAATAAAAATTGCGATTTTATGCTCACAGAAGCAAATTGCAAAAAACATATATTTAAAAAAAGCCGATATTACGTGATTGGTATGATGTTTAATACATAGTATATCTCTCAGACAATGCAATACAGTCCTTACAACGCCTAGGGAGGCTGAGTATCAAATTAACGATATGATTTTAGGGAATATTATACCACTCCTAAAGAAATGCTTTCCTAAATTCCAGTAGGCATATAACAGGTGGTTAACAGGCTGCAATTCGTTAGCAAAGCATGTCCCACACAGCCTCTGCTGGATTCAATTCCGGTGAGAATGCTGGTCAGTTCTCACGAGTGATATCCTCCAAACGGAAGCCTTCGTTTACGTTTTTTGCACGATAGGGACTCGTTGTCATCAATAAACAAGAATTCTGAGCCCACAGCGTCCCGAAACAAACGTGCAGGTTATTCCAGAATGACGTTTCGATAGATTTGACCTATATTGACTTCACTTTGAACATGCAGGTGAGTTCTGGAATCCAGAATAATTCCTCCCCAAACGAGCAATCCTGCGCCACCATAACGGTGTCGTTCAATGATGTTCTCTTGGTGGTAACGGGTACCACGCGCTCTCCATATGAAAGCTTGCTGTCTAATTCCCCCCGGAATCAGACAGCAAGCTGAATCTGGACTCGTCGCTAATCATCACACAAGCTCGCTGTTGCAGTGTCCAGAATGCGTGCTCTCTACTTCAGTCTAACCGCACGCGACAGTGAATTGTAGTAGGTGGAACACATCTAACAGGCTTACGAGCATATAGGCCAATCTGCTCTAAGCGTCTGTACACTTTCTGCCTTGATACTGTCGTACCAGTGGACGAAGACCACTGACAAGACAGGTTTGATGCTGTGCTTCGTCTGTTTCTTTGGCTGTAACTGATAAATACCGCTCCTCATTCGGCGTTGTAGCTTGGATGCGACCTGTGCTGTAATGTTTACTCCCATTACCATAATCTTGGAATCGTTAACCAACCTGGTGGAGACATTTTGGATGATTCCAAGAACCTCGGATACTTCCCGACGGCCGATAATTTTACCACGTAAAAATTTGTTCTTTGTGTCATAACAATGCTGTTAGTGCGCTGAAAAACTTATAAAACCATTTCGAACAATTTTACTTCTTTACCTTTATTTCTTATACATCACTCTCTTTCCCTCTTGTCATTGTGATGTACTATCGGTGTCATCGGGTGGCTTTTTATACTTTACACATGATTTTAAGATGTATGTAGTCATTTTACAGATGTTATATGTAATTTAGAGTTTGATTCCCGCGTGACTTTGAATTATCCATAATTTATGGACATTGTTGTAGTATATCCTATCGAATCGTAATATAATATATAACATGAAGTATAATAATATACTTATTTATTATAATATTAAATAATAAAATAATTTAATATTGTAATGAATGAGTATACAATAATTAAATAAATAGAAATTATATTGAATATAATTTGAACGAAAAGGTAGTCAATATAATCACTTAAGTTGTCAATATAGCATTTTTACCCCAGAGTGACAAATCCGTGCATATAATTGTATGTTTTGGAGGCAGTGTTACATGTTTTAAGATCATCTTTCTCATTAATCTTGTTTCATTGCTTCTTTGGCATCTAAATGTTACTAGGAAGAAGACGAAATTTTCTCTGCAAACTTGTTGCACGGCAAAAACCACAACAGCGCATGTTAAGCAACTATAATGATTGTATACAAAAACTAGAGCATATTTTCATCAAAGGATTACATCGTTTAATTTACTTCGTCTATGATTTAAGTTATTATATTCTTTTTTAGTGAACTTGTAATTTTCAAATGATTCAATATGTGCAATATAAAAGAGGGAAAAATTAATTTAGTTTGATCTTTAATTATTTTTAAAACTTAAATAGATAAATAAAGCAACTTATAGAAGAGATTTGATTAAATTTGTTTTATTTATTGAATTTTAGAAAATAAATGAACAGTTAAGATTTTTTATTCAAGCAGAAAATAAACATCTAAATTAAAATTAAATAAAAATAAACGCTTAAATTTCACTTGAAACAATTGGAAAAATTATTTATTTCAAACAAGTAAAATCAAACGAAAAATGAAATTAGAGTGTAATTGAAATTAATAACTAAGTGAGATAAGATTTATAAGATGATTTATAATTTATGTTTTAAACAATAGTCAGTAGTCATTCAAACAACAGTCAAGTATATATTCATAGAACTATATATTTATTCTAAAAACAGTTTTTTTTCCTTATATTTGCCAATCAGAATCGTTCAACGTTTTGAAATATAAAAAGTTTGGAATTAAACAATATTTTCCGAAAATATTTCATCTCTGTTTAGAATGTCTCTAATTTGTTTTTGCTTTTCTCAAATATGTTTCAGAAACGAATTCCTTTGAAATGGGAAATTGGGCTTTTTTTCTAAGTACGTGAACCCTTTTCCGAAATAAATACGGCATAAATACGGAGTTCTGATATGAATATGGCTTATTGACGACAGCACCTTGCCTAAAATACGACCTCCTTTTTTTGCCCATGAAAAACACATTCCAACTTTGAAACAGCTGAGCCCCTCGATTTTTTTTCACCGGCCAGAAGAATTGCAGCGTTTAGCACTACTCGCCTTTCATTCTTTTTTTTTTTTTCTTTCGCTCTGAAGTTCCACTAAAGCGGGAACTGAAGTTCCTAAACTGAAATTTTGAATTGGCGGCTTTTTCCCCGCCTTCGACTTATTGGATCGACATTTTGTTCTACTTCTGTCACATCTATTTTATAGGCGGCTTCTTTTTTTGCAAAAATGTATCTTATGTTTCTTTTACGGATAAAAACACTTTCTCCCGAAAAGCCCAGGGTATATTTCGTGAGTCCTACATTATGAATTTTTGGGTGCTTTTCACTTATTCGGAAACATTTTTCTTATGTTGCAGACTTGAAATATTCATCAACATTTTTTGCATATAATATTTTTAGTCCCATTAATGATTTATATCATTTCCATACCACCGAATAATAAAGTAATAAAGGTGTGTGTGTGTGGAAAATGCTAATATGTACCTCGAAATTTATTTCTAAATTTTATTTAACTAAAAATTAAAAGAAATTTTGGCGTTTTTTTGTGGGAGGGAGGGAGGATAAGATTACATGATTTTAAATTATTTTAGAACTTTTTAAAAAAATTATCTTTCCTGTCATTTCTTATGTATAATTTCTTTGTACTTTTAATTAATTTTTAAAAATATTTTAAGCAAATTTTGCAACAATAAATGTGATTATTGGTGGGAAAATCAAATACTTTTCACTTTTGTTACTAATATTTCATCTAGACTTCTTTCAATTGTT
>JAOUZG010005735.1:11807556-11844774 GCA_026289955.1 Argiope argentata | reverse complement strand
ATATATATATATATATATATATGCAGAGAGAGAGAGATGGCCATCTTTTATATGAATTTAGCCCAAGATTCCACTAACAAAATTATATGATAAATTTTTAGTTTTGAATTATCGTGTAATACGAGCATACAATTATACTTTACGTATTTCTTCCAAAAATTGATAAAAATCTACAAATACATTTTTAAGACTACATACTAAATTCCATCCGTCTAAACAAATACACTTTTGAATAATGGTATTCACATGCAGTCAAGGAGGTATAATTTTAAAAAAATGTGTTTTACGGATTCATAGAAATTTCAAAATCTCAAAAACGAATTTTTGGGGGAATGATATCGCTTTTTTGTTCTTGGGATAATAAATATCCAAAAAGTAAAAATCAAAACTAAAGGCACAGCGGCAGTGGAAAGACTTAGTTTATCTACTCTTCTCTTATTAAGATGTTTCTAACTTGACAGATAACAAAAAAGAGAAGGTCGATTTAAAAACAGGGCTAAGCCACGAACCTGTAATTATCTATACAATTTTTCACGTGACAAGGAATCATAGAAACCCTGCACAAATAATAAGTCTCATAATTAGTCAAAAAGAAACCGCTCGCTGACGTCTCGGCCAGAGAAGGGTCGAAGGTTTGCTTCGTCATCTTGAATATTCATGCAATGCAAGAGGAATGCTAAGCATACACGCCCGTCGAGCGTCCGAATCAGTGGCGTGACTGGGTGGCGAGTGACAATTTGACAGGCAGACAAGGGGTTCTAATTGTCCCGGACCTCGATTCTGTTCGGCCCCGATAACTCCGTTTCATTGCCTCGGCTTACCTTCATTAGGATACCCCCGTCATAATGCGGGATCTTGGCAGAAAGCTGAAACTTACCGCAATGAGCGAGGAGTTGTTGCTGCTTGGGAAGATCTTCGAATGCCGAAATTTGAAAACTGTCATTTATAGGGAACTTTCGTTTGCTTTATATTAGTAACTAGCTGCCTTTAATGAATAATTGGTTTGCCGGTATGAATGGTTAAAAATTTCATGCCTTTCCACAGAAAAATGTTTTTTAAATCTCACATTTTGATAGACATTGATATCATGGAACATTGCCGAAATTTGAAAACTGTCATTTATAAGAGCTTTCATTTTTCTTTATATTAGTAACTAGCTGCCTTTGACGACTAGTTGGCTTGGCGGAATTAATGGTTAAGAATTTCATGTGTTTTTACGGTAAAATATTTTTTTTAAATCTCACATTTTGATAAACATTGAAATCAGATTATTGAATAAGGCTTGTATTACTTTATTCATGATGTTTTTTAATTTAATTAACTTTCTTTCTACAGCTTTATATTGCACATTATAACACTGGAAAGAGAAGCGATGTTTAAAAATAAGCACACTTTAAAATATTTTCACCGATATTTGATTTTTAACTTAAACCTTAATTTTAAGTGCAACAAAGTATCAAATAAAAGTCTTGCAAAACTGCTGTATATAAAGAAATTAGTGAAAATGGATTTTTAAATTTCATGTGAATTAAAATGGCGTGAATTGAAGCGTGAATGAAGATCAAGATACAAATTTTCTATCTTGATTAAAATAGTTGAAATAAGCACCAGTTCAAAATATTAGTCGTAACATTTCGAACTATTTGAAATAAAACTTCAATGATAAAATACATTACTATAAAATATGCCTTAAATAATTCGTAAAAAAATTTGTAAAATTTGTGTCACGAAAATTGATAAAATTTGAATTCGGAGAATGAAATTAAAATGTTTTTTTTTCTCTCAAAATTTTACTTAGAATTTTATTTGAAAACTAATCAAAAAGTTCAATTTATTATTATTTTGGCATATATAATTTCTTAAATGTTCTTTTTATAGTTCTTCAAAATTTTAAAGATTAACATTTAAGTAATACCAATTTTATTACTATATAGTTATTTTTTATAATATAAGATTTTTTATTAATTTTATATTGGTATTTGAGTTTATATAAACGTGCATTGTGATTACATTAAACAAAATTATATTCGTGTTATTGATAGGTGATTATGAGTAAATTCTGGAAAGAAAATAAAGGGAAACAAGCCATATCAGAAACATTGACATCCGTGATATTCCAAAAAAGAGGTTTTAATGCGATTTAACGATTTCTACTTCTTTATTTGAAAAATAATAATAGCCCAATGATTAATTTCAAATTGAAGACTGTTTAAAAATATTTTCATCACCTTTTTTATAAGTTTAAGCAAAGTTTTGGGGAAATGGATTTTCATGCTATGTTATTTTTTAAAAATAATTTAGTATTCAAAAATTAAAATTCATAAATGAGTAATTTCTCCTTTAGAATTTTCTCAGTTGCTCTTGAATTCACTTTTGTGTACCCCAGAGAAGTTCGGTAAAGTGATTTGTCTTTCCAACCAGTAATTTGCCATTTTGTCTTTCTGAAATATCTTCTTAAGATGATTTGACAAGCTATAGAATCATGCATATTCTATTTTACTGAGAGATAAATTGAAATGCCTAGCACGCTATTTGTAACTTAATCAATCATGAAATCATTTTTTAAATCGCAGTAATTGCATGCCAGGAAGAAATGGTTCAAAGTGCCAAGTAATAAGAGGAAGAGATAACTACAGCTTTAGATAAATGATTAAAGCTCTCAAAAGATTTAAATTATTAATTTAGGCACCTGAAACGAGTCTTTGATTTTTTTTATTTTATTCACATCGCATATAAGTAAAAACAAAAATAAAAGTAGGTTCTGAATACGTAAGAGCAAATTAGCTTCAAAAATCAATAGCGTTTTTCGTTTAAAATTCATTCGATTTTTTTTTGAAGTGGACAGAAGGATGTTTTTCTGTGAGTGGAATGCATCGTTAGAGTGCATTTGAGTGCATCAATTTGATATTTTACTCCGGGTCCTATTACAGTAAAGAAAGCAACCAATTCTTTAGAAAGGCCTTTAAGTATAAACATTTCATCGGTTTTTTTAATGGTTGTTTTTGATTAATTCATGTACTTTTCTATAAAATGTTTTACATAATTTTTCTCTTTCGCGTTAACGGTCCCTCTCCTATAATTCATTTAAAAAGGGTTGATTATGAAATTTCATAAAAGCAAGTGACATACTTTAATGCTATTTTCAAGTTGTAAATATTTTCCTTCAATTTTTTATAGTATTTTCGAAACAGCTCTTGATTTTTTAATCCTTAATTAAGTAGTTAATTAGGTTCTTTCCATTAGTGGAGTCAATGGATCTTCACTATTATGCAATATTAGTTACTTGTAGATTTTCTTTGATTCATTTTTTTAAGTTTTTTAATATTTCAACTTAATAATTAATTTTTGCCAATGTTTGTATTTAATAATGCGATATTCATAATTAAACAATGGATTTTATTTGGTAAATGGATTACAATGGATTTCATTTATCCACCTTTCTTTCACCTTTCAAAATCATAAACATTTTAATAATGCCTCTTTATAGTGAAATTAATGATCATTATCATTATTTCTGTTTTTACGCTTTATACGAGTTTAGGTATTCTTGTATTCTTCATTTTTCAACAAAAACATCCGACGTTATTACGGCATAAAAATGATTTTTTTGCACCATTTAAGATTCAAAATATTATCCTTTAAAATATACCATTTTAGTTATGAATTTTTTCATGAATTCGGATAATTTTTGAATATTTTTTGCAAAATTTTCAACTATATATTTTTTTCTTTTTTGAACCACTACTTCATTTCGTGATTTCCTTCTATTGTCGTAGGTTTAAAAAACTTAACTTAAAACTTTATCCTTTTAACTGTTAATATGAAAAATAAGAAAGTTAGGTTATAGTTAAACGTAGGCGATGTGTAATTATAAAATAGATTATGTGGTCATTTATAGTTTTAACAGCAACATGATGTATATGTATATTCCTTAAGATAATAACTATAACTATTATGATCTACTATGAATATTCCTTAAGAAATAGAAAAGGCACATTGCTATTAAAATACCATCACACTAATTTCCGTAGCAGTTTAACGCTTAAATTAAATTGTGACAAAAATTAGAGAAGAAGAGAGAGAAAGAGAATCATAAACATAATATGCATAAAAAATTTAAAGGATTTTAAGTATCCTCAGCCATTATTCTCAACAAATTAACTGGATGCCAAAATCTTAGTTATAATTTTTTTAAAAACCCAGACTTGAATGAAATAATGCGTATATCAAAATATTTAGAGTCATAATAAAAAATATATAACTGATATTTGATAAACTAAGGTGTATAGTGGTTTTCAAGCGCTTAGCAAATAATATCGAGTTAAAAAATAAGAAATATCAAAAACAATTTTTTAAATCAATTTCTACTTAGGTTAACAAAGAAAAATTTAGTTTTAGTTACTTTTAATTAAATCATTACAATTAGTATAAATATGTATATAAATATGACAGAATCACAATATTAAGCTGCAAAATAGAAAGCGAATTTCTTGGTAGTTTTCCATTACTCTTTCTATAAATGATGTTCGAACTTACAGCCCAAGGGATGCGAATCCAACGCCATTTCAACCAGACTAGCTCGGCCTGAAAATAACAATTACTATAAATAATTTATTAAAAAATTATACTAACGTTGAATTTTCAACGCTAATTGAAGATTTAAAGCCAATTGTGGCAATGCAAAATACGTGCTTTTTCTACATAAGTTCGGGTAAGCAATACAGATTAGAAATTTCTTTTTTTTATTATTATTCTGTATTATTTTAGTTTTAAGTGCATCAAGCATTATGAAAATAAACAGAATCGCTTAGAATAATTGGCCGGAATCATGCTAAGCCTAACTTTATTAGTGTAGGGAATAACAAACAGAATTCGTTACTTATTTGACGGCGGGGAAAAGCAGATTTCTGGTGAGAAAGTTGGTTTTTAATTAATTAATAAAAAAATTAATGAAGTAATAATTTAAAAATCTATTAACATCAAATGTCATCATCCACTACAAGTTTTAAAAAATTACTCGAACTTGATTGGATGAATAAAAAGTATTTTATTAGCGATTGAAAATTTGTAGAAAATACATATATATATATAGGAAGAATGTGTGCTATTAGTAGGAATTGTATAAGGATAGGACTTTCGAGAAATTTATTTTTAATTTCGTACTGAGCACTAAAGAAAGCCATAACTTTTATTAATAATTACTGGCTTCCATTAAATTTTAGTTTGAATATTCGATACAGCTTCTTATTTCCGAAATTTTGTAACAATTATTGTTAAATTTCAAGTAAAAGCTTCAAACTTATAGTTACTTAAGTCCTCAACGACTTCTACTTCAGTAATATAGTATTTAAAATAGAGTAAACCCATTGAACACTAATCACAAAGGATGAGGATAATTCAGTAATATACTATATAAGATAACCCTTAGTTAAAAATTAGAGTAAAAATTTAAAGACTGTATCTGTTAAAAATAAAATATTCTTTAGTTAATGAAAGGCAACAAAATAAAATAAGCAATATGCCCTTAAAACTTATTTTTTTAACACTTAAAGTAAATAAAAGAAATGCTATTTAGAAAAATCCTAATTATAATATCAATAAATTCGGGTGAATAAAACTTATCCTGAGAACGTGTAGAACAGTACACGGAATAGTTAGTTTCCGAATTAGAAGAGTTTTATTTCGGCATTTCATTCTAGGCTATTCTCTGAATTCAATGCTATAAACACCAATAAAATTCCCTTCCAAAGCCTCCGCTCCTGGCCTACTTCCACAGGAATACGCATTAAAATTGACCAGATTGAAAGAGCGGGGTTTGCCTTTACCTTAGCTCCGGGGACTAATAACGCTTAAGTCTCCTGCATTGCCAAATCCTCCCGCGTGTTTAGTTCCACAATGGAGGCCGGTACTTAGAGGGGACGGACTTAAGTAAGTCTCGCTGGACAAGGGATTACAGCCCTAATACGGCAGCCCCGGCAATGAACACGAGCCTCGGCAATCCCGCTTTGTGTCCGAAAGGTTACAGTTGCATTGTTCGCCAGAATCTCACCGACACTGTTACTCAATGCGAGTACAAAGTGATTAAGGCGCATTCGCGAATGTTTTAAATACGCTCCATCGGCAATGTAAGGTTTAGAAGCATTGTGAGGATCGGATCTTTTCGGTGGACGCGAGCGACTTCGGAAAATAAATATCAGAGAATTCTGGTATTATGAATTTCGTTGCAAAACAGAAAGAAAAAGATGGAAATTGCATGATGAAGGTTAAATATCAAATTCGAATGAGAGTTTTATAGTTTATTAGCCACATTTTATAACCAGCTTGTTCGTCTGGAATATTGGGTTTTCTAGTAGTTAAATGATGAATTTATTTAAAATTTCACCTTGCTTTTTATTAAGAATCAAAATTCTAAATTTCATCGAATCTGTATGCGAAAAATTACCGCCCTTGAAAATGTAAAAATTTATGTACCATGAAATAAATGTGAAAATGAAGATCTTAGTTAAATGTCAATGTTCAAATAAAGCAAAATTTTACCTTAATTCTAACATTATTAAAAGTCACTATTTAATAGTTTCATGGAACAAGGAAATTAGTTTGAATTCAATCATGGCAATGAACACATTATTACAAATTGTGTATCAAATTTATATTATTAAAATTAAATATTATGAATGAAAAATACCTAATATTCAATTTCCTTTTAATTATCTTTTTAACTTTGCTACATTGAAAATGTTATCCTGATTATCTTAATGAGTAGATGTGCTAAGTTTCATCAAGAACGGAAAAAGATTACCTATTTGTAAAAATTATATATATATATATAAAATTTAATGTCAAAAAAAATTAAATATATAAAACAAACATTTTTAATCAGAAAATAAAGACAAATTCTGTCACACTTCATGAAAATTACCCCTATGGTTTTTTTAATAACTATATCTAAACATATTTATACGTTAAGCTTTGCACAGAATATTTACTCTAATCATGACCAAAAAGCTAGATTCTAAACTGTTAGAAGTAGTCTATTATATAGGAAAGGCTCTAAATGAAATATAAAAAACGTAATTATTTGTGAATCAAAAATGCACTTCTTAAAAATAACGGAATTCAAAGCTGCTCTAAGTTTTTCTTTACTGTTAATAAAAATAAATGTGCGTCTATGCGTGCATGGATACGTTGGCTCATATAACTAAACATATAACGACATATAATTAAAACGATTTAGCACATATATTTCGTAGAGGGTGTAAATGCTCCTTTTGAAACAATTTTTTAAAAAATATTTTAATTAGAATTTTAATTAATTAAAAATTAAGCCGAATTTTGACAATTTTCAGCGATAATATCAGAAAATATTACTGTAAAAAATAAATGCAACATATTTTAAAATTTTAAGAATTTTTTGAAAGTTACAATAGCTTAATATTCGCGTAAATCTCTTCCTCAATTTTGATAATTTCTTTTTAAAAAAAATAGTTTTTTCATTTCCGACAATAGATTATATTGCTGCTCTGGAATTCAAAATGTTTTCATTATTTCTTGAAATATTTAATCCCTTAGTTTTTCTCAAATCTTGAAAGCTAAAGAAGGCGGATTATATCTAATACCTGTGTAGTTTAATATACAAATGAAGAATATAATAGCACGAAATTTAGCAGACAGATGAACTTGCACACTTTGCATTAATAGCATTTTGATTATGGAAGTTTCCTTTAGAAAGTTTCACCTAAACAATGATGATAACATATGTAAAATAAGCATTTAAAGTCTGACTAACTGATAGCATAAAAGCCATGACAATATATAGGCATGGCTTACCTGCAATTAAATATAACTAATGACCTCGGTGAAGCATTGGTTGGAAAATGCGATTAGTATTTAATAAAATAAAATTGACGTATTAATATTTTAAATAGAAAAACTCTATACTATTGCGATGGAAACTAACTAATTTATGGAGTTATATACCACAATTTTTTATTATTCATAGCTGCCTCTAGGAAGTATTAAATATTGCAAAGCAGGTTATGGAGGCAGTTATTGAAAATGCTTATAAAGCTAACATTAAAAGCTTCTTTCTTGGTTAATTACAGACTGTGTAATTGTCTGTTTAAAATATTAGCGCGTTATGAATGTTTTATTAAATAGGGCTATCAGAATTTAAGAAAAGTACAAGAATTCATATTATATTTGATGACTCAAACAACATAAAATATTATACTTGAGGCCTTTTAGAGTATTTTTTTCTAATAGAAATGGACGTCTATTTCTATTAGATTAGACTTCCATTTCTATTATAATGGATAAGAAATTAGCTATCGGGCTATTTTAGTGAGTAATTTAATTATATTTCTTGATAATTATTTCTCGATAAATTTTGAATCTATTTATTTAACTCTCTTTATATATTTTTTTAACATAAACATGTTTGTTCTTCATATTTATTGTAATTTAAAATTTATATAATCAGGCATATGAGCAAATCTGCCAGATACTGATATTCATACTACGGAATTACAAAGTAAAAGTCTGAAGATTTGTTGTGGTAAGGGCCTTGATCAAAATTCGCAATATATGCAGCGAAAATGAAGAATAAGGTAACATTATTTAGTAAAACATGCGAGAAACTTCTTTCTGTTTTCCTACATTATGCTTCTCCGTTCTTTCATTTTTTATTTGGATTCCTAATTACACAATCTTTATGTCGGTATCTAAGTTATTTAATTCTTTAAAGTATAGTGAATGCGTCAGATTTGTTTCCATACTGTATTACGAAACTATTTTGTTATATCACTACACTCGCCTTGTTTTTACAAAAAAAAAAAAAAAAAAAAAAAAAAAAAACTGGTTAGAATTAATGTATTTTTCTGACATGCCAAGATGACATAATCTCTCTTTTAGAAAAAGAATGTGCTTATGCTAAGTCTCAATCTTTATCAGAATTTATCTCTTCGACACCAAATTTTGAGCATGAAGCAAATTCAGTATTATTGAATAAGCGAAAAATGTAGCTATCTCTTAATACATTTTTATTTAGTTAAATCTCTTTTTAATTTGTAAAAATAGTATTTTGTAAGCTGTCATTTTACTCAATTCTTGGAATGCTTGAGCTTCGAAACTATGTTGAAGTTCTTTGATGATAGTATATCCAGATCTCAATTATCAGTTAAATGATTAATTTAAATTAAATAATTTAATTAAACTTTGATTATATTTGATAATTAATTCGGGGAATTTATTTCAAAATTCAATAATATTCTTTGCAATAAATGATCCATGAAACCGAAATATTCCACTTTTTGGTTACTAATAGGAAGTTTTTAAAAATGTTCACGTATCAATCTCCCAACGAATTAAATCCTTCATAAAAATGTTCTATGATACATTATTTAAAATATGTTTCTAAAATAAATTAGTTAAAACTTTATTATGAATTTATTTAAAATATAATAAAACACTAAAATTTTAAAAATATATAAAGTTTGCCCACATCATATGTGACAATTTCGTTTCTTAAAGTTATATCGCTAAAAATTTGTTGATCATTTCATAGGGAAAGTTTTATTTTAAATGCAGTTTCCAAAGATTTATTAATTTTTCCTTCAGAACTCGGACTGCAAACTTTTGGTTTTAGATTGTAGAATAATTCATTAAGCCGTATTTCGCATAATATTTTTGAATAAAATGACTTTAATATTAAAATTATAAAATTCACAAATACTCTGTACAATTGCGTATTATAGATTAGTCTAATTTTTATATATTCATAAATGCACCGCATGACAGATGTTAATGTCACTTTCACTTGTACTTAATTATTAGAAAAGTTTTAAAAAATAGCCTGTGAGAGTTCTGAAAATAACCTAAAAATAAAACAGAATTTCTACATAAAATCGTAATTAATCCGTTACATATAAAAAAACACCCTTTTTCCCCCTGAAAAAAAAAAACAACCATTAAAAGGTCTCTTTATAGGGTGCAACCAAAAGATGCGTTTTGATTCAATACTGTTTAATTGCAGCTCAATTAGATATTAAACGAAACACTATTTCAAATTTAGAATATTTTCCGTTTGAAGTTAAAAAGAACAAATGTTTTTTTCGTTTTCAATATAGAGTGACGGTGCCAGAATTTTTTAAAAAATACGAAAAGTTTCTACTTTTGCTTTCAGAAATAGAAAGCAAGGAAATTTAAGAATGCGCCAGTCATTACAAAAGTGAATTGTCAGGATCCTGAAAAAACGTAAGCAGGCTGAGAGTGGAATCCCGCACACTTTATTCGTTATTGAGCTCGCTTTTTTAAGTGCAGTATTATACTCCTACATCAGCATACAACACAGGCAGGAGGTGAAAGAAATACCCATGCGCTCCACGTCAGCATTTCTTGAAAATACGTGATAAAAGACAATTTCCACAACCCTCTTATTTCGAGTATTAAAAGCGTACAGTCGTCATTAAAGTGCGACGTAATTAAAAGAAGCGACAAATATTGACTAATTAGCCACTTGGCTTGGCAAGCGTTAATTAATTACGACCGAAACGCATTTTATCCATCACCGCGACTCGACTGCAACTTTTTCCCCTCCCTTTTTTTAAGTCACACTTCAATCGACCACGTGGTCCCGTAATGAACTCTTCGAAACGATGACGAAGCATCGCTTCGGAAAGAATCGATAGACGCCTGGTGGTGAAATCGTTTGCGTATAAAAATCAGAGAGGAAATATTTCGAAACAGCGTGGAAGTTCAATTTAGCCAAGGGGTGTATGTTACCAAGTTGGGCTGCGTTTATCCCAATTTAACGTCATTAAGAGTAATTAAGTTTCTGCCATTTTATTTGGATGTAAGTATAGAATTCCGATATGGCAAAAGTGAGCATAAATGTCGGAATGAAAGAACATAAATTTTATTTGCCAGACTGAAACGCGATAAGAGGATGTTCCAAAATCTTTTAAGAGTGGTTTTAAAAAATTCAATTTCCTCTGTAAATTTCTGGTTGAATTTAAATAAAACTAGTCGCATGACAAAACAATAAACGTAGAACAAGATATAAATCCAATAAAAGAATTTTCAAGGATTTGGGAAAATTGTGAAAGGCGAAACTAAACTGTAACACCTAAAAATTTTCAGAAATGTAATTTTTTTTATATTCGTTTTTTTTTTAAAATTTTGCTTATGTGATACTATATTATATTATATTGTATTATATTTAGCAGAAACGGTATAAATATTAGCGATATATTAAAAGCTTTTTTTAGGAGAAAACATTTAATGAGATAAATATCTTATTCTATGCCTAATTTTAGAGTCACTAAAAAAATTTTAATAATAAATCCTATTTTTGATTTATCTTGTTAAAGAAATTTTCATAAATAAAAAAAAACCGCATATTTCATTTACTTTTATAAACCTTGGAGTATTTCAGAGCGCCTTATAGTAGAGATGAAACAATCATAGGTTTTCTTAATAATTTAGAATATTCGCTTTTGGAATTAAATTATGTGAATAAATTTTTGTTTCTTCATGTGCAGAAAATTTCGTATGAATGAACGATAACTTTTTATGAATTAAATAAATTTTATTTTGAAACGTGGGGCAATTCTTAAGATTTCATGATATAATTAAAAAAACTATAGTGTTTAATTATATAATTATAACTAGATTTGGCTCAGTCTAGAATTTTGGTGATGATCATAAGAATGAATTTTACACTATACACATTCCCAAGATGTAGTTGTTGTTACTTATGGCATTTGTCATGGTCAAGCCCCGCTGAGACATCAGCAGATTTTAAGCCGAAGATATGCGTCTCTTGTTTCAAGTAGCGCCAACTAGGGCCCAGGGTACGACTTTAGCTACACACTCACCACATTTGCTTGCACAGCCCCTTTTTTCAGGGGAGCACATTCACAAATCTCACAGATAGCATACAGAAGAACAACCATACCCAAACCGGTATTCGATACCAGGGACCACGAACTACCTCTGTGCCAGAAAACCAGCTCTGTCGAGATGAACGGGCATTACTTTAGGAGAATTTAACTATCACACTGTTTCAAATTTTGGATGGAATATTGCTGAAACAATGGCAATTCAAGAAATTAAGTTTTAAAACAGAAATATACAAACAAATATAATGTAAATAAATCTTTAGTGGAAGTGGTACAAAGACACTCAGACAATTGAGACACATAATTTTTTCTCTGTTTTTTTTTTTGTTATTATTGTTGTTGTTGCTCATCTATAAATGAAATCTCAGAGCTATTGAATCATTATTTCGCTTCATATTCAGTCCTAAATAAAACTGTTAATTCACTTAAATGCCTCAAAAAATTTAATATCAACTACGTGTAGCATCTTAATATTGTTCTAGCATTATTATTTGTTTCAAAATGGTTCTCATTTTATTTGATATTTCAAATAAAAAAAATCTGTAATATTAATTAAAGGTTTTGGTTAAAATCAATATCTAGATTTTACCAGAAAAATTATTTAGAATTTTTGTTTATTTCATTAATATATTAACATTTAAATTTTTGACATGGAAATCATTTTCATTCATTTCTTATTTTATTTGACTTGTTATATGTTTATAAGAATACAATTTTTTCATTGGCTTTTCAATTTTTCATTGCTGATACATTTTTTATTAGTTAGTACAATTTTTTATTGGCTGGTACAACTTTTTCGTTTGGTGTTACAATTTTTTATTAGCTAAAAATTGCTTTCATTGGTTAGTACAAATTTTTTCCTTTATACCAATGTAAATTTTTATATTTAGTTAATCAACTAATTTAACTAAGTTTTGAGTCTATTCGAAACGCATCTTCTGATAGACAATTTAAGATAAAAAATTATCTCAAGATAGTATTTTCAATAACGAATTATCAATTGAAATCTAAAGGATAGAAAGTAAATAAAATGACATATAATCTTTATAGCATAAAAAGGAAAATGTTCTTTTAAAAATTATTTTTCATAAATTTATTTTCCATATATAAATTTATGGGTAGTATATAAAAAAATTTTCGATTACACTGAGAATTATCATCACAAAGATATTCTTCTTTTTCGAACGGAAACAAATAGCACATACATTTGTAGAGCCCGTGCAAGGTTATTTTCTTTGATTTAATTTCAATTGATATGAAAATTTGCCTAGATCAAACATCATTAAAGAAAACTATCCTCTAAAATAGTTTAATTGAACTGTCAGAAGCGAACCCGTTCCTCTCTCACGTTCTTATCTTTTTCATATCTGCTCGGAAATTTCGTTAATCACAATTCAGTGACGTAAAACCGGAAGTTACTGTTAAACTAATCACTCCTCTGTTCTTTTCACACATAATCACCCTCCTATTTTCATTCACCAGGGATAGACTTAACTAAATCTCTTTGTCTTCTAGAAATTACAGATAATTTCATTCTTTAAGAGTATTTCACATTTTATTTCTTGATTGTACGCTTGGAAAATAATTTATAAATTGCATTTATTCTGTTTTCAGTATTTTATGATTTCGTTTTGCACTAAAAGCAATTAAAATGTCTTAAAATGCAATTACGTAAATTTAGTAAAGTATCTTTAAATGGTTATCATTTGATTGTCGTTTGTATTTTGATTTGGCAGTATCACAGTCCAGACTCATTTGTATCATTGTAATAATAAAAATATTTCTTTATTAAAACTAGTTACTTAAAACTTCGGTTATACGTTCGTTTTTATAGTTTAAAAATTAACTTATACAAATATGCATTTTGCTTAATCGTTGTTTTAGCGGATCTATGAAAATACTTTGACAAAGTTCCTGTTTCGTCGTCGGCTGGTTCTAGTTTCGAAACTGGATCTTACCGAAGAGCTGTCCGTTTAAAAGGCACGCCTAGTGCAAACCACCCGTCGGTACCAAGTACCATTCTGATGGTTCGGCGGAGAGGATTGCCAATCCAGACACCACCTCCATCATTTGAATGCAAATCAAAATTCGTTCTAAAACAATAACAGTGCTGCTTCAAAATAGTATATTAAAAAAATCAAGCCATATCTACTAAATAATAAATCGTTCCAGAAAAAGAAGGACCAGTTTTTCCTCCCACGTATTTGCAAATAAAAGCCGTGTGAAAGGTAAAACATTTGGGAACATCTCCCAGCCAGAGGAGGGGAAACAAAAATTGTTGGATCAGCTCAGGATAGTTTCAAAAACTTATTTGTGTGTTAAGCAAGTAATTCATGAATTCGATAGCAGGAATTAAAACTTTGCATATAAATTGTGTAAAATGGGAAATATGTAATTCTCATTCAGATTATTCAACATTGCTGTGATTATTTTTCTTACTTTAAGAAAAATGTGTAAATTCAAAATCTCGATGATTTTTAAGACTATATATTAACATTCTAACAACATATTTAATTTTTAAAATTATTTCTATTAAATGAGTTTACTTTACTAGTATTGAATTTACAATAATCAAAGTTGCTTATTAAAATTTCGTTTATATGACTTTTCATTTGTATGTCATTTTGCGTCAAACCTTGAAAAGATAAATAATACTTTCTTTAAAAACAAAATAAGAATTTAAAAAAATGTAAGGAATATTTAGGGCATGAAGCATACTTCACAAAAATTTCATTATTTAAAGGAAATTAAATTTTAAAACTTAAATGAAACATTTATATTCATTAATTTTTATTAAGTAATTTAAGACTAATTTTCTCACCTTTACAGCAGTTGCAGTAGTTATGTCGTTGGATTCGCATCCACTGTGTTGCGATTTCGAACCTGGTCACAAAGTTCTCCATATCGAGAGCTATACCATCGGGGGTACCGAGTCGAAGGTGAACATTATTCGGAGCTCATTGGCCCATAACCTCAGAAGCTACTGCATTCCTCCTTCCAATGTATAACAAAAGAATAAAAGCTGTTATTATTTCATAAGAAGTAACTAAAAAAAATTTCCTAATATCCAAAGCAGGAATTGATTTTAAATAGGTGTTTTTTATATTACTTGTTTGAATTATAAGTAGGTTCCAAAATTTAAGTTTAAAATATTAAGTGATATTTGTGTCTTCTGGGAATTTCCATAATAATACCTCAGTATTAAGCTTAAAACCCTGAAAGGAAAACGAAAACTTGAAATAATATACCGTTAGATTTCGTAGCAATTACTTTTTTTTTAGCTTTTATAGTCTACCAATACGGTAATTATGTATCTTTGTGCTTGTTTTTTAGGAGCTAGTGGAACCAGGCAAGGTTTTGTTATTGCTAGTTTTGTTTGTGTTTATAGAATTACTAAACAGAGTTTGATTATCAATTATTATATTTGTTTGAAATCAGATATTTACATATGCATTATAAATACATTATTTATACATTTACATTATATAAATTTTGATTACTGAGGTATTAAACTGCAAATACATTGCAACGGTTTTTGGTGTACAAGGTTTCTGCTATTCTATCTGGTTATTTTCCTTGGTTTTCCTACTCTTCAGAAAACAGTGCATAATTATTCTCTAGTAAACATGGTTTCTCCAAAATCAATTAAGATACTTCTAATGCATCCATAAATTTTATTTTTCCTCGTTCGTATATAAATATACTTTTATACAGTCACAATTTATATATTAAATATATTCGTTACAGATTGGTCAAGTTTTCGTCTTTCTTTAAAGTATATATTTATATAATTGAATTGATAAAGGCGTAACATTTTGCTTCCATTTACCTTTATTTTTTTCTCTAAACTTTCTTAATAATGTGAAAGAACGAAGTTTCAATGTTTTCTTTCGGTCTTTGCTTCCTTCTAAATTGGGTGGTCCTAACAATACTTAAACATTCAAATTTTATAATTAACAGGAATAAAAGTTTAAAAAATTATTCTTATAAAAATGAATTCTTTATTTTTATTTAAATTTTAAAGAAAATTAAATTTAATTCACACAAATGATTTCCCGAAGAATTTCTTGCTTACTCTATAATAAGGATATCAACCACCTCCCCCCCACCCTAAAAATCTTGATCTTGGGTAAAGCCATGGACGCCGAAAATTGCGAAATTTTTATTTTAAATACCAGCATTTAATAATTTTGTGATACGCAGTATAGTTAAGAAAACCAAATAGGTACATATGCATATTTTTCGGACCGATTGATATCCAAATTTAACGGAAAACTGCAATTTTAATTTCAAGATAATTTACCAAACTTCATTTATTAAGTCATAGGCATTATGAAGTTATTCACACATACTATTAGCTTGATTATTACATTTTGACTTATTTGATTCAAAGTTTAATTGGCTCCATCAGTTTTTATTGCTACATTTTATTCATACAGCGGTTTACATTTTGTAGTTTTCCTATTCGTACTCAGAAAGACGGATAGACGGACTTCCACTGAATGGATTTCATTAAAATTTGGTAGCAATCTGCATATTTTGTTCAACAACATAAACCAAATTTCAACTGTCTATCTCAAAGCTGTTTTTTAGTTATCGTGTGAACAAACAGATAAACACAAATCCCAAACCGGGCGTAAAAGAATCAAAGAAGTCTGAAAAGCAGACATTTGTCAAAATCTCGAATTCACATCTTTTGATGATTGCAGTACTTTCTGTTTGCGAATAAGTTTAAATAGGCTTGAGTTTATAAGTCATTGAATTTTTTTATCAATCATAAAAATTTTTATTATAAACAAAAAATCTATTAATCGAAATTTTTATATTCTTTCTAAAATTAGAACTGGGATAAACATCCTCAACTTTCAACCCAAAGAGTGAATGACATATTTTATATTATAGCAGGTTTTCTGATAAAGTAGAAAATTAAATAAAGAACATACTGCAAAATAATCGTTCAAAATTGAATTAAATTTTTAAAAAGGTACAAATGCGTGCATTGTATGGCATTAAATTTTAAATTTCTAATATGGTTATAAGAGAAATTAAAAAAGTGCAAGAGAAATGAGAGGGAAAGAAATTTTATAAACATAGGGAGAGATATTGAAAGACATATATTAACCCTTTGCACTCCGATGGTGCCTCTGACTCACCATTCAAGATGGCGCATCATTTTGACATTTTATTTATTTATTTTTCAAATTTAATTGTTTAAATTGTAAAAAACGCCTAATTGTTCAAATTAATTGTAGGTAAATTGTTAAAAACGCCTACGTAATTGTTAAGAGATGTAGGCTAATTTTTCAAAGAAATTCGACTTGAAAGAATTGTGTATATTTATTTTTCATAGAAATAAACAAATCTTTCTATTAGGTGAATAATTTTGCATCTAATTATTTTTCGGAGTGCAAAGAGTTAAGCTATCATTTATTGAACTATAATTTTTCTTTTGTTTTTAATTAGTATAAATGATGAAAAAAAATTTCATAACATAATTTTTATATTATATCATTTTTAATAAGTAAGAGAGACAATTGATTCATACCATTCCGCAAATAGTTATTATAAATTTTAGAATAGAAAAAATATCTGCTTTCATTTGTATTGCAAACGGCATGACTTTCCGACAGTTTGCAATGTAAGCCAACTAAAAAGCAATGGAAGAATTTTTCTCTTCTATATTGATCTGCACCGCATTAGAAGAGAAAAATCGCATTACAGTAATAGAACGATTAAACGATTTCTTACAAAAGATTTTTTCTTACAAACAATCGCAAGATATACTTTTGATTTCGCATTTTATTCCATTATTAATAATATCACCAGTTTCTATATCAAAATAAATAGAAATCATATTAAAATAATTTTGCATTAATTTGTGATGAAAGCTGAGAATTACTCACATTTTCATCCAGCAAATCAAATGTAATGATCACAATGCATTCATTCAATTTGTTTCATGGAATCGGGTTTCATAAAGTTAGTTTAAATGAAAACATATTACCTCAAGTCTGGAACTGTTCCAAACCCATGCATATGATAATGATTTTATCACCAAGGACACGCGATTACGGAATGGATGAAATATTTGATTGCTTTAACACCGACAGCCTGGAGTGCAAACATTCAGAATTTTTTCAACCTAAGCATTTTTTCTCTCACAACTTAAATTAACAGTAAAATTATTTTCACACATACCAGAAATATGAGTATCATTGCTTGGACACCTCAGCTTTAATTCCACAAAATTCCTAGTAAAGAAATAAAATAAATAAAAGATTAAAATGAAATCTGCTATGTATATTTCAATGTATCATGTCAGAAGATCATTTCTTGAACGATCAAGCACCTCGTGCTCGTGCGAGTTGAATTATATTTGAATTCATTTTAAATGTTTCATTGAATCAGTCACTTTAGTATTTGCAATCGATCCAAAACACTTTGTCTCGCATTTATTTTTTTAAAAAATATCACATTTCCTATTTATTTCATTTCATGTAATCGCATGCTCAAAATGACATTTTTCTATGTTTTCTTGCCTTTTTAGTCATTAACTTATTTTTTTTAAAATCAGAGCTTTTTGTAAATGCAATGGCAACATATTATTAAAAGCTGATTTATTTTTTTGAGATACCCGTGCAGATAATAAAATTTTTATTTTTCGCCTACGGATTTTTGATGACACCAAAAACCTCATCCCCAAAACAACACCACTTTCTGATAACCTATTGTTCTATCGTCAACATTTCTTGTAAAGAATTAATGTGTGCACTGCTCCATTTTGCTATAATAATAGTTAGTATCCATATGAAAATAAAGGAAAAACGGGTTAATTTTTTAATACCCTAAATACTTTGGGCGTTAAAACGTTATTTATATACTAAAAGCGTATCCCAAGTATATTATTTTATATACAAGGTGGCCAGAAATAAAACACCCCTACTCTGACCTCCATGGATATCGAACTACTCAGTGTAAAGGCTCAAAATTTTGTACACATACTATTCAAAATATGGGAAAACGGATTTCACGAAAAAAAAATTAGTTCCTGAAATCACCGATAGGTGGCGCTGCACAACTGGAACTATGATCAAAAGACACAAATAATAATAAAAATTAAAATGTTTATGCGGAATGGAATGCTTCCATGCTTCCTTTTTAATTTTTCTGCCCCTTATGGAAAATAAAAATAGTAAAGAAGCTAGAACTCCCGTTGTAACTGCAATTTCATACTGTAACCAGAAAAATTTGCATAAAGCATGGTTAGAAGCCATGTTAAAAGGTGGGGAATGTCATTCTTATTAGTGATGGCTGTCACGCTGCCAGAACGCGCTTTGCTTGTGAAGTTGTTTTACGAGAATAAAGGAAATGCTCCAGCAGCACTTCGAGAGTTTCGCCGACTTAAGGATTTGCGTAAGGGACCATTGCTTCCACAAGCTCTCAGGAGAATGATCGCTCGATTCGAGGAAACTGGACATCTTGGAGTTCAGCCTGGTCGAGGACGCAAACCGGTTCGTTCAGATGTCGTTGAAGATGTTGCCACCGGTATTGTTGAACAGTCAATGGATAATGTTTAGGCTGCAGTAGTGCACGTGCAGTGTCACGACACTTGGGTGTTCCCTATAGCACAGTGTGGAACGTACTCAGAAAAATGGTGCATTGTTTCCCGTACAAAATCCGCCCTAATCAACAATTGCTGGCCACAGACAGGGAGATGCGACTGACCTTTGCATTGACATTTCTTGCTAGAGTTGAAGTGGATGCATCGTGGCCGTGGCAGATTCTGTGGAGCGATGAGGCCCATTTCCACCTCAGTGGAACAGTGAACACCCATAACTGTCGCATATGGGACACGACAAACCCCCGTACCTTCCAAGAGATTCCACTCCACTCACCGAAAGTTACAGTCTGGTGTGGATTCACAGCCACATTCATCCTTGGACCGTTCTTTTTCGAAGAGGTTACTTCCAATGGCCTTGAGACATGTACCGTGACGGCCAACAGGTACAAAAGGATGCTCGAAACATTTGTTGTACCCCATTTGCAGCAGCGCCAATGCCTTGACACCATTACTTTTATGCAAGATGGAGCACCTCCACACATTGGACTCCCTGTGCAACAGTTTCTTTGCCAACATTTCACCACTGAAGGAATAATCAGTCGCGCGTTTCCGACAACTTGGCCATCTCGTTCACCGGATCTTAATCCGTGTGATTTTTGGCTTTGGGGACACTTAAAAAACCTTGTTTATCGAGAACGTCTGATAACCTTGGCAGATTTGAAAGAGAGTATCAGTCTGCATGTGAGAAGCATCTCAGATGACCAGTTACGATCCGCAGTTGAACAAGCTGTCCACAGACTTCACATTTTACATCTTCAGGAAGGGAACCATATTGAGCAGCATTCCCTGCATCGATAACGTCCTTGTTTCATGTATGCTTGGTACTTTCAAATAAAATGTGTTTAAAACGTGTTTTTGTGTCTTTTCAGCATACGTCCAGTGGTACAGCGCCACCTATCGGTGATTTCTGGAACTAAATTTTTTTTTCGTGAAATCCGTTTCCCCATTTTTTGAATAGTATGTCCACAAATTTTCAAGCCTTTACACTGAGTAGTTCGATATCCAGGGAGGTCAGAGTAGGGGTGTTTTATTTCTGGCCACCCGGTATGTATATTTCAAATACTTTCATTAATAATTCATCAATCCATTGCTTTTACTTTGACTTCTACATGTTTTAACTCATTATTCAGAAGTATTGCGAAGTTTATAAATCAAATATGTGCGTGGTATTGACACAGATCAAATTACTGCTCTATCTCTGGAACGACTAATTTACTAAATTAGTTCGAATAACGTTGTTGTTCTTCTATTATTTATAATTAATTGCCACAGCTCTTCACTAATCTTCTTTTTTTATATCACAGACGAGAGATAAAGTGTAACAAATGAGTTTTTCTTTTCAATTTGAAGGCTGATACAGCAATAAAACTCTATTAATCAAACAAGATCTAACTACGCAGGTTATTGATTCTCTCTCTATCTTTTTACGGAACATGGGCAAGGTTTTTATTTTGGCAACTTCTGCTATAAATATTTCTAGTTTTTAATATTTAGCCTTCATATTTTTATTTTGTTCATTTCTGAATTCATTTTTATTTGATGTAAATTTCGTAATTTGATGGCTATCATTTAGAAAAAAAATGATAGTTTTAAATGCGTTGAAAGCTTTTAAAATGTACGATTAATTATGAAAACTTACATTTGTAAAATAAATTATTTTGTTGTTTAAGAAAAAAATTCTTATTGTCTTAAATTAGCTGCTTAAAATTCATGAAATATATATAAAAATGCAAAAAAATTATCCTTTAAAATTTTTTTGGCATTTTACTCAACATTTACATAGAGAAATCGTTGTTGTTACTTATGGTACTTGCCATGGACAAGCACCCTGCTGACACACCAGCAGATTTAAGCCGAAAGGAGTGTCTCTCGTTTTTGAAGCTCCAACTTGGGCCAAGAGAACGCTACACATTCACCACATTTGCTTAAACATCCCCTTTTTACAGGGAGGCACAGTCACATATTTCATAGATAGAACACAGAAGAAAAGCCATGCCCGAACCGGGACTCGAACCCGGACTCCCAGAACACGAGGAAGACTCGCTACCTCTGTGCCAGAAAGCCGGCTAGAGGATTTGATTACTTCAATTATTTCATTTGCTAATTTTATTATTTTTTCATATTGTAACATTTGTTTTATGTTCAAAGATAATTAGTAAATATTACACATTTAGAATTTCTTTGAGTGCCTACACATTTATTGAATTTTGATCAAAATATGATAAACCCCCAAAGAACAGTAGGGGCATAGAAACTTAAACATTTCATAATAACTAAGTAGTGAAGAAACAGTATCTTTATTGGTATTATTTTTCGTATCATTGGTTTGTATTTCTGGAGAGAGTAAAGATTCTTCAATAAACTTCCAATACTTTTAGAATCTATTCAAATCCTACGAAAATTCGCATCAAATTACTGGATCGTATTGACTAAGATAAGAAACATTTTTAAACTACAGCAACTTTTGTTACTCTATTATATAAATATATCTTTTTTTGTTTGAAGTTTGTGTTTGTTCTGAAAAGTTTTTAGTCTTGAGGCACTTTCTTTAAAAAAGTTTTTCTATTTGAGATTTCTTTTGTGCCATCAATGAATTTAAAAATTCGATGGAACAGGATGGAAAAAATATTTTCCTTCTTATCTTAAATTTATATTAGCAAAATCACTTGATATTTTCCATTCAAATATAGAAATTTATGAATAATAAAATTAATAACAATGTTCAATATAAGGAATACCAGTTTTTACGAACTAGTATTCCTTATCCAAAATCATTTTTAGTTTTTGCAGAAATATAATGAGAACCAACTAACTGCTTTAACAATAAAACGTCTAAATGTAGATCTGATTAAATATAGATTGATTTAAACCTTTTTGAAGATATTAAACTTTCTTTCCGAAAGTTTTTAAAAATTGAAATATCCTCAACAGTTAATCAAAAAAACTTTTTTGTGAAATTTTGGTATATTAAAAGGAAAACTGGAATATAAATTTAATTTTGTATATTTTATATGAGAGAGAGAAAAAATCATAACAAATCTGATAGCACAGCATATTAAAAAACGATGTCAATTAAAATTTTGCAAATTTTTGGATGGATTGTAAAGCTTTAACTTATATATATTGAAATCCTTTTTGAAGCAAAACGAGCTATTTTGTATATACTTTTGAATCGTGATCAGATGATGAGGAAAATATCTGAGCTTGCATCTCTCTTCTTCAAACCTCTAAGTCATAGTCTCTAGCTAATGTTGGAACTGAACGTCACATTTAATGAACATTAAGCCAAAAACTTCCGTGAGTCTTTTGTAAAATTATATCTTGCAATGGGTCCCCTTCTACTTACTATCCAACAGTTAAGGCATTATTGCAAAGCCACCACGTTCTGGTGAACTTGAATATCTCAGTGGAGAAATGTGATGCCAACTCTAACACGGTGTCTGTCTGCCCTAAAAGACATTTGCTGAAAGGATTTTTTTTCTGGCTGTTATTAAAATTATTATTTTTATTTATAGATTTTATCTTAAATATTCACACACTTTCCCTGATAAACTTTCCCTCAAAGTTTTCTAAATCCAATTTCTAAAACTACTCTAAGTTATCATATCATCATCTTATTTAGCAACAATTAGTTTTCAGCAATTTTTTTTTCATATTTTGTTCCCGTTATAACATATGATTCGTTTTATTTACTTTGATTTATTATAATTTTCTTTCTACATTTTTTATTTGAGATCGTTTTTAGCGTAAACAGTTGGATTTCTGTTCTTCACGTAGTTGTACAAAACATTAATATTCATTTTTTTTCTCTTCTGTATTACTGTGAATTTTTCTTCTTTTGTTTTCTTAAAAAGGAACTTCATACTTTACTTCCCACTTTTCGCAATCTGACTGATTTTTTATGTTTCGCAATATCAGATGAAGGAGCAAGTTTTGCTATAACTGAAAGGTGGTAAAAAAATTATGTTTTGAGAATCAGTGGTAGATTTAAATATTTTGCTATCTTAATATTATAAAGTATGAGATTCCCTGTTTTAACCCTTTGCCCTCGATTAGTAACTCATTTACCACATTATTTAATGCAGCAGCTTCAGAAGAGACTTTCGCTCAACGCTTTGTTTGGAGCGGAAATTCGATGTGCCGCATCAACTATTGTCTCTTTTAAAAAATCTCGGCTTGCATTTGGAATAATTCATGTAGGTTTAAAAATTCTTAAGGCGTGTGAACATAAAAGTATAATAATAATTTGTGCGTATATTCCTTTTAATTTAGAGGTAAGAAATTCACTAAAAACGCTACAACGACCCGCGTTGCTAGTTCGTCCTGGCAAAAACGACTTTTTAGACTA
Organism: Argiope argentata; assembly: GCA_026289955.1. NCBI lineage: Eukaryota > Metazoa > Arthropoda > Arachnida > Araneae > Araneidae > Argiope > Argiope argentata. The sequence goes on along the minus strand of JAOUZG010005735.1, from coordinate 11,820,908 downwards.
TGGGTTGGAAAAGGATTAAATTGAAAATTTAATTTCACATTTCAACACATTTTAATTCATTATTGATTTATATTAATTTTTTTAACTTATGAGAAAGTTTTTTTTATCATTTCAGAACATAGTGTTGTTTTTGTAGTGAGATTTTTGGCACCAACAAAAGTCCGTAATCGAAAAACCAAAATTTTATTATCTGCATCTCAAGCATCTCAAAAAATAAGCTTTTAATAACGCCATAGCGTTTACAGAGCGCTGCCATTGCATTTGCAAAAGCTCTGATTTAAAAAAAAAACAATTTTTTGACTACCGCAAATAAAACCCAGGAAAATGTCATTTTGAGCACGTGATTGTATGAAATGAAATAAATAGGAAATGTGATATTTTTTAAAACCATAAATGCGAAACAAAGTTTTTTTTGGATCGTTTCCAATACTTAAGTGACTCATTCAATGAAACAATTAAAATGAATAAAAATATAATTTAACTTGCAAGAGCACGCGGTGCTTGGCCGTTCAAGAAATGACGTTCTGACATGATACACTGAAATTTTGCATCACAGATTTAATTTTAATTTTTTTTGTTTGTTTATCTATTATGGCTCATCTACGCTTGTTTAAAAGATTAATGAAAATAGTCTCTTGGTATTTGTATATAATCTAATAACAAGTGAGCGATGTCAAACATTTTGAGTCTTATAAAAAAACTTGAAATTTTTTTAAAATATTTTCCTAACACTTCCCAATTAATTGACTTTGTATATTTTGAAAAGTTTATTTGTCGATTAGAAAGATATTTTATTTATCTATCTGCTTGTGGCCCTCTCTCAGCCTATCGGCCAGAAATTGCTACATAGTCTTCTTCCTTATGGGAAATTTATTACAGAAGTAAGCTGATACATATTATGCTCGAGAAGTAAAGATGATGTTTCTGTTTCAATTTTTTAATATTTTTATTGTCTTTTTCCATATATCGTGTTTTCACTCTTTAATAAAATACTTTCTATACATTCACTCAAGTTGAAATATATTTTTTTAAAACTTGTAGTGGATAACACTTGATGTTAATACAATATTATCAAATATTAATTCATTAATTTGGTTTTTTTATTCATTAAAAACTACCTTTTCCTCCAAAAATCTTCATTTCCCCTCCGCCAAAAGAATAAGACGTCAATTTTTTCCTACGCTAATGAGGTTACGCTTAACACGTTTTCGACTGATTATTTGAAAAAATACAGTTTATTTTCTTGGTGTTTGGTACATTTAAAGTACTTTTGAATTAAAATAAAACAAAATAAAGGAAATTAGAAATTTCTAATATACATAACGTTACCGAAACTGGCGTAGAAAATTCACGCACTTGCGTTATCGCAACTGGCGCTGGAATGTATTTTCAATGGATGCGTACTTGATTGTGATTAATTGGTTTGCTCTTTTGTTTTATCTCAGGTACACATTGTAACATTGTGTGTCAGGTGCTTTTAAATTAGTTGCGTGCTTTTTTAATTAAATTGTATTTATGTTAGCTACATATCTTTCGTGCATAACTAAAATAAAATTTTTATTTGTTCTAAGTAGGAATTATTTTATATTCCTTGTTATTTATCATTGCTTGAAAAGTTGTTGTTTGGACACTTGGATAGCTAGGTGTTTTGGTCATCAAACTTTTGACACTCCTGGCCTATTGATGTCAATATCTCTCGCCTCCTTTGAAAAGGCCCGAAAGCAGCTCAGACGGAGGAGGACCGACATAATCACCAGAGCTGCAGCGAGTGACACGAACGCCTGGCAGCCGAAGCGCGCTCATTCTCGTCGCCCCCCTTTCGAATAAATGTCATTAAGCCAGCTGCACGACAGCTAGAAATCTGCTCATTAAATTCAGATAATAATAAGTCAGGGCAGCACAACAATGTGAGCATTTGTTCGACCCCCGCGCGGAGCCATTGAGAAAGATTGGATTAGGCATCGGAAAAGGAGCTTTCAATGCAAATGGAGAATTGATTCGAGCGCAAATATGGAAATTTACTTAGCTGTGGGGGCGCGATAGGCTGTTAAAGTGGAGTGTAAATCTGTTCAAAAATTTTAAATTAGCACCGTAATTGCATACGCAGTTTAGTTATGCGATCTGTTGCGTAATGTTGTGTGACATCTTAAATGCGTGTTCATTAATCTGGATCCTGATTGCGGAATATCCTTTTAAAAGGCATATTTGCCATAGATGTGTTATCTACATGAGTATTTTTTGGGGTGCACGAGCATCAAAGTTAAAGAAGGCGTTTCTAAAGTAATAAGACAAAAACAGCACTTAAGGTATATATAAAAAAAGTTGTTTTTAAAGTTGAACACGAGGTCACATGATTGCAGAATATCCTTTTTAAAGGCATCATCTGTGCCGTAGACGTGTCTTTTATATGAATAGTTTATGAGTTAAAGAGAATGAATAGTTATGAGTTATGAGTTAGGTAAAGAGAATATTTCTAAAATATTGAGGCAAAAAGTAATATAAAAAACCATTTTTTTAAATCAATTCCTACTTTGGATATTAAGAAAAAAATTCAGGAACTTAGGGAAAATCTTATTTTCGTTACTTTTTATTAAATAATTACAATAGATGTTCCCGTGATCCACTCTACAAAGAAAGGAGAGGGTACTGTAGCTTCTGAAGGTATAGACCCCTGAGCACCCAAATAACGATTACCTTCGCTGAATAACACCAGTGGTATTATTCTCGACAGGGAGAACATTGTGACCAGATTAGAACTCGCAGCACAAGGGATGCGTATCCAACGCCCTACCAAACCGGCTATCCCGGCCTAACAATTACAGCTACTATAAAGGAGAGAAAATTAGTTTTTAATTAATTGATTAAAAATTAATAAATTAATATTTGAAAAACTGTATTAACATCAAATGTCATGCACTACAAGTTTTAAAAAATTGCTTGAACTTGAGTTGATGAATAAAAAGTATTTTATTAGCGATTGAAAATTTGAACAAGATATATATATATATATATATATATATATATATAATGTAGAACTTATGGTCACACACATAAATGTGGAGACTGCAATTAGCCCTAGTAAATAGCAGTGTGATTATTAAAATCCTTGCCGAGGAGTCCAATCTTTATATATGATGATACTTTGAGTAGAAAAGATATTATTTTGAAAGATAATAACATTCTTTACTTTCATGTTGCTACTTTATCATCTTTTGCTGATAAAACAACGTATTTCTAAAAGTACGCGAAATACTTTAAAAATTGAAAAGCAGAAATTATAAGAAAGATATTGATTCCTTTCAATATCCGAAAAAGTTCTTGTAACAATTAGAAATTAGAAGACTATGATACTTATTACAACACTTATCCCACCCACTATGTTAACAGTTGATTCAAAGTCATTTTTATTACTTAAAATAAAAGTATGTTTTCTTTTTACGGCATTCTGCTGAGAATTGTTCCCTGACAGTATTATAATATTGTTACGTTTTTAGCGTAGCGGGTTCGGATTGAATGGACTTTGTATGAGGACAGCACAAACAAATTTATTTACAGCTATTTACAGTTATTTACAGGATAATTAATAAAGTAAAAATTTCAGATAAATACAATCCAGCAGTCAACAGTCAATTACAGCGTAAATTCAAGTCTTACGTACGATAAAAACAGACTGCAAAACAGCTATCGTATAGCACAGATACAGTAAATCGCAGCGAGCTCAATAACACAGCGTTAACAGCAAACGCAAACACAGCTCACAAATCCTTTAGTCCAGCGAGACGTTTTTTATTTCAGAGCAAACTCTCAACTAACTCGATCAAATCACTATAGCAACTAACTAACTCGCTAGTGGTTGGATTATTGGGGCTCCTAGCCCCGGCAGGGGCTTATCCCCAGTCATGATGAAATGCTTCCACGTTGCTTTCAGCTACATACGTGACCGTCTGCGAAGTGGACTGGAAAAGTTCTGCAGGCCCTTAAGTAGTAGTTGTTGAGGAGTAGGGGTGGGTGAGTTGGCGAGAGTCAGGACAGGTTTTGATTGGCTATTTAGGGGTGGTGGGTGTGGAGTTATGCACCTTGCGAGAACTTAAGACTTAGAGCTGATTTAAATCATCAAAAATAAGAGTTTAAGTATGGAAAAAAGAAAAAGTTAAAAATAACAAAAGTTAAATTACAATATTGGAAATGAGGTGAGATTAGAGTAAAATATTTCTAGGTCTTCTGACTTTAATGTTTGGTGTATATCTGGGGATATTAAGGATGGCTTCATTATTGATTTTTTCCAAGTCTTCAAAAAATTTAGTTGCAAGTTTTTTAAGAAATTTTTTAAGTGGAGGATAGTCTAGTGCAAGGTACATGTTTTTACTTGGCATGTACCAATGCATTTTGCAGATATTTCTTAGAAATCTGGTTTGGAGTCTTTCGACATGAATTAGATTGGATTTAGGCGCATAACCCCACACAGGGCAAGCATATGTAATTACTGGACGCAAATAGGCGGTGTAAATAAGTATTTTATTTTTCCTGGTCATTTTGGAGTCTCGAGAGATTAAGGGATATAATTTACGAGTTAGGTCTCGAAACTTGTTGGTTAGATAATTAAAGTGGGGCTTCCAAGTTAATTTACTGTCTAAAATGACTCCTAAATATTTACATTCCTTAGACCACGGGATGTTTTGATTTTTAATTTGAAGGGGGCGGAATTTCTTAGCTTTATATCTACTAAAATAAATAGCTTCAGTTTTTGACGCATTAATTACAATTTTCCACTTGGAGAACCAGTCCTCAAGAGATTTAATATGTCTATTAAGAGCTATTGTAATGTAATTTGGATTGTTGTTGCGCGCTAGTATTGCAGTATCATCTGCGTACATGCATAATATGGTATTGAATTGTTTCGGGATGTCATTTATGAAAATAGAAAAAAGAACTGGCCCCAGCTTGGATCCTTGAGGAACACCAGCTAAAATCGGTTTTATAACTGAGAAAACATTGTTCAGTTTAATCCTGAAGGATCTGTTGCTGAGGTAAGATATTAAAATTTTGATTAGGTGCGGCGGTATATTGTAGTTTATTAATTTGTAAATAAGGCCTTCAAGCCAAACTCTGTCAAAAGCTTTCTGTATATCGAGAAAAACTGCTGCTGAGTATTGTTTATTTGAAAAGCCTTCTTCTATGAATTCAGTTACCCTGAGCAGTTGGTGGGTGGTAGAGAGGGCATGGCGGAAACCAAACTGTTCTGGGATAAGAATATTATTATTATTAAGATGTTCATTTAATCTGGCTAAAATAATGTGTTCGGCGATTTTACTAATTGTGGGGAGAAGCGAAATGGGGCGATAGCTAGTCGGATCAGTTGGGTCCTTACCGGGTTTAATTATTGGAATTACTGCAGCAGTTTTCCAGGAGCTTGGGAAATATCCTAACTTGAGCATATTGTTAATAATAATGGCTAAAAAGTAGATGTAGTTATTAGGTAAATTTTTGATCATCTGGTTGCTGATATTATCGATTCCAGATGCTTTTTTGATATTTAAAGTTTTAATATAGTCATTAAGTTCATTAAAATTTGTGGGTGAGAAGTCATTAAAATTGGGGGGGAGGGAGTCTTGAAAGCTTTTGACTGTATTATTTACAAGGTGCTCTGTTGTGAGATCATGGGTGTCATTAGGTTTAAATTGGTTCTCAAGGCTTTCCGCCAAGCAGTTTGCTTTATCATTATCATTAATTGCAATACTAGATTGGCCATTTAAGGGCGGAATCTTGTGTTGTTTATTTTTGTGCGATTTAACTAATTTCCAAATGGACCCGTCTTCTGCGTTGGTATTTACGATTTTGTTGACGAATTCATTGTTATCAAGTTGAGTGCCTAATTTAATAATTTCCTTATTTAATCTATTCATGAGTCTCTTGAAAACTGGGTCCCTAGTATTCTGAAAAATCTTCCTGGCAATATTCCTATCTCTGATGAGGACTCTAATTTTGGGGTCTAAATGTTTTTGGCTGGTCATACTGGGAGCTGATGCATCCATTTTGGCTTTGAGCATTTGGTTTTCTAGGAGCTTGACGGCAGCTTCTAATTCGCTAGTAGAGGAGATTTCTGGGTTAAGCGGGGTATCTGATTGGCTGAGAAGGTAGTTGAAATTTTTCCAGTTAGTCTTATAAATAGAGGAGTTTATTGGGAGCGAGTATTTAAAGTAAAAATTTAGAAGGATGGGGTTGTGATCTGAGTTAAGCTCAGGAATAGATTTAATGTCGTAGGGGTAATGAAAGTTATTAACTATTGTAAGATCAAGGGTATTAGCGGAGTGGGAACCAAATCTAGTGGGGGAGTTAGGTGCTAGAATTTCAAGACCGGCCTGTTGGGCGAAGTGGTATAAGGAGTTGCCTCTTGGACTTTTACATTTACAACCCCAACTAACGTGGTGAGCGTTGAAGTCTCCACAAAAAATTTGAATAGGGCCTAATTGCATTAAATTTTCGAGATCAAAGACAAAATTGGAAGTATCACTAGTTGGGGGGATATAAGCAGAAGTTAAGAGAAAGGGTTCCATATTTTTAATATTAATTTTAACCACGCTAGCTTCTACATGTTGTAGGACGGGCGGGGGGACCTCACTATGAGGTATGCCGTTTTTAATTAAAATAGCGGTTCCACCTCCATTTTTATTAAAGCGGTAGCTGTAATACGAAAAGTAATTAGCCAGGAAGATTTTCCTTTGTGGTCTAAGGTGGGTTTCTTGCAATAAAATTATATCGGGATTATACTTATTTACAAAATTACGAAAATCAAACATTTTATTTTTAATGCCATTTGCGTTCCAGTAAATAAAACGGAGGCTGTGGCGATTGAAAATTACGTTTTATCGAAGAGTTCCTGATCAGAAAATGCATTGAGGAATATTTTCATTTTGTCTAATCGATTGGTTGCGTGTTTTAATTTACCTAATTCTGCTATAAGATTGGGAAATTCCCTGACGAGCTCATTGAAAGCCCGCATAGCGTCAACTACGCTTGCGATGTCAGTTTGGTTTATCGGATCTACCTGGCTGTAAACATGGCCTTCATGTGGCGCCATTTTCTGGGTTCGGCTCTTACTAAAATGGCTCGCGTAAGACATGTTTTCCTGAACAACTGATTGATTTTTTCGGAAGTAGTTATTCCTATTTTGCGTGGCCGATGGTAACTTGGGAAATTTACTGCACCCTCTATAAGAGGCGATGTGTCCATATTCCCCGCAATTTATACATCTTGGGTTGGGAATAATTTCCTTCTGGCTACATGCATTGGTCTCGTGGTTTGCTCCGCATTTAAGGCAGCGAGGTTTGTATCCACAATTGTTTGCTGTGTGGTGGAAATTATTGCACTTAAAGCATTGTGTTACCATGGGACGTCCTTTGAAGTGTTCGATTGTAACAGAGAGATAGCAAAGATATTTGATGTTGAATATTTCCTCGGCTGCTTTATTTTTTGGTAATTCTACTAGGTAGAAAGGTAAAGGCTCCTTAGTACGGAATTTTGTCATTTGGGAGATTTTATTTACTGGAATGTTTTTATCCATTAAGCAATTTTTAAGTTCATCAAGGTTGAAACGGTGGGGAAGGCCCTTAATTACCACTTTAAGTGGTCGCTTGTCTTTCGGTGTGATAACGTAATGTTCATATTCTTTTTCGTTACAAAGTTCTTGGATTTTACGATGTTGATCTATAGATTGGGGGAAAATTTTAATGTAGTTATTACTAAATTTGTTGGTGGTTTCGCCACAGGTTTGATTAATTTCCTTAAGTATTTCATTTAAGTTATCAACCATTTGCAACATAATAGGAGGTATTTTAGTCTCTGGAGTTTTATCAGTATCTACACTGGGTTCTTCAATTGTTAACCCGGCAAAACGATTTTGAATTGGGGTGTAGTTTGCAACTGGTTTGTTTGAGTTTTTATTTGCGATTTTCCTCTTAGAGGGGGAAGGAAGTTGAAAATTATTGCTCGCCTGAGGGGGGGACTTTTTAGTTCTACAATTTGGGTCCTGACAATCGCCAAGTGAAATCAACTCACCCCTGTCTGCGTCTGCCTCCCGAGAGTTGTCCTTCCAGGATGTATCAAGTTGTGCTGTGAGTTCATGGTCCATCCCAAATACATGTCTGGCATCCAAGTAACCTTTTTTGTGGAATTCACATTGGAAGGTAAGGGACTTGATGCATTCTTGAAGATGAATGACTCTGGCGCAGTGCTGGCAGGATTGGTTGACATCTTGGCTCATGGGGACGTTAGATTCATCCATCATCATGTTTTCATTATTGTGCCCAGCACATAATTTCTTATTCGACTCCATCATTGACCCTTCCGGAACTAATCCTAATAAGGACGAGTCGGATCTAGGAGGTTCATTTACTGCTAATTGCGACAGGGTAGTGATTGAAGAAACAGAGCTGGAACGCACACGACCTTCCAGTTCAAAGCCCAATCACCGAAAATAATTGAACCAGCGAAAAATTTGAGAATTCTAAATGTGATGCTAAATGAAATACAAATAAACACACAATTCACTCAAAAATTCATAGAACAACTGACTAACTAACTCGCTCCGGCTATTCGTCCTTATATAGCACGAAAAGCGCGTGCACCTGAATCTCGTGGAAATTCTCAAAACAACGCGAACAATCTAGCGGCTACTAGATTATTCCTTTCGCCAAACCAATCAAGCTGGCGCGAGGCTCCTCGCCAAACGTGGCCAACTATGGCGAGTTTTCGTGCCGCACGCCCGCTTGTAACAATATTCTCCTTCCCCATCCCAACTAATTTTTTAAAAAATAGCACTGATGATTCAGACTTTAAAAAATTTATAGATGCTCCTTCGTAGGCAAGGTTAAAACTTTTTACTATTATACAGCATTTTTTTTATTTCCTTTTATTTTGATGCACATCTGTTGACGATATTTTTTGTTTCTTTAAATTAATGTTTAAAGATGACTAAACGGAAGCATGAATGCTTCATCCAAATTAAAACTAAGGTTAAAAATATGATTTACTATTGCCAACGGAAATAGTTTTATAGCTCATGAATAAAAAAATATACGAAAAGCAATTGCCACATATAAACAAAATTCTAAGAGAAAGTTTGAGTACAATTGACAATTTATATTAAGGAAACTACCGAATTAGTTGATTTTCCCGTTTCATACTAACGGAAAATTAGCTATTTAATTAATTATCCCAAAGTTCCTTTGAAACATTTTTATACTTCAGCATTTGTGAGCAAAATATAGATTACTAATTAATCAAATATTCCTAACTTATTGAAAGATGGGTTTTTTAACAATAATCTACAGAAATTGATATTAGGATTTCAATTTAAAAAATATTGCAAATGGTAACAGGATTGGCATATTATGATATTTTATACAAAAGTAAATTTTACGTTAAAAAATCTTCACATAAAAGAGTTTAAATTTTAGATAATATTCGGATAATCATCTAGGTACTCATAAAAATGAAGTTTATCCTTTCGTTACTTTGTGTCATTCGCTTGGAAAAGAATTTATAAATGTCTAAATATCAACATATTTATATTGTCTGCAATTTTATTTTTTAAATGAGAAATTCCAAACAATGAGCTATTGTTGTTGTTATTACTAATGGCACTTGCCATGGAAAAGTCCGCTGTTGCATCAACGGATTTAAGCCGAAATAAGCGTCTCTTTTTTTGAGGTAGCGCTAACTAAGGCCCAGAGTACGACTTCAGCTACAGACTCATCAGAGTCGCTTGCACAATCCCTTTTTACAGGGGAACACATTCATACGCCTCACAGCCAGAACGCAGAAGATCAACCCTGTCCTAACCGGGACTCGAATGAGGGACGCCCATATCACTAGGAAGACGCCCTACCTTTATGACAAGACGCTGGGAGAGCTATTGTTTTTGCATTTATTGTACCACAGAATTTTAATGTTTCTTAGACATTCAAAAAATTACAGATTATTTCAAAATTATTTTATAACCCATAGAAGCCGACGTTTTCAAGAAGTTAGAATTAATTTTTCAAGAATGATGTAGAATTTGCACGTTATGAGTGGCAATTTAAATACGACTTTACAGCACGAAACATGAAGACATCCATTTTCAGTAATGAATTTTAATTTCGATTACTTGCCAAAAGTAAATCATCAAGTCTGGAAGGAATTTTTAAACAAGATAAAAAAATTTAAGTCAGTCTTAAGAAAAAAATTTCAATATCAAAAAGATAAAATAAAGTATACATATTTCCCATTATTTCGGTTATTTTACATTCCATTTATTCAATATATTTCGTAGTTCATCACATTATTATCTGCGCAATACCAATCTGGAAAAAAAAGAGAAAAATGTAATTAATAAAAAAAATAACTATTTCATACTTTAACATCAACATTTTCCTTGTGTTTAACATCATTTTACTAAAAAAATTAAAAAAAAAAAGCATTTTGTGGTTTTTATTTCTATAGAAAATAAAATAAATTCACTTGTCGTATTTATTTATTCAGATTATCCGTCACAGAAATGACACATATCTTTTGATGAGCTAAGCTCTACTCCATTAAAATAAAACCTTCAGTAAAAGATAATAAGTCATAGATGATCACTATAAATTGTGAATGCTATTTATTAGCTCATTAAATTGAATAAATATTAGATAATTTTCAATACCAAAGAACTTCCTATAGATAGTAGTTTTCTGAATTATTTAAAGTTTTAGATCTAAAATTAATAACTTTAATTATCTTTCTGGTTAAAAATAGAAGTGAAGACGGAAGCGAATAAAACTTTTATGATCGGTCAATTCTTCAAAAAGTATCCTTTAAATTACCAATCTTTTTTTTGTAATATTTACGATTACTAATAAAATACATTTGAATCGTATGAATTTTGGTTTCCTAAAATTTTGCAGACTCTATTTTAAAAAGTTAATAAATGAAAGTATACTTTTATATCAGCATGCAAAATAATTCCTATTTAAAATCAAGAATTGTTGAATTTACGATAAATATTATGGCAGATTTTCCATTCAGTAATAATAGTATCTATCCTATAACCTGGGAACAAAATTATTTTAAGCCAAGGTTGAATTTTAGCTACAACCTAAATGGGGCGCCTCAGGTAAGGAATGAGAGGCTTCTGGCATTGCGGGTGGTTCTCTCTTTCCAGGTGGGTTCAGAAAAAGTGGGGATAGATTACCTCATACGATGACTGGACTTGCATCCTAAGGAAAGGGCTGTATCGTGGCTTGTAATTGTTCTTAGAGCTCACACTTAGTTCCCCCAATGTTGTGGTGGCGGTCGTTTAGTCATCTTTAGATTTAATCCATATTCCTTAGTAACGGGTCGGAGTAGAGAAGCTTGTGGTTATAATGCTGTTTCGAATTGACTTTCTTGCAATTGGTGACATTGATTAGTGGCTTATTTGATCGAAAGAGCTAAATATTATTATATTTTTTACATGGAAACTCTCTGTGATTTTGTCGATAGACCATTCCGTTTCGATTTCCCTAATATAGAGATGAGAAGGGAAAAAAAGGGGAGAGAAAGCTAGATTTTTAAATCTTAGATGTTCCTTAAAGAATTCAGTATTCAAATCTAAATAAAAAAATAAATTTTAGAGGGGGGCATTTCAAATTATCACTTTCGGCAACTAAAATAAAAGCAAAGTTTTGACAGAAACCGATTTATCAAATGATTATCTCAAAATGCCTATAATAAATATTGCATTTCCAAAGTTCTACTTTGAAACAATACTTGGGGTGATTTGGTATGAACCTCAAAATTTCGAACAGCGGTTAAATGACAAAGGCGACATTTAAGCTAGGATCCCTTTTCGATCTTTCAAAACACACTAGTAAAATAATAGGTGATCCTTGTTGTCAAATTTGACTTATAGCAAGTTCACTTCTATTCAGACCATTAGTGGCAATGGATCTTGAACCCAGGACACTCCAGATTCGAAGTTGAGACCTTACGATTAGGTGAATACGACCTTCTTCAAAGAAAGTAAAAAATATGATCTATCTCAAATATGCCGGCGTCATTGTATAGGGGTAGAGAGTTTTCCCCAAGAGCTGGGTGCTCTGGGTTCGAGTCCTGGTTCGGGCATAATTGTTCTTCTGTGTTCTATATAGAAGGTATATGATTGCAAGCGACTGTGATGAGTGTGTAGCTAAGTCGTACTTTTGACCCTATTTGGCACTACTTCAAAAACTTTCAGCTTAAAACTCACTGATGCCTCGGCGAAGCTTGTTCTGGGCAATTGTCAGTAATAACAACAACAATAACATCTCAAATATAATAAATCTCAAATCTTCTAATTTCAAAGATGATCGTAAGTTTTTAAAAATTAAAATGGAATTCCATTTTCTAAATACCATATCCATCAGAAAAAGAAAACATTAAGGAATTAAAATCGTCTCTAATCGCGAAACGGATCGAAAAAATAAAATTCCTTTTTCTATCTGAAACCCCTTTCAGTTCATCAAAGCGAAACAGATTCAAACAAACGAGTCTGTCGCCCGAAGTCATTTCGTTCCAAAATTTCTTATCGCCCGTTTCTGCCATCTTTCCCCTTCCAAACTTTCCCCACCAAACGGGAAAGTCTATTGTTCACCAGTTTAAGAATGTGTTTACCTGCAAATCAAGCGGCCTTCATGCACCCATAAATTACACGCACACCCTCCCCGTCGAACAAATGCCATCGAGAAATCTTTCTCGCCTTTCTTCCCACCTAATCACTTCGGGTGGGGGGCCGACATGTTGTTCGGTGATTAAGCGAGCACCCCCCTCTCCTCAGAAATCTCTCTTCATGCCTAATTGGGGGTAATGGAAATTTCAATAAAAGCGCGCTCCGATTCCTCCCCCTCATTATTTGGAACACAGGTCGGCCTCCGCTAATGGAAAGCCCAAGCCGGGGCTTCTCGGAAGAAGGGGCTAAGTCAGTGTGGATTCTTTCGTCGGTGTTTGTTCTGGGGGCGGAAGAGTTTTGACAAGGAGGCATGGCAGGCACAAAGGCTGCCACTCACATCTTGCTCTCGCCTTTAAATTTCGGGAGGGCTTTTCGATACTTCTGGTGTGGCCTCTCTCTCTCTCTTGGAAGGAAAGAGAAATCTCGAACAAAATTGGAAAGAGGTGGAGATGAAAATGTGTAAGAATTTGGTGGTCCCTGCCTTTAAAATGTTGGAAATGAAAGAGACGTTTAACCCTTTACCGCACATGGGCCCATATATGGTATTCCTGTTTTGATTCAATTTTATTTCCAAATTAAGTATTATAAAATAATTTAAACTATTTTAATCCATTAAATATATATTTAGCAATAATAAAATAAAAAA
>JAOUZG010005735.1:11714509-11742556 GCA_026289955.1 Argiope argentata | reverse complement strand
ATGATTCTTCAAATAAACTGCACAAATATGTAACAAGTTTTCTCTGCATTATCGAAAACATTTGGCATTATATTTATTTTTCACTAAGCGCATTTGAGGATAGTTGATACACCGAAAAACTTTAATATGCTTAACATCCATTAATTTTTTTATGAATAACGTTCCTTGATATTTTTTATGTATATCTATACATTTTGATGATCTGATACTTGTTCTGTTTATTATATATATGTAACCTGGAGTTAAACACATGGCATTATAATACAATCAAAAATATAACTGCCCGGATTTAGACCAATTACTATGCTTTCTTCCGTTAATCGAAGAAATTTTCATCCCTTAAACGATCCTTCGCAATGTGTTTCTTGTATGCCCTATTAAATTATTCAATCGAGATGAAATTTCCCTTCATAACTATAAAAGTTAGTCCTATTAAGTTCCATAAATAGAAGAATAGATTGACAAAAAAAAATGATTAACCAAATTGTCTATACATATCTATTATTGTTTCACTTGCGACGCATGTCATAAATAATTCCATTGACGAAGTCAATGATTTCTGAAAGTAAACGCCCCCTGAGCACCCGAGGCAGAAGTTTAACTTCTGGCTCATATGAAGGTAGCATTCACACACTGGCTCGTGCAACCCAATTTTACACGGGGAGGGGGGTCTTTTTCACACACTTCACACTGAGTAAAGAACAACCTCTTCCGAACCAAGACATGAGCTCCGGACACCGAGATCATGGGAAAGAAATACTATCCTTAGGCCAGGAGGCCGGCACTATGCATATCTATTAGATAATAAGTGAAAGTTTATGCAAATTCCACTAACAACTTGCATTTTCGTACTCGAATTATTTATATATGTTCTTATTGAATATGTTAGAAATTTTTAATTTATAGAGAATAGAAAAAAATCTGTAATCGCTTAGTATTGCAATACTGCTCGAAATCAAGGCTGATTTTATAGCTTGAAATCAATCTCAAAACTATTTGGGAATATGAAAAATCAAATTACTTAGTTAATAATGGATAATTTTTTTCGAGGAGAGCTTAATATCTTGTTTTGGCACCAAAAAGTTTCCTAATCTTCTTCATGAAAGTTTATAATCAGAACTAAACACGTCATTTTCAATTGTTCTTGTATACCCAGCGAACATGGGCACTTGTCTCTCGGTTTATGGTATTCTACTACAAATGTTAGTGATTATGCCTTAGAACAGCTGTTCTGATAACTACAATTTACGGCTTTAGACATCCGACGGCAGATAATTAAAATCCAGACGCACCACGCTCCTCAGCTAATAATTGCACCTAAAAGCGAGACGAAACTCCGAGACAATGCATCTCGTCAATTGTACGCGTGCTAGAATATCCTACGTAAACATCCTCTTAGACTGCTTCTCTGTTGAAAAGTTTCATTTTTAGAAGAGTATTAATTGCAATTTTCATCCAAAAAATTTCGTAAACTATCTCGTTTCCTCTTTTAATAAATATAAATAGTTAAATTTAACAGTAAACAGTAACAGCTATAATTTTTTTTCTTAACTCTTACCATTTAAAACACTTACCTGAGTTCCTTTGATACTTGAAGGGTATTTAACCGTTTAGCATAAAATGTGTGTGTTGAAGAGGCTCAGACAAAATTGGTAGAGCTATACCAGAAGATTTTTTTTACTTCATTACTGTATTTTAAGTTCGGAACGAGAAACATAGATAGACATTTATTGAGTCCATGAAATGTTTTAAAATTAAATGTAAACTACGCAATTGACTGGCTTAGGAAAAAGGGTTTTGTACCTAAGTTTGTATGGCGTAATTATATCCCATGTTGATGAATACTTTGATTCCTAATTTTACTCAAAAATGTCATTGTATCTCAAAACAATAAAAAACTACATAAAACTATTATAAATATCCCCGAGCGCGTGCGTGCGTGTGCGTGTGTGTGTGTCTGTGTGTGTGATGAGATTTTGGGGATTTTCAAATAAAACACGAATTACATTTGCAAAGCAGTCTCTTTCTCAACCAAAGCTAGTGGGCATGGGTATTGAACTATTGTCTATAGTTATACGTCTTTCGTGATACCAAAAAAATTATATATTGAAGTAGTAGATTGTCTAAAATAAATGTTCAGTAATTCCTCATAATAAAATTAATTTCATAATTGCTTTTTTTGTATTTTTATTTTTTACTTTCATGTATATGAAGTTATAGAGAAATCTTTATGACCGTCAAAAAATATAACCTCGAGATTTCAACAAATCTCCATGTTTCAGACCATCCTGAGTTCAGAAAACACATTTTTGGCATTATGCTTGTCAGTGTGAAAACACAATAACTTAAAACTAAACGGATGAAATTTGATGTATGAACATTAAACAAAATTAAGGATTTTTTGAAATTCCTAAAGAACTACATTCAGCGGAAATCAGTCCATTTGATTATTACAAGCATACTTTATAACTTTAAAGCGTAAAGAGTGGAGAGAAAAAATGAAATATGGCTCACGGTTTTAAGATCTAAAATGTATAGATTTTTACCAAACTAGAATAAATTCTGTTAAAGGATTGGTCGTCTGTCGATTTTTATTTCCGAATTCATGTAAACACAATGATTTAAATCTATGAAAATCGATTTGAGCACTTTTGATTCCAACTTCAACTTTTTGTCAAATTTGGTTGCAATAGATAGATAAAAAAACCCGTCCAAAATACATTTTTTCGTGATAAATTCAGGCCAAATATCTATATTGCGTTATTACTATTTCACCAATTGATTAAAATGAATTTCTTAAACCTCCCTACTTAGTGAAAAATTCCAACTACAATCTTTGTGATAAAGATTTCACTATATTTAAATGTAAGTAATAAATTCATTTCATTAGATTATTAAAAGTATACTTTAAAAACCAATTTGTGTCTTCTGTTAGAATATTAATGACGTGTACTGAAACCTTTTAATAAAAAGGGTGATAAAACAAAAACTCCATCAATATGCATGATAGAATTAAATATTAGATCATTGGTGCATTAGATAATAGAAACGCTTAAAGTATTCAATAAAAGCCGTCTCTTGACAAGCAGCACCGGACAGCTCAGTTTTCGAAATGACGCAAAAAGGTGAAAAACTGACTTTCATTCAATTAATAAGGAATATTTTTGATTTTTTTCTCATGTGAAATCTCATGTTCATAGCAGCTATAAATAAAGTCAAAACTTTTCGTTATTGGTTGCGAAACAATCAGTTACTCTCTTTAATTTCTATCATTTTGAAAATCGAGAAATATATTGTTGCTCGTTTAGAGATATAATAGAGAATTTGAAAATAGTTTGTCATTAAAATTTTAATCAATCTTAAAAAATAAACTGACTATGCTCTAGCATATTTAATGTAGATTAATCTATATCTTAATTTGTTTCGAACTGAGGGGAAGGCTGTTATGTTTGATTATTATAATTTAATTTTGTGTACATTATTTTTCTTAGAATAGAAAGAAAACGTAATAGAGCAACTCATTTATCTTAACCACAGGAAAATACGACTTCGAAGGACAGCTGTTGTAAAAATTTCTTAATTCTATGCTATTCCTTGCGGGATTGAGATACCATTAAAGCTACTCAGTATTTAATTTCGAAAATATCCATTTGAAAATTCAACTACACTACGATATTTTTAAGGGAATATTCAATGAAATAATGTGATTATTTTACACTAACACTTGCTCTATTTTCTAAAAAAGGTGTTCAAAAAGTGGAATTATAAAATAGGAGAAAATTTTTCAAATTCTGCTTCGAATAATGAGATTTGTTTCCAAGTTAAAGCAAGTGTAGTATTTTCCAAAACTTTTGAGGTGATAATATTATTTTTGTACAAAGAAAGGATTGTTATATACCTTTTGAAATTAAATATACCCCTAAGTAGAGTCACTGGTCTGATTTCACCATTTCTGTCATATGAAATTACAAGATATCTACTGCGTTATTAAGGGTCCTCATTTTTGGAGTGATCTAAAAAACTATTTCACTATGTAATCTCTACGGTGGAAAATAGAGCTCTACAGTCGATAATTTTTATTGATTTCACCAATTTTTATTATATTTGAAAGTTTATAGCATTTAAATAAATTATAAAAAGTAGCCTATTTCTCCTTCAATTCATGAGAGATATTGCAACAAAAAAAACTTTACGCAGTCCCAATCAATAATTGATTCACTTTCTCCAATTATTTTTATAGTTTACATAACCAACAAATCGAAATATTTTTATTTTATTATGCAAATATTATTTAAATTATTAATATTATTTGTTTGACTCGATACAGTTCATCAAAATGATTGGCGTTAAATTTAAATACTATTTATATGTTGCACAAACAATTGATAAATAAAATGGTTAGAATCAAATTATAAAAATAAATATAAAAGTGTTACTTAAAAACGGAATCATTTATTTGTTAGTCTTTTAAATATAGATAGTTCCAAAAATCTAACAAACTCGTGCATAGACTTCCTTGATAACATTTCTTTTCTGAAAGATAATAATAATTTTATTTTTTCTCCTGTACTTAGAATGCATTTCTCATTAAGCTTTTTTAAGCTAAAATTAGCATTCAATTTTCAAATGTATCAAGTTTTCAATTGTAAACGTTTTCCATTCGATCTGAGCCTATGATATTGGTTTTAAAATGCCAGTTTTCTCACACACTCATATTTTTAGATCTCTGTGCTATGAGAATCCAACATTCATTAGCATTATTATTATCAGTTTCCTAATGTAACTGCATGGTAAATTCAACACTTTTTTTCTATTAAATAAGAAATTAATTAATTTGTCATCTTTCAGGTTCATTAATGACAAGAAATTGACACGCTTTCTATATATTTCCAATTTTACGAATTGTATGATATTTTTAAGTTGGGAATATTCGAAGCAGGAGTTGAAAATTAGGATCATCTTAACATCGAACACCTGTCGTGTCATAAATGTTATTGCACTCAAAAGGAAATCAATGTGGGGGTCTCTCAAAAACTTTCTCGCATACTCTCTAATAATAACTTGTGATGCCAGAGAGCACCTTACATGGATTACAATAGTTAGGAAACTTTTGGTGTGAATTTAGATTTATTACTGTCTCTATCGCGTCATTCTTGGGGAGTTGTCTGGCTATTAAACCTTGATTTGACTTATTAGTATCTGAAAATACAATCTGTGTTTTATATACGTTTTTCTCAACCAATTTAAACAAACATTTGACACAAAACTACACCTAAAGTCACAAAAATACATACCATACAAAAATTCCTTTTTTTATATTTAATTCATTGTATTTTTGAGTTATCACTTTCGCATGATTTTGGAAGCACAGACTAACAGACGATCAACCCCATATTTAATTTAGTTCAAAATTTGATGAGTTTCTTTAGTACATATATTATCTTTGTATTCAATCTTATTTACCTAATTCTCCAAGTTTTGTTGTAATCGTGTTAAATTATGTCTGGCAAGGTTCAGTTAAATTGTCTTCGTATAACAGCCGTCAAGACAAAATTCATTTCAGAGGATTTTTATCAAAATTTGACTGAAATCTGCAAATTTGGTATTAAGAACGTATGTCTAATTTCATCCGACTAGAAAATTTTTATTAGTTAGCTTTGTCACAGACAGACAGACATTTCCTTAAAATAAATTTTTCGAACTCAGAGAGATCTAAAACTTAGAGCTTTGGTCAAAATCTTGAGTTTAAGTTGTTTGATAATTACTGTATTTCCTCAATACTATGTATACGAAATATGTAAAAATGACAGTAAATCCAGTTTGGAATAGGTTATATTTCAGGGCTCTCTAAGATAAGACAGTTTCAGATGAGCATCAGTTCTTCATTTCACATCTTATCTTTTAATGATAAAGTTTTAAAAATATGTATCAAAATTTGTAAATAGAATAGTAAAAAAATACCTTTTTTTTCTTTCACTATAATGTCTATTCAACAGCTTTAATGAATATTTAAACACGTATCCAAACATTCTTTTCAAAATGTGTGCTATAGCAACTATAACCTTTCCTGAACAGTGAACATATTTGCGACAAAATCTTCTTTCTCCTTTGAAGTCTCGATACATTTTCTGTTTTATGGATACTTTTGACAAAGATTTTGTATAAAATTTCTTCCGCCTTTTAATTAATGATCGCTCAGCTCTGCCGCCAGAGAATGGGGGGTCTTGTCTTCATCCTAACTCCCGTGCTCATCTTAATTACTGCTTTTTCCTTTTTCTTAACCAGCTCATGAAATCAGTAATTACTTCATCGTTCTTTCCCTCGCTTTTTTCCTCCAATCGATTTAAGCTATGATAAGAAAGAGCGCTTCTCAGCTGTGACCCTCATTAAGCTCGAGCTCAGGAGCTCAAGCTCGTGTCACGCTCACCTGTTCCATCAAAAACCTTGACTTGTTGATGGGCCTCGTTTGGGAACAAATGAAGTGAGGGAACATGCAAAACACGGCACAACTTCGGAACGGGAGTTTTAATACGCCGGTGTTAAAACAGCGTTTAAAACAAGAGAAGTGTCGCTATCTCCTCGGATGAATAAACAAAGTTAGAGGAAGAAAAAGGAAAAATGTGTTCGGAAGCGTGCGGAGTATGGAGTTAAACTTCTAGCAAGACACTATTTGTTTACCGAAATGCAGTTGTTCGGCCAACAAATGTTGAGAGTTTTGAAATATCGAAGTACGCATTGCGAGGTCGTATTTTGATCCGATTTGTGATTCGTTCCCTAGTTTTAACCCAACAAGCTCCAAATCTACGATGCATATGTAACTATTGTCATAGAATTCCCGTGGTTTAATCTCCAATTCTAAGCCTATGTGTTCCTGGAACCAGAAGCGAATTCTACCATGAAATATTTTTGTTTAATATAAATTACACCAGAACGTTTGATCGATTTCCGGCAGAATCAAAGGTGGAAGTATTATTTTATAAAGTTTGATGAAAATACATGACTAGAGTTCTGTGGTATTATTCTAATCATATAGTTAGATGTTACGTCTCTAGTTAGATCTCTACAGACTCAATACATTTTTCTTTTCCTGTCTTAGTATTTTTTAAATCATCGTTTTCTATGCCTGATTTGTATTTTTTTTAAATATATCAGTTTTGCTTGTTTTTAAATACAGCAAACATTCTCACAATTTTGTAATGATTTACATTCCTTTTTTTTTCTTATAATTTTTCAGGAATATAAAAGTGAATACACTGTTCAGAATTCTTCTGTCTTCTGAATCTTTTTACTTTCTGCAATCTTACATACAAAAATTACAACGAATGCTTTAATCTTTCTAAAGACTAAATAAATAGAAATGAATGAACAGAGTGTCATGATGATTGTTTAAATTATATGTATTAATTATATGTAAATATTAATTTAAAACTATTAGTGTGTCAAAATAAGTAGACTTATATTTGAGTTAGTTTTACGAATTTTTTTCGTGAAAGAAATTTTTTTTTCTTTCAAAGCTTTTTATTTTTCTGTTCAGTTTTAAAAATAATTTCTTAAGGTAATTGCCATTCTGCAAATTTTACATTTCAAAATTTTATATTGTTGAAAAGGGAAATAAGAAATTATAATTACATAAGAATATTGGAAACAATAATTACATAAGAATATTGGAACAAAAAAGGTTCATTAGAATGATTACTCTGACAAGGAAGCAGATCAAAGCAGATTATACACCCTAGTTGATTCTAACAAACAAAACTTTCAGGGAAAGTAAGAATATTACACATAAATGGCCATTACAAACGTGTATACAACAAGAAAACGCTATGCACATCATAACATAAACATAAAAATGTGACCAATGTTGTGGAATGTTAACTAGATCTGTGTAACCAACTCAGTTCGATAGAAAAATTTAAGGGATATCCATAGGAAACTTCTCCCATGATTATCCACTATCAGATATTGACCATAACTTAGATTTTTGTTTTCCACTACTTCATTTTGAAGTAGCGTTTACCTTCAGACTTTGTTGTCACGTTAATACGATAATACAGGCACATAAAGAAAAAACGCTTTCTGGCACTTGTTCATATGATACAGTTGAATTATATCCCATTGTTTCATTTTTAATGTGTTCTGATGCTTATGCTCTGTTTTAATGCTTCTGGTCATTAATTTAATGTAAACGTTATTGACCCAAACTGCTCTACAGTATGTCTAGGATATCTTCATGGTGTTAAATAATATTTAAAACATCGAACAGTACCAGGGAAATATTGTATAATATCTTGAGCTAATGATGACAAAGTGTGGTAAATAAGACTTACTAAAATTGTGATCCCTTTCTGTGCTTTCAGAGACCAGTAGTGGGCATCCGGGCAATCACTTCATGTGGATCCTCCTGTTCCTATCTTTCGCCATGCTTGGAATCACAACATAACTGGTCTCTCGATCTCGAGAGAGACAATCATGTGTACATCATGTATTCCTGTCTGTGTTCTTCGTGTGCGGATAGACGGACTGAGAGTCATCATGCGCCACTCGATTCTGTTGTAAATAAGAGATCTATCTGACAACTGGAGTCGCCACACCCCATTTCCAAAGACTATGGCAAACAGTTTATTCTAGTCCTTGTTATCTCCGGTATATAAGCGTTCGCCTTTCTAGAACGTATTCCATTTATCCTTCGTTTCAAACATAAATTTCTTGATAACACTGATAACACAAATTTCAGTCATTCGAAAACCTAGAAATCCCGATTGTCAGCCAACATACATTTCTTTGAAAATTTAGATGATGTATTGAAAAGTTAAACAAAATTTTTGCGAAAATTTATTAAATCCGTGGCATTCATATACAAATATTTTAAAGAAACTTATAATTATTTTCATGATAACTTTGAATTTGGTTTATGATTATTGGCTTTAAAAATAAAAGCGTATTGTAGATACATTTTCTAGATCATTCTAGGCTAATTATTGTTATTGCTGTTACTTCTAATTTTCAATGAAATTAATGACTCTTATGTATAATTAATGAACATCTGAAAATATAAGTTCGTAAAACGCAGAAATTATAGAAAGTTGACAATCCTAATTTGAAGAAATTCCATTCAGTTAGAATATTCAGCTCTCTTCAAAAACAGTGTAGCTTATTGACTGCCTTTTGTAATTTTTTTTTTATTGTAGTATAAATTTGAATATCTTCGCATTCAAATTACTATTTCACAGATATTAACCAAGCCCTTTTTTTTAATCTCAATTACATTTGTAAATGTTTTAAAGAAGCAGTAGTTTGGAATTTTTCCTCACTTCTTTTTTCGAAGGATTTCTATAAAAAATGAAAGAAAACGTTCGGACAGTAAAAGAATGCTATCAAGAAAAAAAATGTTTATGATATGTGCAATTGAACTTTAAAAGATAAGCAAAGATATAGTTCTCAATTATATTATCATCTAAGTTGTAAGTTGAACCCATAATTAGAAATATATATATATATAAAGTTGTCTTTGTTGTTTTTTACCGATAAGAGGAATACGTTCTTGTAAAAAGCGTGAACGCTGTTGCTACGGATGTTAATAGCGCTACTGTCGATGTGTATAGATGTATGCTCCATTCCAAAGGCATAGAGAAATTCAAAACAGAGTGACTCTACTGTTTCCCATCCTTCAAGAATGTGCGTACTGTATGGTACTGTTATTTTATCACTCATTATATGAACTGAATTATCATCAGGACTCTGAAGTGCAAAGGATGCTAATTACTTATTGATCATCTTTGAAATTAGCTTAAATTTACAGTGTTCGCATAAAACAGGATTCAAGCTATATAGTATTGTATATAGTGTAGTATATAAGGATGATTTTGAAAGGTTTATTGCTTCTGTTACAGCAAATTAATTTTTAAATAAATGAAATATTTTAAATTTTGGCAAAAAATAAAATAATATTATCAAATTTCATACAGAATTTTCAAACCATACTGTAAGAGATAAAGTTTTTAGACAAGTTCGATCGTCTTTGTTATCAATTGATCGCTGAATGAATTGAAGGTTTTCAAATGTGCACTGTGATGTACTTTTTATATAAGAAAGCAAAGGATCTTCACTGATTGCTGAATTACAAAGCATTTGGGGAAATTTGCAGAATGTATGTCATAAATAAGCAAATTTATTCCATTTTTGAAGAATGTATGTCACAAGAATCGTAAATCAGTGGGAAACTTATAAATTAAGAATAATTAATCATGACAGCAATCTAAATAAATTATTAAATAAAGCAGAAATATTCTTCTATTGAAAATAATTATTTTTAACGACCAGAGAAAAATATTACTGAAAAACAATAATTGAAATAAAAAATAAGAAATCTTAAAATAATTACTTATTTTAAAGAAAGAAATACTATTTGCATTGACGTGAATAATTCAGTTCAAATTACTTTTGTGTATTCATTAAAGAATAAAGATTGCCTTTAAAAAATCATACGAATATAAAATAATTCATTTCTTATTTTCGGTAAATGGAATTATTTTGTCTAAGAAAAAGATCTTTCATATATTCATTCCGTAATAATACAATTTATCTAAATCATTAAAATTTTTAACATTTTAGTGAAATATATAAATTTTGCTATTGTGTATTATTAATCGTTTCATTGATACATAAAACAGTTTTCAAAAATCCTTTAATGAAAGAAATGAAATTTTTTTTCTGAAATGAGTATACATTTAGAATAGAATTCAAAGAATAAATATCCTTTGAAAAATCAAAATAATTTAATTTAATTTACTAATCAGAATTACATTTTTTAGATATCTGACATACATTTACGAGAAAATATGTTATGCATACTTACATTAGTTCAAAGTGTGATCATCAATTCATCAGCATCCTTAGACAAGATAATTTCTTTTCTTAAAATCAATTAAAATTTGTGAAGTTCAAAATTATATTAAATAATCTTATTTTTAACAAATAGTGATGTATTGTTAAATAAAGTAAACATTCTTTTTTTTGAAAAAATGTAAAGTTTAAATATTGGATTTGGTATGTTGTAGTACTAATAGATGAGACATACCATTTTTCTTAGTTCATTATTTATTTTAATATTTTTACATGATTTTATATGGTTCCTAAGTTTCGATTCTATTATTTTCTCTCTTGATTTTCCAAACGATTTTATTTTTAAAGGAAAAAAGAATTATCTTCAAAACTTGTATTTAAAAATGCATCTTCCAAATGTTGTGTATAGTTTCTTCACAACTGTAAAAAATATTTCTTTATTTTGTCTTCAAAATGAAATTTTTTTGGCTGTAAAATAAATCCTAATAAAGAATTTCTTCTGTCTTGTCTCGTGTTTTAGAATATACATTCACATGAAATAGTAAATCAATTAGGGGTAAATCCATTTGCAGAGAATTAAAAAAAAACTTTATTTTTTGAAGATAATGATGTCAAAGTTGAATTCTTTTGAACCCCCCCTTAAGAGGACCCTCGAAATGAGGATGGTATACTTCCGACATCGTGATTGGATGTCGACATCCTGGAGGGTAGAAGAAAAAAGGTCTAGTTCCTCCCATTGGTAATGGGCCGTACTTCCTTGGGGAAGGGTTGTACCGAAGCCGGTGATGACTCTTAGGACTCAATCACAGTTCCCGACAATGTTGTTGTGGTGGCGTTCATTCAGTATTTTTTCCTTCGAGTGGGTCAGAGAGTAATGATATGACTAACATTCTTTTGAAGTGCTGAATTCGCAGAAAGGACAGTACTTTGAATTCCTTATTTCACGCCAATGGAAAATTGATTCTATGCATGAAACCTAGCCTACCGCCCATTTTTAAATCTGTAAAAGAATAAAATAATTCAATTATACCAAGACCTAGATGAGAAATTACATTTCCTCAGGTAATTTCTGTTCACCTAAACAGTACGCTCAAATGGACATTCAAAATTTTTGAAAATCATTTCAATCTGTTAATCATCTCTAAACAAGGATATATTCTATTCTATTATAATTATTCTTGCTGTTTAACGTAATCAGTGAATCCAACGTATAGTTATTGAATTATTGGCCAGACGTATTTCGAAAATTTCAGACAATATGAATTCTTAAATATCGTTTCCCAACTTTTCTATAATCTCTGATCAAATTTACCTTTGCTGAATAAATTCACTCCCTATCCAAAGCTCCCATTTTTATTAAATATTATGCTCTTCTCTAAAGTAATGAAGCATAACTTAAAGATTAAAGCGGATTAATAACACATTGCACACACGCATACAATTTTGTCGCGAGTACTGAATAACGAATTCTAATTTAGAACAAAGGAAATATTTCTGAAACGAAATTTTCATCGGTATTTCTGTCTGCGTTTCGCTGGTTCATTCAGACAAGTTTGAATGTTGTTATTCGTTTTGCTTGCGTAAGCAATATTCTCCTTTAATGAAATTCTATGCGATAGAAATTAAAATCGATTGATCCTCAGAGTATGTTTGCTGCCTATTCGGTTAAATACATTTCTATCAAAGCTAAGCGTCTTATGGAGGTATTTTTCATTACTTTAATTCCGTTGTAGTCAACGCTTTAAATAACAAAATGTGTAATCAGAAATATAAAAAAAAGAATTTTCTTAAAATTGAAAATGAATTCAATGCTAAGCGCGAATGAACTAAATATTCTAAATAAAGGCAAATAAAATAAGAACTAAATAAATTCTAAAAGAGAAAAGTTATTTAGAATATTTTAAAGCATTTAAATATTCACCAGCTCAGAAGTTCATGAAACCGAAATCAAATTAGCACAGCAGATTGCAAATGATTTTATCTTTAACTGAAAATCAACATTCAAAATCTGAATTCATTATATTAATCGCTTGAACTATTTTTTTTTATTTTGAGAAGGGGACCTGTATCAATGAAATGAGCATGTGATTCTAATTTTTAATAAATATCTTGTAAAAAAGATATTATGGTATAAATATTTTAGGAAAATTGTTTATTTGAATGTTCGTATCCGTAATGGTTTCAAAGAATTCCCATTAATTAAATAAATCAGGAAAATATTCTATAGTTCAAAATACATTTGCAGATAGACAAATTACAGTATTTTGAAATATTTATAATATGTCGTCAACTTTTATTTTTTTTTTGTCTATAATGCGTTTACGATGACTACCAAGATCAAAAATAGAGTAATTAAACGGATCAAACAAATAACGTGTTACAATAATAAATCTATTTAAAGCAATTTTTCTAGATATAATTTAAATATCCGAAAGGTATATTTTCTCAATGCTTCCTGAAGATGTTTGTATCTGCATTTGTGAGGAAAAGCAATGCTTGTAAAAAATCATTTCATGAAATTTAGTATTCATTTTAACAGCAAAGAAAGTGATATCGTGATGTACTATCAATAGAGGACATAACTCATGTAGAGAATATACACTGGTGTGCGAAACAAGCAACAATGTAAATTTTAAGCAGATAGCCATGAAACTGCAGAAAAAGAGTTCTTGCGATTAGTACAATGAACACGTAATTTGGGAGAAAGATCATGCCCATGCAAATATCAGGAACGAAACGTCACAGGTGACGTGAGAGTACGCCATACGCGTGCGGTTGCGCACGCAGCTCAGGACTACAATAAAAGGAAGGACGGAAACGCAATTAAACACATTCCCCCTAAATGTTAGTGAGTGTTTTCATGAAATATGACTAAAAGAAATCACTTTAACGATTTTACCCGTGGAAGAAAGTTCGGAAAGTTGGAGGAGGGGTGTAGTGTGACCAGTGTGGCTGAAGAGCTCAAAATCAACAAAATTGTAATTTCGCACGCTTGGAATGCCTTCCAAACCATAGATACAGCTGTTAAAAAGGTTGGTGGTGGCCGCCCCAGGAAAACAACTGCAGTAGATGATCGATATATCATCCTGTAGAGGAAAAGAGCCCTAAACCAGTCAGCAAGCGCTGTTGCTCAGCAACTGTGTACAGCAAAGGGGCGACAAGTGTCGCGGTTTACTGAGTCCAGACGCTTTCACAAAGGGGACCTATTTGCCTGTCGTTCTGAACGCTATATCCCTTTGAAAGTTGGTCATCGGCTGAACCGTTTAAAGTGATGTAAGGAGCACAAAAACTGGACATCTCATCAATGGAGCCGTGTCCTCTTTACGGATGAGAGTCGTTTTAGTGCTACAAGCTATTCTCGGCACCAGTTGATTTGGAGAGAGGTCGAAACATGATTTCATCCCAGTAACATCACTGAAAGAGACCCTTACGGTGGTAATGGAGTTGTCTTCTGGGGAGGCATTATGCTAAACTGGAGAACTGAGCTTCAAGTTTTCGACGGAGGTTCTGTAACCGAAGATCGCTACTGTAAGGAGGTGATCCTTCTCCACGTGCGTCTATTCTGAGGTGCCGTTGGAGAAGGTTTCGTCTTATAGATGTTAATGCATGGCCACATCGGACTCCTGCTGTTCAGCAGCTACTGGAAAGATATCACTCAAATGGATTGTCCAGCTTGCTCTTCTGATTTAAATCCATAAGAGCATGTGTGGGAAGCTTTGAGAAGACGCCTTGCGGCACAATTACATCCTCCGTGAAATATCCAACAACTGAAATAGATGCTGATTGAAGAAGAGGCACTCTTGCCTCAAGAACTGTTGGAAAATCTAGATCTGAGTATGGGGAGACGTTGCGAAGCAACCATTGCAGTAAAGGGGGGGGCATATCCCATACTAAGGAACATCTGTTTGTTGCTCTTCCTCCTGGGTATGCAATTATGTCTAACGATACTAAGAGTTCAACAAATCCTTTTTTTATTTCATTATTGTATGCATTGTGTTCCTTTTTGCGCATTGATTTTTGCACTATGTCTTCGTCATCCTTTAAGTACAAACTCCCGCCTTTCATTTCTGAATTTCATGTCTCTCAGAAGATTTCTCGGGGAGTTAGGGCAAAAAAAACACCTGTTGCTTAAGTTTTGCACAACAGTGTAGAATGAACAAAAGGTTATGGCGGTTGTACAAGACCATTATCGCTTCCAATTATGTTATAAAAGTTGAACATTTTTTTTATTTTTTTATTCCCCGAGTGGAGAGTAATTGTAACAAATCAAAAAAATTACCTCCTTGTGCAAATAGTCTTTTCGTAAGGGAGAATTATGAATATTTCAATAAATGCAGAATGAAAACCAGATCAATGATTCCAAAAATAATGACAGACTGGGTAACTATTTCGCCACAAAAATGAAGCATCCAGACAGAATAAGAATTATGGGGTATCAACATTTTGATTCGAAATCCTTAAAATTTCCCTAGATTTTATACCAAGTAAAAAGACTAGCATAAAACATGAAAAAGATGAGTTCAGTCTAGTGGATTTTCACTTGAAGTGTTGACAGCACATTAAGCTCTCTACCTCTAGCTCTAACGCTTTCGCAATCTTTCTCTAGCTGCACTAAATGCCACAAATTAAGTATGTTGCTGCTGTTATAGAATAACGACTTGCTCCTTAACTGTTCACTTCTGATTTCTGAAAATGCTGCCTTTATATACATCTCGGCCGTGTTTTGCTAACTCTGCTTTGTGGTTGTTTTATGTGTGCGTATGTGTAGAAGTAAGTGCCTCAAGTCGTTATTTAATTTATTGAATTCTTGTATGGTACACCCCCGAAATCAACCACACACAAAATACATGACCAGTCAAAATCAACTAATGTTAATGTATAGTCAAGTGTCAGAAGCAAGCAGCTAGCCCAAGAAAACTTTTGAAGGACGAGGAAATGCCACCAGAAAGAAGATGAGCCTCCAATTACTTCTCATTAATGATGATCATGTAGAATTACAATTATGTAGAATTTACAACGGTAATTCGTTGTACCGAATCGTAGTTTGATGGTTCCAAAAATCAGTAGTAAAATCACTCTATAATTTATTTATTTTTTATTTTGTGTGCCAAATATCACTTAATTATTAATACTCTGCGCGTCTACTGTCTTCATTTAATTTTCAAATTTCATTTTTAATTATGTTTCAGAATAAAGACACCCCAATAAAAAAATTATTTAATATTGTTGCATCGCGCCTTATAAAATATTTTTTTAGTTAGCAACAAAACTATAAAAGTTATTATTGTAAAAATGTACTTAAAAGTATTTTTAAAAAATTTTCAAATAGAATTAAAAAAAGACACGAAAATAAAATGGATGTTAACTGTAGAAATTTTCTTTTTGGAAATTAAAGTAAAAAAAATGGTGAAAATGGCGTTTTTACTATGATTTTTCCGAAGTTATTGAAAAAGCTTTAAATTCTATATTAATTTTCCTAAAATAAAAAAAAAGATTTAATTTTTACTCTTTTTTAATTTTTGAAATAAATCTTGCATACAGCTTAGATAACTAAAAAATGATTTAGATGATGAATAAAAATACCATGTAATATCTTCCAGGGAATAAATATTTATTGCCAGCTTATAAAGAAGAACAAAATGAAAGATATGAAAATCGAAAAGAATTCAAGAAATATCTTTAAAATTAATATTTTCTGCAATCGTGCGAGATTTAACGTCTGCAAACCAATTATCTCTAAAATATCTACTCGGATTCTGAAGCTTTTAAAAAGTCAGTATTCCTTTCGTTTAAGAAATGGGAAAATGTTGGGAAAGAGAAATAAATGGAAGGATATCGAGGAAAAAGAGACATAAAATTTTGTTTTCCTCTGGGGAAGAAATAATACAATTTTAACTTCAAAATAAAGTACTGCTCCTTAATAATCTTCCCCCAAAGACAATTCGGATCAAACTGTTGCCATTTAAGGAGATAAACTTCTGATTTCGAAGAGCTTTAGGAATCAGAAAAACTGTCAATACTTAGTTTTCGCCCTGAAGGTAACTAAAAATAGGCATCTTTCTCTCATTGATTGTCTTTCTTTATCTTATACTTTTATTCCTGTATCAACTTTCTGTAAATGAGTACATATTTTTCATTTTTATATCGAGGGGATAAAATATACTTTAAGTGAAGTTCCATTTGCTTAAGAAGAAATATATTTCTGGATTTTGAGAAAAACATTATTTATTAAACAAGCAATAATGAGCATTGACAACATATAAGCGTTATTTTCTATTAAAATGGCAATTTTCTGGAAGTATCCGTAATTTTACATTTGGCTTTTAAAAAGAGATGTAATGATGAATTCTGGCATTTCAAGGCCTAAGATTTCATTCACTAATTAACTGATATAAGCAGAGATATTACGATAAACTTAATAATATAAAATATTTGCTTAATTCTAAATTTGTAACACATGCTGAGAAAGGACAATTTTTTATAACTTTAAACTTAGGAATTTTTCCTTATTTCTGTAAAGATATACGATTTTGCAAAATAAAAATTTCTTGTAAGCTTTGGATACAAAACACAAAAAAAACAATGAAATGTTACTTAAATCTATTTTAAATAACAGGCAGGGACCAGGACAGCCAGGTTGATAGGGCATTGGCTTCGCATCCCTTGATTGCAAGTTCTAACTCACCAGCCGAATACTCTCTGCGTGGTGACGGGCGCACGTTAAAGCTGCCATGATCACAAAGTCCTCCATGTTGAGAATAATATCACTGGCAATAATGGGTCAGAGGTAATAGTTCTCTGTTCCAGATCTAAATTACGATCTGTGGATGAATGAATGAATATGCATGAATGAAGCTCATCCCATAAAAAAGGTTTTTGAGATGTGTGAGCTATAAGTTCAGACTTCTGCTCTCGGGTGCTCAGAGGTTATACCCTCAAAAGCTACTGTACCCCTCTTTCCGTTGTAAAGCGGAACACGAGAACAACGACAACAAAAAAGAAAAATAGATTTACTTAAAATTAGTTTTCATAAACTTAGGAAATTTAATTTGATGAAATTATTCCCCTTATTGAATTTTAAAATTTACGAAAACCATTTCCATCAGTATATTTGAAATATTTATATGGATAAACTTAACTCTTTAAATAAATTCTTATAAGATGTTCAATAATTACAAATCTTGTAAGAACGAAGATTTTTCAAAAATTTATGCCTATAAAACGACCAGAGATGGGGTTAAAACCCTTTTTAGAATACAATGGATCCGCAACTGATAATTGAATACTTATTAAATATAAACAAATGGTTAAGCATGTTTTTCTTTGCAGAAACACTATCATAGCTTGATTCCGAAGAATCGGCATATTTGACAAAGAACTATACAATATTAATTAACTCTATTTTTATATCAGTATAATGATTAATATGAATCCTTATTTGTCATATCCAGCAACATTTATTCCTAACAGAAACCAAATTCCCGATGTTTGATCCAATAAGAAGTAACTTTTAGAGTTAAGCACTTGTATTTCTTACAACACTATTTTTTTCTGAGTCCAACTCTTATTTTTTTCTCTCTCTCAGCAAATGCATTCCATTTTTCTGCGAAATTGTCAACTAGTCAGAAACATTTCACAATTGTTAAGTATTATGTGGATTTAGAGGGAAATTTATATAATGATCAATTGTCGGTGTGCAAAATTTACTTGATATAACTAATGCATATCTAAAATTACGTTAGATTCACATTCATTTCTTTTCAACATAACTTTACTTTTTATATCAACCCTGCACTTTAATACATAAAAACGGCATGGCTTTTGGGGTAATATCTTTTAATGGTATTTTAAAATATATTTATTTTCGAATGATTTTTTTCTCATAATTCTGAAAAAACTGTAGGGTAAATGAAGTGAACGAAACACTCAACTGAAAAAAATTTTTATTCAATTTTTAAAAACACGGTTTATTAAAAGCAAAAAAAAAATTACTTTTTTTTATCAGGAAATTTTTTTCAATACATCAATTTTTTACATACATCACAAACGAATTTTTTAAATATATATTTTTTTCTTTTTTGTTATATAATTCATTATTCATTAATATAAATATTTTAGGGCTTTCTCTTCAATTTTGTTCAAATTCGATGCTAGATGGTGCCTCGAAAGTGACATAAAACTTAATTTGAACTGATAATAAGAGTTGCATTCAGATTAAGAAATAGATTCTAAAAATATTAAAATATTTGTCTTAAAAGGTACATTAACGATGCAAAATTTCAGAGATCAGAGAATGCCAAGAGAATCAAACCTATACTCCGAAACATCGGAACATGATAAAGTATTTGACGGGATTCAAACCAGATGAGCATTGAATTCTTATGGCATGATTGAACCTGCGTTTAAACTCTGTAAGTAACACGTCACGCGACCAACAGAAAGAATGCTTGCTTAAAAACATTGTCATATTAAAAATGCACCTTCATTATTTTGTAATATGTATGGGCACCAGATATAAATAAACAGGAAAAATAAATAATTATGTTTGTTTAATCGTCTGGTAGATCTTAAAATATTCTAGTTAATTACACTCAATGTTACAGATTTGTATTTAAAAATAATTTTGAAAATTTATTAGAAGTCACAGTAAAAATATCAGCATCATTAAATAATTAGTTATAAAAGAGTGAAAATGGTTTTTGCCGAGTAATATATTCTGAAATGTTTGATGAAAAATGTTGAATTTCAATAAATCTTAGATTTATTAAAGTATTTAAAGCATCGTTCTTAATGAACACCTGCTACGAAAGAAGTAATTGTGGACAAATCTGGAAACTCGAGTTCAATAGTCTGCTTTTCACAGCGTTTTAAACAATTTTAGCAAATTACTATTTATCGAAAGATACTGCTATAAATTAAATTATACTTCAATTTTTTAAGTACAGATATGAAATAAGCCATTTTAAATAAAAATTGCAAAAACATCTCCCATTTCTTTTTGAATACGCTAATATTTTTCTCATTTGTTTGAAATATATTTAAGTTATAGGAATGCAAGACATCCACAGTGATGAATCACACATGGCATTCACGACATTCGCAATGATTTCATCTCGATCACATGATTTTTCGAATAATGATTGCATCATGGATCGTTGAGGCTAGAGAATACGAAAAAGTTTCTAAACTTTGAAATAAATTTCGAAGCCCTGAAATAAATATATTTCTAATAGATGAATATCTATGAAAGGTTCGTTGTAAATGAAAGGCTACACTTCTACGGCGTTTTAATCATCAAACATACATTGCAGTTAATAGTTTGAATATAAACTGTAAAACGATATGGAAGTAGCTACTGGGAAACTATTGATTATCCAGTCATAAAATGCGACGGAATTGTCTACATATACTGGGGTAGTTATAATTTTGAGAGGTATTTTCCCTTTTTTGAAGTCTTGTGCTAAAATTTTGGATTGCTGAATAGAATAAAATGAATAGGTAAAACAGAATGGAAATTTTTTAAATAGAATAAGAAGTTACTATTCATTAAGACCAGATGTTTACAGAGAAAAAAGCCAATACAGCGCTTTTTCAAAAATCAACCTGCTTTAGTAAATAAATTGTTTTATAAAATATTGGTTTAAATTGTTATACAAATTATTATTTTTGCGATGTTTATTAATAAATATTTTCAAAATTGTTGATCAAAAATATAATCATTTACGATTTTAATTGTTTGTTTACTTTTTGTAAATTCTTCGCATCTCTCTATTTCGAATGCGTTCATCATTTCTTTTACGATGTGATGTAAATTACGATGTGAATTTCTCCACAGTTTCAAAATAATATATCAGAACTATTTTTTTTTTACCGCCATGAAGGATTAAGGTATTTTGAATACCTATCAAAGCATGGTTGAGTACCTCTTTTTACAAAATTGCCAATTAAATCCACATTTCAGATTTAATTAAGAGTTTTACAATTTATTTTAAACTTTGATTTTAGGTACTTTGCGCATACATTTATTTGCTTATTACTAAGATTTATCATGACACAAATGATCGGTATTTATAAACATTTTAATTATAAAATGATCGTATTTAAACAAAAAGGATATTAACCAATTATACTTTATAGAATGTTAATATTATCCTAATATTTCATAAATTATAGAATTTGCATTTTTAGAAACTGATTTATTTGGTAATTAGCTAATAATATTTTTTTAATCGATCTGCTTGAAGCACTAGATTAATAGGAAATCCATCACTAAACTCATGTAGGAATTGTGTGCATATAAATCTTATTTTACTTAGTTGTAATTTTATTTTAAGATTTTTAATCACAGTAAATGAAGAATTTCCGACTATGCATATTAGGTCATTGCCTAAGGTCACGGAGCTGAAAGGTACCTGCGAGAAAATCAATTAAAAAATATTATTAGTTAATTGTCACATGAATAAATTTGTAAAAAAATACAAATTCTTTGAATTAAAAATATATGATTCAATCAAAACTTTACCAAACATAATTGGTCAGGTTCGAGTTATTTCCTATTTGTTTTATTAAATCCATTCGATTACTAAAATATTTATCAGCGTCGAAAGTATGAAATAGTTTATGAATAAACAAGGATGATTGACTCATATTTATAAATTAGCCGAATTCAAAGTCAAGATAGTTCCATAAATTTTTTTAAGCATGAAATGGCATCTGTTAACCAAAAGAACCAATTTCTGCTTGTCAGACGTTGTTTATTTACATGGTTAATAAATGGTGTAGTGGCTTTAGTTAGTTTCAAATCAATGCTTTTTTAATGAATTATTCCCATCTGTTGAATCGGGTAACATATTATAAGCTTTATTAAGTGATGATATAAAAAATAAAACAAAAAATACGAGCGACATGCTTGAAAGAAAATTGAAGAAAAGAGAAATATCCATGCCAAAATCTTAAAAGAAAACTTAATCGTGTTTCATTTCTTAGTCTTTTTTTTATCTTAATTAGTCTTCTTTTTTTATAAAGCTTTTGTAAACATAATTAAAGACAATAAATTGCCAATTTTTATATTGTCTACAAAACTACTGGCAAATTTCAAATATATGACAGTAACCAAATAGAATTAGGAGTAATATATAAAATTAACAAAAGCAATGACGGGAAGTTTTTTAAGGCTTAGCAATATCGTAAATGAATTAAATGCTGATAAATTCTATCAAGAAACTAACGTTAAACATATTAAAATTAAGAAATGTTGAATATGAAGTCTTCTGAATGCTATAAATTGTATTATTATAAATATGCCATGATATTAAACAGAATAAAAACATTATGGCTTTTCCCAATCAAAATATATTTACTCTAATAACCCATTTTTGCAAGTGTGTGTGTGTGTGTGTGTGTGTGTGTGTGTGTGTGTGTGTGTGTGTGTTTTAAGAGCCAGAAATACCAGATGATACTTTTATCACTTAAAGGGTCGGAATATGCAATTCGGAGAAAAAAAAATTTTTTTTTCAAATTTTGATTACAAATAAAGCTGAACAACAATATTGCAAATAAATACATTTTACGTCGTTTTAAAACGATAAAGCTGTGTTTTTTTTTAATTATATAAATTTATCAGTTTTAACATTTTTCTCTGAAATTTGTTGATATTTTTCTTTTCTAACTTTTAAAACTAGATTACAGAGACGTTTAATGTTTGAGTAGTTTAGAAGATGAATAAAAAAGTGGAATTATAATATCATGAAATTCGTAAAATAAATAAACCTGTTTGCATTTCTAACAATACTATGACGTAATCTTGACTAGGTTCCTTTAGAAAAGTTCATGTACACAATAAATAGAACAGGAATAAAGTAATTAAAATTACTGTTCTTTAAAAAGAAAGAAATGGTATAAAAATTTCAGATCAATGCCTTCATTACGTTAGATAAATTCGATTGTGTTCAAAGAAACAGGATCATTGAAAGTGGTCTTCAAACATTTTTTACTTGTCAAAATTTGAGGGTAAAAATTGTACTAAAAAAATTCTGCTCTGCAATTTCAAACATTGTGATAATGGTGGATTTTCAAAAAAAAAAAGTTGTGAAAATTAAATTGAAATTTAGCATTTTGTTTCAATTATCAGACCTAAATTACTGTTGCTCTCGCCAATCTTATTTTTTAATGCTTTTCCAGAATCAGCTGCATTTAATAAGACTTTTTTAAATTAAGTATTAAACCCTTTTTATAAAAAATTGTAAACATTTTAATTTTGGGAATTATGGAAAATTGTAAACATCGTTAAAATAGAAATTTTTTCGGTCCTCGAATTCTAATTGATAAAAAAAAAGTACTTATGAGCATATTTTTCAACAACGTTGCTTTTTTCAAAAAAAAAAGTCGAATTTTTTTAAAAGAATCCAAATAGTGATCTTAATTTTACAACAATTATTCTTTTCTAAATAACAGCACGTTTTTACTACTCATGTTTTTTTTTTATTTCTAATACCTTGCACTACTACTTTGGATTTGTTTAGTATTATTATTATTCATTTATTCCTGATTTCGTCAAACTACTTCTAGTTATATAATTAATTGTATTTGTCCTTTTGGTATCAACAACTTTTTAATTCAAACTTTTTCTTTGAAATCAATAGTTTTATATTTAACAACAATACAATATTATTACAAATTACCACGTTATCTCGTCTGCTTTTATCGGATACATTACGCTTACAAACTTAGAGGGGTGTTTTTTTCTTTGGAGAGTTAGCTGGACATCTTAAGCAAATAAAATAACTCTTACAGA
This sequence comes from Argiope argentata, assembly GCA_026289955.1. Lineage (NCBI taxonomy): Eukaryota > Metazoa > Arthropoda > Arachnida > Araneae > Araneidae > Argiope > Argiope argentata. Next base: position 11,718,921 of record JAOUZG010005735.1, on the reverse strand, counting down.
TTTTTTATCATATTTAGTTATTTTTCATGACAATTTGACTGAACTAACAAAACTATATACATAGACGGCATTTTTTTGAAAATTGGAAGTAGATGCTCATGGAAAAAAGATGTTATATCAAGATACGCCTTAAAATTAACATTATTGCCTTGAAAAGAATTGTCGGAAATTTTAGATTTCAATTTCGACAAGGCATATGTATCCAAATACAAGACTTTTGTGAGTATTTGGCATACAATCTATGCGAATTTATTTAAAAAAATCTTTTAAATATTTTTGTATTCGTTTTAAGAAAACACTCTCAAAAACCTTTTATTACCATTCGATATTTTAGAACAGACTTTAAATGCATTTTATACTAATAGACATATATCGTATTAAGATGAATAAAAATATATCTTGATACAAACTGATTTATACGATGGTATCAATATATATTGATACCATCGAACAAAAATTCATTTAGATTTAAATATAATTATTCTTCATACATTTTTTTATCTTTCGTCTATTGCTTTCAAACAATTTTATAGAAGATACTTTAACGAATGCTATTTAATAAAAGAATCAAAAATCTGCTTCTTCTATCTTTAAAATTATAGGGAAATTTTGATTTAAAAAAAAGGAAAATATTACAAATGAAATAATTTAACTAAAATGTGCACAAAAAATTATATGGAGCTTTTAAAATAGAAAAATGTATATTAAAATAATATATTTCGATTATAAAGTGAAGTACTAATTTTAACAGCTATTTAAATTTATGTATATAAAAATAATACTTACGAATTTATTTTGAATAGAATAAGCATAATACCTTCTTAGACATATATTTTAGCTAAATTAGAGAATATTACCACTGTTAAATGGAATGAAATTTTCTCTCACATACTTCTTTTCGTGCATTTTGGCTGTATTAAATATTGCCAATAATAAACACAAATTTCTGTTTTTGTTTTGTTTTAGAATTTTTTTTTCGTAATAAAGCATATAAATACTAACTAAGAGTTATTTTCGATAGAGAAAAATTATAGAAATAAGAATAAAAGCAATTAAATGTTATTTATAAGATTTTAATGAATTTTGTTTTTCATGGGAGAGAGTTTTTAAAAAATCGTCTGCCACGTGAACAATATTTAACAATAACTTTATGTATGTGTCTCAATTTCATCGTTTGTATTTTTGTTCGTGATGTGTTTTAAAATTCGTCACATAATGTGGAATAAATTATTGTTTTGTTCACAGAATGTGGTTTTATCAAGCTTAGCAAGCTTTCTTTTTTATAGAATCCAACCTAAATCTTCAGCATTTGAGAACAGATTTGTGCAAGTTATTTTTGGTGAAACTTTAAGTAAGAATTTTTTCATTTTCCTATAATAAAAAGCAGTAGATTTTATACATTTAATATTTATTTGAAAAAGAAAAATTGGTATTTAATCCAGCAATCTCAATTTTTAACTTTTTTTAAAAAGATTTCTGTCAGTGCAATCATTTAATATTTATTGATTTTTTGTCATTTGAAATACAGTAATAAATATAAGCATTTTCTTTTCTAAAACAGCTCCACTTCCAATTTTTCATTTGTTCGAAGAATACATAATTACCCAGTAAAGTATAAATCTTTTTATTCCATTAATCTTGATTTTTAAACTAACAGAATACAGCTTTCGTGTTTCTAACACCTCACTTCTGTTCCATCAAAAAAATTCTAGATTTCCCTTATGAATAACAAAAATCGTGATTAATGCTGAAATTTTTTTCTGCATCGTTAAGAATAAAATGTTTCTGGTGTAAAATATCGGATATAATTACAACTTTAAGATATCTGCATGCATTGGATATTGTAAGACTTTTTTTTTTTTTGAAAAATTGATTCGATGTGAAATAAGAATTCCAGAATTTCTAATCTTAAAACATCCACTAAAACCAAAGATTTGCTTTCTGAAGTAAATTTTATGTTTAATCAAAATCAAAAGTATATTAAGTAAACAAATTACAGCAGATTTTTCCGGATGAATTCATATTTAAAGTGATCTAAGATTTTAACAATTTTAAGAAGTTATTTCATTGTAATAATGTATTTAGTTAAATTTCCTCGGTTATTTTAATTCACACAAACACTCAATAAATAAAAATAAAATAAAATTTGACAGGTTTCAGTTAGTTTAAAACATTTTTTTAAGTTTTCTGCAACGAAAATATTATTTTCCTTCTTAAATACATGTGAAATGTAAATAAAATGAATGTACAGTGAAAAAAAACAGTTACATAAAATGTAAATTTTAATGAATTAATTTCTTAAATAATGGGAGATGCTCGTTATGATATAAATTTAACACGGGTCCGAATATTTTATTCTTAATTTAGGATCTATTCATTCAGACACTTTTTTAATGTCCAGACAAGATATATCCATGATATTTGCTTGAAATATGAATAAAACAACCCATATCTTTAATTTTATGTTAGCATACATTCGTGGGAATTACTCTAATTGTGTCAAACGAAAAATATTGCATGTATATGGTTCAGAACCAAGTCAAAAACTCTACAGAAGTGTGTATTTATCAAAAGAAATTGTTAGTCTTGTGATGTTTAAAAATGGTTATGTATATTATTATATTAGGATGCACGGTATTGCCAATTGCTTAAATTAATTTACATTACTCAAAAGAAAACTTAGAAATTGTTGATGGCATCAATTACATATATCAACATTATTATATTGTCGGCATTACAATACAAATTAAATATTAAAATGTTTAATGATATTACAAACATTAAAATGTTGCCGAATAAAATAAGAAAAACTTATTTTAATCCGCATAAAAAGTCATTTTTCATTTAAACTAGCAATTTTTAACTGATTGTTAACAATGGTAAAAATCAAGTAGATATGCAAAGAAAAAATACTTTTACCCATATTTATTGAAATTTGAAATTTTTAAACGTTATCACAAGTAAAAGAAATCATTAACATTGAGCAAAAAATTAATGAATTCATTACCAATTATTTTTATTTATGACTTCATTTTCTTACCTGTATTCCAATTTCTAAAGCATGAAAACACTTTTCTACGAAAATACTCTCGCGAATATTATCTCCGTTCGAAAAGGAAAACTTTAAAAATACTTGATTTTAAAAGAAAAAATGCATGATTATATTTTAATCAACATGGTTATCTTTCACGAAAAAAATTGTATGTTATTATCTATTACGAAGTTTATATCTTCTCCAAATTCATATGACTGATTGTTCTATTTCAAGATTCATCATAAAATAATCATTTATTTATTCAATGAAACCTGTGTATAACGATGCATTCTATAATAATTTTCAATTAATTAATTATTTCAAATTTTTAGTGACTCCGATAATATTTGCATCATTTTGCATGCTACTGTTAATAAGTTACCAAAATGCCTGAAACGAAAATCGCTTTAAATGTCTTACAGGGCAAATTGATCAACCAAGAACTATCACATTTGGTATTACTTCCTGGGCAGTAAATATTAATAAAAGAAAGATTTTTTAAATTTTAATCAGATTATTAATTTAAAATTTATCGAAACTTTTCTACAATAATTTCGAATAATATTATGGCCACAAAATAATTACAATAAATTTTAAAATATATTTTACAAAATTAAAGTAGTTTCATTAAAATGAATCTGAATGTAATGGCCTAACGTTTAAATTAATAACAACAGTATAAAAAATTTACCTTATCAACACAAATTATCACATTCAAAATATTTTTTAAATTTTTGCAATTTAACTTTTTGTTAAAAATTATAAGTATATATGGTGTTTAAATTCAAAAAATTTTCATATATTGTTCAATATTTTATTTCTTGCATCTGTTTTTAAATTTTTTTATCATGTGACAGTATGATGTTGTTTTGGTTAAGAAGTTTTGACTTCTTCAAACTTTACAGGCAAAAAAATATTTTTATCCGCTTTTAGCAGTATTACATTATTATTATGTACGCTTATTTTACAGCAGATGCCTTTTTAAAAGGTGACTTGCTTTTACCAGCATTGCTTTATTATTACGTATGCTTTTTGACAACAGAGGCGTTTTCAAAATGTTGTCGAAGAACTAGGACATCATAGCTGTTATTTCATCTTAAAATCGATCGAGTTCCAAAAAATTGCTTTCCAGCTAGAAAATTTGAAAATAAAAGTTTAAAAAAATCATCATTATATATTTAGAGAGAGGGGGATAGAGATCGATAGAGAAGTCTCGTGACCAGTTTAAATTGATTAATGACTTAAATTAATTAAGATAAATAATGATTTAAAAATAATAAAGTAATAAAGTTCTAATATTATGACTTAAAATTTATGATTGGATATTTCATTGTGTGTGTGTGTGTGTGTGTGTGTGTGTGTGTGTGTGTGTGTGTGT
>JAOUZG010005735.1:11659705-11692511 GCA_026289955.1 Argiope argentata | reverse complement strand
GTGCGTGTGTGTGTGTGTTAAAGATGGGGGGTGTATAGGAATGCAGGGTTTGAAGTGACGCGTGAAGGCAGGAATGCAAAAAGTGACACGGCAGAAAATATGCTTATTTACAAAATCAACATAAAATACAATACAGTATTCACAATAAATGTTAAAAATTGACACCACTAACAGTAAAACAAAAATAAGGTTCTGGTGGTCCAGAATTACTTGAATGTGAATTTTGTGGGGCGATAGATCAAGCGTAGTGACCAGTCCAACAACCACCCCTTTCGCCAGATTTATCCAAATGGAACTTCTTTTTAGGGTAAAATCCGAAGCGCCTCATTTATGAGATTCCTCCTGACACAATGGAGGATCTCATTGCACAACTATCTATTGCAACTGCAAGCCTGCGCAATGCGTGTGTGTGTCATTTTTTTAAATATAATTTACAACAGATTTGTAACATTTTTTAAATTAATCGTTTTTGAGGCGAAGAGGCAAAGTCACGGACAATTATATCAGCAACTCTTCCGGAAAATCTTTCAGATTAAAAATTGAGTTTAAAAATTTTCAAAATATAAGGGTCACAAGAAAGAACATCTTTAATTTGTACACACTTCCCTGAACATCCCCGTTTATCCCATTAAACTAGGCACGGTAAATGAAGTCTCGTAAATAAAGCAGGATAACTTTCATAAACAGCGAATAGATATTTTTTAATCTAAACGAAACATTGGCGTGACATTTCCTTTCTGTAAATGTTTGTAAACTTCATCGGGGAAAGAGAAGTAGTATCGTGGAATTAAATCTCATTCTCCTCGCCGAATAAACTGCACGCCCAAAAGAAGAAGGAAGGGAGAAAAAAACAGAGAGGGAAAAAAAGAGAAGTTTCTCTCTCAAGAAATATCCAAAAAGTTCCTCGCCTTCGGGTAATGTTTTTCTTTCTGTTTTCTCTGGGCGAAGTTAACTGTTTTTAGAGACTTTTTTATCCGCCCTTGATAACGCGACTTGAGAAACGTTCCCAAATAAATATGATAACAGACGGGAAATTCGAATTTCTTTGTGTGAATGTTGACTCTCCTTCCTGCTTTCTTCGGCCGTCATACAAATAGAGAGAGAGCTAGTTTAAAAATTTCTGAATGGCGCATTTTTTAAATATTGCCAGAGCCTTTTAAATTAACCGTAATTCAACCGAAAGGTTCATCTTCGAATATAAAGTATTCATGAAGTTGCATTCTAACGCTCAACTGGAGCAGATGCGAACAGGTCGTAAATTAAATGATATAGAAAATACTCATGCGCAAATAACAGATGAATCGGTCATTTTAATGAGGGGTCATCTCCATTTTTTTATTGTCACTTTTTAGGGATTTTTTTAAAAGTATCGATTGATATATTACATATGAAAACGGGAGAAACTTCGATTATAAAAGCACTTAAAACTGGTTCTACTTCCAACTTGAAAATCATGTCATGACCTAAACTATCATACAATCCACCATGTGATGAACTGCCTAAATTCGATTAAATCCGCGAGAAATACAAACAAATAAAAAAAATGTTAGTTTCTATATACGGCTGCTTTAAAACTTCTTTCGATGCAAACTTCGTTAAAAAGAAAGTTTCTCAATTACAAAACAGCTGTTTCTCGTGAACAGAAACGTTAATGGACAGTGAACGATTATTATGAATTTCATTTCAGTAGTGAAGAATTAGATATGAAACCTAATATCTGTGGCAGCTGAGAGGAAAGATTTCTATTCTCGAAGAAACAAAACCAAAACGGTTTCACCCTCCCCCCACCAAAATAAATAAATAAATGAAATCTACGGTCGGAAATTTCAAGTTATCATGTGAGAGAATTATTATTTTTAAGTGATTATTTATCTTCATTAATTTAATTCACTAACCAGATTAAATCGATTCGAAGCTCGACTGATTTTAAGATTTAAAAAAACAGTAATTTCAACGAAAAGTTCACTATTATTGGTAGCTATTGTATATGTGGCAAAATCTAATGGAAGTAATACAGATTTATATTAAAATTGTATTCTAATATTTACAGTATTTTGAGAAAACAATTAATAAGAATGCGTTTAAATATCATTAAAGAATAAATACAAGCCGCGTTTTACAAAATTGCTTTAATTAAAACTGAAAGAGAATTCCAAAGAAGGAAAAAAACCGATAATCTGATCGTGAGATTAATTATTTAAAAGTAAGAAATCGTAAACAAACTGGAAGATGACGTTGTAGCAATTGAAGGTCGCGATACGAACCTGTGACGCTAGGGCCAGTAGCCGAGTAACATAGCCACTATACCAAAAGTCGACTTCCGTATCGTAGATGTTATCTGGCTAAGGCTAACGGTACAGTACTCCCCCACCAGTGAGTCGGCAAAGAAACGAACGATTTTTTGAATTGCGCAAAGTATTATGGCGAGTTGCTGCTTGCTCGTCAAGCGGGTCTGACGATTTTGTTTGTATGTTTTGCTTTTTTAGCTTTTCGTAAAGTGAGTCTGACGATTTTTCTGCGGGTAGATGGCACCACGACTGTTGCGGAAGGTTGTGTTGCCAAGGTCACAAAAGTAGCGATTGAAGGTCGCGACACGAACTTGCAACTCTTGGGCCTGTAGCCGAGTAACATAACCACTATTCCAAAAGTCAACTTCGGTATCGAAGATGCTATCTGGCTTATAAGGATAACGCTACAACGTCATTTCATAGAAACGACAAACGAAAAGAAATTGATAGTAACTTTAATTAAATATCTCAAACAATACTGGCAAAACAAACCTCAAATGTCATGGGTCAAGGGACTCGCTATCTATCAATGAAAAAAAAAAGAATATTTTTTGCCTCCAAATTCCGGAGACACCAAAACCTCCTAACCAAAACACCATCAGGTTCTCACATGTTAAAAAATCTCTACTACAAGAAAAAGCAAGATATCAAAGAATTATATCTGCACGTATCAATCATCTGAAAATATTTCTATAATAAAGTAATAATTACGTCAGCCATACTTACAATATATAAAGTATCGAATCGCTATATCAGTAATTTCATAAAAATGCATGTTTTTGTAAGTTAAAGTGGATTTCATCTTCAACAAATCCACGTTCATTTTGAAAATAATCTTTGCATTGAGTCCCCCCCCCCTCCCATTGCATCTAGGGCAACTATCTCAAGAGTTAACACTCAAATAACGCTTTCAGAAATTTCCTTTTGATTAATTCACTGGATGGGTCGTTCTACTATAGACGATTTACTTTCGATCTTTATATAATTGAGGGTCAGCTGGTTTCGGACAGTAATGCCTCACGAACGTTTACAAACTCATTCTTTGGCTGTACTCTGTTTTTAAACTATATATGTTTTGATTCATTGTTTTTTTAGCAGAATTAATTAGTTGTGCATAAAACGGAATATGAGTTCCAGGGAAAGGGAACTAAGCTCAGCAATATTTTCTTTTCCTTTCTTTCTTTTGTAAAATCGTGTTTTTTCGGAGAAAATATTTAGATACAAAGCACATACAGATTAAAAACGAGTATTTTTCAATCTTAGCTACATATGAACTGAAAATTTAAATTTTAAAAAAAAAATCATTTAGTTTAGCATGCTATTCGAAACGACCTACTATATATCAGTATACATTTTACTGCTCAACTGTCATTACTTATATTTTTAAACTTACACTCAGCTTTAAAATGGTAAAATCGGGTTCAAGATGGCGCTATATAACATTGTCAGAATGAGAGCAAACAGTAAAAGGTTCTCTAGTTACTTATAAGAAAAGGTAAGAGCCGTTTCCACAATACGCGAATAAATTCTTGTAAATTTTTATATCTACAAGAATTGCTGATTTAAAGTTATATGATTTTCACTGAATCTCGGGATGTTTACCTTGGTTATGTTAGGTTGTTCTTGGGCTGGTGGTGCCATCTCTTGGGCACAAATAGTTATAAATAAAATTTGAATTCCCCCCCCCAACAGGAAAGATGCTTATATTGCTAAACTTAAAATGCAAAGCCTTATTTAAAGATAAAATTTTATACAAATCATTAGCCATTTCTGAGATACATGAAAATATATATATGCAAGAATTGCTCGTTTAAAGATATAAACAAAAGTATTTAGAAACTATTAATGAAATAATTTAAATCAGGGCTTTTTTTTTTTTTTTTTTTTTTTGCAATTTCATATGCTTAATATAGAGAAGGTATTTTAAACATTTTACATTTTCACCCAAAAGTTTTAATAAAAAGCAATGAACTATTTCTGAAATTATGTCTATCTGTCGGATTGTTCATGAATATGGTTATTAAAATATACAGTTAGATGGCTGATATTTTATATCCCAAAGAAAATCTATATTTTGTGCCATAATTGTAAATTTCTATCAAGCTTGTAACCAAAATCGTCAGTGGGTGATTTACAGTTTATGTTGATATGGATGCTATAACCTAAAAATGAATGAGCTAGATAAATGAAATTTGAAACTTATTAGACTTATAAATCAGTATCCGTTATAGGATATAATCCAATAACAAATTAATGTAATTGATCATCTGCTGATATGAATGTGATAACTCAAAAATTACTAGTTGGAGACTTAGCTACAACAATAACTATAAATTGTTTATCAATTTGTAATTTGGGGTTCAAACAATCAAATGACAGATAATCTGTCAATTCATTTTGCCATATAAGAAAATAAAGTCAAAAATGCAATTATATATATATATACAAATTTGACAGGAAAAGCAAAATTAATTATTTTCTTAATTTTTCTTAAAAAAACATATCATTAATGCTCTATTAGTAAACATATCATTAATGCTCTATTAGTAAAGAAAATAACACAACAGGAGAAAAAAATGCCATGAGAAAATACATGCCAGACCACAATCAAAACTTACATGGGGTTACTAAAATTGATAGATTTATTTGCGTTACATTATATTATTTGCGTTAACATTATAAACCGCCCATGATTTCAAAATAAGGTTTCGTTAAATTTTGTTTAAAAAAGCGACTGCAAATTTGTTTTAGAAGAATACAAGAAACACAGCATAAATGGATCAAGATCTTTATTTCCTTTCAAGATTACAGATTAAATGCAAAATTATTATGCTTCTTAAAAGCATTTACAATAGCTTTCACAAGTACATTCTCAAATAACTTTAAACACATTGCCTATTACATGTCATAATTCACACTTGCTGTTTAAATCAAAGGTCACTTTTGTACTATAATTATGGCAAAGGAATGTGAAAGGAAGCGTGACCTCATAAGACAGATAGTGGGAATTATAAGCATGCATCATAGCAGCAAAAGTGTCAGATTACAAAAGTATACAAAATTTGTCATATGTCTGAAATTTCATTTCTTGGATTGACAATTGAACAGAATTTTGCAATTAGACAACTATTTTATAAATTTCCAATTGTCAAAAACTGTGCCTATTATTTGTGTCTAAAATCAATGTAACTGTTATCCATCTCGCAGCAGATAATAAATAATGCAATTTTTGTTGGTAATAATTAATTTGAGATCATTAAGTTTTAATAACTACTTTAGATAAGGCAATTTTTGAAATTTTATTCTGTACTTTTTTACTAATAATGACCTCTAAATGTTATTTTAGAGTTGGTATCTCACCGCATTATCTAATTCCATACTGCTCGACATTATTCCAATAATGTCAAAATTGTATAACTAGGAAAAAAGTTCACACTTAGTTGGATTATACTATATTAAATGAATAAGCACATAAATGAAGGCTTAATTCATACACATGTGTAAATATTATAACATGATTATAAAATTGCTGATTATAAAATTATTATTAGATTAAATGATTATTTGATCAAACAAATATGTGACTTTTACTAATCTCTTTCTTTGCTTAGTCACAAAAGACACACAAGTAAAAGTTATATATATATATATATATATATATATATATATATATATATATATATAATTATATTTATATATATATGCATCATTAGTTGTTGTTGTTTTTCATCTGATCATCTGAATTATAATGTTTGACAAAGATAAACTTAAAATGGCAGATCACAAAATATTTTATTGCCAAGTTTATCAATTCTAGCAGTTATATTTCCTTAGATTACAAGTAATTGTGCAAACAAAACTGAAATCTGTCAAAATTTCTCATTTTAATTAGAACAGAGCGTTTTTCCTAGATCCTGCAAAATGGCACAATTAAATGAGAAAATGCAAATATAGAGTTGATATTGTAGAGAATAAAACTATATAATCATGCGAATTAACAGTTTAAAGAATAATTATCTATTTGGCTATTTTGTAATTTTTAACATTTTTTACTATACTATTATTTAGCTTTTTTAACAATTTAATAATTATGCAACCATACCAATATATGAAAAATAAAAATTTAATAGCTTATATGAAATTTATAATTTTATGACAATCAATAATACTTAAAATACCAATACAATACAAATAGCAAGTCAGAGTATTATAATAATTAAATAGTGCAAATGCAAAACATAATAAAAACTTCTACACTACACAAACACTTAAAGTAATGTCAATGAAGAAGATGGTTCAGTAATGAACTGAAATTACACAGAAATTCTAACACATCTATTCTACTCAGTAACATTTAAACAAAATATTCACAAAAATTTGTTTAAAAACTTGTATTCCAAAACCCATATAATAGTAACAATAATAATAATAATAACAAATAAAATTGTATAATTTAAAAATTGTGGATATTAACTCAAATTAATTAAAAAGAGTTTCTTTCCATGAGTATATGCTATGATTGAATTCTTATCAAAATATTTTAACACAAAGAGAAAACAAGAAAGAAAAAAATCAAAATAGTGTAATGGTATTTTCATAGGTTAGATAAATAATGGTATGTTACATATGTATGTTCTGCATGATCCAGATAAATATGAATAACTTTTCAATATTTGATTTAATTTAGACATATTCAGCTAATACTACTATAGAAACAATCAAATGCACTTTAAAATTACAGTTGCTTTTTAATTTAACATTTATAGGACTTTAGTATATCACTTTATATTAAACCTCAAAAATTAATTATGATACACAAATGTGTTTAAAATATGAACCATAGAGTGAAACAAAATATTCACATGATTCAAATTTACATACTCAATTCAAATTGAGATACCCAGATTTCTCAAAAGAATACAAGGAACTTTATTATGAGTAGATAATCAATTAAATGAGTAGTAAGAGCTCTAAAAATGCCAAAAACGATTGTTTATGGCAACATATATACACAACATATACTGATTAAAAAGTTATGTTCAATTAACCATTTTAGTCATTCCTATTCTTCAAAGAGAGAGCAATAAACTAGATGATAATTAATAATGATTAACTAACTAATGTTGATGATAACTAAATGTTGCATAACAAATAAAATAAGTAATAAAAAATGTGATAATAATATATTGTAAAAAAATTAACACTTTTAGCATTGTATATTTCCTCACTTACAAATTGAAGAAATGCTAAAAATTGTAATGGTAGTTTATGAGAATGACAAATCAATTAAAATAAAAAATAATGTAAAATTATCAGTGATAACGACGCCTGGTCTTTGAAGATTGGGAACGAGAAGATGGTCCTGGACTTTGATCATCAGGCACGGGCCAATTAGGTGCTGCAGCAACACGCTTAATCTCAGCTTTTTTATGGTGTGTAAAACTAGTCACAGTACGAGTACCAGAAGGCCCCTGTTAATATAAAAAAATAAAATAATCATTAATTTAAAAAAAATTCTTTATTACATGCAATATAATCAACTTTTTGATGAAAAGTTGACATAAGTGAATGCAGCATTACGCTAAACGAAGTAAGTTGGAGTGCCAATAGTTTTTTTAAAAAATTAGTTATAATAACTACCCCTTTTCAAGCAATACGAAAATTACTTTTCAATGGAGTTCATAATTTAGAATCATAAATGATGAAACAAAATTTGAATTTCTCAAAACAATTCATGCAGCAAATGGATCTTCACTCTATGCACCAGTCTAACAAACATGATAGACATTTGGTAATTCTGAAACCTTTGGTTTAAAAGTTCAGACCTTATCACTAGAACACATAATCTGCACTCAAGTAACAATCAGTTTATAATATAAACTGAATTAACTCCAAAACAAAGCATAGAAAGATATTTAGAAAGGAATAATAAATTTTCAAAAAAATTTGTTGTTGCAAACATTTTTAGTTTTTTTATTTATTTATTTATTTTTACTATTTAATATTTTCTGCTTTCTGGTCAGATATGTCTACTTCCTTTAATTTTTCATACGTGTTGCTTTAAGTGGCTAATTGGGATATGAAAGCTCAATTTTTTTTAAACCAAATTTTTTACACATATTTGTGATACAAATATTGATGAGATGACAAATGTTGATTTGCAATGCCATCCATTAAGGATTTCAGTCTCATACTTACTATTAACTAGTTTTCATAAAACAAAAATTCCATTAATTTAGTTGCAAATTAAACAGTTTATAAGGTTGTCTCACAAATTATAGAGCATCTAAAACATGAACTTTGCATGCCCCCTTCACATAATCGTTCAACAATGCCATAATTCTTCTCATAAGCAACTTTCTGAAATTAACTTTTACAGAATGAAAGATACTAAGGTCCAGTGGCAGAAATACAATTATGAAACTTGCAGAGAAAAACACAATATTGATTTTTTTAAAAAAAAAATCATGGCTTTGCAGTCTTTTCTATCACAAATGTCTTGGAATTGACAGTTCCATCAACATTAACCAAAAACTAAACTTTAATTCTCATTTAGTTCTCTTTCCTCCTCCGCCAAAAGCATTTTTCATTTCTTTAGAAAAGCCTAAATTGTAAATCAGAAAATAACTCTGTAACATCTGTATTGTAAATGTTGGATGGAGAGTACTTATTAATCAAGTAGGGCAACTTTTCTTCCAAATCTTTTAATACAATTTCATCATTTAGATTCAACTTTTCTTTACAAATTTGCTTTTGGTCAATTTTATCTCTCCTTAATTGGTTGACCATGTTAAAAAAGTCTTTCACAAAGTGCTTTTCAACAAGTTGAAAGGAGCTTTCCCCCTCCCCTTAATCGGACCAAACAATGCCATTACATTAGGCCACATTCAAGAGCAAAAAGAAGAATGGTTTTCAATCACTTTCTTAACTTTAATGAATTTTCATCATATTTTGCACATATTTCTTGTAAAATTCCTGTTTTTTTGCATATAATGTAAAGCATTTTACTCAACAAAAAACTTTTTTTTTGACAATCCGTCATACTCCTAAATGTATCAAAATTCAAATGTTCTGCAAAACCAAATGTTGAATATACTTCACTTCTCTATGTTGTGGAGTGATAAGTGATAAGAAAGGAAATTCCAGTCCTATGCATGACATAATTGCAAGGACTTACACATTACTCTTTTGTTTTGGACAAAATGGATACACTAGCTTATTGAAATCAATTCAGTATTTTCTAACTTATACAAATAAAAAAAAATTTCAGCAATTGAAATAATTAGTTAATTAAGGGTTTATTTTTTATTAAATAGGGATTTTTGCTTTAATTTTACTCAAGAGAAAAAGAAAACTTCATTAAATCCTGAATATTAGTAAACAGGGTTTTGCTAATTGGGGGTTGACAGTGGGATGTAATAAATTCAATTTAGCTAATTTTTAAAAATTTGGGCTTAAAAGCAAATTTAATTGAACCCTAAAAAGTCATATCAGCATGTTTCTGGTGTCTTTTGGGTTATAATTGCCGTAACTCTTAAGCTTTGAAAACAAAGCAATTCAATAGAGAATCCCCATTCTCAGCATTTATAACCATTTTCTATATAATACTCATTTGATTTTGATGTTCTGACAAATAAAATTTTGTCATATTTCTTTCTAATAATCACTACATTATTTCCTAAAAATGATATCTGAAAAATGTAGGTAATGCTGTTTACTGAGCAATCCAGATGGTAATATTTCTTTCACAGTATAATGGGGTTACTTCTTCTTTTATCAATCTTGTCTATGTTTTGCTCTTGCATAAAATAAATATATTCTTGTTAAATAGCTCTCATAAATATACTCTTGTTACTGTTAAAAATGCCATAGCATCGTTTATTGAAGCTCTGAACATTTTAGATGTAGGAATCATACATCTAAAATGTTCAGAGCTTCCCCCACACAAGTCATGATCTTGACATCAGTATTGTTCAAATTTGTCCACTGAGATGAAAGAGAACAATTTCAAATGAAAGGTATGTTTCTTTTTATATCATTTCTGACCTGGACCCTACTCTTGTTCTCTAATGTTCAAAATGAATGTCAAAATGAAAATGGACACATCTGCTGAGTTGGCTAAGCAACAGGAAGTCTATAATAATTTTAAGTCTTTAATGGAAGATGATGCATGCTTGAGACTGAAATCTAACTTGAGTATGAATCAAAATTGATGTGTGATGTTTCATTATGAACTATATGCTCTTACATTCCATAGACTTGGAAAAATTATTAGTATTCAATGCCTATCTTATACTGGAGGTAAAACCAAGGTTAAACTAATACAATACATATTTATCTGGCCTCCTTTGCAAATTTTCTAAAATCTGCATGGAATGCTAAAAAAGTAAAATATCGAGATATTCCAAGCCTTCAGTTGGACAATTTCTTCTCATTTCAACAGGATTCAATCATATTCATCTCGAAAAATATGAAGTTGTTGCCACCATTTGACAGTCATACTTATTGCTTCATTTGTGTCAATAGATTTTCAAGTTGGCACAGAAGTTTTTCCTATATGAAAGATAAGACATATGTTGAAACATTTCTTAAAGTTTGGATTACAAGATTTGTTGTATCAGAAATCATAACTACAGATTGTAGTACATAATTTGAATCTGAAAAATATCAGGCATTTATCCAATTTTTAGGTTCACAGCGAATCCGAAGGACAAGTTATCATCAAGCTTCAAATGGCATGGAGGAGATTTCATCAGCAGTTGACAGATGCTATTAGATGCTACTGCTTTTTCACACCATGTTGGACAAATATTCTGCCAGTGATTATGCTAGATATCCAAGCTAGCCTCAAAGAAGCTTAAGTGTTTCTCCCACTGAACTACTATAATTTCTTCTGGATACTGTTATTCCTGTAAAACTAGACATGCAACTAACCGAGTCTCGCCTGAATTCATCCATCAATTCATGGCATTGACAGTTTGAAGTTATTTCCTGCTTCAAACCATGCAAAACCCAAGGTGTTTTAACTAAGATTTAGCTTTAACAACTCACATTTCTTTCTAGTGAGACTCAGTTCGTCAGCCCCTTAAACATCCCTAAGATGGGCCATACGAAGTTTTGTTGTAAACGGACTAAGACTTTACACTGGACATTCATGGACAAAAACGAACTATCATTGCAGAAAAGGTCAGGCCTGCTTACATTTTGAATGATCATCTTGACCAGCTGATGCTCTTCCATCTATTTATCTAGAGTATGAAACCAGGTACTGTTCTTTTAGCCAGGCCCAAGCTACAAATTGCCAAAGAAAGTAAGCGGAATTCTACATTATTTGGCGATTTTTCACTTGCATCTGGCAAACGGAAAAGCACCTTAAATCAGATATGGAAAAACAGTCAGATTTTGAATCACACCACACAGCGAGTCATAACGAATCTTCAATTTCACAGTAGAGTACTGCAGATACTGCTGTTTCATTACCCACTATGCAATCGGGCTAGCAAGAACTTAGTATTTCGGTACATTTCCAATAGCCAAAGAAATTTAGCAGAATTCTACATTATTTGGATATTTTTTTATTTAAAATCGCTGTAAGAAATTTGGCGGAATTCCACATAATTT
Organism: Argiope argentata; assembly: GCA_026289955.1. NCBI lineage: Eukaryota > Metazoa > Arthropoda > Arachnida > Araneae > Araneidae > Argiope > Argiope argentata. Next base: position 11,680,602 of record JAOUZG010005735.1, on the reverse strand, counting down.
GGCGATTCTTTGCTTGCGCCCGACCAACAACAACAAAAAAAAATCACAGCTCAAAAGAATTACTTCCACTTCTTCTGTCAATCTTTTTTATATTTTGTTCTTGTATAAAATAAATATACTCTTGTTCCTGTTAAAAATGTTGTTGCTTCATTTCTTGAAGCTCTGGACATTTTAAGAGGGGGAATAATGCAATACCCCCAGAAAAACACATTGTGAGTCATCTTTAAACCTCCAAATTCAATATAGACTAAGTTATGTCATATCATAGCTTTATTATTAACACTGCCATATTCCCTTTAACATGGCTGTATTTCCTTCAGGATACTAAAATAAATTATTAATTTAATATATGTAATAAAAAATTATTTAAAGATTTTTTCCCCCATTCATGCCATTTCAGATCATAGTTAATTTCCTGATAACAGTAATGAATTTACATACTATTTGTTTTAAAAGAAAAAATAAGTATTTTTGAAAAAAGCAAGAACTAATATTGAATAACAGATATTATGTCAATGTATCAATGACTTCATCTGCAAAAAGAAAATATTGTTTGAAATTTTAAGAAAAACAACAAAGTTATTTTTTAGTATAAAAGAAATAATAATTTTAATAAATATTTAAAAATTTTAAATAAAATACACATAAAGAGGTAAAGAATTTTTTTAACGAAATTTACTTATATAGGTTTGTTCCAGAACAGAATAGAATTAAAATTCAAAAAACAAATACTAATTGTTCTATTTCTAGTTTGTCACATATTGGAAACAAGTTCATCGGTAGCATAATATAAAAATTAGAAAAACAATTCTTTACTTCTAGATTTAAAAAAAAGAAGTGAAAAATATACATATTTTCTAAGTCTTGAAATTTACAGATAAATATTATACATTAGCTCAATTTCCTTCATATTTCAGAAATAGATTTAAAAAGCAACAGTAGTCAATTTTGATAAACACTTGATCATTTGAAATAAAACTATTATACTCACAGGATTAGTTGATCTTTCTGTTGTAGTAGACCTTTCTGAAGCAATTACTCCTTGTGCATTATGCACATATATACTAGTCTGAAAATAAAGTATAAAAATCAAATACTTACAAAAACAGGCTTTATAATTCTTTATCTTTAATATTATCCCATATATAGTAAAAAAATAATTGCATACATAGTCTTTCTAAATTAGAAAACTTTTAAATTACCATCGTTTAACATTTCTCCATAATTTAAAATATTTTCCAATAACAACTTATCAGGGTTGTGATCACTATCAAAAGTTAAATCCATTACACGGCAAGAAATTTGATTATGAATATCAGATGAATAAAGTGTAAGATATAAGATAGGTCAAGTTTTAAAGAAATTGTGTATGGAAATAGCAGAATTGAGAATTATGAAATGTGAATAAGTTAGACAATAAACGAAATCATTACTCAGAGCCATTGAATGGGTTGCTCCCTAAAGAATGTGGTGCAAATTAAAACCACCAAAGAATAAAGTAGGTAAAGTTAGAGAATCAAGGAATTGTTTTGCTTGATTAATATCAAAACCTTGTGGAGCATATAAATTAACAATGTTGAATTTGGTAATCTGGGACTGCTGAAAGTTCTAAGTTAAAATCTTCTCTAATATTGTTGGGAATCCTTCTTTTGGACATGTTGGCAGGAATGCCAATTAGATCACCACCTGATCTATTTTGTAAATGAGAATGGGAAAAAAATTAGTTCAAAAATGAAAAAAAAAAATTTTAGAAAGAAAAAAAAATCTCTTGAAAGTCAAAAGGAAGAGATAGAAATGGAAGGAATTAGAAGCTAAAGGTAGTTCCCTTTAATTCCTCTGCAATTCCATTGCACAGTGGTCATTTAAAAAGGCAATTAAAAAGATTATTAGAAACTTCTCTAATATTAGGGCTTTAAAAAGGGCAAAAAGCAAAAGGAATTTGAACCAATACAAGTGGCATACTGAACTAAAATTGTTGTAAAAAAGACTAACAAAAATTTAAGAAAAACTGATCCCAGTGGAATTATAGGATAGTAAAAAAATTTAAAGACACAGAAGAGAAAAGAAAAAGGACAAAAAAAAGGGAAATAAATGAGAGAGCCAAAAGCACCTGCATCCAATTTCATTGGAATAGCAGGTGCTTTGCAAGTCTTCTCTAAAACTTTTTTCTTTCTAGATGAAGAAAAGAATTTTGCCTCAGATTACTCATTGTGTTTAAATTAAGTGACAACATTTCTACCAATTTTTTTGAACATCTTGAGATAAACAGTTTATGACAATTTAATTTACCCTATAGCTTGTATGGCATGATGATTTTGAAAAACTAATAGCATTTCTATACTCATTGTAACACAGAAAAGAATTCATACTAGTGTCCAAAATTTCAATAGCTTTTTTCATTCTACAAAAAGTTAATTCATGGAATGAGGGGGGGGGTGAATAGAATTCAGACATTAGGAAACAAAGTAGAAAACGGCTTTAATGTCAGAATGTCAATTATATAAAATAATGTCAGGATAAGAAGAGCATCTAACAGATGTCCCTCTGTAAGCGATATCTCCTTTAACTTAATAGTAGCATGACATCCTCTGTTTATTTTAAAAATAATATTATCCAGCAATTCTTGAGACAAATACCCATTTCTCAGTGATATATGTATTAACTATCAGCTTGTCTCTGAAGGATATGATCATACTACTAGGCATCCTAAATATAATTAGTAAGATTTAAATCTGGAAAGAAACCAGATCAATCTTTTATATAAATATTCCTACTTTTTGGTTCTTGAACAGCAGTAGATTTGTGTGGTCATACACTATTGTTCATAAATGCAAGAACAGGACTTGCTCATAAATTCAAGCAGATATACAAGGGGGTGAGCAACTTCATCACAGCAATGATCTATTACCAATGAATCTGTCAAAAATATATGACTTTATTTTTCCATTTATCACTATGCCTCACCATAGAATCACATAATGACAATTCTAACGGCTTCTTTTTCCGATATTAGAGGTATGAAAACATGCCCCGAGTTCTTGCATTCAATTTCATCAAGAATTGTTTATAAAATCAAAATGACTCTCATAACTAAGGGGGATATGTTTATATTGATTTTTTAAAAAAATCCTAATTTGTAACCTAATAAAAAGGGTACTGCTGGCAATAAAAGCAGAATTCTGAATATTGGGAGAATAAACTATTTTAATGCAAATATTATGCCACTGTAAACTGGAGCATCTTCTCTGGTTACCACATCAAATTCTTAACAATATTGCTCAGTTTAGTTTTCGTAATTTTTTGCAAGCACATTAAAATATTGGTCAAATGTAGGTGTTTTCCAAGCTATTATACTGACAAAATCTTTATAATAAAATATTTTCAAATAAGTGAACCAACACTACTGTGAATTTCCCATTTTTTGTCAAACTCCTCAAAATTGTAACTTTCCTCCAGTTTTTTAAAGGTTATATCTTGTGCAAAGGCATCCTGATGGTTTCTTAAAGCCATTTTGAAAGTATGATATTGCTTTTACTAGCAACGAATGTTTGGAAATATGATCTTCATTATTTTTAATTTCCTAACAAAGTGTATTTTGTTTGGCACTCTTATACTTCCTTTGATGTTGAGGTCCTGATATTTGCAAATGCCTTACTGTGGATTTGGCTTTTTATTGTAATGATCACAAGAGCATTATTCTATATTTTCACATCTATTTGATAAAAATTAAGTTTTACACACCAGTATACAAGATGTTTGTTTGAATTTGGATAGTCTAATAAGACATTCACAATGATTTTAAGGCATGCCAATTAAGTGGTTATATCGTCACATCATTACGACAAATCAGTCAGAAACAGCAAAACTAAAAATCGAATATTTCCTCTCATTCCATCATTTTTCTTCTACTATTGCATGCAATAGTTATAAATTTTTATAGCACTAGATACTTTTTAAATGTAAGTGGAAAGATGAAAATAGTGAGTGCATCTAGAAGGGATATACATAATGTAGCAAGACAGTCACTAAGAGGATTGGAATGAAACAGGTGTAGATTCTCCTTAAATAATTTATTTAATCTAATGAGATGGGGAGGTATATGTCATGAAGTGCCACCATATAACTGATGTGAAATTGAAAAAATAGATTCAATGTCTTCAGGAACTAATCAGAATTGCAAAATCTACGAAATGATTCGGCTGGAGATTCTAGACTCAATCTAATTTGGATTATTTTTTTAATTCCTGTAATACAGTGTTGGATTTTAATACCATAGAGCACTCACTCTCTAATTAATGACATGCAAAAATGTTGAGTGTTTAATGTAATTGTAATCAGATAACCTCAAACTTCTCAGTAAAATTATTTCTGTTTATCATCAATAATAGAATTTCTGTGTAAAGAATTCATATTTATCATTGCACAGTGAAATGCAGTATTTCATGTTTTCTGTTATGCTAATTAATAATTCATAGTTTTTAGACATTTATTGTGTTTCTATTAATATTCTAAAATTATAAATATAATAGCAACCAAAACTGCAAAAACTTTTTGAGGTTTGAATGATTTAAAAAAAAATTACACTATTAATGATAAATGGCAAAGAACTGAATCATATTTTTAAATAATGTTGGCAAATTATCTGGGAACAAATACCAAATGGAAAGTTACAACTTAAGATGCATTAATGTTGTAGCATTTTCACTAAGAATCCTTTCTAAGGCATGAAAATTCATAGAATTTGTTGATATACATGTTGGCATCATAACATAGGGCTATTTGCTATCACTAAAATAATAAAATATAAAGCCAAACTTCATAAAATAAATTGTGTCAAATATAAACAGCAAATACGATTAAATTAACAAAATAAATATGATTAAATTTACAATTTTTTATAAAAAGGGTTTGAGATCTTAAAAATATTGTAGAGTTAAAGCATAAAAGATAACTAATATTTTGAAATCTACAGAAATATATCATCACTGCATATAAACTTGAATAGGTACTGTTATTTCATTGGTTCTTAGAATAAATCTTAGTTTTATTTTCTTATATAAGTGCTACTTTATCTTATTAAAACTATCATAACTCTTCTAATAGTACAAATATTTTTTTCTATTTTCTACCTAGAACTTAGTATTATGTTTTCTTTTAAATAAATAAACAATCCATTTCCTTATATTCAATGATACATTTTTTAAAACATTCCAATTTGAAAAATATTCAAATTTTAATAAGGTCTTTACTGTTTGCTACCCATGTATACAAGCTGAAATTATTCTTAAATAGTGAATTAGAATTTAGATTTATTAAAACATTTTATACCTGTTCACTAACTGTCTGCTTTATAACATTCTCACTGATCAACTCTCGTCTTTTACAAAACTTCTGGTGTTCAGAATTAAGTGCTTGACAGCGTGTACTACAATAACTTGTATTTAAACAGCACACAAAGGTAGCTGGCCTCTCACACACATTACACTGTAATGAAATAAATTATCAAAAGTAATTAGAATAATTTTTAATAATGACAATCACATAACTTTAAAAGATGATACTTTTATAATTATTACAAATTGCAAAGAATTAAACAGTAAAGAGTGAACTCAACTAATCTCAAAACTAATCTCTTATCAAAAACGAAAATGAAATGACAAAGCTCATAATTCTATATAAGAACATAAAAACTTATCCCATTCATAAGATATATAGACAAAGCTCATAATTCTATATAAGAACATGAAAACTTATCCCATTCATAAGATATATAAACTCAAAAAGTTCAGAATATTTGCTTCCAATAATACCTTCCTCGTAACTTTAAATGGAAGCACATTCAGCCTCAAAATATGTTCATAAAGCCTTTAAAATATATACAGATCTTAATCAACAAATTTCAAACTTGTATTAAAAATTTCTTCAGTTCATTAGCAAATATTACTTTTAAATTCGATATAAAGTGATCAATATGTAGAACAGGAATAAACATATAAATTTCATACAAGCTGCCTATGACAGTCAGCAAGTTTGTGGTATTGATGGTTAGTAAAATTTTTAACTAAAGATTGTATAAAGCTTGCTGGTCTTTGGCTGACTCAGTTAAGAAATTTTAAGCTTCAAATTTTGACAGATATACAAAACATACTATTTTAAAAGCTGACACCATTTTGTTCACTATGCTGTACATAACCTTAATTTCCTAAAATCTTACCTGACATTTTGATTTAAAACAGAATTTATTAAACCTTATCTAATAAACAAACCATTTGGGTAAAACAATTTTAAAAAATTTTAACCTGAAAAAAAAATTTGTGTTATATTTCTGACAGTTATGAAGGGAAAAATTTTTATTTCATTTTTATTTTTAATTAAAATTTCAAAAAAATCCTTTAAGGTGGAATTTTTATAAAAATTACCTTTTAATTTTGATATTTTCTACTTCATTTATGAAAGAATGATACTAAAAAACATCATATAATTTTTCATTATTAATTTTTTAATAATTAATTCTATATTGCTCTTAATTTTGTTTGAAATTCATTCGAGAACTTTGTGCATTATAATACTTTAGTTAAAATTAATTTCGATATAAAAAATAAAAGCATGAAGGTACTGTTATCCTAAACAAACTAGATAGAGTAACAAGTAAAGAAATAAATGAGAATAAATTTTAATAATAACTTTTAAGAGAAAGATATTGATTTTATAAAAGTACATCATCACATTCGAAATTAATTCAAGTTTGCTCTATTAAATTATATAACACAAAAAACTTTTAATTACTTACAAAATGTGATCTTTTATATTCACTTATGCTGCCAGGTGAAAGCAACGTTTGTGCAAGAATTAGTTGATTTTCAGTTTTTTCTTTTTCTACCTTCATGCTTTCAATTTCCTCCTTTAGACATTTGTTTTCTTCCTCCATACTTTTCGCCTTATTTTCAGCTTCCAGAACTTGCTGTTCTTTTTTTAATATAATGTCTTCTTTTTCCTTTATAGCAGTCAGATACTGAGTTCTCAGCATTTCTTCAATCCTTTTAGAACAGCCACTTTTTAAACTCCTTATTATAGTTTCTGTAAAGAAAGATACTTTTCAACAATGCTTCAATGTTCAAAGATTGCCAAACGATGTTGAACCAAACTCATTATTATTGTTTAAACTTAGAATAATATAAGTATTAGTAATGAAAAATATTTTTATTCTAAAAGTGGGCACTTCAGCTAGTGAAATATGTGCTTATAAACATAAAGCTAAAATATCATTAGCATTCTTCAAAGACGTGCAAAATAACTTCTCCCTTTACTTTATCTCAAATTTATTTGCCAGAGGGAAATACAGTTGTGAAAATATAAACATGAACACTGATTTGGTGTTTGCAACTTAATTGTGAATCCTTAAAAGTGTTTATAAATGCAAACCATGTTGAATATATGGAAATTAACAATAGGTGAGTTTTATAAAGAAAATGGTTCCAATTAAATGCAAATAAAAAACAACCAATAAAATGTTGAATAAAGCCATATCAACATCATAATTTATATATAGCATTCTTATTAATTTAAAATTGGCTGATAACTTAAATAAATCACAAAAGTGATAACTTCAATAATTTTATTTTCATATAAAATATATAACAATTCATGATCAAATTCATATGATCTGTATTATAAAAGGAAAAATTAAAGTAATGTGTGTTTGATTATAAACCCAGTTTTTAATTAATTCCTTTTAATCATAGTTTCATTTAGTAAACCCTCCTTTGTTAAAAAATTATAAGCATCAAATTATGCATAAAGGATTTAATTTAAATTAAATACAATTAAAATTAATGGCAAATCAACTGGTTTCTTTGGGCAGCTAGCTTATGATATTGATAAAAACACTAGAGCAATGCATAGTTACTACAGCAAAGCAGATTTTTCTTTTTCTGTATTTAGTAAATAATAAAAGAGTTTAATACAATAACATATCACTAACATGTCATTAATACATTCATCAACAATATACTGCATCACAAATTAATTATCCAACATATACATACAGATCAAGAAAAACCATGCACTGTAACTGATTAAGAGCAAATAATATCACTAAATATAATGCTAAAATAGAAAAAAAAAATAAGTTCAATAAATTCAGACAGAAATATTTTAAAATTCATTTAATAACTGGCAAATTAAAAAAAAATTAAAATACTTAAAATTGCAGAAATTAATATTTAATAGGAATGTAAAATAGTTTACAAATAATATTTTAAAACTTCTAAGATTTTTTTTTTTTTAATTTTCCTCAGAAAAAAATTAAAATTGATAAAATTTCTGCAGCTGCTCTTTGCATTTAAAAAATCAACTAGACCAAATATTTCTGGAATATTTTAAACAAGATAGGGCTTACTAGCATTATTTGCAGCTTCAATATTTTTTTCTTCTTCCAAATGAATCTTTGCATTCAGATTCTCAATATCAGAGTTAAGTTTATTTATGGTATTGTCACGCTCTTGTATAACAAGTTTCTGATTGTTCATTTCTTTCTTCAGACATTCCATTTCAGTATTAATATCTGTCAACTCATTTTTACATTTTCTTAATTTAACACAAAGCCTAGATATGGTCCCAATGTAAGTATTACTCTTGGAAACACTAGCCCACAAATGGATAATCATAGCATCTGATATGTATCGTGCCTGTAAACAAAAATAAAACAAAATTAGAATTATTCAAAAAATGTAAAGATATTAAAACTTAAATCATAATTAAGATAATGCCCAAATCATTATGGAAAGAAATTCAAAATTTTTCAATTTTCTTTTCCATTTAATAGGTCAATTCAGTACCATTCAAAAATATTTTTACAGAATTATCCGAGGAGTTCTTTTCCAAATATGGTTAATAAAAAAAATAATAAAAATTCTAGCCATGCACACTTTTATACATATTTCTATTTAAATTATCATTTCCCAAATTTACTTTTTCTTTTTGACTTGAAATTGAATAAAGCACATAACTAATTGTGCTGACAAAAGATTCACAGGTATGCAGAACACAGCAGTCCAATATAACACATTGTGAGGCCATACAATGTATCTAATATCTTATAGAAACTGGAAAAAGATTTATAGCTTTTAAATATATTAATTTTCATCCTAAGATTGTGTTCCTTTAAACTGTGCTTAGGCAAACAATCTCAGCTGATGAGATGCAGGCATTATTTTTTTTTCCCTCCAATAACTGCCTAATTGTGTGAGCAAGTTATTGCCGATTTGGTGAAAAAAAATATTTCAACATTCATAGATGTCTTACTGGAACTAGTAATTGAATGTAACATAAAAATAATACAAAAGACAAATATAAAAGTCTTTTTGTTCTTGTTTTGAGGATAAAAGTGCATTATTCAATTAGCATATCAAAAGTTTAAACAAAATTTGTGGCTTCTTGTCACATTATTAATGGAAGCACAGAAACACCAGGAAAATCCTTCTTTTCTGATATCATCTTTGGTGAGAGCCTTTTTTATACTATCACATAAGTGAAACTTCTGTAGTGAATAAAATTTATAAGTTCATATCCATACTGTCATAATAAAATATTTTATTCAATATTTTACTTATTAAGAGCGATTTTTTAATAAAAATTTTATATACCCAAGAGCATTACAAAATATGTAAATTATTTGATGTGATATGGTCGAGTGAATTTTTTTCCATGCATTTTAACAAATTTTAAACATACCTTTTGAACCAATGATTTCAATTCAGGATTTCCTTCCAGAAGTACCGGCAGAATAACATCTGGATTGAAGGGTTCATCTATAACAAAAGCATAAGAATGCAATTACAAATTTTATATAATATAAAATTTAAGAAAAATATTTAGCAGTTCCTGTAAATTGAAAATGTCTTTTATACTGTTAAAAGTTAATAATCAATAATTTACTCCTAATTTTTAAATATATCACTAAACAACAATAAATTCACTATTTCAAAGGGAAAATATAACTTTATTTGTGTTTTGTACAGCAAGAATAAAATCAGCTAGTTTAAAAAAGCAAAAGCCCTAATGGAAGAGAAAACCACAATAATTTCACCTAATTATAAAAGCAAAATCCTTCACTAAATTACAATTTATTTAAGCAGTTTTGATATATAAATAGCTTTGATAATTTTTAAATAAAAAATGAAAGACCTTCTATAACATTTTGGCAGAAAGGTAAATATTTTAATTTTTTCCCATATACAGCTTATCACATACAAAAAAGAATCAAAAGTTCCACAAAACACATGTATATGTGCTAATTTTTTTATTACTTTGATGCAATAACCTATTAAATTAATTCAATGCATTTGACTTTCAGGATTAAGAGAATCACAATTATTGCAAAACTCCAAGTAAATTGTTTTAAGCAATTACAAGAAGCATTTGCAGAAGAGAATTTGTCAAATTTCTATCCAAACAAGACGAAAACAAAGGAAATGGTAAATTTTGAAATGTAATAATGCATATATAACTTTAAGGGAAAAAGTATTAACACTGTTTTAGAAACAAATGCAATAAATTCTAATAAAAATGCTCAGTCCTCTAATGAAAGACAGCGAAGAAATGATGACATATAAAATGTCAGGTAAAGACCTACACAATAATTTAACAAATTCTCTCATTTAACTTTAATTTGAACAAAAATGTAACAATGTTCAGTAAATTATATATTTGCATTCCATTTTTCGGTACTTTCTTTTATTGTCTGATATGAAATAGTTCTTTATTTTAAATAAAGTAGCTTTTATTTATTCTGATTTCAACAATTTTTTTAAGTGCAGGCAATGACTGTTTTAAGAATCAACTTTGTGCTGGAAATGAACCAATTAAACCAATAGTAAATTATTGAAATCATTAATCAATATTAAAAAGAATTACGTTTATCTATATTGTACATCATAAACATTTATAAGCATAATATGTTAATATTCATTAATGAAATTTGTTCTATTTTATAATTGCTATAAAATTTCTATATTATTTATACTAAAAAGTATTGTTTGATTAGATCAAATATTTTTTTAAAAAAAATATTCCAAATTAAATTACAATGATGATGAAACACTGCTAAAAAATTTTAAAAACTGTGCACATAATATTAATAAAAGTGAGAAACTTTTATTAATATTAAATAATAATAATTTTATTTATAAACATATAATAAAAGTGAGAAACAGCAATTGTTATCCATAAAAATTGATGTTGTCTTTACATTCATAATTGATTACTAACTTTATCATTTAATAAACAAAATTTTAAAAAGATATTATAAATTAACTAATTATGAGAATTAACACATAAAAATTCAATTCAATCAATACATAAAAATTTCATTTACATACTTTCTGTATTTCTTTCTTGCCCAATATAACTAACATCATTATCCACCTCAGTGGGGTTTTCTGTAAAATTAGCAAAGTTATCCATAATATTGTTTAATGATTCAATTTGAATGGAAGAATCATTTGAAGTATCATTTGCAGCAGCTGCAGGAAGAGTTCCACTGCTTTGGACAGTTTCTGTCCCTTCTAAGAATTCAGGATGTATAATCTTTTTTTTTATCAAATTTTTTTCAAATTAATTTATTTGAGACTTCAGGAATTAAACAAACTTTTATAAACACATGAAAGGATACTAGAAGTTGAAGCAGTAGATGGTAGGGATTCTAATGATGGAACCACAGTATTAACATCCCCTGTATTTAAATGATTTTCATCAGTGGAAAATGTCATATTAATACTAGTGACAACTGATGCATTAGAGTTCAAATTACCTAAAAAGAGTATAAGTAGTTTTACTTCATTTATTCTGGAAGCTCAATATTCTATCACACATAAATCTTAAAAGAATACATTCTTAATATATGCAATTGTTATTACTAAGAATAGATTAGCATATTTTTAAGCAGAAATAAAATAAAGACTTTTTGTAAAATATTATCTTACATTTACAAAAGCAGGAAAAAAAAGGTGAAAAAAATGAAATATTTTTTAATGATTTTAAGATTTCCTATACACATGCCTTCCTTATATGCAACATTTAAAAAAACATATCTAAAAATACTTTACTCACATTAATACCACATAAACAAATTTTAATCATAAATCAATAAAACCAGGATTTTAAATTTGATATTTAATTATTCTGTTAGCCTAATGCATCTAAATTCTCAATTATTATAAACTTTGTTTTAGGTTTACTTTAATTCAACTAATATTATTTTGTATATGCAAATTAAATTCTTATCAGCAAGAAGAGTCAAGAGCCATATCATATCCTTTCTTTAAGAAGTATTATATATGAAAAATTGTGAAGATATATTGAAATCATAGAAACAGCAGTGCTATTTTTCAGGTGATACAAACGCATTCTGATATTAAGAGAAAACTTGAAATAAAAATCAATTTAAAAGCTGAAAAGAAAGTTCTAAAATAAAATATCTCAGCAGAATTCTTAAAAATCTTGTTGACCCCCCCCCTCCCTTCTAAAAATGAACAGAAAAATTTATTACTTTAAGTCCAATATTTACAAAGTAAGAATTCGAATTTTTGTAAAATAAATTCATTAAAATGTTTTTACTAAACTATCCTTTTAATCATTTTCATAAATTGATGCCATAAAACAGTCCAATCTCCATAAAAAATAATTGCACCAATATCAAGAATACAAAACAATTTTAATAAAGTACATCAGCATATAATATTTCAGTAAATCATGTTATTGTGAATATTCTATATAGGACATTACAAAATCAACATAAGAAATAGAACATATATATATATATATATATATATAATTTAAACTTATTAATTTCCAAAGCTTTTTTTATCTTAATTTAGCCCATAGTAATATCATTTTAAAATATTCTCTTATTTCCTGATCCATTCCACTTGTTCTGGTTAATTAATTCAACAGAAGCTTTGTAAAATTGCTGAAGCAGCTAAATGTCGACTACTGTCCCACACTCCAAGGGTAAGAACAGAAATTAGCCAGCTTCACAAATTCCACTAAAAAATTCCTAGGATTCCCTTGCACTAGCTGTACAAGTGATTGACATGTGCCAAAAATCCCTCTTAAAATCTGAAGGCATAAATTCAGAGGAATAAAAATTTAATCAGATTTTTTATCATTCCATTTTGTGTCGTTTTGTGTTGTGTTTGTCTCTTTTGCTTGTACATATTTCCTGCTTCCCCTGATAGAGTAAAATGAACTTAAAAATCCAACCTGTCTTCTCCTTGATTTTGGCCAAGACTTTGCTATATGCTTTCAAGAAATAAATTTTATAAAATACAATAATACATTCTTCATCCTTAAAAAAATGTATCATACAGATTAAAAGGGAAAAAAACTGCATTTAATCATGATACTTACATTTTAAAAAGTACAAATTAAAGAAAACATTCTGCACAAGAATTATGCATTACAACCAGTTTTATCTGAATTTACTGAACAAACATAACTTATTAGTAAAGTTATTAAGAAAATCACTTAAGTCTTCAACAGAACAAATGCAATATTTATGGAAATGTAAACTAAAAAAATTTAACTATAATTTTATAGAAAAAATTTAAAAACTGTTCAAATTCTTTGTATAAATAAATATTATCTTAAAATCCACAGAAAATGGGGAGGGAAAAAAAGAGAAAAGAAATCCTCAACATCAATTTAATAGCAAATTTATAGTTACAAAAATAAATTTAAATTGGAATGTTCAATCTCTTTCAGATAACACTTAAGTAAAAAATGGGATTCATAAAAGAAATTGAGATTTTCCACTGAAATATATATACAACATTATTCCTCCTCTTTTTTATTAATATCTTACACCAATAAAATAAGTCATTACAGTAATAAAATAGATTCTCAAAGGTAATCTCATCTCTTTCGCCCTTTTTGCCATTGCCATATGTTTGTCTATTATATCCTATTAAAACATAATTTTAATCTCCAGTGTTTGAAGTTCAATTTTTATATGCTCATAATTTCCTAGTAAAATTTATTCAATAAAGAATCTCATACTCATTCCTTTACATGCTTCAAAATTAAGCTTATTTCACTTATTTAAAATTATGCCAATATTTTAGAATATCTTTTTTCTTTTAATCATGGTTGAGACACATTTTTATTGCCTTTATTATATTGATAATTAACTTCAGGACTATTGTACCAAAAATTAAAACATAAATAAATATAAAATATAATATAGATACATTATTATTATCCTAACTTTATGGAGAATTAAAATGCAAACAGTCATTTAAAAAAGAATTAAATACTGTTACCTGAATATAAATAACATTACAGAAAAAAATATGCAGCCTCCACTATACCAGGCACCCAAAAATAGTTCTATAGAATGACCTGATAATTTGGACAAATTTATTTCAAGTGAAAAAATATATAATCCATTCAGAAAAAAATCAAACTTTTATGGTAAATCAATAATTACAAAGAGTTGCTTTTAATATGATTTATCAGTTTCAAAATACTTTTTTTAAGGACACCAATAAAAATTAAAGCAAATGTACTTTTATATTTGTAACTATTAGTGAGTCTTGGGGAACGAAATTTAGGAATAAAAGTCTTTGGGAACATATCGAGAGAGTTAGGGCTGATGATTCAGATTTAATAATCCAGCAACTCTCGACTACCTGTTGTATGATTCAAGATTTGCTTATTAATTCGGTCAAAAGCAATCATTTTACTGCCATCTGATGAGTTTGCTGGTTATCAAATTTGTGTGAAATAAACATTTTTTTGTCGATGCCTAGTATTGCCATTTTAACATTAGATTTAACAGACCAGTCATTTTGACTGGTCGTGCAACTTCAATTCAAAATTCCTACTACATTAAACATTTGCTTTCCAAAATGATGTTATGACTTTTGTAGCTATAAATACAGAATACATTTTATGAACTTAATTTTACTTTATATAAGAAACAAATATATTTTTTGTTATAACTATTTATACCAGGTCTGATGAAATGACTGGTGAATGTTTCTATGAAGGAATCATGAGATCGTGGAAATAAAAATAGTGCCCATACGTCTTTTGTTCAATACTTTATTGTTATCGAGCCGGTTTAGATGATTACGGTGTCTTTAGGATTTTTTTACGAGTACTTAATCCAAGTGATCTCCAAACGTAATCATTCATCTTTACCCATACAGGTAAGAAGGTAAGAAACATTTATGTGTATTTGAATATATTCAAAAATATATTCTTTGGCAAGTAGCCTGCCTGCATATCGTCAGCCCCTGAAAATGTCAAAACGAATAAAAGTTTCTACATATTTAGAAAATGCAACCAGCATACCTCAGGATTATTCAGATGTGGAAAGTGAATTATATGATAGCGACGGTGAATTATTAGATACACAAATTGATCCACAAGGCAATGATGAAAACAGTGCTATTATCTTGAGTATGATGAAGAAGTTCCTGATGAAGACAATATAGATCAGTCAAGTGACAGCGATTGCAAAAATATTCCAAACAAACATACGATATGATACGGTGAAGTCTGGTTCCAGGAGGTGGCCACTTCAAGTGTTTTTCAATATTTTAGATTTAGTCGGAATAAATAGCTGGATATTATACAAAAACACAACAGGAGAAAATATCTCACGGAAAGACTTTCTGTTTTGATTAGCAGAAGAACTTGCTTCAGAATATCACACTTTAAGGACTAAACCATACGAAGCTGATATACCAACTACAGGTGGCAAGGTTTCTGTACACAAATGGTGTCAAATAGGATACTGCAATAACAGCAAGACTACAAATATTTGCAATAAATGCAAAAAAAAAGTCAATGAGGAAAGTGTACAAGTAACAAAATCTTCATATGTAGAAATTGTGAGCCTATAAAACATTAAATGTTTTGTTATTTGAAGATGTCCATAAATCCATTTTTGTATAAAAATTAATATTGTTAAACCCTTTTCACCATTTTTTAAGAATGAATAAAGACTGGAAATCACGATGAGCATTTTTTCTTATACACCAGTCATATTGACAGGCTATGATAGAAATAGATATATTTAAATGGCTGGTAAATCTAGTGTTAATAATGATTTGCCTGTTTTAAAACAGAATTGTCTCATATGTGAAGAATTGACATGAAAGCATATTTAGTTTTCTAGATTGTCTTTGTTGAATGTTTCAAGAGATACAAAAAATTCTTATTCTGAATAGTAAGGTTGACTAATTCTTCATATGTATGTTGCAATGCTTCAATAAAACAATTCTGTAATTTTAAACTAAATTTCTTTAAAACTCGTAGCATTTCCTTTTCAAAATGTAGAAAAGAATAATTTAACAATAATAATTAAGAGCGGTTAACAATTATTAAACAGTTACGAAAGAATAAACATGAAAAAATTCCAGTTTAGATTCAAAGATATTACCAAACTCATATTATAATGAGGTTGCATTATAGATCTTTAAAAGTTTGATCTCTTTTTCAACAGACAACGTAAGATACTAATTTACTAAAAATATAAATTTACTTACCTTCAACAGTTTTTGCTGTCATAGCATCGACGCTTGGAATAATTTCATCAACTGAATACTGACCTTTTATTCCAGAATAGAAGATTTATTTGACTTAGGTAAAAAAATAAATAGATAAAACAAAAGAATTAAAATGCAATTGTGTAAAATTTAATTCCTTTAAGATTTTATGCACAAGAACCAAGTATAACCATGCTGTGACAAATCTAAAATAAAAATTCTCAAAATACTTGCTATTTATATCAAGAGCTATGCAAAACATTCTTAAATAGAAGGTTTAAAAGTAATGAGGAAAATGATATATAGATTACAACATGCAGGACAAAAAGAATTTTAAAAAATTATAAATTTAGAAACATAAAATAACATGTCAAGATAAAGATTGCAAACAGAAAATCATGCAATTCATGCTCAAAAAAAGAAAGAACTTTTTTTAAAAAAATATTTGTTTCAGAATAACTGAATGAAAATACGGAAATTTATACTTAGCATAATGGCCATTTTTCTTTTTATCAAAAACTGTTCGGAATCTGAGACTGATTGTGAAATTTACAGTATACAGTGCAATGCGGGGTAAAATTTCAAAGTTTCCATCTAAATTTTATAGTAATATACCATAGCTCAATAAATTGAAACAACATTATTATTAATTGGATTTACCTGCTTTCTAGACTCCTTTCTCCCTTAACTGAACTTTGCAATATTAAGAATGGGCAGAATTATTATTCATAGGACACTACAAGATTCAGGATCAGAGTTGACAAAAGGTAATATAAGATTATAATTACTGACTGTGATTTAATTTGTATCAAGTGTAGAATAAATAGTATTACCTTCAATTGAAGCAGAAAATGAAACAAAGTAAAGTTTTCCAAATTTTGATACTGCTTCTGAATTGAGAAATTTTAACTGTTTTAAGCTTGATTGATTATTATAATTTTAAATCAGAAGTTCAAAATGCGGGAATTACTCAGCTGATAGGACCATATGATTGAGATGAAGAATTTAGACGGCAAATTATGAGTGAAGACATTTTTATTAAAAAATTTTAAAAATTAGAACATGTATTAGTTTATTGTATAAATTTTGGTTGTAATGATGACAGAAGCAACTTTTTCACCAAGAACTTGTTAAGGGAGTGTTTGAGATTCATTAAATACAGAAACTTCAAAAAGAAACTCTAACTTCGAAATTGCAATTTTTATACAGATAATTTCCTTTTTAATTTTCTGTTCTGAACAGTCTCTGGAAAATAAGGTGTAGACATATTTATATCTGAATTTTAATTAATAACATAAATCTCAGTAATGTCCATTTTTGTATAACTTATTTATTCAGTGCTCCTTATAATGAAGTATGATAACTATTGTTATATGCATATTATATCTACCACATAATTTTTTTTCTCATTTTTTACTGATTATATTTCAAAGTTTTCTTTAGCATTCAGTACAGGGTTTGTTAAATGCATACTTGCTCAAAATCAAAATTATGCTATTATATAACTCCACTTTGATTTAGTGTGCCATGTAAAAAAATGAGAATTTTCTGCATTCATGAATTATATCTATTATTGGTGAACATTATCTTTCTCAATCCTTAGGTTAATTTTGAATTACAAATTTTATGGTTTTAATTTTTTTATATATAATTCTTCTGTGTTAGCATATGTGAATGTATACCTCCTAAATGGCTGGACAAATTTTGATTAAATTTTATGTGTGTATTCAAGTGGATTCGAGAATGGTTCAGATTCACAAAAATTTTTATTAGAATTTTAATCAATTATAACTTAAGCAAAATTCTGGCGTTTTATTAAGATACGAAATTATTATCACACAAAAATGTATTTTATATCAAATTAAAGTTCAAAAAATTATCTTTTTAACAATATCAATTTTTTTAACCCTACAACTTAATTTTTATTTATAGTGAATTTTTAAATTTATTTCATGCAAAATAACAATTTAATCTGAACGAACATGGCAATAATTTATCTTATCAGTGTGTTGCTATCATGTTTACAAAAACTCTAAGAAAAAAATAAGTTATTTATTACTGCCAATTAAAACCAAAAAAATGTAATTTTCAACACATGATTCTATGAAATGAAATAAATAAAAATTATTTTTCCCCAAAAAGTAAATGCAAAATAAAGTTTTCTATAATTGTTCACAGTATCTATATTATTAATCAACTTCATGAAAGCAATCATGGTTCATGCAGAATTCAATTTGGAAATCTTTATTAATATGCATAAATATTGTTTAGTACTACAATTAAAATTGTCAAAATAAAATAAATATCTACATTTTATGTAATTTAAGTCAATAAATGCTCAGATGAATCACAAATTAAAAATGTTTTCATAGTCTCCTCTGTGAGTCATATTTAATAAATATTCTTGAGGCAATAATATTTTTTAAAGGAAAAGTTGCACTTAAATTAACTAAACCAATAATCAAAATTAACTGGTTTATGAAAATTTGAATCTTATTATTCTATTAAAAGCATACAATTTTAGACCTTTCCCTGAACTATTTCAGTAAAATATCAATTCCGGGATAATTAGTGTGAAGAATTTCCCCTCAGCTTATAATTAAATTAATATGTTTGTGCATATGTGTGCATTGGTGCTCTGCAGACGAAACCGTACGATCTGCAGCTACCCAACCTGGCACATATATCCTTTGGAATTTAAAAATGTATATGTTATAGATTTTTTTTTTTTTGAAATTTCCATTAATTAAAAATTAAAATACATTTT
Source organism: Argiope argentata (assembly GCA_026289955.1). Lineage (NCBI taxonomy): Eukaryota > Metazoa > Arthropoda > Arachnida > Araneae > Araneidae > Argiope > Argiope argentata. The sequence goes on along the minus strand of JAOUZG010005735.1, from coordinate 11,661,282 downwards.
GGCATTTTTTCATAATGAAATCCGAAAACATTGCAGCAAAAAACAATTTTTAAATGATGTTGAAGTTCTAAACAATATATGTATATATATTTTTAATTATATCAATATTTAAATTGAGTCAATAAATGCTGAGTAATTACGAATCTGAAATTTTTTCATTTATCCTCTGCTCTGATATGATTCCTTGGGACAAAAGGACTATCTAAAATTTAAACTATTTAATAAAATATTCTTGAGAATCTAATATCCTAAACAAAAAAGATTTGGACTTCAAAAAAGTAAATCAATCTCTAAAGCTGACTGACTTATATCACTATTCTGTACAAATGGGTGATATTAGATCACTTCATCGACCGTCTCAAAGAAACAATCACCTTCTAAGATTTCTCAAGAGTGATTGGCCTAGATTATGAAAATGTTGATTCTTCTGTTATTGTAATATTTGAAACTTAATAATTTGGTCATATTTGATCGCAAAAGATGTAAAATTTATTTATTTAAAAGTTGGAGAGTCAAAAAAAATTCCTAGAATATGATTCCTTGGGACAAAAGGACTATCTAAAATTTAAATTTCATAATTTACTGAAATATTATAAACCAAAAAAATTTAATTTTATTATTAACAGCATTTATATCCTTTTAAAAATAAAAATTAAAACTGAATTTTATGAATCCATGGAATTTTTGCCAAATAATTCTTTGAGATGTTAGAGAAAATTCTTATACTTTTTAAGTAATTCTCATTAATTATGACTTCTCATACCTTTTATTTAAAGACAAGCCAGGATTCAGTTTTTAAAAAAAGTCTTTTTTTATTAATTACAGTTTCCACTTTAATTTAAAAATAAAATTTAGTAGCACAGATGGAAAGAGAGAGATGAGTAGCACAATGAACAGAACATCTTAAGGCCTACATAGTAGTATAAGTGAATTGTATGACTATCACAATTTGAAGTTTAGAAATATTTTGCTCAAAAACTTTTTATGATACGAAGTTACATAAAATATTAATTGAACATTTTAGTGAGTATTAATAATGGTGAACCCATTAATTGCCAAAGGTGGTTAGTATTATTATATTTTATTATCATAATGATTGCATTGATTTAGCAGAATCAGCACAAGGTAATGCTTTATCTCCGATTCTTTTTGCTATATTTTTGTTTGATTTTCATGAAACTTTAGATGAAAATGGAGAACGCTTGATCTTTACTGATGATATTTTTTATCTATTGTTCAAATTGTTATCACAATAATATGGTGAAAAAATCATAATACGATGGATAATGTGAATAAGTAGTGCTACATTTCCTAATATCTCATACAACGGTTTTATTCTCTCTTGGAAACCACACTTAAAATACTCAGGATTCTTTTTTTTTTTCCAAAACAAATCAAAATGATACAAATATTTGAAATCTTAAAACAAAGGTGCTTCAAAAAATCAATGCATTAAAATAAATTGCTTTTAAAAATTATGGTCTCAGAACAAAACAACTTGTCGAGATTGCCAATAACAGTATATGTATATTTTTTAACTCCCATTCAATCTCCATCACAAAGAATAATTCTTTAGC
>JAOUZG010005735.1:11620484-11659695 GCA_026289955.1 Argiope argentata | reverse complement strand
TTTTTTAACTCCCATTCAATCTCCATCACAAAGAATAATTCTTTAGCTTGTGCATACAATTTATATTCAAAACACATTTCCTCCAAAAACTGTTTTAGTGTGGTCTCCAGGCAATTCCAGTATAAGCAGAATGAATATATAGACTTGCTAATTAGAAATATCACCGATCTGACCTTAAGATGGAATGGGTTGCAATAAAGGATATAATCGCTCAAATGAAAAATTAATTCTCTATTAAAACAAAGTTTAAACTTTCAAAACAGCATATATCAAGATGAACTTGGAAATATTCCAAGTATTCTAACTCTCATACTGTGGCTAAAAATAAAGAAAAGATATAGTAATTGCTCGCATTCTGACGTGAAGAATTAAAATGATAGGGTTTCTAAATAGATTTGGTCTTTATGAAAAACCTCACTGCATCACATACAAACAAGATAACTCCCAGGTACATATCATTCTTCAGTGCAGTAAATCGAGCCATCACAGATAAGTCTCGAGGCAAAACCTCGCTTTGAATCATCAAATTTTTTCATCATTTAAAATGTTTATATCTTCAATTTGAACTTCAAAGGCCCATTTGCGTATTATTATTCAGTCTTAAATGTTTTGATATCTACTAAATATAGTCATTGGCCTTTTTTATTTGTTTTACAGCTCTACATTCTATTCAGATCATTCCTCTTGCTCTTTCTTAATAGGATCTTAATTGATGATTTCTACTTTTTGGAATACACAGTCATGGTAGCAATTCTGGAGGACAGTACTTTTGTCAGAGAAATTTTTTCTGGAAACATATATCATTATTTTTTTATTCAATATTAGACTCTTCAACAACTGAAAGTTTTTACATTGCAAATCTTTGGTGCAATTTCTTAAGATCAAGCATTTCCTGTGCTGTTACTCAGAAATTAACTGGATCTTCAACCATTCAAATACTAGGGGACAAAAGCTGACAATAAGTCCCAAGAACTGAAATCATATCATGTATACAAATGACAAGGAGACGTGTCTTTAAATGTAGGCTCTTAAGTGTATGCCTTAACTATGCATGCCATATGATCGATTAATCATCAGTCTGTATTTGGCAAATGTTTTTTGATAGTTTTACTTTTTATTTATTTCTCAAATTAGAAGCAGAAATTAACACAAATAGTTAATTAAATTCTCAAAAAAAATCAAAATCTAAGATAAATTTTGTAACAGTGCATGTAATGAAAAATAGAAGAAAAATGTAGAACTTTTAAGTACTTTTTAAGCATCTGAATAAAATTAAGCATATTCAACATGCAAAGATTCATAAACCCATGCATTTTCTCAGTATAGGATTTGTTTTTTTTTTTTTTTTACTAAGCTATATTAAACTTCTCTTTCATTCTTTTTAAATTTTAACTTTTGACAAAAACAAATTTTCATATTTTTATCAAAATATTCTGATAAGATAAAGAAGTCAAAAATGTTTGTAATTTTGTTTAAAGGCTAAATTGAGCCTCATCACTAATTTAGAATGGCAGTATTATCTTTAACTAATAATTAATATAAGAATTGAAAACTTTATTATTAGCCAATTAAATAAATTCAATATTGTTTACAAACACTAAATATTTAAATTATATATATATGAACAAATTCACATAGGAATGTATGATTGGAAACAAAAAATTGACACTAAAGGGCATTGTTCATCAGAAATCTTGTTAATCATTTAGAGTTCTGACAGCATATGGAGAGCATAGATGCATATACTAATGTTAAAATGAAAAAAATACACAATGTGTATGGTGAAGTTGATGATAATGGAAGGCCTGCAGGTCAAGTGGTACCTGAACAAATATTTAGCAAATTGCAAAATATTTGGAAAATTTCATTGCAATCTCTGCAAATATATCATTTTTTTCAGTAGAAGACATGATACAGGGTGTGCATGAATGCCATATGCACGTCTCCAACCAGAAGATATTGCATTAAGTGGAAGAAATTGTTGGTACATGGGAACCATTGCCCATGATATTGCAACATCTTTATATGTATGTGACACAGATTAACCAAGGAGCAGTTATATCAACATCATTTGCAATAAGCCCAGTCTTACAACATGAGGACTATCTTCCAAGTATAAAATTGCCATGCTGGTACTTGAACAAACTTGGATGTTTTCAACTTTCATGCTTTTCATAGAAGAAACTTATTCCTCTCGTGAAGGGATCTTTAACAAATACAACACTCACATACCGAGCCACAATAACAATGTATGCAACTACATCCTGCCCAACAAGTTTTCAATGAATGCAAAGGTGGATATTAAAGTCAATTACTAAATTAGACTATACCTTTTAACAATCCTACTATTGCATTCATTATTAATATTGAAAGTATTGCATTTTTCTGATGATACTGTTGGAATTACTTAACAATGTTACAATGTCTGTTTGACATGCAGAGTGCTTCCAAGCCATTATTCAATGTCATTTCAGATTAAATGAACAGTATATTAGCACCTTGATGAGCTGGGCATGGTGAGCCCATTGCATAGACCACCATGATCACCTGTTTTATCAAGCCTGAATGTTCTTCCTATTAGGGCCCTCAAATTCATGGTCTACCCGTTGATCCTACAATAAACCTCCATCAAAACAGCAAACATAAGTGACATGCAAGGATTTTTTATAAGGGCTTGACAATCAATGTGTCCTTTGGGTCACAATTCTAAAACATGAATAACCATGCATAATAAAAACTTAAAGAAGCTATTATGAACAGAGCTTGAGTAAAATATCAATAAAGAAAAGCTTCCCCGCCCATTGTTGGATTTTCATCAGCTGCATTCAGTGTCAGGTTTGCATTTCTGGACAAACATTCCAACAGTACCAAGTTTGTGTTTCTGGCAATACATTCCTATGTGATTCTCTTTTGTTTCCAAGTTTTTGAACATTCTTCTTATAAAGAATTTTGAATCACCTTGTATATTATATAAGAGATATGAACTTCTCTAACCCATTCAGCAAAGTCAGGATTCATATTTTTATCCATCTAATCTGTATTTAAATATGAATTTTTAACTACTCATAGTTTTTAAAAAGTTCTCCATTTTATTTTGAATAAGCTCCAGTTTCTCAAATAATAAACCATTTTCAATAAACTGGGGTATGGTTCATTAAACCCTAATATACAGCTTTGCGTATTGAATGTTGCTAATCCTGTCAGAAAATTTTATTATATTCTTTCACCAGTTACAGAAATCTTACGCATGCTCATTAGCTGCAATTTGGAATTCAAATGGAAAAAGAAAAATTGGCTTACAAATCGAAACTGAAATGGTCTATACAAAAAAAAGAAAGCAAAAAAGGGACAAATTTTTACATTAAACAATTGCAAAAGGTATTACATCATTTTTAGAAGTTGTAATTACTATCTTTTATTCTTAAAATCTTAGCGATTGACATTTTTTAGATTAGGAAAAAATAACTAATAAATATATTATAGGAGTTCTCCAGCATTTCCCTAATTTTTATTGACAGTTTTTAAATCCCTGTTTTTCCCATTTTCCCCTGTTCTTCTAGGGCATGGGAAAACTAAATTTATTTCTTGCAAATTTTAATTACTAGATCAAGTACAATTTTTTATATAAATAAAAACCAAAAACTTTGGCAAGATTTAATTTAATAAATAATAATTTTCAAAAAGATGAAAGCATTAAAAAAAATTAAAGAAAAGAAAAGAAATTGCAGTCATTGGAATTTTATGCCTTCAAGTAAAAATTTCATCAAATTAGATTTTATGGAATTGACTAACATAATTATGCATTGCAATGAACTAAAATTAAAAATAGAAAAGTAAAAAATCTTTTATAAGTAGTTCAAGAGACAATACCAAATGACATATTATAAAGAAAAACAATAAACAGTGTAATGCATTAAAGAGGTTTCACTGTGAAACAAATAAAAACAGTAAAGTGTCATTTAGTGTCAATGTGCATAATCTTTGTCAATTCCATAAAGATAAAACATACTTTTACCAGGAATAACTAAAATCCTTCACCTTCCGAAACTGCAGAAATTAATGAAGTTTGAATGTTTTTCAAGTTGTAAGAAATTTGGCATAGTCTGTATTTTATATTGTTCTTTTGAAAAATTGTTCCAATTTATGAATATGCATAATGGGTTACTGCTGTAAAAAGAAGGGGCAGGGAAAAAGACATTAGGTATTTATCTTAGCATGCATTAATATCCTTTGATCTATCCCACCATGTATTCTTTCTTTTTTTAAAAAAAATTCCCTCTCAGTTTGTTTGTTTTTTCATTCATCTATTATACAAAAGTTTTATGAACATAAGTTTGATTAATCATATTAAAAATCTAGAGAAATAAAAAAAAGAAAGTTTTATTTACTCTTCAAGAAAATTCAGTACTATTTAAGAATTTTTTTTCACCCCTCCACAACTAAATACTTTTAAGGTGCACCTAAACTATTTCAAATATATAAACATTTCTTAAATGTTTTTCATAATGCATTTTGAGATTTATTTTTGCAAAGTTGAATTAAGGTGCTTATAATATAATAAAATGAAAATATTAATTTGTAGCTCTAAAGTTATTTTTATCTTACCTTTAAAAAATAGCAACTAAAAGAATGTCTAAGTGCTAAAAGCATAATTCATTACTAAAAAGAAACTCATACCTACAAATTTTTCAATTCCATCAGGATGATACGAATTTAGATGTATTTCTTTAAAACTCTCTAGAAAGAAATTCTGAAATATATAAGTCGTCCAAAAAACATTACTGTAGCTTTAATTCCATAAATACTGATTCTAGATATATATTTAAAATTATAAATAAATATATTTTTAAGAAATCAGGATAACCTCTTTAAGAAATACAAAATGTAACTTTTTATGTGGTTCCAGCATTAAAAAAAAAAACAACCTTACTGTGAAAAAATGTTATCTATATATTAATAAGATAGTATTTATACATAGCTTTTAAAAAGTTCCACAGTTGTAGAATGGAAAAATATTCAATGATTTATACGATTTATCAACATCTCTATTAAGAAAATAATTCATATCTGAGAATAGCATTTCAGAAGTATGCCAATTATAAAGAGAAACATTGATTTTTATAAAGAAAAAATGTTTCTAATCATTGCACATAAGCATTAAAATTTTATGTAAATAAAATTTTGAAGAGTAATTCGATATTTAATCCTTTACTACCCATCCTCACAAACAACTACCTTTGTCTGCATAAAACATAAACTTTATTTTGTAAAACCTGGATGCTATTCTTTTTAAACAGTACTACAAATATAAGTTTATAATAATAATTAAGCACTTGAATAAAAAATTAAACTGGAATGAGCTTAACATTCAATCAGTTTCAAAATTGCTAATCATGTTTCCCTGCAACAAAATAGTGTACTGCAGTTATCTTAATAATAATGTGAATAAGCAAAAAATAATTGCCTTCAAAATTTGGTTATCTGGAATTTGTTTGGTGAAATCATACATCATAGCACACACTGAATATAGTTTTTCATAATGAATGTCGATTTTGATCAATAATTCTTAATTGGTTGATAAATTTGTATTGAATAAAAGTATTCATTCCTAGTATTGCTGTAAGGTCTTGTATGAAAACGCATCTATCAGGCTAAACTGCATTCTATAGAAAGAAGAATGATCCTTCTTTTAAAATTTTGAATTCAATTAAGATAAATTTAGCTGACAATCTGCAGATTCTTTCTTTCTAAAGAATAAAGATAGATGTAATAATTCGTTAATGTTGTTATTGTCTATGACAGTGGCTTTAAAATGTTTGTAATATATAGACCCTTTATATATATTTATAGACTCTTCACAATCCTACAACCTCAGAAAGTTCTAGTTTTATTAAACAGGAAATGCATTTTTCAGACTAAAACAAGAATTTAATACTTAGACTGAAAATGAATTGTAATTTCATTAGCATTACAATTACACAAACTGTAAAACATTAATTTTTTTTAACTTCCTCATTATTGAATGTTATTAATGGTGTAGTCTTGTTGGACTACACCATTAATAACATTCCCTAATTCTACACTGTTTACATGCAAATTTGGATATTTAAATCTCATAATAACTTCTGTATATTTTTTCAGGCCCTTTATTTAGGGGCACATTACTACATAAATATGAACATGAGATAAAAATATTATTTGCATCTTGTGCTGTATCACATATATGTTTAAAAGTTTACTTATTCCCTAATATCTTTAATAAACCTATTCCTGTGAATGATTTCACACATAGAGCTGAAATTTTGCAGATAATTTAATTAGATAATTAATAATCGAATTTGCAGATAATTAATAATCGAAACTTTTTTAAGAACTAGAAATCTTTATATGACCACATAAAAAGTTAGATTTTGTGCTTTAAAAAAACCAATAGCCTATAATTCTAAATTAATTTCAAATATTCTGCAAGTTTTTATAAAACTTTATAAGTATCTAATATCAATATTTAAGAAATTAGAGCCATGGTAAATATTTTTTCAATCTTTAAGTCGACCAATAATATGAAAAAAAAAAAATATTACTTTCTATAGACCTGACAAAATATTAAGGAAGTGGATTTTCAAATAAAATTAAAACATAAATATTGAAACACACAAAGGAGAAATGAAATATATAAATCATGTATTAAAAATTCAATAAAATATTGCAGAATTGAATGCATCAAACTGATATGGACATATATCCGGAAATTTTATAGTAATAAAAAGTTTTAGTAGAGATTATTATCTGCTATCATTATTTTAATTTTTTGTAGTGAATTTCTAGCTACTTCAACAAAAAATATTTTCAAATTATATAACAAAGAAAAGGTACCAGCTATATATTCAAAATTAAATTTTATTTCAAAAACTTCACCAATATTTTTCAGTAATACAGAATATGTGTGTGTTATAAACACTGACAAAAAAGTTAGCAAACAACTAATTGAGATATTATATATATATATATGTTTGTTTTTGTTATTTTCCAGTTAAATAACATTAAATATATCCCTAAATATTTATAATTATAAACAATAATTATTCTTTTTTATCTCAAAAACAAAATCATTGCTCAACCCTATGTAATATACATTTATGTACAATGCTTCATTACCCATTTAAGAAGAAATTATGGCATCTTTTTTAAAAAATAAATAATAATAATAATAGTAGTAAAAGATTTTCAATACCTCACCTTTTAAAATGCATTCTACCATCTTATTTGGAACCACTAGCATATAACAAGAATTTACTATGATCAAAAACATATCAACTATCTTACTGACTTGTTAAAAACTCAATTCAACAATTTAATTCTGATATAGTTTAGAGATTAGAATGCCCATTAAATAGCAAATTTAAATTTAAGGACAACCAATTATATATATAATCTATTCTAAAACAATGTTTTTTGCAGGAAAAATTTTTATACTCACAATAAAATTAATAGAAAAAAGATTAAGCATCGTTAATTACTTAAACATTTGTATTTAAACAGAAATATTAACATGCATTATAAGAAGATAGCTCAGGAATAAAAAAAGGAGAAAAAGAAAAGAAAAGCATAAATAAAAAGCACATTGCAGAAAATATTAAAAGTATCAGTCTAATAAAATAAAAAACTCAGAAATTACCATTAGGATTTATTATGTCATTTGTCACACTGTTTTGGAAAGTTAAACTGTTCTGAAAAAGCATAAAATAAACATAAATATGCAATTACACTAAAAATATCATTGGTACATTCATCAAGTTTATTCCATACAAAAAAAAATTAGACTTTTTCTAAAATATATTATTTAAAATAAAAATTTCCTTTCATTATAAAATTTAAATTTTAATCTAAAATATATAGCTAGCTGATTTCTTTGGATTTAAAAATCAAGAATTCTTAATTAAATAAACAGCAATATTTTATATCTTCAAAATATATTTATATCTTCTTATATTTTCAAAAATGGAATATTGTATAGCCAAGAAATCAACCTGCGCCAATAGTAATTCTATATTGGATGACCATGGTGGATTTATTAAGAAAGGTTTCAGTGCCACAAGTAGTGAAATAAGAAAGTCACAAAAATTAACACAAAGATCAACCAAAAAGTATGATTAGAAAAATTTATGCAATATATCAAAATAAAATCATAGGGAAAAGCTTCATGGAGTTAAGTATAAAATTGGTGGAGATATTTGACATTATTATGATGAGTTAATTAAATGTAATGAGTTGATTAATTTTTGCTTTTTACTTCCATTTCATTTTTATAAAAGGATTTAAAAGAACAGAAATTACACTGCTAATGGTCATAATAAAAATAAAATTTGTGACTGATTTCATTGACATTATCTTACTACAGCTCTAATTAATATATCTTTAAAGGAAATATTGGTAACACAGTATTGTACTAAAATGTGCAAAACATACGAATATTGAAATTCAAATATTATACATTTGTTTAATTTTGAATAATTATTTTAAAGCAAATTGCATTCTAAAGTAATAAAAATTCTATACATTACCTCTGAATATCCCATTACTGTTGAAGTATTAATAAGATTAATTTCTGAATCTTCATCCACAATTCCTAAATAAATTTAAACAAAAATTATAATTATCAAATGCTCTTCAGCAAAATAAAACTAAAAAAAAAATAACATGAACTAAAACAGATTTTAAGATATGTTCTGCTATTGTTAGTGAGCAAAATTTAAGAAAATTTTCTGATTTTACTGTAATTCTGTTAAAAGGAAATTCCTAAACAAGAAATGTATACTCAGTAGTATAATCTAATACTCAAGGAATTAAAAAAGGTTTAGCAGGAAAAAGAAGGAGTTATGGATTAGTAACACCATTTAGTCATACTCAAGATAATAGTAATCAGCAATTCTTGACATAGAAGCTTCCATTTCTCAATCAGCATTTGTGTCACTTTATTTTTACCTAGAGGATACAATCATGCCTCTAGATATATCAAAGCATTTTAAACATGTTCAGTCTGATTTAAATCAGGCAATTGCTGGCCAAACTACTTGATAGATATTAATTTCACAATACAAGAATTAGAACAGCAAGAGACTTACGTCACATATCCTGGGAAATGTTACCAGCTGTTAGGGTTCAATATCTTCAACAAAATAGTAATATATTGATCATTTATTGTTATCATTTTTTCTGGCCATCTATCAATATTTCTAACAAATATATTTTTGTACTTTGAAAAGCTTTCAAACCACATGAATGAACATTCATGTCAATTCCAAACTTTTCGTCAATACTTGTTGAAATTACATCCTTTTTCTAGTTTAATGATAATTATATTTTTAATATAAACAGCCAGATGCTTTCTTGTAACTATTTTGAGCCTATATTACTTTTGCTTCCAGTGAATGCCTTAGAAATGAGCCATTCCTTCTATGTAAACCGCCTTGCATATGCAATTGACTGTTTTACTTGCTCTTGCTTGATAGAACGTCATGGTCCCTATATCTATATATATACATCTTCTGAAATGGCATTTCATTATTTTCCCAATTAGTTTGTTATGTTTTGCATGCTCATGCATAAAATGAAAATTTAATGCAAGTTATTCTATTCTTAAATTGTGTACAACTTGGAAGAATTAACAACACCATGATTCTCTTTTCTATCAAAATATCATAAAATCTGTTAATCTTCTTCTTTATTCTAAAATTATTTGTGGACAATTGCCCATAAGTGGCATTCTTTTGTTGTACAAAAATAACTCATTGTAATCTTAGGGTTTGGGATTTGTATGTTGAATTGAACAGTAACAATCAATATTTGCATTCATTTTAAAATTCATAGCAGTTAAATTAATCCAAAGATGGATAATGACTTTACTAACAACTTTAAACTCTGAGGTGAAAATAAAAACTATTTTATTCCAAAGAAAATGTTACTAAGAATTAGCAAAAATCTTTAATCCTCTGATGTAATTTTCATCTATATTTAATGTTTCTTCTTAAGAAAGTTATAGTCACAAAGGTACTAATTTTGAAGAACAAAAAATGTTCACATTTTTTTAATGAAATACAATTAATGACATGAGAAAATGAGACATAAGAAAATTCTTCTTATCACATTCTTAATGACAGTGATGATGGATTAATTATCTAATTTCTTTATTTAAAAATCTCAAATTCATTCTATTGTGAATTCTGTATTAAATTTAGTGCACTTTCAGTTCTTGGCATTGTGAAATTTCAACTCTTTCCCAAAACAAAACTAGTGTGTCTTCCAAGAATGTATACAAGTCTTACTGGAATCTATGATCAGGCAGTTGCTTTTATTGAGCAAGTATGATTCAAGATCATCAGCGTTTCATCTAAAATAAAACTGTTAAACTTAATTGAGAATCTAGGCTGGTTGTTTTCAGATGCAATATTGACTTTTCGCATACTATGTCAGGAAACTAGTTCATGTTGTAAAAGTTTTTTTAGATTCTTTTTAATCATTTGCAAATAACAACAATAAATAAATTCCTGTTTGCACTTTCTAAATTAAAACTCATTCAATCAACAAATCCATCTGAGTTGCAATAAAGCAATAATGTTGAATTTCTGCTTGCACTGTCTGAATTAAAACTTGTTCAATCCATGAACGATACTTGGTTTTGTTTATTATAAATCTAATAATTCGTTCAATGTGTGCCTGTGTACGTGGGTGCATGTTTGTGCATGTAGCATTAACAATATTGAGCAAGTACAAGGTATAATATAATTTCTGATTCTTTACCATGTGAATAACTTTACATTTTTTAAAAATGTTTTAATACAGGAAATAAATGGATAAGAACTAAAACTTTCTTTAAATAAAAATATCAAGAACCGATAAAAATTAAATTTTAAAAAAAATTTCAGATAATTACATCTGAACCATATAAAAATAAAACATTTGCATAATATAATTTAAATAGCCCAGTTGAAATATTTCATTTGTAAAATCAGGTTACAAAGTAATGTAAGGTTGTTGTTGTTTTTTTACATATATTTTCTTTTAAGGGTTTTTAAGGCATAAGTTTCTCAAAATTCTTAACAGAAGAGCTTCAAAGTTCATGTACAGATTCTTAAAAACATACATGCATGAAAAAATATAGCTTAGACTTTTCAGAAACATAATAGTAACAAATGAAATTATACGTTTGTCTTCAGAGAATTAAAAGTTTTGAATATTTTACCTTCTAACTTCATCTGAGCATTATTTCTGTTGGAGCTTTCTTCATTTGAAAGATCAATCATCTAACACATGCAAAAAAAAAAAAGGAAGAATTAAATTTTTTAATGAATTTCCAGAAGACAATAAAAAATTAAACTAAAATAATTTAATCCATTATCTATAATGTTGAGACTCAAAAAACTTTTCAAGTATGAATAAATGTTATCTTGTTGTTGTGATCTTGTACTCATATAAGATGTTGCTCTGAAGTTCTGGATTTTTTTATAACTATTTTAATTTATAAAATAAAGTTATTTTCTAACAAAAATTTAAAATTTCATTTATTTGAACTAGATCATCTGTACCTGCTAACTAAACAATAACATAAGCTGTAACTACCAATAATAAATTATGGTATACATTAAAGATAAGATAGTTTATAATGAATCATTGATCATGTACTACAATATTATTAAAATAGTAACCATCAAAAGAAGCCAAACATCAAAAAGGGGAATTTAGTAACATTTACACATTTTTCATCAAATGTGCCAATAATTGAGAAGGAAAAATATCCTTATCTGAAATAGGAGGGAACAATTAAGTCGTTAATCTAAATAAGTTCTTTAAAAGGCATCTTTTAATTGAAAATTCAGAAGAAATGACAAAAATAATAGTTGAACTATTAAAAGTAAACTGAAATAAAATAAAAAATCTTTAATAATAATTGATAACATTTGGGATTCTCTCTTTCTTTCTCCCTTTTAAAATTCCATGTTTTCTATTATGCATAAATTTTCTAGAAACATGAGTCTTCATAATTATTTTTTAACCCCTTTATTTAAATCTTTTGAAAAAAATATGTATATTTTTAGTAATCTATTTGAAAGTTACCTGTTTCTGATGATTGAAATATGCAATTCTTAAAAATACTTTTACATAAATTTTGAAGAAAAACAAAAGTTTAAAAAAAAAACGATGAAAAAAAATAATTAAATGTTTTCTGTCTTTTTTTTTATAATAAATATTTCAATGGAACAAAATGAAACAATAAATTATTCAACTGAATTTTTAACGTCATTTTATTCATGTGGATTCCCAACGTCAATTTTCTGAAGGTTGATATATTCATCAGGAGCATCAACCATTTTTGCAATGGTACTATAACAATGTCATCGAAGCCATATTTTTAACTTGAAGGATACTCAAAGGATAAGATAACATGCATATGCAATAAATTAAGATATAGTGGTTAATTTGCCATATTCTGGTTCAGACTATCAGTAAAAGTTTGATTTTTGTTAGTTGCCAATGACACTTCATTCCATTTATATACATAAAAAAAACTAGTGAAATAGAATATTTAATAAAAATTAATGATTTGCAATAAATTTTTCTGACTTTCTTATATTCCTTGATGATTCCTGATTTTCCTGGTTTGCTGGACACCCTGCATAACTAAAACAAATACTTTACCATAATTGAATTCTGCTTAAGTTTGAACAATTTTTGAGTTGAAATAAGTATCACATATTTCATATTTTGTATTGCCCCCTTATGCACATTATTGAAAAAGAAAGGCAAGGAAAAGATATTGAATTTATCTTAATATATTGTTACAAGCGGGCGAATGTTGCTGAAACGCGAAAAACCTTGGCGCCAGCCGAGTTGATTTGGTGAAAAGAATAGCCTGGTAGCCGCTGGATTTTTCATGAAGCTTCCATGTGTTTCCACATGCTCGCTTGGCTATATAAGGGACAAGTTGCCATAGCTATGGCAGTTAGTTGAGAGAAGCATCTTGCTTAACTAGAGGATTAGTGAACTGTGTTTATGTTTGCTGTTAACGTTGTATAATTGAGCTCGCTGCGATTTACTCTTTACTGTGCTATACAATAGCTGTTTTGAAGTCTGTTTTTATTGTGCATAAGGCTTACATATATGCTGTAAGTGACTGTTGACTGCTGGATTGTTTTTATCTGAAGTTTTACTTTATCAAATCATTCAGTAATAGCTGTAAATCATCCAGTAATAGCTTTATCAAATCATCCAGTAATAGCTGTAAATAAATTTGTACTGTCCTCAAATAAAGTCCATTCAATCCGAACCCGTTGCGCTAAAAATTTAACAGTATGCTGACACCTCTCAAAAAGTTTTCTTTGCACAAGAAAATTGAACACTTTTTAAGGGCTTCTCTTAAAAACTAAGCACATTTCATGATACGCTGGTTCAAATCTAAAAATAGCCAAATTTTGCTGGATTCAGCTTGTAATTAATAACATGAAAATACTGAAGCTTACCTCATTTAGTTTCTTTTGTGGCTTATAAGCTGTTTTGTGAGGATAAAATTTAAACTCTCCATATTTGCGGCTATATAAAGTAAGATATGTCAGCAATTCTGTCTTAGCTGATCTATAACGTTGAGATTTGATACCTGGATTTGTTGTACTGGTTAATCTTGACTTTTTATCTTTGGGATGACTCTCAGACAAATAATAACATTTACTGATAGGTATATTAGACCTAAAAGGATACAAATGGCAATCAAGAAATGAAATAAACCAGAATAAAAAGTATATACAATATACAATAATCAATTATACTGCAAATCCTAATCTGCAAAAAAAAATTAAGCATTGGGAATATGATATGACAAGGCATTTTAGATTAACATTCATTGCAAAATCTACAACTTTATTTTGATAACAAATACTAAATACAAAAACTTCCTAAAAATGCTAATTTAAAATTAGACATCAACACACAAGAATAGTAAATTCCTTTATAAAAAATGTCCATCTTCAATTTTATGTTTCTAAATATTAATTTTTATAAAGACAATATTTATAACAAATAAGTAAAATAATATTAAAACTATCAAAATATTCTTCAGAAAGCTGATTTTATAAATAAAATAAATTTGTCATTTAGAAATAAGAAATATCTGAAAGAGCAAAAATTAGAAAATTAATTTTCTATAGAAAATTAATTTTCTATTTACGATCCAATTAATTATGATCCAATTATGATTTCTGTTGAATTACATGGATCTTGGCTTTTCCAAATAAGCCAGTTTAGGCTAAATGATAAAAACTGAAATTAGAAGAAACCAATTCTACGATATTATGTACCAATCAATTCTTAAATGATTTTTCATTTTTATATGAAACTGATTACCATAATACGAATACTAATTTGAAAATTTAAAACCATCACAAATTGAAATCTGTGAAAGTATGTGTTATAAGTCAAAATACTTTCCAAGCTAACATAACACAACAAGTCTTTACAAGTTAATTATAAGTATAAAAAAATATTCAAGAATACATAGTCTACTAGAAAAATTTATACACTATTTTAAGTATTATATACATATATATATATATATATATC
This sequence comes from Argiope argentata, assembly GCA_026289955.1. Classification (NCBI taxonomy): domain Eukaryota; kingdom Metazoa; phylum Arthropoda; class Arachnida; order Araneae; family Araneidae; genus Argiope; species Argiope argentata. The sequence continues at coordinate 11,645,088 of JAOUZG010005735.1, read as the reverse complement.
ATTTAAATCTAAAAACTCATAAAAAAATTAATGCATTACAGAAATTGAAACTATTAAATAGATTTTCATAAAGAAAGAAGAGAGAAAGAAGAAAGAAATGAGATTTTCTATGAAGTACAAAGAATATTATAAAAACATTTTCTTGATGAATAACTGAATAGTTTTTTTAATTATTATATTAAAAACTGTTGATTAATTAAAAATTCACAAAATAATCTTCAGCAATGCTATTTCTATGAAATAAAAAAAAACATATTTTAAAACATTTTATTTATTTTCTTCCAAATTATAAGTTATGCTAACATACATTTTAACCTTTTTAATAAAGATTATTACTAGAATATGGAGAAAATTCACTTTCAATGGTTTTTATTTATCTATTTTTACTATCTAATTTTAAAAAATATCAGATAATTAAAAAAACTTTTAATGCCAAACAATGTTTTAAATAGGAATTCATTAGTGTGATATTACAATATTTATACATAAATCATGATTAAAAGTTGAATTTTTTTTCAAAGCAAATCTACAAACATGAATTGAATTAATGCAATCTCAAATTCAATAGGAACTGCCCTCACCCCCACCCCAAGAACCACATTCAACGAAAAAGACTAATCGACTCACACAGATATTTAAATGTATGTTTGAAGCATTCAGCTTGCAAAATAACAGCAGTACTTTTCAATATTAAATTTTTATTGCTTGTTAAAGGCAAACAGTCAAATTTTGAATCAATTTTTTAATTTGAGATTTTTCAATATAAATAAAGAAAATCTCATTTAATATATTTTTTTCCTCGTGTTTTGTTTACTTTAAATTCAGTTATTCAACAAATCTTAGGAACCACCATGTTTTTCAGAGAGCAAAAGGCACTTATAGCATAACTACTTACATCCATCAGCAGAATAGACTGTAGAGTACATATATTACAAAAATATAATTTTTAATTAATGAAAAATCAAAAATTAATGTAACCCTCCTGAAAACTTCATCCCCCCTTCTTGAATCTTTGTGAAATATCACAGTAATTATGAGGAAAATTTGAAATATATAAGTGTTTTTAAAATGTACAATTTTTTAAAAAAATTTCTGTTTTATTAATATAAGCAATGATGAGGTAGAAGAAAAGAAAAGCTTATGGATAGAATAGTATCACTATTAACAAAATATACAAAAATACACATAATAAAGAAAATTCTATAAGTACAATAGTTTCTAATTTCAAGTTCAGGATAAGAAATTCCATAAGACAATATTTCTAATTATTTTTTTACATATAATTTATTTTTAATTTAATCAATTATTTCTTGATTATTTTACGAAATAATTCATCACATAAAATAATGACAAATGCAATATGCCTCCTAATATTTTCAGCAATAGGAATAAACTAATTCTCATATATCATAAATTACATTGGTTTATAAGAAATGGAAATTATAATATGGGATTTTTTTTTTAGTATAACATTAATTCAAAGAATAAAAAGAAGCATTCAATACTTACTGCTCATGTTCTCCAAAAAATCTTACATGAGCAATACCCTTTACAACTTTTAAACACTAAAAAAGAAAAAAAAATACAATTAATTAGCATCTAGAGAAACATTACATTTTAGAAGAGCTGCATTCAAAATGAATTCTGTTTTTTTATCGTTTATTTCAAAAAAATAATTTTATGTTTTTAATATAGTCATTCAGAAGAAATATAATGTGATTTTGACTCGTATGAAATTCTCAAAAACATGAGTGCATTCAAACAATTCAGAAAGTTCAAAAATATGTTGAGATCCCAAATGAAATATTTTCAAGGTTGATCCAATGTTTTAATATTAGTCTTTTTCAAAGTAGTCCTCTACTTATACACAGCTTTCAAAGTTTCTTTCATTGCTAAAGAACTCTTTTTCCTTTCTTTCTTTCTTTTCTTTTAATTATTGAATTGAATATAAGATAACTTTTTATCATTATCATAGTAAGAAGTCTGGTGAATCTTCTTCAAACTCTTTTCAAAGTAGCTTTTAACTTATAGAACTAAAGTAAATTCAGGGTTAAATCTATAGAATAATAACCCACTGTGATATGCTTTAAAAAGTTTTGATATACATTTGAATGACCAAGCAACCTCTGAGTACTGTAAATGCAATCCATACTCAGCTCATCAATCAAAGACAAGGTACAATAGATAGTGCAATGTATCTGCAAAAACCAATAAAAGTTTATAAAATTAATTTTCACTGATGCTTAGATCTTCAACAATCTTATGGGCATGGCATTGATTTGATTTGTTCAAATCAAAACATTAATTTCTTCAAAATAAAGATATAAAGGTATCCAGCTTTAGAACCTTACTCATTGGGGTGATTTTATTGAAAATTTATTCTATTTTATTGAATTTTTGAAATTTTGGCCCCATTCACAGCACTAGGATCAAATAAACAATCCTTTCTAGAAACATGACGTAATATCCAAAATGTATTCAATATAAGTTTTCATCAAATTTATAAAAAATTTCAGACAGATTTATTGTTTTCCATTTTATTGTTATGAAAACAGTTATCAAACATAACTACAGAATAATAACAAAATTGAGTGATATCATTACAAATAAGTTCATAAATTAACATGCTAATATTCTAACTTAGAGTTTGTTGCTTTAGAGACAGACTTTATATATCTTTTATTTATTTTCTAATTGAAAGTTAATTTTTTAAAAAGAAAAGTTTTACATAAAAAAAGAAAATCCAGATCTTACAAAAATATATGCTTCATACAATATTTACAGATGCTAATATTGATACCTATACAGCTAATCCAATGGGAAATCAATCTAATTAAAAATAATAAAATATAGCAAAGAATATGTAGAGATGATTAAATACAAAACCAATATTTTTGCAAATTTTTTCAATGTTGTTTAAAATAGAATCCCCAAGAAGATATTGAAGATTTTTACATCAAGTTTAAAAAAATGAGCAATCTCATCCATTTAAGCAAACCTGCTGTAGAAATGTGTTCCCAAGACAACATAATTCAACACTTAGAAAAAGGCATCTGTTGAGTAATTGCAAAATTTGTTTATTTTACTATAAGTGAAAATATATACCGTTAATCCAATTTTTCCCCTCCCCCTTCCTCTGTTTTTGATTGCCATTTCTGAATTTCTCTGTCTCTTGTATTTTAAGTATAGTAATTGTCAAAAAGTTCAAACTCAAGATTTTCGTTTATCTTTGCATTTCAGACCCCCACCGAGTTCTATAAATACATTTTTGGCATTATGTCTGTCAGTCGAGTATATGGATTTTAAATTAAATTTCCATCAAATTTTGACTGGATGCCATTCATAGGAAGTCTGCCAGGCAGTTTGAAAACAAGTGTGATCGATAACTACAAAACAAAATGAGCTAGATGGATAGTATTTGAGCACAGCATCTAAATTGTAGATTCTTATTGAAATTTGAATCAAATCCATATCAGTCAATCTATACTTTCACATGCATGCAAATACAATAACTCATAAATGCAATTACTTAAATCAATGAAATTCAGTATGCAATCTTATAATTATAAAAATAGTTCCATATAAAATCCTGCTTTCAACTAATCAGAAAAGTGGCATCTAAAATATATTTAGTAAAAATGCTAGATTCACATCAAAAATTTATATTTCACAAATTGTATTCACTAATGAAATGCTAGGTATCCACAGTCATATATAATGTTCCCAATTTTAAACAAAGGGAAGATATTAAGGTCTCTACAGGTGAGTGAACAAAAAGTTTCAAGTTGATCAATCCTGTTGATTCAATAAAGAAATGAACTTTATAAATACAGAAAAAGATAAACTAAATTAATAGAATTAGAAAAATAACTTAATTTGAGGGTGGGATTGCTTTGGTAAAAACATTTGTTGATCAAAAATATTGCTGCTAAATTTACTCTCTGAGCAACAGAATTAGTGTTTTTCCAATTCACATATTCAGTTCAAAGGCAGATAAGTCATACATATGTAAAATTTCTAAATATGGATATAAATTTAATAAATATCCAACGATAAAGTATTCTTAAGATTTCAGAGACATGATTAAATACAATAAAGTTTCATTCATTTATGTCAACTATAATTTTTTTTCTTCTGAAACACTAAGAAAATCAAGGAGTATCTAAAATAAAATATTCTATAATTAGGATATATAGGAGTATCTAGAATAAAATATTCTGGTAGAAGTTTTATGACTTTATCAAATAATTTAGCTTACTTTTGCAGGCCAATAAGGGTGTCCAGTTAACTGAGCCCATACAATATCATGTGGAGTTTCCTACAACATTAATTTAGAAATATAAAATTTCAAGAAAAACAACTATGAAAACAAGATATAATTGTAATTTACATTTGATTTCAATATTTATATTACAGAAAAAACAATTAATTATGATTAATAACCCATCTTAACATTTTTATGGATAAAGCACCCTTCCAAAAAGAGATCAAACTATATATTGTTTGGAATATAAAATGACTACACGTATCATAGATAGATACAAAACACAGTTAATTTACTCTGCCTTATTTTCCTTAATCCAAGCATCATATCATATTCAGCTGCCAAGTTCTTTATTTTTCAGAATGATAGAAACTTCATATCTTCTTCATTTCAAAAATTATCAATTATTCTATTCTATTTTTAAGGTAATATTATTGTATAAGAAATAATTAATTATATAATTTTCAGGATTGTTTGTTTGAGTCTAAAAAGATTCCAATATTAGAATGCAACACTATAGAAATTTTAATATATAGTATCTTTTACATCTGTATAAACACTTATCCCCTCCTCCATCTTCAAGAAACTCAGATGGAATAAAAGAACCGAAACAAAAGACTATCTGACAAAAGAAAATTTGTTTCCTATTTTTAAACTCATACTTCAATGATTAGATCCACCAAAATTAAAAACATTCACAAGAACTTATTATATTAATAACTTATTATAACTTATTATATTTACTAAACTATAAACATATACTAAGGAAAACACTCTTCTTCGTCCATTTGCCTCAAATGGTTTCTCAATTAACTGAAAGACTATTAATTATCAGCCAAATACTAAACTAAAAAGAATGTAATATGGATATACAAATGAGATTCCTTATATGCCATCTATGGATGCATGCAATTTGCTTCTATTTGTGGATTTAAAAAAAAAAGGAATTTTTTTCATAATTTGGAGGTTTTAGGGAATAATTTTTTTAAAAAAATTTAATTCCATGCTTACATTTCAATGTTATATTAAAATTTCATTAAAATATATCATAGGTTATCCTTTTTATATATAGAATAGATATATTGAAGTATAAGAGAATGATATTTGAATCTACCAAAGTTAGCACACTGACACATACAGTATTTTACAACATATTTCAGAACAGTTCACAATAACAAGATTTCCAGATACAAATTTTTAGCCATTTGTTTAATTTACTATTAAGAAATACAAAAATTAAAAATTAAAAATAACTTACACACAATCTAACAAAGGGTTCTTGATCAGATTCATCGTAGTACAAATAATAATAGCACTCTGGGCATGCTTCTAAATCTAAGAGTTCACTCTTAAAATCTCTTCTTACATTTTCAGCAGCCCTGGCAACATCTGAATTAGCTGCAACAAAAAATAAATTCATCAAATTTAAAAAATATCAGAAAATTAATATTAAATTATATATATCATTACAAGCCTCTAGAGTTTCTTCCCAGCTCAGTTAATCAAAACACTGGAAAAATCAACCCTGTGAGTGCTGATCAAGGGCCATATCAGTAATCTCTGAGCTTGACGACCATTTGGTGATAAAATAGATAATGCTGGAAACTTTGAAAATTTTAAGGATCTATACAAAAGGAACTGAGATATGCTTATTGGCTCAAAATGTTCTTGGCCTGTCTCCCAGAAACTATAATAGGACAACAGTCTCAAGCTGCAGTGAATCATTCATTTTTCTTTTATTTGTGTTCCCAACTAATCCCTGTAAGAATAAGCAATGGAAAGGAATGTCAGAGAAGAACATTATGGTGAAAATGCAATGCATTCACAGATTGGAAAAACAAGCAATAAATCTTAAGTACATTAAATGCAAGAGTGAACAACAAATGCATGAGGGTGCAAATAAATGAAAAAAAAATAGAAAACCCAATTTGTATAAATTATATGCAGGAAAGCCACCAAGCTGCATACAGAGGTTGCCCCAAATCCCCCAAACCACAAAATAGACAATTAAATAGAAACGACTATAATCAAATAAAAACTAATTATGCTAGAATAAATTTCTTCTACAAACAAGTAGCAAAACCCACTACCCTTCCAACTGACTGTGCTACTATTAAATCACAGCCAAATAAATGCTAACACAAATAAACCAGTTACTGAAGTTGCTGTAATTTTTGAATGAAATAATTGTTTTATTTCAAATTAAATCTGATTAACAGCTTCAAATTAAATGCTCTTTAGTTTTAAAAAATTGTACACAGATTTTTCACAACTATTTATAGCAATCAGAGAAATGAAAAATACAAAAGATCTCATGTCAAAATTATTCATATTTGTAAATAACAACAATTATAAATTATGTATAGTAGTAGAAAATACAGATGGTGTTATAGTTATTAAATCTTTATTTTGTGCAACTGCTACCAACAAATTACAGCATTCAAATGTACAAGATGAAATATTTAAAAATGAACATCAAAATTGCAAAATATATGCACATTGTATAGTAAACATCATGTAAATACAAGTAAGTACATGCACTATATACAACTATTTTTCCCAGTTAATTCAATTTTCAAAGTTATCCTTTATTGGTAAGAGGCATATTTTTGAAATAAGGCATGTAAAAATATCTGTGTTAGTTACTAATTTAACAACTCTTACTTTGCCCTCATTTCCACACATTATCTCTAAAATTCTAGCCATTGCCCTTTTGCAAGAAGGCAAATCATTTTCCTTTAACAATACTAAATATCCAATATTAATGTTTTTGGGGTTTTTATCGCTACTTATTTCTTTGCTGTAAATAGTTCAAATAGTCAATTTTTAAGCATTTCCAAATTGTTTGAACACATTTGGTAGTGTATTGCCAGTGCGACAACTTATCAGAAATATTCACAATTTCTTGTTCAGGTTTTGAAGTAATTAGGCATTCAATGATAAATCGTCCAGGAGTTATAACTTCATATTCATTAATGCTATCTGATAATGGAATAAAGGGATATGAAATAAGTATCCTTTCAATCTAAATTATGATTTCAAATTCTTTAATAACTATTTCACTATTGCCTAAAGTTCTATAAAGATCATCAGTAAGTTCATCTGCACCAGAAAACCTCATTTTATTTCTTAGGAGTTTATCTGTACTGCATCCTTTAGAAATAATGTTGGCAGGATTCTTTTTGCTACTTACAGGTTTCTAATGGCAATCTGATCAGGATTTAAAATCTCAATAACTAGCTCACTTCTCAATGGTACATCATTGACCTGGTGTGTTGAAATTGAAGTCAGCTAGTTCTATTGATGAGGGAATATCATCAATAGAACTAGCTGACTAATTATGATATATTTCATTTCAATATTGGAATCTCATTGGTTATTTTAGGAAGAATAGAACATTTCACCATTGTGAAAATGAATAATTTCCATCTGATATTTCAATTTTAGCAGCATGTTAAATAAACTGTACAATTCCATTTATACAAGTTACACCTTGTTTATTATAGATTTTAATTTGATTTCCAATTTTCTAGATACATCTTGAAAAATCATAAAATCAACGCATTTCCAAGAACCCTTTGAATTGAACTCTATGACCATCTGCAGTTTTCAGATTAATAGGGTGTTTAATATAACCGATTTATTCATCTCTATCATTCTTTTAGTATCTCTTGGATTCAATGCCAAAACAGATACTTCAGTTTGTATGTTTAGTTTTGGTTTCGTCTCTTCGTCTATTTGACTTTTGCTAGCCTGTTCCCTTAAATCTGAAGCAATAGCATGAATTTCAGCTGACTCATCATGTAAGAGCAAATTATGCCTTTTACTGCAACTTGGAGTGCTGCAAGAATATTTTGATTTGCATATTCTTGGATGAGGTTTAAGACATCTATGCATAATTTGTTATTCCTAACAAAATTCTTTCTGTCATATTTAGTAAAAAGTAATACATCTAAATAATGTGTGATAGTTTTTACATAAAATACAAGATTTAGCATTAGAATATTTATTATTAACTACATGTGTTTTCACCCTTTCAGATATGCTCTTATTTTGTGGATGATCATATTTTACTCGGAATGCGGTTAATACTTTCTAACAAAAATCTTCGCTTTTCTAGAAATTTTATCATATTTTCAATGTTGGAATTTCTGCCATATTTAAAGAAAGCTTAAACTGCTATTTTGTCTCTTTGTCTACTTTTTGTAGAATGATGCTTACTTTATTGAGAATGTGTGGAGCTCAAGTAAGTACTGAACTGCTGTGTGCTGAGACCTGTAGTCTATTGTGGAAGAAGTGCCATATTGTGAATGGAGTAGCCAGTCATGTAGTAGTGAGTTGGTAGGTGGATACAGCTAAAGTGGGGAAGGAGTGGTGAATTTCAGTGAAATGGAGAAACCATAGAGCAAAGCTCCGGGAATCACTTCTTCTGAATTCTGTCAATCCATTATGTGTGCAGTGGTCGATTTCTACTAGTGGGCTACTGCTGTGTGTTTATCCCAGCTATCTACATTTGTTGTCTTTGTGTTAATGTCTTCATGTTACATAAATAAGGTTATTGTTTTCTACTGAGGCCAGCTCATTGTTTTCACACCATACACCTACTACAAGCACATTCGGGCATACATAACAATATAATTTATTTCCATTTTTTAAATTTATGAAGTTTTAAATAAAAATAACTATTTAAACATTACATTTTTTTAAAAAAAAATCATCATAAAAATATATTTAGAGATAATTTCAATTGCAGTGGTACTAGCATCTGTAAAGAGGTCCTAAGTCGGAACTTGTTTAACTAAGATGATGAAATATGGAATGAAAAAGGGAAATAGGCACTATAAAAAGCTCTTGTATGTAAATATTACTACAATAGATGTAGAAGACATGTAATTTGTCAGTTGCAAAAGTAACGTAAATATTCAGCCTGTCCTCTACCATAGACATATTGAAACTTTATCCATACAAAACCAAACACATCCAAGTTACATGAATATGTAAGAATTTTCAAAACTCATATACCTAATTTTCTTATTAATAGCTTACATAATTTAATCATACAGCATTCTGTTTCATGGTCAAAGTGTAGATACTGATGATAAATATGAAATTCATACTCATAGACAAAGCATTAAACAATAATGAACCTGGGCATTAGAAGCATATAATCCATGAAAATGAACAGTCAGAAACAGTGATTTTAAAATTGATGAAAATAAACTTAAAAGCACAGTTTTTGAGCTCCCCCCCCCATATTCAAGTCTGCTGAAGAATCACAGTCTAAAAGCATTATGCTTACTACAAGAATTTGCAATCTTACAATACACATTATTATAGATATTTCCTAGATATCACTTTTAAGAGTAGGATATGTATCTGCACATTATACACTATATACATTAATTAAAACGGCATTTCATTGATGCATGTTTTATCAGATTTTCTGAACGTTCTATCTCATCATTTATCTAATATTCTCTGTCAAGAAATTTCTGATTACAGAATTTTCAAAAGGAACATTTGTATTACACTGCACCAGATATGATCCAGTTATAAAAAACACCATCTATTGTTCTGAACTATCACAACTCAAGTATCCAATATTTAAAACATGATTTTGTATTTAAGAATTTTCTTGATTTCAAAAGATGAAATATATCTAAGGAAAAATATAAAGCATTTTATTTGCCCATATTATATATATATATATATTTATATATAATTATTTAAATATTTATTTTTCCATATATATAAATATATATTCACACACACACACATTTTGTATCAGTTAACGGAATATTTATTTATGTGTTAAACAACATTTTGTAAAATTTTATTTAATAGATTTCTGAATTGTTTGAGTCTTAACTCAACTGGAGCAGAGGAATGATTACAGGCTCCTTGAAGTGGGAAAATTAATTTTCAATCAATTATGTACAAAAAAAAATAATAACAGTAATAAGTTTAAAAGAAACATACAGTAAAAAATGTCTTACCTCCATAGACTATGCAAGCATTATGATAAATGAATTTCACATCACCATAAAATTCTGCAGTTTTTGTGTATGGAAGGACATTATTGATATTCTGGAATAAAATATGAAAATGTGAAGAAAAAAATATTTTTTAAGACTGAATGTTTATTTCACTATCATTCTCAAAGAATAAAATAAGAAATTTGGATACTTGTTTTATCAACAGTTTAGGTTTAACTTTAAAAATAAACAACGATGAAAGAAATTTAAAGTTTTAGCATTGTTCAATATTGCTGCTTTTTCATCAAATATAAATATACACATAAAAATTTAAACCAATGTTTTATTATTAATAATATTATTATTGTAGCATGCTAATAATCAAATTGGAGAAATCATTCTTGAATAATTCATTCATATATTATTTAAATTAGGGAATAAATTTGGTAAAATTAAAAAAAATCAATATTGTTTTATTCTACTTTCTATTCTTTTATTTTTATACAAAATTATTTCGATTCAACAAACATGTTGTTGTAATACACCGATGTTTAATTATTACTCATATCATATAAACTCAAATTTTAGATGTGAAGGAAGAAAATTAGGTTGGCACATAACACAAGAAGACAAGATTTCAAATTATATAGATTATATAATTATCAAAATTTGAAGTTTAAAATGCTTTGCTTAAGAAAATATCCATAATTTATGTACAAAAGATTGAATTTGAATTCTTAGCAACCAATAATCCTAGTAAGACTGCTAGTTAAATTTATAATTAGTAAATCAGGCTCATAGAAAGAGAGTGTAAGATTCAGAGACAAAAAGGGAAACTTGAGAAAAACTCTTAACAAATTATTATTTGTTAAGAGTTTAATTCTACTACACAGTCTCAAAAACATTAAAATTTTGAATAAAATCAATGGTTTATAATATGAATGCTTAAAAAAATGTTGAAAGTTATATAATTCCATTATCTTTTACAAAAAATGGAATTAAAATTTATAGCTTAAGATAATAAAATACTTACATCCAGTAAAATTTCAAAGTCTATGATTTTAAAAAGTTTTTCTTTATCATCTTCTGGCCATCTCAAGAATCTTTCCTACAATTTTAACACAAAGAAAACATGAATATGCAAAAATGAGCAATCTGTTTCAATATAAGAAGAAAACAAAAGAAGACTGAATAATATTCTCTTTCCCAGAATATTTCATAAAATAATTAATTACAAAATCTGATTTTTTTTAAATATAAAATTAAAAACTTTTGATGTATAAACGTTAGCTTTGACTATGAGGTTATTTTCACTTTAACCTCTTAAATCAAAGAGTCAAGACATCCAACAGCATGGATAATTATTCATCAGGGTGGAACAAAAAAATAAACTTTTGATTTTTAATTTGGAATAGTGTGAAAAAGTGGCCTTTTGGTGTAGATAAAATAAATTATAAGTATAACAATATTAGGACATGTCTTGAAGTGCTGCAAAAGCATTCAAGTTTCATAAAATTGAAATGTTTACTATATTTAAAAAAATTATAAAATAATCAACTTTTAATTTGTAATAGTATGGAAAAGTATCTTTTGGTATAGATAAAATAAATAAAATTTATAAAAAAAAATGTTAGAGTGCATCTTGTAGTGCCACAAAGACATTCAAGTTTTTTGCAACTTTTTAAAGAATTTTGCAAGTTTCAATTAGAAAATAAAAAGCTTTAAACAGGCATTAAGATATGAACCGAAAAATAAAAACAATTTTACTCTTGCATTGATATGGCATCCAGGTGCTACCATTGTAATACAAGTCGTTACAATGCTTTCAGCCCATGGCATTACGAGTGAGAATGAATTCTCTTAAGGCAATTCTTAAGGCAAGTGGTGTAAAAGTGCGCAGTTAGTCATTGTAGTGAAATAGCAAGCGGGTTTGTTTTTTTTTAAAGTTTTAAGATCTTTTTTAATGTTAATTTTAATAATAAAGATGCCTAGTGCTTGCTGTGTTTCCAATTGAAGTAATTACACACACAATAGCATTAATGTTTTTGTATTTTCATTTCCAAATGATGAAAACACTAGAAGAGTATGGATCTCTGCAATAAAGTGGGACAATTTTGTGCCAACTAAATATAGTAATGTAGGTTGATTTTTTTGGTACAATTTTTACTTAATTAAATTGTTTCGAACTGCAAAACCTTTAAAATTATGTATAACTTCCATTGTTACTTTTTTATTTTTTTCTTAATATTTAAAATATTTTGTTTCTGTATCTTTTTTGCTATACTTCATATATTTTTTAAAAATATAATTTACACCTAATTTTTGTTGTGTATATAGATTTGCGAAAAACATTTTCAAGAAAAGCAGTTTTTAACTGTTAGAGAAGCTTTTAATACAAGTACAGGAGAACTTATTCAAGTACCACTGAAGAATGAAAGGTAAATTCATTAGAAAATTTTAATAATAATTATTAAAATCTTATGAAGTGCTTAAGTAATTTAATGTTATTATGCTCTAATAAAAAGTTTAAAATCAATTAATGAATAAAAAAACTTAATTTTTAATTATATATATCATGATTATATACCATGACAGATTAAATTTATACTTTGTTCAGGAATATTATGTAAAAAAAGGGTCTATAACAATAAGAATAATGTTATAGACCCAATTATTCAAAATGGGTACTTGACTGCTCCAGAAAATACCCTTTTATTCTTCCTAAGTAAGGAACGTAAAATTCAAAGAGAACTTAGCTTACAAAGTGTTTTAAAAGTAAAAACAGAAAGTAGAGATTCCAAAGATAAACTTCGATGATGGGATTTCATGGAATGATGTAATTGAGCCTCCATTGTTAAAACATATTTCCAGTGACTCTCTCAAAGCCTTATTACTGAAGGCATCTGAAGTTGAGCCAAATAATATACCAGACTCTGCAATCGACTTTCTTGTCATATGAAAGGCATAAAAGAGATGTAAACCTGGGGACTGAATCAGCCCAAAATGTCTGTGGTTCAGTTGCAAGAGAAGGATATACATAAGAGCAAAAATTGACTCATGAGAACATGTCAAAGTTTAATACAAAAAAAAAAAAGTGAATGTGGCAATGAAGTAGAAGAGAAGATTTCCAATTGTAGCAATTGTAATCATTAAGGATACAAGAGTGATAAACAAAATTTAATATTCAAATATATTTATTATAATATTTTGTAATTAAGAATTTTTCAAGTTGTAGCACTTATATGTGTACTGAAAACCACCTTTCATACTATCATACCACTAAAAATTCTTTTTATCAAAGTTCATAATTTTTCTATTTTTACAAACTTTAAATTTATTTCCCACACTCCAAAATTTTATAGTACTGCAAACAAATTTTTAAAAAAAATTAACTTAGAAAGCATTTTTTCCTTTCTATTACTAAACTGAAATAAAAAATATAAAAAAATTTAAAGACCCATTTTATTTTATTTATTTATTCAAATTTTAAGCTTTTTACAGCACTTTAAGATGTTGCAATATTGCAACTAAATTTTAAATTATTCTTTAAGAACCTAAAAGACAACTTTCCCAACTATTATCAAACTGAAATAAAAAGAAATTTAAGGCTGCTTTCGTTCCACCCTTTTATTTATGCATGTGAAGCATATTACACTTTTTCTTGCCAATAAATATTTATAATTACAATGAGAGAAACATTACAATGAGAGAAAGCTTCTAAAAAAACTTCATCTATTGCTTCAAAAGAAAAATTTTGTTAGTGTTTTATACATTGAAAACTAAACATTGTTAATTAATTGAACTTTACGATTTATTCTGATGTACTTCTAAAGAACATTTTTTTTTTAATTAAGAAAATGAAAAACTTTATTTTCATGGCATCAAAAAGTCTGGAAAATTAAAATCAACTTTCATGTATGAACAAAATGTTATTTATATTTTGAGTTATAAACGGAATTTTTTATAAATACTAACTGTGATTGTTTTGCAGCTGTATTTCTTTAAGTTATATTTTGATTGGTTTAAATTTGGTGAATATTAATTGTAATTTCTTATTAACTGCTCTTATTTCACTGATTTAGCTATTATGGAGTTGAGTTGAATGATTTAAATTTTAAGTTAATATCCTCATTTAAATAAAAAAAATCAAAGTTGTGTGTATCAAAAAAATATTAATCCCAGGTGAAACCAGACATATCAAGTAGTCATAATATAAATAAACCTAAAATGTCAAATACATACGTTTCTTCCTTTCTTCTTGGCAAAACATCGACGAGTAAGTACATCCAGCATTTTTTTCAATTTAGCTAAACTGAAAAATTTATTGCTGGTCAATTCAGCACCGCTGACAGATTTTGACTGACATTCAGGACAAACTCCTAGCTCACTAAATGAAGAAGATTTCTTATCTAAGCAACTACTATGATATGTCCTATGGCAAGTGACACATACTTTATCATCAGCTTCAGTGTGACAAATCCAGCAGTACTTGTCAACCTAGAAACACACAACAGTAATTTATTTAAAAAATTAATTAATTACTTTTAAGTTAGGCAAATAAATTTTTTTAGAAAGCATAACACTCTTCATAAATTATACATGCATTCAGAATAAAATTTCATTTAAAAAAATTTATGATAGAGAATGATTTACCAAACAAACATTAATAAATTAAAATATAATTTTACTTTTTTTCTGTTTATGCCAAATTTTTTTTGGTGTTTTAATAACTTTTCTCATTAAGATTGTCTTCAAAAAATATTTTCTTTAAAACAAAAAAAAACTAATTTATTGTTCTTATTTATTAATAAAAGCAAAAAATTTTCAGAATGTGCACATACCATATAACTAAGGAAGATACACACTCACAATTATTTACAAAAGATAGAAAAAAAACAAATATTATATTTATAGTATAATCAGTTTTTTAAAAAACGCAGAAGAAAGAATATTAAAGAAAAATTTAAAAAATGATTCATTTACAATTATTTCAATAGATAGCATGAAGGCATCTGAGCACTTACCTTAATGGGTATAAAAAAATTAATATGAGTTATTATTATTTTTTAAACCTGTTAGCATGTAATTCCAATTACCACTAAAAGGGCTAATAGATACATATATTTTAAAAATTACTCCATTTTACAACAAAGCTTTCAAAATACTTTTAAATATTTAAAACTGCGTTCAAAAAATTTCTTAATTCTTTTGGCTTCACCAAATTTGAATTTTGACAAATTGAATATATTATATTATATATTTGAGCATAAATCACTACAACTTTAAAAGATTTTCCAAGCTTCAGCTTCACATAAATCCTCTTTTCACGGCTATTTCACTTGCCTTGATTTTGTTCCTACCCCAATATTTTTTCTGCTTTACTAAAGATTCACAATACCTCATTTACGCTAATTTTGATGTAGCTAATCTTTAGACATTAGAACATTTAAAGCAGCTCATAAAATTTTATACCATCATACAATATTTTTTTAAACAGTTAAAAAATTTAAGCAATAAAGAAAGACCAATTAAAGAATTTTCTTTCAGGGTCTTAATAAGCATATCCTTGTAGATACTAAATCCAACTTCCACAGCCATTTGACAATAGATAATATTATCTTTACAATTTCCCAAAAATCAGAAAAAAAATTTCCACAGCCATTGACAATAGATAATATTATCTTTACAATTTCCCAAAAATCAGAAAAAAAATTTCAGCCCCAAAATATTAGAACAAAAACTATCTGAATGAATTTATTTATTAAATTTATCAAGCTTTTTTTTTTTTTGTATTCTCTTTTTAGGTTTTCTTTCAAGTAAATTACAAAATGTAATGGAAAGTTTTGTTTTGGAATAAATAAGCAAATCTACAGCTCACTTTTCATATAACACTGCATTTCTTTCAATGAATGAGGATTTAAGCAAGAAACAGATTTTAAATTAGCAAAATTTTTAGATATGCATTCAGTTTTTTTTCCTCATTATTTTCCACTAAGATAAAAAGTGTCTTTGTTAAGTGTTGTAACTGTAGACACTATTTGAATAATGATGTTTTTTCTCAATCTTGGAAATTAGACAGATCTATGTGAAAAAAAAAAGTGGAGTAGAAAAGATTCTGCGAATGAAAATGTTTAGTTTTTGCAGCTACAAAGAGTTTTTTTCCCTTCAATATTTTAAGTGATTGGTATTTTTTTGGAGAAAATTTTTATTGTTTAAGAAAATTTTTTAAATTCTATACATTTTTCCCATTTTACAGATAATTTTTAAATGCCCCGAGTTCTTCAAGATTTCCCCAGTGTCATAGAACCCCTAAATTATTCTTAGTGATTTTTAAAATATCAAAATAATAAGCAAAAATAATAAATTTATCATATAAAATCTGTAAAATATTTTTTTTTCCTTAATTGGATTCTAAAACAGATTCTAAAAATTATGAAGCAAATCCAATATACATAAAAATTTCTTTAAAACCTAAGATAGCACTAAACTTCACCATTAATAAAATAAAGAGTTTTTCTCGTAATTAAGTAATTGAATATATTTCCGGAATGTTATTTCCCAATGTTTACAGAAGACATCCTTAAAAATGGTAGAATAAGAAGCAGAAAGGCCAGAGCTCTTTATTTGTTAACAGCAATTAAATAAATATAAAAATCCAATCAATTATTTAAAGTTGAGACAAAAAAGTTATGTTTTAGAAAAATATGAAATATTTTTAAATTTCTATGCACTTTATCACACAAAAGTAGTGAATCCTTAATGTGATGACATAATTTCAAATGCCTAAATTATAAAATAGTAACCTAATTTTAAAAAATTTACTGTGTATATAATATTTAAAATATGTGCTGATATAAATGAACAGTAATCAAGCTGGGGTAACACAACGCGGATTAGAAAATTTTTGTTTTATTTTCATTCAAAAGCACTTCTGAAGGAATCAAAAGATCTATTAACAATGTTTAATTTTAAATTTATCATATACTATGAAAATAAACGGAATCGTTTGAAATAACTGTTACGTCTAATATCATTAGCGTGGGGGGGGAAATGTTATGTTATTAAAATCATAAGGGTACTTTTCCGTTTGTCGGGCACAGAGGCGGATTTCCGAACAGGCACATGAGGCGCGCGCCTCGGGCCTCATAAATTAAGGAGGCCTCAAAATTTAGTTTTTAAATAATTATATATTTTAAATTTTGAAAAACAGGATAAATTTTAATAAAACCTTTCATTTTTACACTCTACTATTCCCACTCCTAATTCTTCATGTATCTCAACAAGAATCATGCAATATCAGTACCCTTGAAAAACCAACTATTCTGAGAATGAGAGTCAAAAGTTACCCAAGAAGGGGGGAGGGGATTTTACGACTTCTTTTATCTTTTACGAAACTAAAGCGATAGATGTCATATTACATCCTCCAGCACACTTTGACCCTATGAAGTATAGGAATGGCTCTCAAAGTCACTAGGTAATGAACTTGTTTGTATAAAAGGACATAGGATGCATTTTAGTTCAAAACCTTGGTTAGAAATTCTTTGCTCAAAGACATTAGTTTCTCCAAAACATAACGTTGGTAGTGACAACGTTTCACGCTTTAAAAATATTGACTTTGATTTGTGTTGTGGAAAGGAATTCATTTCTGTGTTTTACATTTAACCAATGTAAAAATTGGTAAGAATATAATTTTTAATAAATTTTTGTTTCTATTTTCGTACTTTTGAAAATATTTTATTCGTGACTTTATATTTTTTGGCACGTTTGAAGGTTAAGAACAGGGCTAATTTACAACATGTATCGTTAGTCATTGGCACTGCTCACAAAGATAATATAAACTGGTTACTTTCTCTTCTTAAGTCAAGCTAATTTTTTTTATGAGACTAATTTTTTAAAAATGTTTTAGCTATGCCATCAGAAAGAAAGTTTGAATCGGGATCTTCAAAACGCAAAAAGTAAAAGGAAAATAAGTGAATATGCAGAACGACAAAAATTCACTCAATGAATTTATTACAACCCTTGAAAAACGAGCCTGAAAGAGCAGTTGAGCAACTAGATACAGTATGTGTACCTAAAAGAACCAATGAGCAAATTGAAATTGAATATGCACATGAAAAAAAAAGTTGTGAAAGCTGAAATAGAATAAGATTCAATCAAATTTATGAGTATGTTGAAATAGAATGTGACTAGAATGTGCATGTGAATAGAATTTAAAAAGAACGATGAGCACACTGAAACAAAATGTGCACAAGAAAAAATCTCGGAGCAAGCTGAAGTTGAAAATGAATTTGAAGAAATTAGTAAGTGAAATGAAATAGAATGCAAACCTAAAAAGATAGATGAACCAACTAAAACAGAATATGCATAAGAAAAAGCCAAAGAGCGAACGAAGCAAAATGTGAATTCGAAGAAATTAATGAGGAAATTGAAAGAGAATGTGAGCTTCAAGATACCGATGGATGAAGAGAAAAAAAATGCGCACAAAAGAAAACCGTTAAGAAAGCTGAAGCAGAAAATGAATTTGCAGAAAAAATTGATGAGCAAGTTGAAACAGAATGCAAACCTGAAAAGACCAATGAGCAGACAAAAAAAGAATGTGCACTTAAAAAAACCAGAAGAGCGCGTCGAAGCAGAATGCGAATTCGAAGAAATTAATGAGCGATCTGAGAATGGAACAGATGAATCAACAACTTGTAATTTTAAGAAACAAAATGAAATATTGGGGCCAGCAAACATTAGATAAAATGGTTGCACATAATTTAACAAATAAGCCTATAATCTTGAGAATATTACAAGCTTTAAAGTAAAATGTTGAGATAGAAATCAAGCCTATTATAGAAATATTTCTGAATTGAATTTTCTTTGTATAAAAGCAAATGTCACAAAAGAATTTTGCCAATGGTGAGTGTATTCAGCGACAAGTAAGTGCATTTATAGTTACGTTTGTAAAATGTTTTCTAACATGCCCACGAAATTCTTAACAGGAATTAGAGATTGGAAAAATTTAGTAAGAGACTAAAGTGGTCAGTAAGCTTCACAGGTCCATATCAAATCTATGGTGACTCTTCAAAAACTCTTGTATATTCTGGATGTATAAACACTCATTTAGAACAGCAGTTTGATACGGAACGAAAATATTGGTGAGCTGTTTTACAGCGAGTCACTGCCACTGTAAAATTGTTGAAGAGTTTAGGGATAGTATTTGAGGCCACAGAGAAGGTACAACTTCCAATCGAAAAATAAATTTCTTGAATTGCATTGAATATTTGGTAGAATTTCTGAAATTGCAGTTGGAAAAATTTATGAATACAGGTAGTAGAAATGTCAATTATTTATCTTACACGATATGTGATGAATTCATAAATTTAAATGAGTGATGAAATTAAGAAACATCTAATAGCTGAACTTAAAGAAGCAATTTACTATTCGATAATTGTGGACTGTACTCCTGATATATCCCAAGCAGACCAACTTACTAGCATTATGAGATTTTTAATTATAAATGGGGATATAAAAGAAATATTTTTTCGGTTTTATTAATATTCAAAACTATAATTCTAATTATTTAGAAAAAACAAATCTTGAATTTTTAAAATATTAGTCTATAGATATTAAAACTTATGAGGGCCAAACCTACGATAATGCTGCAAATATGGCAGGGAAATACAGTGGACTGCAAGAAAGGCTAAAACAGCATATCAATACAGCCGTCTTAGTACAATGCGCAAGCCATACTCTAAATTTAATAGGAAATTGTGCAACAAAATCATATTCTGACACAATAATTATTTTGATTTTATTCAGAATTTAATTATATATTTATCGGTATCTACTCGACGATGGAATATGCTTAATAATATTATAGAAAATCAATCTCCAAAGTTAAAAAGAATAAGTGACACTAGGTAATCATTAAATTTCCAAAAATATATATTTTTTTTATTTTCAATTTATCGTTTTATTAAAAACAATTTTATGTGCTGAAATTTAGTAATCTTCTTAACCACAAGTTTCAGTTTTTATAATTAAGGCTGTTCATAAAAGTTTTAAAAAAATTGAAAAAACTTTATACTATAGTTACAAAATAATTTACATACCTAAAAGCTACAAACTTTCAGAGACTACTAATTAGATGCAAATTAATTGACTAGTTTTCTAAGTTTTTCACTAAAGGCATTGTTTGTTTATTATAACAGTTTAATTCAAAAGAAATAGTTAGAAAATGACTTTTCAGAGAGTCAAAAACTCATAAACTGATTAAAATTCTCAACTTTGATAACGTTTTAAAACAAAACCAAAATTTTTATTAGCCAAAAAGAAAAACACCTTCATTCAATAGTAATTGATTCAGTGTATAATGAAATGTTAGGCATGTATCTCAGAAAAACATTATGTAACTAAGATACAAAATAGCGCATTTATTTTTAAGAACATCCTTAACACACCCTGAACTTCATCAATCTTTTAAATACTGGCACGAAGTATGTAGAGATGTATTTTAATTTTCATTTTTATGTACCTAAGTCTCCCCCTCCCCCTTTTTTAACACAAAAAATCAGATACACATATATATACATATAAAGAGTACTGTAAATATAACTGGAGGGGAGGGGGGCCTCAAATCGAATTGCTCCTCGGGTCTCTGAAACTCCAAATCCGCCACAGGTCGGGCACAAACGAACAATCACCAAAGAAATTCGAGAAAATTTGGCGGAATTCTAAATTATTTGCAAACGAAAACATACCACTTTAAGCATATATAAAAAATATAGAGTTAACACAAATACAATTTAATTACAAAAACACACAGTAGAACCATTTTAATATATACTCATTTTCGCCAAAAAAATAGTTTGCCACCAAATTTTAGCGAAATGGCCTTTCCCATCACAAGGTTTCGATGCCCGTTGCAGCAAATTAACAGAAAATAGAAAAAAATATCAATAAATGCAGTAATATGGAATGCAGTAAAAAATTTAATCAAAAATGATGAAAATAGGCAAAAGAAATAAGTACAGCAAGAAAAAAATCAAGAGAAATGAATAGGATATAACGAATTATATTAACACAAGAACAGCATTAAAAAAATTAATAAAAATTCCTTTAAAATATTAAGATAATATTAAAAGAACACCGGAAATAGAAAAATAAAAACAAATGATTCAAAAAGCTCAGGTAGATGTTTTCAAATTTTTTTTTTAATATTTGGGCAGAAAAGTTAGTTTTTAATTAATAAAAAATTAACCATGCAATTTACCGGAATAAAAATTAGCCTATGTTCTTCTGTAGACTTTAATCTATCTATGTGCTAAATTTCATTAACTTCCGTTCAGCCGTTCTGGCGCGATTGAACCCCATCATCCATCTAAACTTTCACATTTATAATAGTAGTGTGTGTGTGTGTGTGCGTGCGTGTGTTTTTGCGTGCGTGCGTGTGTGTGTATATATATATATATTCTTGTAGTGAATAAATATTTTATTTAATTATATACCATCCATTCTGATCCAATACTTTTCTGTAATCTTTTATACATTAGTATGATTTCACATTCATCAAATTTTTGTTCTCTCTCCAGGCAGAAATAAAGGTGATTTTTGACCTCCTCATTTGAAGTGAAAGCTTAAACGTCTAAAAAAATCTGGAGAGATCAGAAGAAATAATAAACAGAACAGGTTCGATCTGAAGAATATCATGGGTGTGGCAGTTTATCTCATACAAGTTGCAAAAGCTTTTGGCAAGTTACCAAACTTGCATTAGGTCTCACATGATCTTGGTAGAATACTATGTCTTTTCTATTGATCAATGCTGGTCTTTTCACTTTAAGTAAATAATACAATTTGTCCAGCTAATGACAATGTACCCCAAAATTGATCATTGCATAATCCAATGGAAACTTTAAAAAAACTATTCCTTTGAAATCACTGGAATTTCAAGTTCACCAAACAGAGAGCATCACATTTCTTAGGTAAATATTGGCTTGCAAACTGCTTTAAGTCTATTCTTTTTTTTCTTTTTCTTTTTTACCCAATGATCTCTTATGTTTAAAATAGTGGTAGAAAATTCATTTCTTATCCCCAGTCACTAGTCTTCAAGAAATTGTTCATTTTGCACAAATTTTTTGAGAAGTAAAGCACAAATATCCATGCAATAGCACATTTTTCTTCCTTACAAAACTACCCGATCAAAATTTTGCTTTCTGTTAATACATCTTCTCTAAACAATTTGGGTAGGGGGGGAGTGCTTGAACAGCATTTTTACCATTTCAATAATAAAAAAGTAAAATATACAGAAAATGATGCTTCTTACTTTCTAAATTTGTAAGGGCATCAACCAAAAACTGCTGCATAAATCAATCAAACTTTTTGATATGTTATTATATAAACTGTCAAAATATATAATAATTATGCAGATTAAGTGTGAAGTTTGCTGAGAAAAAAAAAGCTCTCTAATAGGGGAAAAAATTTATTTTCTGAACAACCCAATATATCTCCATAGAGATACACAAAATTGTCATTCTCAATTCTCTTTACCCTTTTTTTTTAACTATTAACAATGTCTATATGTTCTAAAACAAATATTTTACAATGTGCCCTATATGGCAACAATGTTATTATCATTGTCAATTAAGTTACATTTAAAGAATTATCAGTTATTCAAAAAAAACTTTTGAAATTAAATTTTTTATACATTTTATCTTGATTGCCATTAATTGGCAAAAATTTTTAAAATACAAGATTAAAATTAAATTTCCAATTCCATTTTTTAACAAAAATATTTTGATAACAATACTTACTCTAGGTTCACTCTCATTTATCGTTAGTATCCGCTTTGGTCTGGGTTCTAAAATTTAAAAGGAAAATTTTCACTCTCTTTCATAATCTATATTAAGAACTACAATTACATTGACAATAAGTTTTTAAAAATAATTTTGCACTTTTTTTCATATAGTCCATTAAAAATTTCAAAAGATAAAATCTACTGATTAATGAAAAATTGAAATATAAAAAAAATTTCAGTAAAAAAACAAGGCAAATATCACCATTGAAAATCAAGTTAATATATAAAGGTTTTTAAAAATGCATATAATTTTTATGATGTAACAATGCATTTTTGGTGCATGAGCTTAAAGAAAAGAATTTAAAATCAGGAAAGCAAAGCTAATTTAAATTTAGTAGATAAACAAAGCCAATCAGATGCAGCAATGTATTTCATATCAAATTTCCATTTGAAGAACAAGCATTTACTTTTTATCTATAAATTTTTTATGCAAAATGATACAAATAACTCACTTAAATAAGAAATATTGATAAATGCAATTAAAAAAACAATATTTGTCACTAGAAGGCCTTCCTTAAAGCAAGGTATTAAATAAGTAAAACTAAGTATAAATTTCTTCTCAGAAAAATTATAGGTGCATCTTTTTCTAATATATAAAAAAATGAAAAAGTTAGTACAAAAAACTTTCAATTCAAGGAAAATCAGCAAAAATGAATTTTGTCTATTCAGGTAAAAATAAAAAATATTTCATTATATATTTTTATTGTTGTCGTGTTCCACTTTACAATGGAAGGAGAGGAGGAATAGCTTCTGAGGGTAATTTCATCACATGAAATGATATATTAAGAATATGGGAAAGACAGTATTAATTATTTTATAAGATACAGAAGAGAAATTTTTAAAAATTAATCAAAATCTTTTCCACAAAAATGGTTTCTGAAATTTACACAAATTTTACAAATCTACATGTTTTAGAACATGCAAATTTGTATCAAATCATATCTTGAGATAAACAATAAGAATCCATTACTTATAAACATACAAATACATCTAATTTTAAAATTTGATAAATAAATAAAAAATTGACGAACCTTCAGCACTGCTAGATTCCATTTCATAAATACGCTTGCTGTAAAAAAGAAAGGGGAAAATTCAGATTTGTATTAAAGACAAAAGGTACTGCTGTTATGACAGCAACAAAAATGCAACAAAGTGCCATAACTGAAACAAAATTTTTATTGTTTGTTTTAATAAATTCATTTCTAATTAAAGAATTATATCTTATCATCCTATATATGTGCTGTCAATATAATTAATTACATTATAGACATGAGCATCTTGATAATTTGAATGTTAGGATGATTTAAAAAGTAAGTGTACATAATGCTAAATTTCAATCCAGATGGGGAAAAAAGGAAGAACATTAAATTTGAAATGCAAAACAAATAACTAACGTTATGATAATAAGTTACATTTGTAGGGTGATTCTTAAAAATCTGCTTCTGAGATTTTATTACAGCACCCATTTATGTTATTGTTCCAAGGCCTAAAAAAATATTTGTACAAAAATTTTAGACTTAAAAGGTG
>JAOUZG010005735.1:11598262-11620474 GCA_026289955.1 Argiope argentata | reverse complement strand
TTTACTTTCTTTTTTATTTGTTTGAATCTTATATTAGGTTTAATCAAAAATCATTTAACATTATAACAAAATAATTATAACAGCAACATTTATATCTTACTTTAGAACATTTTTTAATAATGGCATCAAATAATAAACTGCACATTTTTATAAGAAATCTTACATGATATTTGATTTGTTTTTCAAAAGTATCAATATGCTGAGTAAAATTGCCATTAAACAAGGATTTATAATTATCATTTATTTATTTTTTACATCAGAAAAAAAGACATCAAATTTTCAAAATCTGCACACTGTTGCAGTTTTTTTTAAGGCTATAATTTTCTTTATATTAAAGAAATTCATGCAACAAATTTCAGAAAAAATTGAAGAACCTTCTAAAGAATGGCCAAACCTTAAAAAGAAACAAGAAATTAAAATCAAATGTTTAAAAGGCATTTGAAAAAAGTTATCATAGAATGTCTTTAAGCATGTTTTCCTTTTACTGTGTATTGCAACAACAATAAATCCTTTTTTTTTATTTGATTTAATTTGAAAAAGTAAAATTTAATCCTTACAAAATAAAATCTGTTTCAAAGATTTTTATATTATTATAATTGTCACTAACTAATTATATAAATTCCCATCCCCACCCCCTTTACTGCAAGAAAAGTTTCTTTTCTTGCAGTAAAAGAAACTTTCACCAAACTTAAATTTAGATGAAAATATAAATTGATAGTCTTTATATAATGAGCACACAAAATATAAAATTAAATAAGTGCACAATATATAAAATACATCAATAATAATAATTAAGGGAAAATAATTAAGTGTTTATTTAAATTTAATAAAATATGAAAGTTTAGGGAATTTATAATATATTTTGAAAGATGTCAAATCCATTGGAGTGTACAGTAATTAGTAAAGCAATCATAACTACTTTTATAATATCATTTTCTTCAATATAATTTAAACAAATAATTTTCTAAAAATTAAATGCAGAAGTAATAAAAAAAATGTAATAAAAAATCAGCTTGGTTTGAAAAAATTAATTCATATTTGTGTCAAAAATCAATTTATCAACGAAATCAACTATACTGAGGGGGGATCACTTCTCGCCTTCATATATTTTATGTTAATATATTGGAATTTCATTCTAATTAGCAAATCAGGTTTAGTTCAAATCTCAACCAGCAATAATAATTTTACAATCATAACAATATTAATAAATATAAATAAAATTTCAATACCTAGGTCTTTGGCCTAGCTCTTTTAACCTTGCATTGGCTATAACCCTCATGATACTGACTGTCTAAAATAACATATCTGAAAATAAAATTTAAAAAATTGCATTATAATACAAGAGTAAAAAGTCTGTACAAGAAAAATTCTCTTGAGGCATAACAATCTTATTCTAGAGCTTTCGTAGTATTATAAAAAAGAAAGGGTATCGCATTGGGCTGAACAACTGAACTATAGTATAAAATAAAAAATAACACAAAAAAAGGGACGCATTAACAAATTTTGAAAATTCTAAGCATTATTTTCTAAGAACATTCTAACAAGAATTAAGTAATTTTTTTTTAACCATATTGCTTAGTGTCTTTTTATCTTGGAAATTATCTTGGTAATTTGATGAAAAAAATATGTTGTACAATTATAATGGAATTAGCAATAACTCTCAATATAATAAAATAACCAAATGCAACACATCAGTTGTAATTTTCAAGCAACTTTGATTTTACTGGCCTCAAAATCAGTAGCATTTCAAAGGATTCTAATGGATTTGCAGTATCTCTATACACAAAATTTAGTTTCATTATTATCAATTTACTATTTAGGTATTATAAATAGCTTACAACATATTTAAAAATAAAACACATAAATGTAATAAAGAAAATTTTTAAATAATCTATTTTACATGAAATAGGTATTTACAATGTGTTAAACTATATTTGATAATAAAATCACCAACTTTATTTTTATTTTTTTAACATCCAACAGTTAATATTTTACTTACAAGTTATTTAAATAGCCATTATATCATTTCTTCCATATTAACAAAGTTATATTAGCAATTTTCATTGCTTAATTACTTGTTTTCCTGCAAAGTTAAATTGTGTGGCTTAACAAAAGTATTTATAGCTCTACTTATCAAATAGCCAAATCAGGCTTAAAATTCATTATAACAGATAATAAGAAATTGATCACAAAATCCATTTCTATAGAAACCTTCAAAAGAACATTGGGAATCACTTGTCACATATTAGTAACGAAATTTAAAAGATTTTGAATTTCACCCCTCATCTTAAAAAAAAAAATTAAATTCTATATTAATCCTTAGAAATTTTACATATCACTTGAATAAAATGTTTCATATTAGCTTCATATAATTTAGAATTATTTTTAAGTTTCTTAAATGATCCAGAAATTAGATCAGAGAACATATCAAAACAAATTGCCTTAAGATGTAACAAAAATTAAATGTAGGTATTTTGCCTAAATCATCTTTTCTTAAAACTTTATGCCTAGATATAATGAAATGATTCTTAAATACTTATTTAATATTATCACAAGATAAACTAAGATTATTTTGTTCACCATTTCTAGTCTAGATCTCTATTTTATAAAATTGCAATATGCATCTAGTGATAATGCAATAATAATTAATATGATAGGAATCAAATATTCCACTATTCCTGCCAGGCGCAATATATCTATATATACACTTTTGTAAAGAATAAGCAAATAGGCGTCATGTTTAAACAAAAGGATTGCTAGATGTTTTTAATTAAGATTATAATTAAAGTATTGTAACTGTTTTCTTCTAGGAGAATCAACTTTTTTTAATAGTAGGTGGGTTAAGAAATTTTAAATTGACATTTCCTTGTAGATCTCTTTAATAAAAAGTATCTTCCTTTGAAAAGTGTTAAAAAATCAAGATAATTTCTTTATACATAATAACAAATTCTGTAATTTTTAATGACAAGTTTTCTTTTTTCTTTATTGAATGATCCTTAAACAAGCAGCTTTTAATTCTAAGAAAGACTAAGAAATGTTATTTAATATCAGTAAGTTATCTAATAACAATTTTCAGCAAGTAAACATTTATTTATTAATTATATATTACCTTTTTAAAAAATAAATTCCATTTCATAAGAAAAATTTATTTCCAGAATAATAAATAATTCTTTGAATAGAGAGCTCTTGTCTATTCCAATAAACTAAATTGTTTAATAAATAGCAAGAATAAATATGTATATAATCTGTATGATCCCATTTAAAAATAACTTTAGCAAACATTCAGAGAAACTATTTTCTAATAATAAAGGAAAATGTGCCTCTAAGTGTTTGAACTGAATGTTGTTGGACTTAGATTATAAGTTTGATACAAATATACAGGAAATATATTTTAACTATGTAATTCAGAAATTTTTTTCTTAAAGTTGTAATTAAGTAAAAATTAAGTGAGATTAAACAATTTTCAACATAAAATGAAACATTAAAGTAAGAAAATTTTTTACTTATTTTAAAATTTAATAAAATTTCTTTTTTTTAATGATACTTACTAATAGCAACTCAAACTTTTCTTGAATTCTGAATTTTTTAAAAAAAATACTTAATTTTCTTCACAATAATATGTTTCATTGCTGCAGCAAAAATGAAATCATTTTTGATCAGATATTAAATTGCATTATTTTCTTCCGCTAATTAAAGATTAGAAGTTAAATTAAAGAATGACTAAAATTATATATTGCAAAATTTATGGGCAAATTGCCAAATATGGTAGAATAACATTCTTTAAATAACATTTGATGATTTTCTACTCTGTGTCTCACAATTTAAAAGAGATTAGCAAAAATTCTGCACTATATTCTTTAGTTTTACTAGATTAAAAAAAGGTGTGTGTGTGTGTTTTAACTGCTCTATTTATACAAGGGGTAAGGAATTCAAATCCTAGTATTGTGAAAGCGAACATGCAACTGAAAGATGAATCAACATAAGGTTTTTTTTCCCCTCATTATAACATAATGAGACTTGATTTCACTAGGGTAGTTTAAATACACAATAAATGGAATAGGTGTAAGCCTATTAATATAACACTGCTATAACTCTATCATGATTTGAAGCTAAAAATATTTAGCTTAGAAAATTTGCCACACAGATTTAATTGAAATTAAACTCTACTAATATTACTAGTAGACCAGTTGGTCATCAACAGTTATTACAAAAATTAAATAGTTTTACAAAAAAATATTTTACCTTTTCAGTAAGTTTTTCAAAAAATGCGGCTAACTATTATAGCAAATATAAAAACAGGTTACAAAATTACTCATGCTTTACAAATTTAGATAATAATTTTGTATACTATAGTTTAAAGCAGTGGCAAGATCCGCAAAACAACAATTAAATTGAACAGAAATCATTCAATTATCACAGATTGTTCAGTTACTAATTAGAGTATGAAGAACATTCAAAATTAATACCTAATGAAAAATCTAATACTATTCTGTATATTGAAAAGAAATTAGAAAATTCTGCTCAGGTTCCATCCCATTTTTAAGATGTCCTCCAAATACCATATCAACATTTAAATTTTAAAAACATTAAGACCCAAATGCATAAAAAAACATAAACTAATTTTAAAAATAAAAAAAAATCATATAACTTTAATTAGGATATATTCAAATAATAATTCTCTTAGAAAGAAATATTAATTTCCAAAAAATAAGAACAATTAGAACAGCTTTTATGCTTTTATATAATTTAACATTAAAAGATTAGAAAAAATAAGTCAAATGATTATTTAATATTTTAAGACATTCTAGACATACAAGTAGACACATGCCATTAAAGGAATTGAGAAAAATGTAAGATTGACAATAAATATCAGATTACAGGAGACTTTTAAAAATTTAAACCTTAATTATAATCATCAAATAAAATTTAAATATAATATCAAATAAATATTTAAAGTATAATATCCCTAACTACACAAAGATTTATATAAATTTAAAAGTTAATATAACACACAGTTCAACATAAAAGTAGAAATTACAGGATTCACACAAATACTTATGCATTAGTATTTCGCAAAATTAAGCAATAATGCTTTAGTCGAAAGGATGTATTATATTTTAAATTTTGTCCTTTTGCCAACAAATTAATATTTCTTTTCTCTCCAATTTAGTTTAATATACCACAAAAAATAAATGGCAAGATCTAAATATTATTTAAGTTACTGTCTACTGATGGCATTTGCAAACGATTAATTATTTTAAAATTTTTAATGAAATAAATCACTTTGACTAACTATAAGAAGCAATATAAAACTGAATGAAATCATGAAAAAGGAAACATCCACTATTTAAAAAAAATTACTTAAATAATAAACTGCATAACTCAATCAAAATTTAAAGCCAACAATCCATTATATTTGAGCAATTACAAAACATTTAAAAGATGAGTAAATTAATACTTCAGCAAAGAAATACATACAATGTTTCAGATTGTAATCAATAAGCAGTCAGATTTAAAGTTTGACTAATTCAGAAAACCTTCAATCTGAAGATCAGAAGGATCTTTAGCTTTGAAGTTTGATTTAAACAACAAACAGAAGTTATGGTAACATTTTCACAATTAAGTAATTAGCGGCATTTCATGAACAAACGTTACTGCTATTTCTTGCTCAATTCAAAATAGCGTCTCTATTACAAGAACAACTATTGCGTGCAGTAATTGTCTCTACTGTTGTCCCGATGTTGTCCTAAGATCACGCATGAGCAGAAAGACCAGTAAGTGCTTGTTTCAAAGAAACCGGTATCTAATAAAGAATTGTTCCCAAGTCCTGCAAGATGAATGACTGTCCGTTCGGATTCCTAAGACACAGTTCAAAAATTGAATCCCTAGAGTTAACAGCTATATAAAACGAACAAAAAAATCCCTACATTCAATGGCATCATTTTCATTTTTATTTTCATTTGATTTTCCACATTTTTCGAGTCCGAGACGAGTCTTCGTCATGGAGGAAGACGGTAGCAATGAAAGCGGTCGCTCTAGTAGAAACTCTACTGCCTCGTCAGCTATGTACGGCGAGCAGAAGAGAGTATTCGGTGATGTACTTCATTCTGCCCTGAGACTCAGAGCATTACCTGATCCCTGCTTGGGCTATGGAATTAATACTATGCGTGAAGAACGCAACAGTGAGTCAACACATGTTGATAGAGTATTTGACTCAGACACCGATCCCCAATTTCCAATGGATACAGAGCCCTTTCAAGTCGTAGACAAACGTCACTCAGCTAAAAGAAAGAGCTCTACCTGCTGTGAAGAAGTTCCTACCTACAATAAATTTGCAAATCTGAAAGAAATTGACACCCAACCAAGTACAGATGCTCCCCCCATCCACCTTAAAATCACGGAGGACTATAATTTGGTCCTGCAAGACATATGCCGAAAGTTTCCTGGAACAGATAACGTTCTCTCCAGCGGGTTCATAAAAATTACACCAAAATCTGAAACTGATCGTCTGGGAATAATTGATATTCTAAATGCTAGAAAAAAGGAATATATAATCTCTGAAGACCCCATCAACAGACCCCTAAAAATCATAATTAAAGGACTCCCAGGAAATCACAGTAAAGAGGAATTAAAGAAAGAAATTGAAGAATTAGATTTTACGGTCGAACGTGTCCACCAGCCGAAAAATTTCCGAACCCAGACCCTACACCCCATATTCCTTGTGGAAATCAAGAAAACTGAACCCCACAGCAACATCTACAACATCAGCCACCAGTCCAATATGAGGGTCAAAATTGAAGATTACAGACGGCCCAGGAAAGCCACGATGTGCTTCCGATGCTCAAGATTTCACCACAGCACGCGGAATTGCAGATGCAATCCGCGCTGCATCAAATGCAACGGCAGCCACCTGACGTCTGAATGCAGTATCAAGGAAAGGATCCCGGACCCGACTTGCATAAACTGCAAAGGAGTTGGACATCTGGCCTCTTGGAAGGGTTGCCCCGAATATCCCACCAATGGACCCAGACGTACGTACGCCGAAACACTTGGGAGCAGAACAAACAAGTTAAATACCGAAGCCACCCGAAACCATCCTACATCATGGCAAAGACCCCCCATTCAGCAGCAGAAAAAAGAAGAAAATCCACCTGAAATCACCCATAGCCTCACCGAAATTAAAGAATTAATAGATGCATTAAAGAAATCAAGAAACTTATCTTAGAATTCCCCGGCCTACTGAAAGCAGCATCCCAGTTAAAAGCTACCAAGTCTAGTGAAGAAAGAAGACTTATTCTCCTTAATGCACTTCTCGACTTGTCCCTGCTTCCCAATTGGCTGTCGGTACTACAAAGGTAAATCCTACACAGACCTGCCACCGGCCAAGTCTTCAGCAACTACATGGAAAAGTTCACCCCTTCCTACTCCTCTGCCAAGCTGTGTTCCTATTGGTTCCTCCCCCTCACCTTCTCCCCTGCCCAGAGCCGACACCAGTGTCACGAGAGGTACGCGTCAGTACCTTCTCAGGATTCGAACAGTTCAGGTCCAGCATCGAAGTCAGGATTTACTACTTCAGGAAGGAGATAGCTGCTTTCTCAGCGGCGGGTGCTCCATACCTCATTCAATTCAATTCACGCTACATTCAATGAATACGAAATGTAGATCAAAGCGTTCGGAAGGGAAAACCTGTTTTCTAAGCTCGATGGTATAAAGTCTACTTGACCGCTGTCTCGATAGATATACAATTTAATTAAAAGTATTCGAATAATTTCAAATTTACACATTTTCCCAACTTTCATTCCAAAAACAAGAGAGAAAATATATTAGATTTTCCATCATGTAAAAAAATATTCGAACTCGTATTTTGCCGTGAACATTTTATTATGAAGATATTTGGGAGGCACCCAAAAATTGAAAGAGAAAAAGATTTGGAACCACATGCTTCTTAGAAAGCAGAAAAATATTTAAAATGTTTATGGGAATTTTATTAAAGATGCATGATTCAAGAATTTTTAAATAACAAATAATTTTGCTATTTTTATTTTTAAACATGCGTTATTTTAATCAAATTGTGAATTAAAAACTATTAATTAGCATTAAAAATAAGATTTATTAATTGTAATTAATAATTAATTTAGTAATTTAAGTAGTGTGTAATTGAATGAAATTTATCTATTTCAACTTACTTTTTAATTTTAATTTTTCTCAAAACTATTTATTTAATGTATTTATTGAAGTGAAGCGCGCATTTTCTGAAAAGCTTGAATTTAAAAAAAAAAATGTCATTTCTTTAAAATGTTCACTTTAGTTTAAATTCCGCCAATAGATGGCGACAGCGAAGTAAATAAAACTGAATGCCACCAGAAAGTCATATCACAAGCAATTAGAAATTATCTTTATGTGATAATGCATTGTCAAATGCGAATATTGGAAAATCAAGATCGCAAATACCTTTAAGCGGAGCAGTGACTTCACATGTTCCAGTGAGTAAATCCAGTTTTGGTGATACGGGATTCAATAATACGATAATATCAAGAATAGCCGGTAAGTACATTTTTCAGCCTTTCACATATTTCTCCTTTTCCCTTTATTTCCGTTAAGAGGAGGGGGAATGCATATCCTGAGGACACAAGAGAAGGATGTTGGGAAAGGATGCTTCGGGTAATTCCATCCCTTCCTCTGGTGGGTCGGGGATCAGCCGATACCCCTTCATTTTCTTTCAAAAGTGTCGTCACAGGTGACTTAAATTTTGACCACGTAATGTCAATACGAGCAGTAGTTCCTTTTTGGTTTTAAGATGAAAGAAATCCACAACGGTTTTTATTCCTTTTCCACTTACAACATATTTGCCTATTGTTGACTTTTTACATTTATATCGCACATAAAATTGAAATCAACTTATTCCTTCGATGTCTTTTTGGTACATTAACCTAAGAATGATCGATCGTGTGTTAATTTAACTGAGATTTATTTCACTAGTAGCTTTTAATAATTCTCTTCTCAAGCTTATAATTATACTTATGGCACTTGAAGGGGGGATACTCTTTTATTTTTTATCCCAATATTTCAAAAATAATCTCATCTTTTTATTCATTTATTTAATTTATCATGAAGATTTTCAATGTGATTGATATTCGTTTGAAGTCCTAAATGATGTTTTTATAAGCAACTAATGGGAAAATCGGAATTTGATCAATCCGAATTCGCTACTAAAACTCAGTTTATTCAATATTTTGAGTTAAGAAAAACTTTTGCTGAAATATAGCAAGAAAAACTATGAATTTTAAACTATGAGAGAGCAAATTATGAATTTAATATTCATTCTTGATATTTAGCAGTTTTAATGAATAATGCATAATGATTAAATAAGCCATGATTTTTTTAGATAATGAAATAATATTTGTTAATTGAAGATTTAATAATCTTATGATAAAATTTCTTATGAACTTATTTAACTTTTTAAACTCAGAATTTTTAAAAAATTATTTCCTTTTTTTTTTAATGGAAACATTTAGCAGAAAAGGAGAGAGCAAGGGCGTTAAAGAACTTAATGAAATTAAAGTATTGAAAACGAATATAACTCTTTTACTAATAAAAATAGCTCAATTTTTAAGATTGACTTTAAACTGAAAAATTGACTTTAAACTGCAAATTATAAATTCAAGGAACTAAAGAAAGGGGTCTAAGTTCTAATTGTCAGTAGAATTAAAATAATATTAGCCTGCTTAACTAGAATAAGCTTTCGTGATGAGGAACAGGGAAAGGGACAAGACTTGCACTCGCAAAGAGTTGCTAAAATTCAAAAACAAATAGTTATCAATTTTATGTTCCAAGCAAGCAATCCTTACTGTACAAAGATAAGAATTAAAAGATGCCTACATTACAGATACTTAACCTAAATACCGAATTTTATCTACCTAGCTCTCTTCATTTTGTAAATATCGTATTAACTTATATTTGAACTGTGAGACAGACGTATTTACTCTGGATAGATTTTATTCCAATTTTGACAGAAATCTACAAATTATCTGTGAAAACCAAATATCAAATTTCAACCATCTTGCTCACAGCGTTTTTGTATTATCTTCGTCACGAATAGACAGATGTCTATCCATCTGTGTCTATCCATCTGTTGGCCTTGTATTTCGCACTCAGGGAAATCTAAAACGGAGAGATTCTTAAAAATCTGGTTTTCAAATTTTTTGACGATTACTCTACTATGTCTATACTAACATACGTGAAAGTAAGCCCCTTGAGTGAGCTTGTGTCGAAAAGGGAGAGGCAAAAAATCAGTAGTACCCCTTGCAATGTATTCATCAACATTAGCATACTTAGATAGTAAAAGTCTTTGGAAAATTCTAATTAGGGTTTTTTAATGATTAAACTCATATTTATCTCTAATTATAAAATTACATCGGGCATTTTTGTAATACCTTTTTTTTTCAGAAAAGGGTAGGATATTAACTATGCAAGATTTAAGTATCTATTTAATGAAAAACCTAGATCTGGGATTCTTGAAATAGCACAGGTCTTCATCTAATTGACTATCTAGCAAAAAGTATCCGGATACCCCTTTAAAAAGTGGTTCTGGTAGATAACGCAATTTGATGCGTAATCGAAAGCTATAAAAATGGTAGTAGTGATGAGTTAGGTTTTATTTATGAGTTTGCGAGACAATGAGTAAGTCAAAGGAGCTTATGAGTTTGATCGTGGCAGTATAGTGGGATGCCACCTTTGTTGGAAATCAGTTGATGGGGCTTGTACCAATTAAAGGTCACGATACGAACCTGCGACACTAGGGCCAGTAGTCGAGTAACATAACCACTACAACAAAAGTCCACTTCGGTATCGTAGATGTTATCGGGCTTATAAGCTAGCGCCACAATACTCCCCCACCAGTGAGTCTGTTGAGGGACGATCGATTTTTATAGCGCCAAGCGTTATGGCGAGTTACTGCTTTCTTGCGTCAAGTGAGTCTGACGACTTTGCTTACTTGCGTCAAGGGAATTTGACGACTTTGTTTGTTTCTGCTGCGGGTAGATGACGCCATGACTGTTGCGGAAGGTTGCGTTGTCGAGATCACCAATGAACCGATTAAAGGTCGCGATACGAACCTGCGAAGCCAGGGCCAGTAGCCGAGTAACAACCACTACACCAAGAGTCGACTTCGGTATCGTAGACGTTATCTGGCTTATAAGCTAGCGCCACAGACTGCGGATATTCTACAGAAGCCTAAATTCATTGTAGATTATGAAGTGGAAATGTCAAGGAACTAAAACTGCAGAATAAAGAACTTGTATTCTGAAACCACTTGGTGAATGCAACCGCAGAACTCTGGAAAGGGTAGAGAAACAAAAGCGCAAGTCCATGGACTTGAAGAAAACTGTTCGTTGGAATTATGGATCTCGCTTTATAATCTGGCAGTTGGATGGACGTGTGATTCTGATGGATGCCCGGTGAACGTTTCTTTAGTGACTGCATTGAACCGACTTCTAAATTTTTTAGTAGAAGCGTAATGGTGTGGAGATTTTCTCGTGTTTTGACCTGGGTCCTTTGGTTGGAAACATGAACTCTGAGATGCATGTGGACATTCTGGACTATTCCACTGAGGGTACTGGGTCAGAGATGATCGTTCTCTGTTTCAGATCGTGAATTACGAACTGTGGATTAATAAATGAAATGCACGAATGAAATCCGCCCCCATAAAAAGGGGTTGCGACGTAAGTGAGCTGAAAGTCTACATTCTGCCCTCGGGTGCTCAGGGATCATGCCCTCAGAAATTGCTGCCCCCCCTTCCGTTGTAAAGTGGAACGTGAGAGCAACAACAATCATTGTAATTATTTAATAAAAAGTAACTAGAATAAAAAATATCTTTGTTAACCTTAGTAGGAATCGACTTAATTTTTTTATATTACTTGTTTCAATAATATTGTTTGTGAAAAAATATCCAAGAAGCTTTTAAAAAATTATTATAAAGATGTCAGAATTCTTTATAAAAATTAATGAATAAATAAATTAAAAAGTTTCTCAATTTTATCTTTAAAAAATACTAAACATTCTATAGCTTATATAGAATTTTTAAAATTCTTATGCTTTATGTATAGTAAATCTATATATATATAGCATCGTTCTTTCTATTATCGTTCTTTCATTATTTAAATTTTATAAAACAAATTATAAGCTTATAAAAATATTTCTTTTAATTTTTATTACGTTTCAATAAGTATATTTCTAAACATTTGTGTGAAAATTTTTAATATCTCATCAGCCAAGTTTAGAAAAATTCCAAAAACTTTATTGCTAACAATTGAAGGTCGCAATAAATATGAGAGAATCCCCACTTTTAACAAGTCTATTACGGCTTCGATATTAAATGTGCAGTGAAGTATTTATATCAATATTAAAACTTATTGCTCATCATAAACATGCAGTCTTGAAATAGGGGAATAACATACTCAGAGAGTGAGTATGTTATTCCTCTTCGGGAGTTCGTTTTAAGAAAACGAGATACCCTCCCCCCAACAAAATGACTTTGATAAGAAGCTGACCTCATCGTTTATTACAGCCTTGGGGAAAGCAATAGGGGTTTGGCATTGGAACCAGTTTTTAGAACTTTTCAGAAAACTACTTTCTACTTCGAAACTGGTTGCAGAGCAATTTTCAAAATGTAACTTTCTGTGCCCAATTGTTCGAGAAACTCATTGGAAAGACTTTCTGTTATCCCTTCGGTTAAAGAATTAAACTTTAATGCAAAGCATTTTTTTTCCGGATATGTGTGTGTGTTAAATTAAAGCTAAGCCAGTTAAAGAATAAATCTTTAATACAAAGCATTTTTTTTCATGTGTGTGTGTGCAAATGCATACTGAAATAAAATCGTTTGCACGGAAGTTTTATGTGCATAACGAAATAATTTTTACAATATCTGAAAGAATTGTTCAACTAAATTTCTCTGATCCATGAATGAATTCTAGTTTTACTCTCAAAAGGATTAAAAGGACGTAAATAATAATATTTTACTTAGTTTCTGTCTATTAAAATATTTTTAAAAGTTAGGAAGTCAACATATTCTTGAATTAAAAAAAATAGCAATCATTTGAACCTAAGGAATCATATTCTCCGAGATATTTTTGATACTCCAGCTTTATATGTTATAGGTTACTTTAGTGAGAAATTATACTAGCAATTTTTATGAATACTTTGAGTTTGATCCTTAACGCAACAACCTGAGTTCTTTTATCTGGAATCGAATCTATTATAAAATGCTAAAATTTAAATTCTTTTTAATTCAAAATACTTGAAATTTTATACTTCGTTAGCCAAGTGGCAGCGAAAAATCGCCAAATAATGTAGAATTTCGCTAAATTTCTTACAGTGATTTTAAAGCAAGATATCGCTAAATAATGCAGAATCACGCCAAATTTCTTAGGCGATTTATAGATACTGCCCGGCTAACGGAAAAGTACCAATCTCTCACTTTTTTCTCTCCTTTCCCTGGCAAAATACTGTATTTTCACAAAAAGGTTTTTAATCAAGAGCTTTAATTTACTCATATACTATGAAATGATTGTAAATGATTTCATAACTTATTAGTATTAGATTTTCTTTCTGTATATATACTCTACTTACAAACATGTGAGGGACGGGGTGGCCTGGTTGGTAGAGCATTGGACCCGTACTCATTAGGGTATGAGTTCGAAACTCACCGGCCAAAATATTCCCCGAGTGTAATGGCGACTGGTGCTCGTTAAATCTGTTCGTGGTCGCAAAGTCCTCCATATCGAGAGTAATATCAATGGGGGTACTGGGTCAGAAGTGATCGTTATCTGTTCCAGGTCTAAATTATGATCTGAGATCTCCGAATGAAATTGCATACATACAGTCCGCCCCCTAAAAAGGGTTGTTACGTGTGTGTAGCTATGTTGTGTGCTTGGCCCTACTTGTAAAACAAAGATACGCATTTCTTAGGCTTAAGATCTGCTGATCGTATCAGCGGAAGCTTGTCCAAGGCAAGCGCCGTTAGTCACAACACATCACAATCATGCGTATGTATGATCTTAAAAAGATAATTTTATTTTAAATTAAATTTACAATGCATTATTCAGGAGATTTTGAAATTCTTAATCCAACATTTCACGATTAAATGGTAAATTCCTAATTTTAAATGCTTTTAAAAATTTTTTTAAGTAATGTAATTTTAAAATAATGTTACAGTTTTAAACGGGCAGTTCTTTATATATATATATTATACTTAAATAATGTTTTTCTTCTTAACTTTTATCTTTATACATGTCTTGCCTGAAAAAAACACATGATTTTACACTCTCTCTCACACACACACAGAGAGAGAGAGAATTTTTTTGTCTTAACTGTTGGAATAAATATATTCAAATTTTGCTTTGAAGTTCGGGCATGCCACTGTAGTGGTGAGAACAACATGAATGACGCGTTTGTTGCGAGTTCATGGTTCGGGTCCAGCTTTTTCGCTTTGATTTTTTTTTATTTATGTATTCACATTTAATATTTTTTTGCCTTTTAAATTTATCTATATAGCTACCTTTACTAAAAGTACGCGATTTTACACACAAAAAACTCTTTTATAACTATTAGAGCCTTCTACCATCTGCTTTCATGTTGGCAACGTCGTACAATCCCATCGTGGAACCGATTTCACCATTGTAAAACGGAATGTAGGTTTTTAAAGATCTAAGTTATAGTAGATAAGCTGTGAAAGAAATAATCTTTACTTATAATAAAGCACAATGTGTGTGTGTGTGTCTGTCTGTCTGTTGGCTATGTACAGGCCAGACCGTTCGACTCACAGCTACCAAATTTATTATATGTATACCTTGGGTGCCGGGAATGTGCACCTCGGAGCCCTTTTTTTGAATCTCTAATTAAAATTTTAATTAATTAAAAAATAAACCAAATTTTAACGTTTTTTCGCTATAACTTCCGAAAATATTACAGCACAAAATTGATTTTTGCATCAAGTTAAAGCGCAAAAAATTAGCTTTTCAATGATACTAATGTTTTGACCTACGAATTAAAACTCTATTTTTAATGAATTTTTAAACATTTAATTTAATCGTTTTTTTCCAACAATTTATTTCGCAAAAATTAAATAAAAAATAAAATTTTATCTTCTCGAGGATCTCAAAAAAATCAGCTTTTAATAAAATGTTGCCATCACATTTTCAGAAGTTCTGATTAAAAAAAAAGTTAATTACTACCAAAAATAAAACAGAAAAATACAATTTTCATCACGTGATTATATGAAATGAAACAAATAGGAAATGTGATATTTTTTAAACAATAAATACAAGTGAAAATCGTTTGCAATATCAAATTTAATAATTCAATTAAAGAATTAAAATAAATAAAAATACAAAATAAAAATATATTACAAAACTGCGACAGTTAAAACTGAAAAAGAATTTTTAGAAAAGCACCAAACGATAATCTTCTGAGATCGAGATTAATTATTTAAAAGCAAGAAATCTTAAACGAACTTTTAAAATGACGTCATTTCAAAGAAACGAAGAACAAAAAGCAATGTGAAGAATATATTTTGTGCAAATCAAAGAACTCACCTTCGTGATTGTAATTTTTCTCCGCATTTTAATGAACCATGCGAAATAAAAGCGCATCTTCTTTCAAACAAGCATACGTAATAATTAACAATGCAAAATTTGTAAAAGCATATAAAACTATTTTTACCCGCATATTTCAGAGACATCAAAACTTTCTACTAAAACAATATCGTGTTCTCTCACGAGAAAAAATAAATCAAATATAATTCCAAATTAAACATATAAAAATGTCATTTTCGGCACGTGTAAAATGAAATAAATATGAAACATGATAATTGTGGAAAATAAATGGATGGAAACGTTTTCTATGATATTTTACTATACTCATATTACTAATCCAATTAAACAATTTTATTTAAGGCAAATATGGCTTAACATCTACAAGGCATCTTTTGTAATCGGAGCCCAACATCTAATTTCTTAATTTTTTGGGGAGAGATATAAATAATCTCTTAGCAATTGGTCCAAGTGAAATATATAATTATAGATTTAGGGAAATAATGCTGATGAATTAAATTTTTACATACATCATCTGCTCTGTGAATCATATTTAACAAAACATTCTTGAGACAATAAGTCCTTAAATAAAAAAATGGCATTCCAGTCAACTAAATCAATCATTAAAGCTGATCGATTTATGAAAATTTCAACATAACTATTCAATATGTTGAACTGGCGATTCAACATATTGGCGATTTTAAAACTGGCGATTTTAGATCACTTTGTCAAGATATTAAAGAAGCCAATCAAGGCTCTAGAATAATTGGTCTAGATTATGATAATGATGATTGTTATAAACTTGCAATATTCAGAACTGAATAAATCAGC
Organism: Argiope argentata; assembly: GCA_026289955.1. Taxonomy (NCBI): domain Eukaryota; kingdom Metazoa; phylum Arthropoda; class Arachnida; order Araneae; family Araneidae; genus Argiope; species Argiope argentata. The sequence continues at coordinate 11,604,056 of JAOUZG010005735.1, read as the reverse complement.
CAGATTTGAAGAAGATAGAAATGCTTTATTTTATTTATTTATTTAGAAGTTGAAATATTAAGAATATTTTACAAATATGAATCTATAAGACCAAAGGAATTTAAACCATAATTTTTTGAAATATATTTATAAACCTAAAAAAATATATTATTGAGAGCATTTAAATACATCTAAAAATAAAATTAAAAACTGAAGGTTTCAACTAACCTGTGAAATTTTTGCTGTATAATTCCTTGAGATCTTATAAATTATAAAAAAAATTATAATGTTTCAATTTCTGTATTGAACATAAATATTCAATGTCGGACTATTCTGCTTTCAGTTCTTAGTTTTATTTAGACATGCTGAGATTGAGTAAAGAGGTCGTTGTATTAATTGAGGTTTCATCATTTTCAATTTAATTTAAAAGTGAATTTTACGTGCACTGACAGAAAATCAGAGAGAGATGCGGATAGGACTGTTTAAGGCCTACATAATAGTATAAGGTAGGACTGTTTAAGGCCTACATAATAAATAGTATAAGTGAGTTATATGACTATTGAAATTTGAAGCTGAAAAATATTTTGCTGAAAAATTTATTATGAGACCAAGTTATATATAAATATGATTTAACCCTTTAGTCGGCATTAATAATGGCGAACCGACTGGTTGCCAAAGGCGGCTAGTATATAATATAGCAGATTGTTTCGAATATTGTTTGATAATAGATCCTAAAGCCAGGTTCTACAGGTCAGGCCATTCGACCTACAGCAACCAAATATAGCATGCGTATACCTTGGGGGCCTGGAATGTGTATCTAGGAGCAATTTTTTTGGATTTTTAATTAAATTTTTCATTATAACTTTAGAAAATATTACATCACAAAACTTATTTTTACATTATATTAAAGAACAAAGCATTGTCGTTTTAGTGATACCAGTGTTTTTACCGATAAATTAAATTACTATTTTTAATAAATTTTTAAATAAATATTTTGACCGTATTTTTTAATAATTTATTTCGCCAAAATCAAAATAAAATTTAACCTGCACGTGTACATTATGCGTGAATGGAAAAAAATTTGTTCTGTCAACATTATAGCCACCATATTGACAAAAGGTCAAATGAAAAAAATAAATCAACTATTAGTGCAAATGAAACATATAAAAATGTAATTTTCCCCGCAGGACTGTAAGAAATGAAATAAAAATAAAAATTGAAATCCGTTATCGTAAATTTCATCATGTTAAAAGTATGTATTATTATTTTTAAGTCATTGTTTGTCTTAATTAATTTTAAATCATTAATCGATTTCCACGATTTGAATCAATCATATTACTATCAGATTAAGCGTGCGTCGATATTCAAAAAAAAAAAATGATATTTCCTCTCCCCACCCCACTCAAAATTAATCGAGCTCCAAAACTTTTTCTTTAAAGCCTCTTACTTTTTAATATTTATTTTAGGAAAATAAGGTTTAAATTGGTTTGAAATAATCACGTAACTATTGTATTAACATAATCTTTCATTTTCAGAATATCAATTTTTTTCCTCCAATCTCAAAATCTTCCGAGCTTCAAAATTTTGTTTTCCTCGCTAGAAAATTGAAAATGAAAGCTTTAAAGAAATTATATTATTTTTATAATTATAATATGTTTGTGTACATACACCTTTCGATATCTTCCAACGATGTTTCGAATTGATTTCTGTTTTCTTCTTTGGGGTTTTTCAGTTGATAACTGCCGACGTCATGGCACAGAGGCAGCCTGTCTTCCTCGTGACCTGGACGCCTCAGGTTCGAATCCCGGCCAGGGCATGGTTTTTCTTCTGTATGCTATCTGTGGGATGTATAAATGTGCCCCCTATAAAAAAGGGGCTATGCAAATGAATGTGATGGTTGTGTAACTAAGCCATACTCTTAGCCGTAGTAGCAGTACTTGAAACGAGGGACGCACCCTCGGCTTAAAATCACTGATTCAGTCAGCGAACTTATCCTTGGCAAATGCTATTAGTAACAACAACTGGAGATACCGTCTTGCGACCCTGCCCTTATTGTCTAGACAGGAGGATCAGGTACATGGCAGACATTCCTGCCAAGTTATTACTTTTTGTTAGTAATAAGTTGCGACATATGACAACCTGACTTATTATTTTCTAATAACCCTAAAAGCAATAAATTATCAATTTTCTGCCTTTGCATTATGTGGCATCAAAAGCCTCAAGCCAAAATAATCTCTTGTTCTCATATGATAATATCTTTTCTAAAAAGTAAATACGACCATATTTTCTATAATTTAAATAATCAGTTTTAAGGCAAACATGTTTTAATGTATATCTTTTCAATTCGGGGCTAATTTGTGGAACTTTAGAAACAGAAATACATGAGTAAAAATGGCTTCAATGAAGACCATATTTATATGTTATGTAACTTGAATCAATAAGTGTTCTAGTAATTTAAGAATATTTAACTTTTATCTAGATTCTCTGCTATGTGAACCATATTTAACAAAATAATCTTCAGATACTAATATTTTAAATAAAAAGATTTGCTCTGCAATTAATTTAATCTGTTTATAGAAATTTAAATATTACTATTCAAAAAAAAACGGACAAATTAAGACCATTTTATTGAACGTCTCAAAGATGATACCCCGATCAGCACCCAGGGTTTCTCAAGACTGCCTTAAGACTATTAAAATGTTAATTGTTCTAAACTATTTTTTCTTCGAAACCTCATAAAGCGACCAGATTTGATTATAGAAAATAGAAAAGACATTACTTATTTTAAAAATTGAAACGTCAAGAATCTTTCACAGAATATGATTCCTTGGAACCGAATGTCTGTATAAAATTTAGACTTCATAATTTTTTGAAGTGTATGTATAGACCGAAACAAATTATAAATGTTTGCGATTCATGATATTTAAATTATTTTGAAAGTAAAACAAAAACTCAATTATTCATTGAATCTGAGAAAATTTTGTTGGATAATTCTTCAGATATGACATAAATTATGAAAGATATTCTTTAGTGCGCGTTAGGTTTAAATGCTGAGCGACTCTGTTTTCAGTATTCGTATTTAAAAAAAATGCTTCGTTTTGTAAAAAATGTTTTTATATTAATTGCAGTTTACACATTTCCACTTTAATTTAAAGTAGAAATTCAACGGGACTAACAGAATATTATAGAAATACATATTATGTTATATGTATAGCAATCACCACAACGCTATTAAAAGAGGAGTTATTAAAAAATTTAATTGTTAAAACATTAATGAGCATTAAGATTGGTGAACCGGTTGTCGCCAAAGGCGGCTTGCTTAATAATAATAGCTCGGATTACTCGTAGACTGAATTAAAATAATTCGGTAAGAAACGACACGATATTCATATACGCAGGAGAAAAAAAAATGAACAAAGTCGAGGCGACTATTAGAACAAAAATAAAGGTCAAAGAATGTTGAAGAATTCCGGAAATGCGGTTATCTTTTTTCGTCTCTCCCTTCTATGAAATAGAATCTTCAAAAAGTAGTATTCTCAGATTACTGAAAATGAACAATAACATATTAAATCAAGCTCATTCATGTTTTTTAAATTTAAATGATCATTTTATATACAGGTAAAATTGAGAAATATTCATATGTATATCATCAGTATTTGATTATGTGATTATATACAAATATTTTCTCCAAAATTACACAATTTTTACCCCCACCCCACCAAAAAATGCTGAGCAAAGCTTGTTTTTTTAAAAAAAATATTTCATATTATTCATGTAGAGATATACTTAGATTAAAAATGAAATGACTAAACACTAATGAAAACAATAATCATTTGAATCATGATCGATTTTAATGGCAAAAAAATCGTTTTTTATATGTCATGTATACATACATAAATAATAAGCTTTATTTAAATAATTTAAAGCTTGAGGTTGACGAATTAATATAGATATATAAAGTTATTAGAATTTAGATCTATAAAGCTACTAGAGACGGATTAAAAATTAGATTACAAATGTAGAATTTTATTCCTCTTATGAAATTATCACAATAAAATCGCTGCCGTTTGAAAAACGAGTCATGAAAGTTAAGCAGTATTCTTGATTAATGAGCAAAGATAAGATATGGTGGTGTCATGTAAACAATATTCCACAAAAACAGATCATTTAGCCTCATTACATAAAATGTAAGGGGATTACACGCGAACCCACCACGGGCTTGCTACGTGATATATCACTCTAATGATAGTATTTTTATTCGATGAAAATTCAGTCTATTATTATTCTATTATTCGTGGATAAAGGAAGCCTTTTGAGAAGGTTACTAGCTGTTACTACAAATAATATTGTGCAGCTCTGAAAGACATTTCGGATATGGTAATTTATTAATAAAGTGTTTTTACAATTTGTTAGGTTGGAAGGAAATAAATTCTTATAAGTTTAAATTGCAGAGCAACAACGAAAGAAACATTGTCGGTGTTTTTACATTACTTTCATAATAATATTAGCATTTAGTAGATTATTTCTTCGTTGAGAATACAGCACAGTTTTAGAAATTCATTCAAAATGAGATTTTATAATCACAAATGTAAAATTTATTTTATATATAGCTAAATTGTGAACAGTATTTGACTATAAATGTTTAATATTAAGCTTAATATTAGAGAAGTGCAAGTTTATAAATTTCATTTAAAAAAATCGAAATATTTTCAAATGTTGAAATTTTGGACCAATTCCTTTACTTTTCTTGTTAAAAAATTTTGAATTCTAATCTAATTTTAAAGTTATTTTTGAAGTTAAGAACTATTTTAAATTCAATTTATTTATTAACTTTCAACAAAAAAATTCATTAATGTTCTATTTTCTCATTAATGGGGAAAATGTTCTATTTTCTCATTAATGATCTATTTTTACTTAATGGGGAAAATGTTCTATTTTCTCATGTTCTATTTTTCATGTTCTATTTTTACTTAATGTCCTATCTCATGTTCTATTTTTACTTAATGGGATTTTAAATCAATGGGGGGAAAAGGATACCCTATTTTTATAATGTATACTTATTTAATATTCAAGGCATTCAATTCTTGTAAAAGCTTAATTCAGTCTACATCTCATCACAGTTTTAAAGTTGAAATAATTCAAAATCAATAATCAGTTTCATTTCCAATTGCTGATTTTAATTTGAATTAAAAATTAATGCTAAATATTTCAAAATTATGATTTAGAAATAGTTTATATTTCTATTGTTCAATTCTGAATATTTCCATTTTAAAAATTAAAATCATAGCGTTTTATTTTTATTGAAAATATTTTTAAAATCTAATTATGAGAAATATATTTTTATCCAAATTTAGATTTCTGGCAGTGAACTTACACATTTCTAATACTTCTTAGTTGAAACTTTACAATGTGTTCTATAGAAATTCTTGTGATTACGAACCTTGAGGTTTTCTTTGTAAAAAATGTGTGGATCATTGCTTAGGATTTATCACTTCCAATGTTCAATATTAGTTATTAATTTTTTTAAAATCCAGGCAGATATTAAAAAAAAGACTGACAGATTATAATAAAAAAGGCGTGAGCACATTTTTTTTATTATAAGTAAAACTCGTTCTTGATTTTGAAAGCCTATACTGTATTAAAACTTTTTATAAATTCGAATTCCATATATCCATTTAAAATTACTGAGTTTATACATTTTAAATTTCCAAACATATTAATTAACATAATCATAAAAATAAATATTGCTGCAATTATTCAAAATTACCTCATTAATAAAATAAAATTAAAATTTGTAGAAAAACTCAAATTTTAA
>JAOUZG010005735.1:11587829-11597862 GCA_026289955.1 Argiope argentata | reverse complement strand
ATATTATTAGTTTTCAATTTCATTCATCAAGTAATTTCGGGATAAAATTTTAAATTGATTCCGAATTCAATTCTTTAAACCAATTAGCGATCCGAAATCTCGCATTCATTTTATTTAACGTACTTGGATCTGTATCCGCATCTTTGTTTACACTCATAGAGCTCCACTCTGCTAGCTATAAAAATCCTGTAAAATCAGGAATGCGCAGAAAGAAGATTGCGCATGCGTTGAAAGAGCTGATAATGGCACGTTTCTCGACGGGACAACAAATGCCAAAGATGCGACGATTGCTATCTTACAGTTGCTGCGCACGCGTGAAAAAATACGGACAGGGAGAATCGCCTGCACTATATTCCTTAACCTGTCTTTCAAAAAAAAAAAAGAAAAAAAGATTATAACTTTAAAATGTTTTTCAAATAGTGTGATTTTAAATGTGAATTATGAACTTATTTCTAGGCATCAACATTTTGGGGATTAATTAATTTTTTTTAAATAATCTAATTTTACAAAAGTGTTTTGCAGACGAAAAAATGTTTGCAAAAAACTCTTTGAATGTCCACCTTCCAAACAGATAGTTCAAATTAGCATTTGAATCATCTTATCACGATAGTATTTCGAATTCCATTCATCTGGCTTGATTGTATGGACCAAATGAATTGAATTAAAAATGGACGATTTTGAAAATAACGATTTCTACACGTAATGATTTTTGTATTTTGCAATTCATAAAAAGTTATCAGTCCCAAAAACTTTTTAATTCATTTTAAAACAGCTTTAATGCAGTTCAAAATTTGATTCAAATTATACATTAAAATAAATATTATTATTATAAAATAGCAAATGTAGAGATTTTTCTAATTGAAATATTTATTTCAAACAAGCTATTATATTAGACATTGCTCAGATTTCCGAAAAAAAAAATTAGAATTTTTGTTATTTTTATTTTGATTACTAGTGAAAAAAAATCTACCTGCATATCCAGTAAAAATAATAACAATTACACAAAAGCAATAATAACATATTAAGTAAAACATATAAATTAATAAAAACAATAATTATTATGCTTTCTTTTTGTAAAATTTTAAATAAATGTGGTCTAGGAAACAATGCTGTTTATTATCCGAATCAATTACCATGCTGAGGGGAAAAGGGAATTTATACATTTATAATTAGGGAAATGGCAGTCCAATAAAAAAAGACCTTTTCGTTTTGGTTTGTGTTTTATTTGTTTATATTTAAGCAGTCACTCATTTCAACCCATGAGATTTGAAGCAATTAAAGTTTAGATTGGAACCATGTAATTGAGGTTAAAGATGAATAAAACTTTAATAGGTATATATATGAATATTAAGTTGTTCTATGATGGTGTAATTTAAAAATATATTAAAACTTTGTCATGTAACACCTGATAATTAATTGTATTGTTTTTATATTAAAATTTTATTTGTTTAATTTATGTTTTCTCTCTATAAAATGACATAAAAAGAATTATTGTTTTTTTTCAAATTTATGAAACCATAGTATGTTTTTTGTTACTCTCTTTCGTGAAATAACTTTGACCATTTAGCAATAAAGTGTAAACTATAGAAATAATTACTTTACGTAATTTTACTGTACTGATTCGTTGGCATATTTCTCTAGATATCAGTTTAAGGTAGTAATTATCAAAAAATTGTAATATTTTTTTTTGAATTTTTCAGTGTTTAATAGCTATTTATTGTAATTATGTTGTTTCATGATTATCTAATAAAAGTTAAAACACAAAACTTATGTAATAGTTAATTATGATATTCCAATTTAAAAAATATTCTTTAAAGAGCTATAAACACAAGTATGAATGTTTTATGCACACTTACTCTAACAACACTTCTGAACAAACTAAATGATTTTGTTCAAACTTGACTCTCATGTTCATTGGTCTGTTGACATTTCCGTTGGAATGAATTAATTCAATCCCTTAGATAGTTGGGAGGGAGAGTCTTTTAAGTATCCATAGCTAAGGGATCAATGATCATAATATTTAATTTGCAGATTTCAACTCATTGAACTCAAAATATGATAACTTTTTGATAATCAGTTTTGCAGAATAATAACTATTCTCAAATCCAATTTTTCTGGATACTATGAATTTAGAGTGAATTTTTTTCAAACGCATTATAGCAAACAGACCAACTAACATAAAAAATTCATTTTTAACCTGTCATATTAAAAAAATATAATGGAGTTAAAATTTATTCCCACATTGAATGCTCTAAACTTATAATTGTTCCTAATTTGGGAATGAATACATTATTGTAACATTAAATTGTTATATTTTGTAACATCTGTTATGAATAAGATTGGATTATAAAAAAAGCATTCTGATAATCCTTCTTTTTAATGTCATATTCATACTAAAATTTTTTACAATACAATATCTGGATGGTTATTGGGATGGAAATTACAATATAATGTACGAGTTGAGTTTAGGTAACAGAGCATAGAGTATTAAAGTCTATGCTATATTTCCTCAGTTATATGTTAGTAAATTCTGTACTATTTTTATTACATTTTCCTTTTTTTTTCACCTAGGTTTTGTTAAGAATTCTGAGCATCACAATAAAAAATGGATAGTAAAAACATCAATAAAAAATGGATATTTGTATAATATTTGGTTTACAAATAGTTTTAAAAAATTAATTAATAACAAACAAGTCAATTTTTTTATAAATTCAAAACAATGAATAAAAATAGTACAATTTTAGGTTTAATTTTGGTTAGAAATTCTTAATTTATGGTTAGAAATTTTAAAATTTTGTCAACTGATTTGGTTGATGTTCATTATGTATGCCAAAAGTGGTTTAAATATTTTTGTTTGTATTTGTAGGATATAGGATGTAATCTGAAATAAACAGCTTTAAAAATGGCAATGGTAAGTTTATTTTAAAATGTTCTTTCTTTTTTTTAAGATACATTAAAAAATATATTTTATATATATTTATAATTCAAAATGAAAAAAAGTATCAAACTAATAATTAGTATTTATTTAAATGTATTGATTGATAATTAATTGTCTATTGAAAAAGGAAGATATTTATAAAACTATAATTGTAATTGTTTTTCATAGGATACAACTCAAAATACTATTCGGAAAGTTTATGAAGAAGGCCTTGAAGTCAGAAATCTCTTTAATTTTATTTCCGATGGATCCATGGAGGGTAAATGTTGTTATTTTAATCTTTGCTTGAAAGTGCAATATTTTAGTATTTAAAATAACAAGATTTTATTCTGCATTTAGTATTGCCTTTCTATTTAAAAAATGGAAACTTCATTGTTAATTATTTTTTTTCATATTCCTGACTTTTTATATACTAAAGTATTTACTCTTGCTCCTCTTGCATTTAAAACTGTAGAATGTTTTCTTAAGTGAAAAGCCCACTTTTTTGTTTAGAACTGTATGCTAACATTTGATCTAGTGGTATTTGGAGAAAAGACTGTTAAATTGACAATTTTAAAAATTGTTCAAGGCAATGATCTAAGGTTTATTATTGTTGAAATAGTGTTGTAGAATATATTTAAAAAATTTAGGATAAAACAATTCTCCTGTAATATTTTTACATAATTAGATTTCATATCTTGAATTTTACAAACTGGTTAAGATTCAGCATATAAGTCATTTTTATTTCTTTAAAGGTTCCATTTTAAATAATTTAATTTAAAATTGCTTTTTGTTTATTATGGATTTTTTTATTATATTTAATTTTATTAACATATAATTCAGCCAGTCGGAAATCTTAAATATTTAGTTCAAGAAGATTTAACTGAACTTGAATAAATTTTAATATTAACCTTAAATAAAATTTCCTACTGAAACTGTTATATTAAAGTTTCATTTTTTGATAATATCCCAGTATTACATGAATTTTATGCTGATCTACCCATGTATGTTTAGAACATATTTTTTTCTACCTTTAGAAAAAAACTTGCAAATTTCAGTTTTTCATGGTTGAACATCTAAGGTTCGGTTTGTATATGAATATCTGTTACAGTTTCAAGCATGTTCAGGACTCATCGTTATTTAGAAGAATAATTTTCATAACAGTATCAATTTGTATGTTTTGTTATGTGAGGCTGAAAAATTTAAAATCAAATGTCCCAATGGCTATGAAATATGATCATACATATTATTCTTAATAGTACTTTATTGAGAATAGATAAATGAAGTATTCCATCATAATGCTGTAAAGAATTGTAATATGTGAAATTAGGTGATATTTTTCAATAATTATCAAGAAAATATCTATAAGCAAACATCTCTGTTTGAGCATTTGTAAACAGTATTAATCATGGCAATCATTATTCAAATCTGTTTGAGCAGAATATTAATAATTTTCTAACTATCATCAAAATTTCAATGAATTTTAAAATCTATTTTAATTTATTGCAAATACATTTTCAAATTCAAGCAATGAAGAAGATGGCTTTTTAAATCATAATGGTCATAGGAAATAAGACAAGGATATCCCATGCAATTAAGTTAAAATAACTATAATTTGAGTGGTAATATTTTTAATTGCTGGTAAAAGGAAAACAAAATGGATACTTTGAAAGCATGAAATTGTGGCAATGGTTTTTAGAGGTTTTAAAATTATTTTTTAATATATATTTTTCTCTAAAAGGCAACAATTAATCCTACTTAATAGTGTTAGAAGCTAAGAAGGCTATATCAGTCAACAACAAATTAAGGAAAATGTTTTAGTCTATGTCTTATTTCTTCCTGTCAGTAGACCCCCCCCCCCAAACTTAAACTTAAAATTTGATAAATGCTTAAATAGGAGGTATTTAATTATCTGCTTGTAAAGCCATTATGTTACGACATTATGTTGCACCATTTATGTTACGACCTCTTCTGTCATTAGAAGAACTTTTCAATGATCAAGTCTTATAATTGTTAATGAAGTGAAAATGACCATTATTAAACACAGAATTCTGGGTTGAAGATATCTAAATATTTAATAGCTGAATATTTATTTGAGAATTCTATTTAAATGCAGAAAAGGATAATTTTTATTCTATTGCAAAATAAACTTTGTTGAAAAATAATCTTCATAATTTTATTTTTAAACATATAATATTTGTTAGTGGATTGGTTCACCTATTGCAATGATCCATTTTTCTTTTGTTAGATCTACATTTGCATTAATAAGTATAACTTTCTTCTTTCCATAGAGGTTGGAACCTCAAAGAAACCTCCAGTATCTCCTCGTCCACAATCTGTTTCCCCCAAACCTGCTTCCTTGGATTCAAATAAGACTAAAGACCCTTCTTTTATATTAAGAGGTAATAAAAGACGAGGATTACTTTCTCGACCTAAAAGTCGATTAAGATCTGCCTCAGCTGGACGAAATCCTGAGAAAGATCTTCGAGCACGTTATTGGACATTTTTATTTGAAAATTTGCATCGAGCTGTTGATGAAATATATCAGACTTGTGAAATGGATGAGAGCATTGTTGAAAGCAAGGTGATTATTTTCTTTTTCATATAATTAATTCTCATGTATATTTCTTTTAAAATAAAAAAGTTCATTGCAAGACTTCTTTATATTTTTTTGTTGGTATAATTTCATATGTACAACAATCAATGTACTGTTTTCTTCTTTACTGGCTTGTGTTTGGTTATAATGAAAATTAATTTTAGTTACGTTATGTTTTTTATTCTGCACCTTAAAGTTTTTTTTTCTGAAATTTTAATTCTTTTTATATTAAGTGAAGTTTTGATATTTCCCCCTAATAACTCTTTAAAATGTTATAGCATAAAACTGAATTTTACACCAATATATATATATATATAATTATTTCATTTTTGCATTGAAATCCAGTTCATTTTCATTGTTTCATCAAATATTCAATTGTATCATTTTCTTTCATTCTTAAAAGCAAAAGAAGAAATTCTGTTTAATATCTGTGCAGTTCATGATGAATTAGAAAGTATAAAAGCAGTAATAAAATCATGCAGTAATAAAAGTTAGAAGTTATATGAATTTAACATTTGTTTTTGATGGTACTATGAAGTCATGGGACTTGAAATCATTAAGATAATTTGTATACATAATAAATGAATAGAATAGAGGTAAGGATTATTAAAATAGCACAGCTTTAGCATCTTTCAATATTTATTACTGAAAAATTTTTATTAATAAAATCTTAATGTCAAATTATACATAACAGATTTTATTGAAACAAAATGCAGTCATTATTCCTAGTTACTAATTAGTCATTAAAGTCTTAATATTTGAAACAAAGATGTATTCTTGATAAAAATGTTACTGATAGCATTTCAAGTTCCAGTGTGATTGTTATGTAAAGATTTTGAGCAGCTACCAGCTACTCCAACACTTTGAATCAGTTCAAGCAAGCACATTTTGTCAAACTTACTTTATTTGACACAAGCATAAAACAGAAACACAAAACGCACAACACAGCAAACGTTATGCTATTTACGTCATCACAATATACCACCACTGCCAAACTGCACACATCAATACAGTACCCAGTTCACAGCAGTTCCTTTTTAAGAATTTTGTTTGATTACTTGGACAACTATGATTGTAATTTTGTAAAATTTTTAATAAGACTTTCTATTGTATGGATTATTTTTTGACATTTTTATAAAACTATAAATCTGTTAGCAGTATATAGAACATATACTTAAAAACATTGCAGCATCTTTGCCATTTCTTTTTCTTCAAATGTAAAAAAATAATTTGTAACATTTAAAGGAAAATAAGGTTTGTGTGGGCATCTTACTTATTTATTTTATATCTTAAGAAGAATATCAATAATATCTCTAAACATATGATTTCTGTGATATCCATTACTCTTTGTTATGTTTTATCAAGAAAAAAAAAATTATATCTTGGTTCAAGCACATTTCTTTCTAATCTAAGAAAAAATTACATAATAATAATAATAATAAATCTGTTTGTTTCAAGTTTAGAATTTTAATTTAGTAACTTGATATCAAATTTGTGAGCAAGTAAAATTATTGTTTCCATTTGAATTGGCATTTTTGATATGTAGTTTTTCTTATTATGTGACTTAATTTATAAGGATTATAAAAAAATATTCCATCTGATTTGTTGATTCTGTAAATCTGAAATCTATAAAAAAGTAATTCATTTTAAGGAATAAATATGATAATTTATATGTTTTGTCTTTTCTCTCTTAGTCAGTTATACAGTTTATTTATTTTGGTGTTTATTTTTAATTTATATAATCTCTATAATAATGTATGAAATAAGTTTTTCCTTGTATGTCTCTGTTATACCTTTTAGTAAACTATTGTTTCACTTTTAGGAAGCTATTATGATGCTGGAAAATTATAGCAAAGATTTTCATGCTTTGATTCAATATATAAATATCAATAAAAATTATGAAAAAACTGATCCACCCAATCGGTGAGTTTGTAATCATGGTTTTTATTTTTTAAACCTTAAATCAAATACTTTATAAAAAAAGCTCTTGCAAATGCTATTTTTTAATTAAGTTTCCCAAGTATTTTTAGTGCTATTTAGGTATATTTTGAATTCCATCTCTATTGTTATAAAAGAATTTCATTATGATTGCCATATTTTAAAATTATTTCTTTTCCTATTTCTATATCTGTTAACCAATTTTCAATTACAGGTGATAAGGTGAGCTTAAGAATCTTTTTTTTAAATATATATCATTTTGATATTAATTTAGCATTGATTAGATACTAATTTCAAAATAGTACAACAATAGTAACAATGTATCATAAAATTATATAACTTTCATGGCTGCAGTTTTTATATAGTTTATGTTATTGAAGTAATAATAATTTTAAAATAAAATTAAAAGATAAATGTTTTAAAATTTTATTTGTATGTGATATAAGAGTGTCAAAATCATTGAAAAACCTTGTCATCATCTAAATTATGGAAGAGGATTTTTATTATTCAAATGATGATAAAGATCAAGTGTTAAATTGATATAGAGGATAATAATAATAAAAGAAAATTACTCTATTCATTTATCAACTTGGGGAATATTGCATGCAGATTAGTGTGTTTACTAGTGAATTCCAAAGAAAAGATTAATAAATTAGTGAAAAAGATTAACAAATTAGCAACTGACTTTTTCTAATTTTAAAATTTCAGTACTGAACATTAAGAATGTGATTGATAAGGAATTTCTGATTCAGTATTTTGAAGAGTCTACACAGTGGATCAGAAGTTGAAAAGGATATATATACTATAGCAATAATATTATATAATATTTTTTGACTTTGTAACATAGTAATCAAAGGGGGGATCTAATTTTCTGCATTTAAATGAATAAAAAAAAAAGCTATGAAAAAAATCACTAATGTAGACTAATTTTGTAGCTAATTTCACAGTTTTGAGAATCATAAGAGACCATTTACAAATTGGCATTATGCATTGTTATGTTATTAAATATAAATGTTTTGGAATATTTTACGCAAGGAAGTATTATTTCTGCTTTGAATATATTTTTTATGTATGTAATTATTTTTACATCCTTCTTTCCTCTTTTGCTTTCTTAATTTTGTTTTTTTTTGAAGAACAATTTCTAATTTTCATAATTAGCAATTTGAGATTGCTAATTTTCTTAGGATTTATTTTTTGTGGACACAATTTGGCAAATTTGAGATTGTTTAACATTTGATATCAATTTTAAAATTGATAGAACTCAACTTCTTGTAAAGAAAAGTGATATAATTATTTTTCTTATGTTTAAGCAAATGAAAAAATTAATACTTCTTCTATAAAGCAAAATATCAATTATTTGTAATTTTATTCTTAATTTTTTAAAGTACATTTTGTTTTTAGAAAATTTAATTTTTAAATATTTTTTAATTAAAATGGTATCTAGGTGTTAACACTTTTCTCACTGTTATTTAAATTAGCTTAAATATACCCAATGAAATTATTCTGGATTATGTCCTCACTCTTTCAGAAAATGGCTTATAGAAATTCAGCAGAGTATGTGCATAGACTTATTACATTCATAGAAAATGTTAAATAAATTCAGAGCATAAGATAGCATCTAAATAACACAATATTCGGCCAACAGCTATTATCAAAAGACCAAAATTAGTAGTGTGGCTATTACAATTTTATTTTAAATGTGATAGAGATTCATCTTTCATGAATTAATGTGATGCAATGAATGACAGTTTGTAAAAGAAAGTATTAATACTCTTAATAGATAGTTTCCGGCGCTAAAAATTTATATCATTGTTTACCAGAAAAGCCTCTAGTGTGTTAGTGTGGGAATGTTTGATGTGAAGTATGAAGTTGCACTTTAATTAGGGCATTTACTTTTAATGAATGATTTAACATCTATTACATCTATACTACTATTTATTATTATACATCTGAACTCTTATCCAATTATTCAAAGGAGTGTGTTTTACTTTCGAATTTTAAAAAAATGGAATTTCATCATGTTGGAGCTTTTATTCATAGATCTGAGTCATGCACTTTACTTTCCAGTGTATTTAGAAATTACACCATTGTAGTTATGTCAGCAGAGGTTCTTTTGAGTGGCCTAGACAATTATCAGATCTTTATACCGATGATGACGACATGTCTGTTTTATAACAGAAGGAGGGAGGGGGCAGTATCTTCTGAGGGTATGGGTCTCTGAGCACTTGAGGGCAGCAGTTTGACTCCTAGCTCATATGAAGATAAAATACACTTATCACATTCGCTTGCACATCCCCTTTTTACAGGGGAGGGGGACAATCACACTTCTCACAGATAAAACTCTGAAGAATAACAATTCCCTAACCAGGACTCGAACCCAGGAACGCCGAGTTCACGAGGAAGACTTGCTACCTCTGTGCCAGGATGCCAATTCTATATACATTAAGTTATTTATTTGGGATCACTTAAAAATTAATTTATACAAAAGAGAATTCATAAGAAGAGTAGATCAAGTTTGCTTTACTTTTGACACATTTTTTATGCTTTATTTTATATATGTTATGATTTATCATATTATAAAA
>JAOUZG010005735.1:11557958-11578354 GCA_026289955.1 Argiope argentata | reverse complement strand
GTTAACCTCTGATAAAAAAAACAAACAAATATTTTATAAGCATATATATTTGTATTAAAGCAACAAGAATTGAAAACAAACCTCATAAACATCTAATGAGAAAGATGGGAAAAAGTAATAATGAGAAAACAGGGGCAAACAATGCATGAAAATGGGGGGGGGGGAATTCCTCATTACTTTTATCCTAATTTGATCTGATTGCAGGACCACTTTATAAATTGAAATGGGAGGGCAGAGTTCCTTTTCCTTTCAAATTAATTGTATTCTTGTAAATCAGTATATCTAGATTCGGTTTTATGGATTGCACACTAAATTTGTATCATTTATAGTCTTATTTTGTTGCTTTCCTCCTTATTTTTGTTGATTTTTGGAGTCTTAAAATTTTAAAGTAATCAAAACGCATTAAATTTTTGAATGGAAGAATCAGTGCTGTGCCTGTATAAATTATATGGATAAAAGAAAATGTAATTTATATGATATGTTATCAGATAAATTACAATCTGAATGTTATCAGATTGATTTTAGTTTTTCTTTTAGTGAAACATCTTTTCTGAAAATGTTTTGATTATTTTCAGATGTCTCATGATGAAGCATATGATGTCCAGTGTCAGGAGCTTTGTGATACTGCTTGGAGATATAAAAGTATTAAAATAAGAAAGCAATTTTTAAATTATTTTATATCTATTGAATTTTTTTCTGCTACTTTATGATATTCTTGAGCAATTTATACTTTCTCACTTGTAGCAAATTTCTTAGTTTCTTTTTGTTAAGTTAAACAAACCCATAAATAATCATACCTTAAAAAATTATTACTAATTTTATTTATGAATTTAAAACTACCGAGTAATTATTAAACAGCTTTGCATATTAATACATTTTGATTATTTTTAATTATATTTATTAAATAAATATTTTTCAAAATTGTAATGCTAACAAGTATATATTAGAAAATTGTGTTTATGAAAAGTGGATTTTTCTTTGAAGAGTATACCTATAAAATGTTTGATTTAAGGAGTCATAAAGCATTCTTCTATCGTTTACCTTATTTACTTTTAATTATATTATCAATATTTTTCAATAATGTATTCAATTAATAAAATTGCATAACATTTTCCCTTAGAGTATGAATTATTCAATATGAAATTGTCTTCTTTTAAACTTTCAGTGGAAAAATACCATACTATTTTTTTAATGAACACTCATATGTTTTTGAGTGGCAATTGGTGAATGTTTGTTATTTTGTACAGTTCTGGAACAACAAGTACATAAGCTTGAATTGTCTTGGGGTGAACAGATGGATAGAGTAGATATGGAACTAAGAACTCCTGGACGAGCTTTAGAGATGCATGAAAAATTATCATCTCCATTTAGGAAAAAGTATGTGTATAATTTTAATCATAATTTAGTTTTAACTAGGTTCTTACTTGAAGTTTTTTCACTAATTATTTAAAAAATATCTTTGTCTAGATCTCTGTATGAATCAATACGTGTTTGCAAAGAAAAACAATTAAAGGCACAAGAACAGCGAGAAAGACTATTAGTAGAAAAGGCTCAAAAATTTCGACTTATTCAAAAGAAGGTAGCAATTTTTATGATTTTTGTTATTGTATAGTATTTGTGGCTAATCAAGAAATTAGACGATTTTTTTCATTTTACTGTGAATATATTAACGTACGCATTAGGAGGAGCTCCAAAATTTGCTTAATTTTGTTTATGAATATTTTTATTTTATGGGAAAAGGGCAAATTTTATCTTATTTATTTAATTAAAATTAAAACAAATTTCAGTTAGTTTGCCCAGGAATATTGGTTATGTTTAACTTCAATTAAATCCTTGATGTATAATTTAATATTAATGGATATTCCCAAAAGATGTTTTTTAACATCAGATCTAGAATGGAAGTTAAAAATATGATTTTGCATATTCTGTTTATTGCATAGATGAATCTTACTAATAGATTCAATTTCAATACTTTACATTTGCTTGCAAACATAACTGCCTACATCATCTAGCATCAAATTACATGGTGTCTAACATAATAACCTTATACTCTTATTGACCTGTAAAATGAAACTATTAAAATGATTAAGTTTACTTCACTAATATTTTTTCAGGTATCAAACAGTAAGCTAAGTGTATAGAAATAGAGAATTAAAAAATAGTCTGTATCATCTTTAACTATATCAAACATATTATTTGTAATCTTAGAGAACTTAGTTAATAAGTTATATAACATTCTTTGATTGAATAGAAAAGTAAAAATAATTGACAAAATCTTCATTTTAAAAAATCTTCTAACACTGTTAAAGAAATAGTGATAAATTATTTGCAGAAATAATGAAAATAACTTAAATTTTGTTACAATATAATAGAAATACTATAATTTTTGTAATCTTTTTTTTCTACTCTTTCTGTAATTATTGCATAAAAATATTTCTTAAAAAAATAATTGATCTCTTAAATTGGAATCATTGAAAAGATAAAATAATCACCAGAAATGGCAAAAATTCTACTTAAGTTTTTTTTTTTTTTTAAATTAACAAAATACAGATTTTCGAACTATTACTTTGGTGTAAATGATCTCAATTTCCAAAGGATATTTGTAATAAACATCTGCTAGTCTGTGATCTAGTTGTAGAAGTTAATAGATTTATCTCAAATTATGAAAAATATCCTTTCAAGAAACTGTCAGTCCATGTACAAACTAACAAGATATCCACAAAAGGAAAAGAACTAGAAGGGAAAAGTATTTGGTACAGAGATTAACATCTAAAATGTTGCTCCACTTTAAATTCTGAACCAAATTTGTAAGAATTCACCATGTACCTACCATTCACAATCTCCATTTTCTCAAGCGGATAAGCATTATTACAACTCAAGAATGTATTGGCATAAATAAATAAATTCATTACACATATGTAACATCCAGTTTGTAGGTTTGCAACCAGCTTTGAATAAAATCTATCTAAAAATTAATCATATATTGTTGTTCTTTATATGAATTCAAACATGGCAATTCAAAAATGCTAGGACTCAATAAAATGAAATTTGATAGTATTAGATTTTGATTTGAGTCTATCTTAAAAATGCATCTCAAATGGATTATTGGTTTTCTTTTCAATACTATGAGGCACAAAATTCTCCTGTGCAGGACTTTGAAAATAAAAATCTGAGCATCATTTATATTCACAACGCTGCCCAAAAAACAAAATAATATGAAGAAAAATAAAAGAGAGGACATTTTTATTTGATAGTATGTAGGAAATTTTTATCCAATTAATGCCGTTTGATTAATTTTGCTATTATAAATTCTCATGCATCTATTACTTTCTGCATTCTTTTCAATAAATAGAAAATGTCAATATTTTCCCATTTATTACTACCGCTAGTTAAAAGATAATTTGTTAAAAAAAAATCTAAACTTTAATTTATAAATTTGGACATTATTCTTCTATATTGATAATTGTTTTCATGTCTGTAGAGGGAAGAAATGAAAAATTTACAAGAACAACGTCAAGAAAAGCAAAGGATTCTTATGGAACAAAAACTGCAGCGAGCTGAGGAAAAACGTAAAAAGCAACTGCAAATGATAATACGAAAAGCACACGATGAAGAAGAAAAGGTATTTTTATTAGATAATATTTTAAATATTTTTTCTTGTGTTTTATGTATTATGTATGCATATAAATTTGAATAACAGTTTATTTGTTTTCACTTTATTCAATTCTGCACTCCTTGATGTATTCAAATGAAATTCCATACATATATTGCTTATGAGCCTGAAAGATTATTTATGCTAATGAAAAATTTCTGCATTTATCTTGAAGGAGGAATGGAAATTGATAACAATAACTTCTGAGCAAATAGCTGTAAAAAATATATTTTTGCATCATTGTAAAACTTGAAAAAACTTGCTTTATACTGTTGCTGTTACTTATGGCACTTGCCGTGGACAAGCCATGCTGATACATCAGCAGATTTAAGCCGAAAGGGGCGTCTCTTGTTTTTCAAGTAGCACCAACTAGGGCCAAGAATATTTCTTTAGCTACACTCATCACATATTTGCTTTCACAGCCCCTTTTTTCAAGGGGCACAGTCACACATCTTATAGATAGCTCACAGAAGAACAACCATGCCCGAACCCGGGACTCCAGAACAGGAGGAAGACGCTCTATGTCTGTGCCAGAAAGCCGGCACTTGCTTTATACTGATTTCAACTTAATTATTGTACTGTTTTACTTTGATTTTCATTACAATTTTCAAAAGGAATTTAATTTAAACAAAAAATTTAGTAGTGCTCTTTTTTATCTGTTGGAAGCTTTAATTTTTTTCTGTTTAATTGCATTTATCATTCCCGCTATTGTTGACCTGATATTTTTACTTTTTTGCCATTTTTAGGGGCTGTTAGATAATATCATTGATACATGTGTGAAGTTATTCATCATTAAATGCTATCTTTTAAAATTACTCATTATTAATTATTTGATATAATTTTATCTCCTATTTTTTTAATATGCTTAATCAATCAGTTTTAATTTGCTTAATTAATGTTGTCATATGTCTGATTTTTAAAAAAATTTGAGTTAATTGAAAATAATTTTATTTCATTTGAGGAGTTAGCTTATAATTTTGAAATCCAAATACTAAATTTTGAATATTTGTTGAAACATAATAGAAAATTTAAATATTAAGACTTCTAAATTTATGTGATATTGTGTGAGTACAGATCATCCACACACACAAACACACACACACAAAAGTAAATAGCCATTGCCAGAAATATTTTTTTGATGTGCTTTTCTATTTTTAGCCTTTGCATTGTGCTTTATTCAGTGAAAATATTTACTGTATTCTTATAAAATTATCCAAATTTTGTAATTGTGGAAATTTAGTTAAAAAGCAGTTGATATTAAAATGCCTTATTATTAAAATTAAATCTGTTATTATTACAAACCTTTGCTTATTAAATTCATCTCATTAATTTCATCTTTATAGTGATTTGTCAAGCTGTTGATGGCTTCTCAGCTTCAGAAGAAGAAAAAAAAATGACTGTTTCTGATTGACAGTATTTCTGTTCTTAAAACTTTGAAAAAATTTCTAGAAAGTTTTAATTGAATAATTAATGAAAGTACTAGGTGATGAATAGTTCCAGTTCAGATATTTTTGAAATTTACTTTATTAAAGAATTAACTCTTCCTGCTTGTGTCTGTTTCTAATGAGATAAATGTCAACAAAAGGAAACAAGATGCAGTGGTATTAATTTAAGATATTAATCTATAGATATGATTTATTTTACATCATATTGTTTTTAGGTATGAAAATGTAGATGAAAAATCGGGACAAATAATTGAAAATGGAAAATGGATTTTTAAAAGACCCAGATAGATGCAAGAAATAGGAAAGACTTTTACTAATGATATTTTTAGAATTTAAACTCTGTTAACATAATGTTCAAAATTCTCGGAACTTAATTCTCAATTCACTTCTTTCCAAGGTACCATTAAAATAAAAGTTTCTTCTAATGAACCATGACAAATTATATAGCTTGTTTGACAAAAAAATTAACTAAAAATCAATGGGGAAAAGATCAAATATTATCTTCAAACATGAGCAAAAAATATAACATGACTAATTAAAATTAATGTTTGTGCTTTGAAATACATTTTATTATTAAAACCATTTGTGTATCAAATTCCATGGCTGTAAGCATGATAGATTTTCTAGATATCGTAGAGATACAAACACATTGACACAACTCTCACATTTATCAGTATTGAAATATGAAAATGAAAAATAATTTTTAATTTGAAAGATTCTTAAGTAATGTAACTTGGGGAAAATTGTTTTTATACAAATAAAATGCTTATGAAATATTTGCCATTAAGAAATTATCCTATCTGTAAAGTGTAAACAAACTCCATTTTCTAGCATCTCTTTCCAGATGTAAAAGCCCTTTTTTAGCACAATCAATTAACACTTAGAATTTATATTATAGCGTTTGAATGAAAAATTGTTTTCTGTATTTTTAGGCATATGCCATATTATTAATAAAATGTATTTGTTTAACAGGTCAACGAAATTGCTTTTATCAATTCATTGGAAGCTCAAAACAAGAGACATGATTTAATTTCAAAGGAAAAAGACCATGAAGCAAGATTACATGATATCCAGGTGAATTATAATTTATTACCAAAACTCGGTTATTTTAATCTTCTTAAAATAAAATTTAAAAATTGTATTAGCTATTTGTATTATTTTGCAATATAGGAAGAAAGGCAGAGAAAACTGGAAGAAAAGGCTGCAAAAGAAGCTGCTGCAGAGGTAATGTCTAGTTTTCAGATTATATGAAATCTTTCTTGGATTCAAAACAAAAGTGGGTTTTGTAGGTGTTATATATTGTAATAAAAAAAAGTGATTGAAATATCTGATGTATTTTATTAATAAAATTTATTTTAATAAAATAGGCTTTTAAATTGCTTTTGTTATTTTAGGGTAGAAGAAAAATCTTAGAAGCTGAAAGACAGGCTCGTTTGACTGAAATGCAGGAAAGAAGAAAGATGAGAGATCATAAAGTTGAGCAGCTCTTCCTAGTTAAGGAAAAGGAAAGACAAGAACTGGCCAGTCAGAAAGCTCGGTAAGTACTTATTATTTATTAAACACATAACATCAAGAATTATTTATTTAACATCCTGTAAATTATTTAAGTAATCTTGTCAATAGTTTAATAATTTTTGGTATATTTTGAATTTGAATTACATGTATTAGCTTATAAACATAACTTCTTTCTACATCTTTCCACTCGGGAATTTGTAATAGATACAAAAGTAAGTATAATACTCAAGTAGCTGTCGGTAACTTATTTTTTACATTATCTGCTACTATTGGATTGTTTATGTGTGTGAAAAAAAGAAAGAAATCTTATATGTACACTTTAAGTGTAGATGAAGTTTTAAAAAGTTGTCTAAAAAAGTGTTCTTGAAGACGTTGATTTTTTTATTATTATTATTATAGCATAAACAATATAGTATAATAATCAAAGTAAAATTTGTTTTACTTCGGAACTTTGTTATTCTTATTATTTTTATATGATGTAAAACAAAACAAAGCAGATTAGATTAATAGTTGAATATAATTTTTGTTATTTTTAGAAATTCAAAGAAACTGGTTGTTAATTTTTTATTAGTATCTAAGTAACATAACTTTAATAAATATAAAGCAAAAAAAGTCTGTATTCTATTGGTAATTGATATATTATCAGTGATTTTGGTGCATATGCAAGAGAACACACCTTCCTTCTTTTGTTTTCATTTAAATCATTCTTATTTTCAGTGTTTTTGAAGTTCTTTAAATTTCTTCTTTCAGTGATCGGGAACTTCGAATCTCTGCATTAAATGCTCAACAACAAATTAGCATTGAAGAGTTGCAGAAAAAAATACAATTAAAAGTAATTATCATCTAATTATTTTACTGTATTGTGTCTTTATGAAAACTTATAAAACATTTCGATTAGAGTTTGCTGTAGCAAATTTTTGATTGTGATAAAGCTTTGAAATAATTTTTAAATATTCTTGGTTAATAAAGTATACAGTATCTGATTTTAAATTGGCTAAACTTTGTCTCTTATATTTGTGTAAAGGCTTTTCATCTCATTATCAAAGTGAATCATATGTGTTCATTTTTATTTGTAATATATATGATTATATTGTTAATCAATATAACTTATTTTTTAAAATTAATATTACATGTTTTAGTGAATGTGGCATTTGTATGCATTTTCTTCATTCAGAAATTTTCTGATCCTTTTATTAGTATATTTTACTTTACTGTTTTCTAATTATTAAGACATCCAATATCCAGAAATAGGAAATAATTTTCATCATAATCTTGGTTGCAATTGACTTTGCATTCTAACTCATCTCATATAACCTTTTATTATATAAATATAGTATTAAAAGAGCACTTTATTATTTTTAATTAAAGAAAAATTTTCTATTTTTTCTTAAACATTTTTTTTATTTCTCTCAAATTTATGTAATCAAAAATTGTGTCTATTATTATTTTATAATAAATATTATTTACTTTTTAGCAAGAAGAAAGTGCACGCAGACATGAAGAAAACATGGAGCAGATCAGGCAAAAAGCATTTGAATTGAGTATAAGAAGGTGTTCTTCAAATAATGATGATGTTCCACAGCCAGTGCCATATGAAACGAAAAAAATTTGTAGCATATGCAATGTGTTGGTAAATATCATTAATTTTTTAAAGCATGCATTACAACTTTTATGTTTCAAAATTAACTGTTTAATTTGCAATGATACTCTTTGATATCATAATATACTTCATTTCTTACTTTTTAAAAAACATTTATGGCTCAATAGGTTTTTAATTATTTTTTACAGGTTTTTAACACATTCGACCTTTTTCTGTTTTATGTAGTATTTAGAGTTTTTTTTTTTTCCATTAATGATCACATTTTGAGGTTAACCAAAAATTAATGAAATAAATTTTTGGATTGTTTAGTTGATTGAAAGATTTAAAATGATATGGATTGTTTTCTTAATTAATATATAGAACATTAATTTCCAAATCCTGAAAATACAAAACCATAAACCTTTATTTGAATTCTTAAGCATTTTTAAATAGTTTTTTTTGTGTATTTACAGATTTTAATAGTATTAAAAATATAGTTATGAAGTAATTAAATTTTATTCAGTGCATATTGTTTTCTGAAAA
Source organism: Argiope argentata (assembly GCA_026289955.1). Classification (NCBI taxonomy): domain Eukaryota; kingdom Metazoa; phylum Arthropoda; class Arachnida; order Araneae; family Araneidae; genus Argiope; species Argiope argentata. The sequence continues at coordinate 11,569,620 of JAOUZG010005735.1, read as the reverse complement.
GGAGTTCTTTAGCAGAAATTGGAAAATTAGTCATTAAAGTCATTAAACATCATCTTGTAAAGTTTTATTTACACAATTAAATACAATACAGCAAATGTTTTATATATATTCTTGTCACAAAGAATCTATAGAAAATATTTGCTGTACTTCTCTTGCTATATATATATATATAAAAAAAAAAAAAAAAAAAAAAAACAAAAAAAGAAAAATATATATATATATATATATAACATGGTGTCCTGTCATGACACAGCAAATCAAAATAAATAAGTGAAAAAGACCAACTGGAATTAATGCAAATTATAATGTCTAAAAGAAAGCAAAATTTTGATTGAATTTGCAGCAGCCAACTGACCATATTATTCAGCATCTGGATTATCCAGCGTCAATAGTTACATGTTATCAGGCACTTTCATAAGCAGAACATTTACTACAAATAAGCATTACCCAAACCATTTATCACAAACATGATGTCAAATATCATCTACAGTGATGCCTTAACCATAAAACCTAATCAGTTGATAAGTGGATGTCAATTATATGGTCATACAAAGCATACTTCATGCTGTTCTGGGAATGGGAACACATTTAAAAGACATCTGCAAAAACATATAATAATAATTTTCTCCTTCCAACTATCAGGCTGGAAGTAGATATTACATGTTATGTGCAACTGTATTGTGGTGTTCTGATATTTGTTGAAAACTTTTGTCAAAGTAATATTATATGAGCCACATTATATAATAAGTAACCATATTTGTAGTATTTTAAGTTTAAGGCTTTCTCTTAATGTTCTTTTGTTGCTTTTTTTTTCTTGATTGTCCATGAGGTAATCTTCTAACATTATCAGATCCCATTTCCTTTCTTAATCCAGTTATGTCTTGATTAATAATTTTTTTATAGTTTTCTGGAAGGAAGTTGAAATAAACAAATCCTAAGATAACATAACCACACTTCAAGTTTGTATCATACATAAATATCTTATCCACTTTGCTTTGTAACTGTGCACATGCTTATTTCTCAAAAATCTTGAATAAATTTACCCCTTACTACTTAGTCAGTTAAGAAAATCTGACAGGATATCTGTTCTTAAAAGCTCTTTAATTAATTTTATAAAAAAAAGAAATTCTCTTCCATTGAATAATTTAATTAAAGAAATGATTGGATCAAATATGTGAAATATTTATATCTTGTTTTTCTCTTGTTCCACTTTACATCAGTATATCTTGTTTTATGTTTTTTGCAAAGTTTTCAATAGCCTTAGTTCTATTTATAGAAATATGAGGAAAATGTTTCTAGAATCAAAACCTACTTCCAGTATGATGCATTTGCTACAAATGCATCAAATTTTTCTTAATTTGATACCTGTGTTCAGTGTGCAATTTTTATTGCTTAAACAATATAATATTTTAATATGGATGATTTGTACTTCACATTCTAAATTAATGAAACATTAAAAAATAGAATTGGATCTTTTTTAATCATTAACTTTTTTTGTACTAGATCGGATCAGAAGTATATCTTCTGAGTCATCTTCATGGTAAAAAGCATCAAGAGGCAGTGAAATCTCAGTATCAAGATAAAGATCCATCAGCTGAAGAACTTGTAAATTTTATTTCTTTATGAATAACTATTGAATGTTTTGTATTTTATGATATTTTATTTAATTTAATATTTCATATACAATTTTTTCTCTTAGGAACTTTATAACTTAAAACACATAGTGGATGCCTCTACTGATCAGCTGGATCCAAATATTGCTCTGGATAAAGAAAGGCAAAAAGCTTTAAAGAAACGATGTAAAAAACTGAGGCAGCGAATGTGTACTAGGTATTATTTTGGTCCTTTAAATAAAGTCAAATTTTCGATAAAATTATAATCTGTTTTGAAAATGTAAATTCTCAAATCAAGCATAGATTATTGACATTAATATTATTAAGCAATATTATTCCTTAGGGGACAAGAATATGAAAGCAGTGTATTAAAAGCATCTGAAACAGCAAACTCAGCTTCAAAGACCAAGTAAGTTAGCAATATATATGTGTATATGTAATGATATTTTAAAGTTTAATTTTACCTAATTAATTTATTTTTTGGCTTAATTCAGCCCATATCAAAGTCATTCTAAAATATTTTCTTATTTTCTGATCTCATTCCACTTTTTCTATTTCAAATTAAATTAAGCTTTATAAAAATACTGCATCATTGGTTTCACATGCCAAGTTAAGGGATAGAAAATAGCTGATGTAAACAGAGTTTTCTAAAGGAATCTGCATTTCATTTGCCAAAGTCAAAGTGTCAGATTTATGAGAATGTCATGGTATATAAGAGCAGGGATAAATGATTTTATTCTCCATATACCATTTTTACCTTCTGTTTTTGTGCTGTGCTGTGAGCAGACATGCCTTTACACTGTTTATACATAATATATGCCTCTTGAGCTGCAATAAAACAACGGAATCTGAAAAACTGAAATAATGTATGATCTCTTAAAATAGGTGCATTTTCATGTTATATCTTTATTTTCTGGAGATAAACTTTAAACCCAATCGAAAGTATTGGAAATGTTCACAGTTGCTTGTAAGTGTTTATCTACATAGTATTTGATACATGACCACTTTATTACTTCAAGTGGTAATTATTTACTAGAAAAGTGTTATTGCAGAGTACTAATAAAAACAGGAGTGATTTGAACCGAGATAGTTTATCATATTAGAGCAATTCTTTATCTCAACTTAAATTAATAACTCAAATAATAGAATACTATCTTTTGTATCTGACTTTGAACTTTGACAGTTCCTTGCAAGTTAATATATTTCTTCATTTACTATTGTTAGCTATACAAATACCACAAATTTAAATTTAAATGCTTTGTAACAAAACAAATAATAACCCAGTAAAGTACTGAAATGAGGTTTTCATGCTGAATTTCTAAAAAGAGATCAAGCAGATTAATGGTATAATGAGTGGAAAGTATTTTCGAAGTATAAAATTTGCTGTTTAGAAAAAATATTTGTTTAACTAGTAATTTCTCAGATTTTAAAATGGTGTAATCTGTATTTTTAAACTAAAGTTATGATTATTTCCTTAAAAAACAACAACTTTTTTTGTTCTATTTGTTGCTTGGTTCACTTTTACCAAACAACTAATGTAAATTTAAACCTGTATTAAAGTTATTGCAGTATACTTCTTTAATATAACATTACTTTTATTTTTAAGCAACTTTTCAATTCCCCTTTCCCTAAATATTTATTTAAAATTATTTACTTTAAGATTATAGTGGCAGTTCATGTAGTTATATTAAATTATACTTTTTCACTTGTATTTAAACTTTTCGTTACTTTATTAATATTTAATTGTATAGTCTTATATATTGCTTTATTTTTCCTTTAAAAAAAGTTATAAGAAAATGTTTGTATAATGGCTCCTCTTATCACTAAGGCAAAAATAGGTTGATTGTTTTGAAGGTTTCTCATAATCAAAAAATATTTTTATTGAAGGAAACTTAAAATTTTTAATTTTAATGCATTTTGACATATATATTTTAAAAAGTACTGTATTTGAAGATTTCTAAAATTAGAATATCTAATAAAAATGAAATTTGTATTTGCTTAGATCTGTCATCTTCTAAAAAAACATTTTTATGTATTTGCAAAAGCAAATTAATTATTGATGTATCAGTAGTTGCCAAGAGATGAGCAAAAAAATATTTTTCACAATTTTATCAAGAACTATCATTTTACTGTATAGTGATTTAAGTGTTATATTGTTTTGAAAATGAAATACTTTCTGATATCTAGTGCTTGAAAGAAATTTTTATATCCTAGGCATAGTAATTTCTTTTTCTTTATGATAAAAAGTCGGTCTGCTGAAAGTAATGTGTTTTTTTTTGTTGTTGTTCATTCTAGCATTTCTAAAACAGTTTTCAATTAAATCTATAAATTTTTGCTAATATATTTGTTTAACAGCATGAAATTCAAAATTTCTGTAACCTTTGAACATCATAACTTTTCTTTAATGTTTTTTTTTTTTTTCTCTTTCACAATTAAAAGATTTTATTGCCTTTTTTTCTAATTTTCTACTATCATATTGACACAAAGATTATTTAACATCATTTAGATTTGATAAAAATGGTTTGAATGTTGTTTCAATGTTATAAAGCTATACTTGTAATAAAAATGGCTTTTTGTTCCGAGTTAATTCTCCACGTAAGTAAAAGTTAGCTAAATTTTCTCACCATATTGGAAAAGGGGTATTGAATTGCAATTTTGTTTCTGGTTTCTATTTTTATGCATATTTTGTTTCTATTTATTGTAACAAAAGATACATAGTAAGGAAAACAAAAGAATCTTTCAGTTAAATATAACAGGGCCTTTTCATGCCTATGTAAATATTCTGAATGACTGAGGAGAGTTGTACTCTTTTAAACCATTTTTAATGTATTAATGTTTGTAGTTAATAAATAATTCCTTAAAGGCAAATGAAGGATAGTATCTATTCTGTAAGTTCTGAATATTTTATATAGAATTATTGCTTTTTAATGTCTTTATTGTTGATTCTTTTTTTATATATGTGTTCATAATTATTTCATTTTTTTTAAATTTTAGGATGGGAAAAATTCTAAATAATATTAAAAAACTTGAGGAAAATTCTAAAGATTCCAATATTTTCCCAGCTCTTGAGCACAGTTTGAATGAAATTTCCTCCATGTATCAGAAAAAATTGCATCAAGATAAATCATCTTTTAATGCTATAGGTGGTATCACTGCTTTAATCAATGCTTTTAGTGTTATTACCCATCTTCCTGTGGAAAACAATACTGTCTTGCAGAAAAAGTATGATTTTCTCTCTTTTATTACTAATTTTAAGGATTATATTATTGGAATTGTTATAGTCAAACAAGGAAAAAAAAACTATGGGTATGTCAGCTTTCTAGGCTATTGAATAATCTGTATTTACCTTATTCATATGTAGGCATTGCAAAACTACATCGCTGTGACTTTTTTCTTGGTATTATTTTAATCATTGATTTATTAAATTCTGTGCATAATATTTAAATGCCTTTTTCTAATCTGATTTCCTTTTTTTAGTTTTCTTTTTATTCTGATTTTTAAAAATCTTTCCTCAACTTCTTAATATTACTAATTTTATTAAAATTACACATATTTAAATTAGAATAATTTAAAAAAATCATTACAGTTATAATTTATTTATTACTAACTACCATTGACAACCAGGTGTTTTGACAGAAAAAAAATGTTTTTAATTTTATTTTAATCATTTAGATGAAATTTCATGTCCATGATTCCTTTAAATTGTCAGACATTGAAACTATATTATTTCAAAAGTCATACGTTATGTTCTACTCATTGTATGTATGAACTTTTCTAACGAAACTCAATTCTTTGGCATCATATTTCTGTTATATCTGGTTCATTCATCTTCTAAATTTAGCTCTATTGTAACTTCGCTTTTTTTTTTTAGATTTTTCCTGTAAACTATGTCAATATTAAATGTTTTAGTTTGGAATAGTGATAAAAAACCAGGCATCAAAATATTTGATGAAACAATAGAAATAATTTGGACTTCATTTGCAGCAATGAAAATATAAATGAGAAATTTACTTAAAAATAGGTTTAAAAGGTTAATTAAATTTTTTATTATCGTAGAAAAGAGAATTTTTTGAACATTATAAAAGGATGTAAAAGTAAAATCAGTCTTGTGCATGAGTATTTTTGGAAGTTACTGTTAAAAAAGCTTGAAAATCTGGCCTACTTTTTGATGAATTAAAATTCTAATAATCAAAAATAAAATTGCAAATTCCTATCATCTAAATTATATCTCTGCCTAATTCGACAACTTTTGATTAAATGGAGTTGTGATATATATATATATATAGCATCAATACAAATGCACATTCATTTTTATTGAAAATGGAGCTGACTTTGTATTTTTTGGTGTATTGCATAAATTCTAAATCTGGCAGAAATCTTTCAATATTGTTATACAATCTGTAAAAGTATATAAGAATATACTTACATATGAAAAGGTATATAAGTTGATAACTGCTTCAATTTTATATCTCCTCCTTTTCCTTATGTTTTTTTTTTCTTTTTGTTCATTAGTACTGTTGTATTTGCAGGATCCTCAACCATCTATGTTCAACCTTTGATTCTGTTATTGAGAACTCTTATGAAATCTGCAAATTTATATTGTTTGGCAATAAAATTGGAAGTCTTCTAGACTTTTTCATTCATCGATTGAATGTAAGTGGCATAATGGAAAAACTTTTATGATTTTTTAAATATATTTCAAAAATTTTTATATTTTTAAAATATATTTCAAATATTTTTATATTTTTTAATATTTGAATTTAAAAAAAAATATATTCCATTTTATTTTATTTGAATTTTCTTCATGCTTATGTGCATGCATTAATCTAACAAATCATATTCATAAAATATTATTTATATTTGTTGCTAATCAGCAGAGTTTGTGTGAATGTGTTAAATTGATACCGATAATTAAATTTTAATATTACTAATAACACTAGTGAAATCTAATAAAATGTTTTCGCTTCAGAATATTTTTTGTTATTTAGATGCTCTAATACTACCATAAAAGTCTTAAAATTAGCTTCAAAAAAATTCTTGTTTGCTGTTATGTATTATATATATATAATATAATATAAAATTTTAAGAAATCGGTAATTTCAAGATTTATATTATAATTAATAAATGATTTTAAAAAGTGATTATTAAAATTTTGAACTCATATTTACTTTTTCTTTCTATAAATTATTGTATTAAGTATATAAATAAATGGAATTTTAGATATATGTAGGTTGTTATCAATTCATTGTAAAGACATATTAACATCGAAAAAAGTTTTAGTTGATTTTTAATGCATATTTTAAGTAATGCCATTTTTTGTGTTTTTGATTGAGATTGAAAATGTTTTGAATTTTTCATATATTAATGTTCTTCTCAAATTTGTTTGTTAAAATTTCAAATATTCCAGGATATAAGTTACCTGAACAAAATAGCTTTAATAAGTAAATTATATATAATTTTTTAAACTTTTCTTATTTTCTTATAAATATATATTTTTTTCTTATTTCTGTCATTTGTTAACTGTGTTTTAAAATATTGTATTTTATTTATCATATTTTATTTAAATTAACCCATTATTTAATTTATGAAATTATATTTCATTTCATAAGTTAAAATCAATTTATTTTCAATACAAAATTATTTATTGACTTCTAAAAAATTGTAATAAGAGCATTTTCTTTCAGAATTTCTGCTTTGAAATTTTATCATTTATTCATATCATCAAATCGGCTAACTTTAATAGTAAGGCATATGATATCGCTAAAAAGTAAATTTTTATTAATTAATTTGCCAATGCAAATTTTTTTTGACAGAAAATGCAATTGTGTTTCAGTAACTATTTAGCGGTTACTATTTTTTAAATGATTCACTTTATTGGAGGTGAGTTGTAATTTTGATTTCATAGTCTGGAAAGTTTTATAATTCTCTTTTCCTTTTCATATCATAAAAACTTTTTTCATAAGTGAAAAGGAAAATTTAAATAATTTTCAATACAGTTATAATTTTTTCATGGTGTTTGTACATTCAAATAAGAAACATGTTGTTATTACTAGATTTTTTTGCTTAAAAGTAAATAATAATGTTCTAGATATAACTGTAATAATTGTAACATTTAATATATTTTTATATTTAATTGAATATTTAATATTTTAGATCCTGATTCCTGATAACATTAGTCAGTTAATAACAAATCAGGTGAAATCAAATGGTTTAAACATTCAATTGGATCCGACTGCTGGAAAATTGCTGTGTCTATTGAATAATATTTTGAATACTCTTTCTGCGAAGCATAATTTCCCTTCAGATATGGAGAAAATTAATGGAAAAGGAAACGATACTGAAGATTTCCATTTGCGAATGCAAGATGTTATCAGGTAAACTTACAAAAATTATAATTCTTTAATATATATCAAATAAAAATGAAGCAATATTTATTTTGGCATTTTATAACTTTATTTATTTATTTTAGCTACATAGTAAGCATTGGTATTGTTGACAAGTTATCTCAGTTTTTCAATTGCATTCAAGGACCAATAAATAATGAAACTGAAGTTGCTTCTTTTCTTCTGGACTGTATTGCATTTCTTTCAGCCTTAATAAAGTTGAATTCTGTTAGGTAAGTTAATATATATGTAAAATAATGGAAAGAGAGAATTGTTTCCTTACCTTCTTATTAATAAAATTTCCTTTAATAGTTGCCTGGAAATAACACAGAAAAATGAATTCAGAAAAAGGTTTATAGATTCTTATTTATGTATTAATAATGTATATGATAGACTGTTTTGTTTTGTTTTTTTGGTAAAATTGAAAATATTATTCAAAACAGAAATTTATGATTCGTTCAATAATACAAGATTATTGAAAAAAAAAAAATCCATAACTCTAACTTAGAGAATAAAAGGATTACAAAACTTTATTCATATAGACCGAAAGGATCAGTGCATTGATATTCAGGGCTTAATTTTTTACTATTGAAGATTTATTAAAGTGTAGTAAATCTACACTTTTTGTTACCCGTTGCATTTTTTATACTATTTTTTTTAAAAAAAGAAAAAACTACCTGACATTTTACATATAAATTTTATTTATTGAATTAGTCTAAAATTTTAATGATTCAGTTGTTTTGACGTAAAAAAATATTTTACATTTTGCAGAATAATAATCTATTTTCTTAAATGTGTTACGTATATATTGCTATATCAAATTAAAAAATAATTTTCTGTGCAAATTTTTTTATAACTAACTTTTTTCAATGAATATGGTGCAATGCTATAGCTATTTTAAATTGAATAGTTTTTTTAAATATGAAACATGAATAATCTAGTTTTATCTATTCATAATACTAAAAAATATATTCTGTTCACTGAATAAATTATGATGATTGGAATGAATTATGGGAATTAAACATTTTGATTTGATTTGCATTAAATATAAATTTCTCTTGTAGTTCCAGTCCTGCTTCCAATCATAAAATAGAAGATTCCACGCAGTTAATTGCTACTTTTCGAGTGACCAATATGGTTGGATCAGTATCTTTATTGTATGGTCTGTTACTGCATAATGGAGCATCTTCTCGAAGTGAGGGGACACCACCCCCACCTCTTCCCAAACAATCTGAAGTCTTAGCCTTTTCAACTCTCCGCATGTTGAATTACATGGCTGTGATGAGTCTTTCAGCTTTTCAAGTATGTTTTGTAACTTTAAATATATATATACATAATTTCTTTCTTTAATTCTCCAGTAATGATAATCCTTATTATTAAATGCTATTTAAACATTTTTATTTGAAGGATGATTTAAAAAATGACTCTATTATATTAAAGCATTCATTTATTAAAATATAATTGAAACTTTTTTCATTCATAGTATATTCCACAGTTTATTAAAATAGAGAAATGAATTTTCATTAAATGATATAAAATAAGGTTAATGATATGGTTATAAGTAATGTAATTGTTTTTGTAATTTATTTACATTTATTTGTATTCATAAGTATTTAAGTAATTTAACTATATTAAATTTTGAAAGTTGAAATATTTAATTTAAATAGCATTAATTTGTTTTATTATTTTTGCATGTCATTAGAAGAAATCATGGTGTCTCGTACTTTTATTAATGTTATTTTGTTATATATTTTTAGAGCATTTTAGGCAGTGAAGGCCTATCTCTGCAGCTACGTCATATAACTAGTCATTTGTTGTGGTATTGCAGTCATTTTGAATCGGAAGCACTTCTTCATGAAATAATTCTCTTGGTTGGCTATTTTACAGCTCTTAATCCAGAAAATCAGGTATTTATTTTTCTCATAATTTCACATTGTTGATCATTTTTTAAATCAAAAAGTTCACTGAAAGTAGTCTTATGTTTCAAATTTATTTTTTTTAAATTATTTTTTATGGTATTTTTTTGGTGCTATTTTAATCAAAATATTTAGCATATTCTTTTATGTGAATTAAATAAAACTGTATTTTATACATTATTTAAATTTGTTTTAAAATTTATATTTATTACTAGATATTTCTGAGACATTTCTATTTTGAAACTTCTGTTCTAAATATAAAAGCAAATTGAATCGTTCCTTGATTCTAAAATATTTAAAATTTATTTTATACCATAAGAATATCAAAAATATTCAAGTGCTATATATATATATATTACCTTTCCATTCATGATGCATTTAAATTCACATACATTATACAAGGATTGATTTAGAAGAAAGTTACATGAAACATTACTCCAAAACATATATTAAAAATAATTTTGTATGTGTGTCAAAAAAGCAGCAAATTGTAATAAAACTTCCTTTTTTCTGAAAATTTCATTAAATTTATAACATTTATTTAACACTTTTATATTTTAATTATAACATTTTGAATACTGAGATTGGTTGAAAATAGGTTTTTAGTTGATTAGTAAAGTATAATATACTTCTTATGGACTAAAAATATGTTTGAATTTTTGTAAAGTTTACAATCAAATCATTGAAATGATGAATGTATAAAGAGTAGAATTTAGCGGAATATTGATGTTCTCTTGTTTTGGATCAAGAGATAATGCATATTTGATCTCATATTGCCCTCCAAATTAAGAGTTTCCAGAACTTTAAATGAAAGGTATATTATCATCACCTATATAACTCTGATTTGGTTCCAAATAATTACTTATTATTCGCTTTTGGGAAGAAGGAATCAGTTCAAATAAAGTCCAGATTATCAAATAGACTAGGGGAGCAACTGGCTAAGAACAATACAATGGGGAGGGTCCATCTCATGAAAAAAAATTTAATGGGAGGGGGGAGTGTATAGAATAATTTAATTTTATGCTTTCATATATAGAAGCTTTGGATTGAAATGTATTTAGATTAAAATTAAGAGCCAATGAAATTGATTGCAAAACCATATTTTAAAAAATGATTTTAATTTTTTTTTTTTTTTTTTTTTTTTTTTTTTTTTTTTGTAGATTAATGTTATTTAGTTTTCTCTGCAGTTAGTTGATGAATTCTGATGTCTATGGTTCTGACAAACTTTAAGAGTTGTCAGAACTCTTAAAGTTTAGAAGAGAATTAGATTGTTAAAAAATCTTATAACACTTTTTAAAAATGTCCTATATATATATATATATATATATATATATATATATATATATATATATATATATATATATAATACTTAAAAATGATTATATAGATCTTAAAATGAATTTTTTTTTCTGGTTGCTGTTGAGTTTAAAACCTGTTCTATTTCAGTTGATAAAAGAAAGAGGGATAAAGGGGCAGAAAGTATATTAAATATTTATTTATGTATATTAAAAAAAACTGTATTTTAATTTTAACTACAGACAGGACATTTGTTTTCTGTTTTTTATTTGTATTGTTTATTCTTACTTGTATAAAAATATTATTTTTTAGAACTTAAACCAAAACATTTTATTTTTGCATTGAAGTTAAAAAGTAGGTTTTTATCAAATTTTCAAAATGTGAAACATCTGAGAAAAAAACAACTTGAATATATATATATATATATATATATATATATATATATATATATATA
>JAOUZG010005735.1:11536409-11557858 GCA_026289955.1 Argiope argentata | reverse complement strand
ATATATATATATATATATATGAATCAAATTTGTTTGATTATGGTCAGCTTATATAGCAATTACAGGATGCATATCATAAAAAAAATATTTATATTTGAACATAAACAAGCAAACCAGATAATTGTGTTTATTTAATGTAAAACAGATTTTATAAATTCAGGTTTAATTTTAAATTTACATTGTAATATCATTGACTTTTTTAATTATTTATTTTGTTAATTATTTTTTTCTCCTTTTTAAATATTTTTCATTCTTATTAAAGACAACTATGTTATAGAATTCAAGTTCTGATGAGAAATTAATTTCAATTTTTTGTGAATAATTTAATTATAGCTTATTAAAAAAATTTCTTTTTGAGCTTATTGTTAAGAATTTTAAATAACTGGAATTTTTGAGTTAAATATGATTCTTAATGTGGTTATTAAATTAAAATATAAAAGTGAATATTGTTATCTTAATTACTGTACTTGAATAACTCTTTTGGTTTTACCTATTAAAATAATTATTAGTTTTGTAAACTGATAAGGAATATTATAATATATAATTGTTTCTGACTTTAGATTATGTTTTTTTTTATCTTTTATCTTGAGAAATAGTTTTAGAAGTCTATTTTATATTTTTTATTGTAAAATGTTTCACTTATTAAGAACTCATTTTAAATAATGTAATAGATTTTTAAAAGAATCACACCGTTGTAATCAAAATGCTATGTTGCTTTGCTAACAACCAAATTATTTTACATTAGTATCACAGAAAAGAAAAAAATGTGTTACGTTCTTAATTAAGATAAAATTATATACATGATTCTTTCTTTATTCTTGAAAAATTTTGTTTGCCTACATTTGCCTATTATATACAACTATATGAATGCTGTTTATTTTCAGTCAATTATCCAAGCTGGACAGAGGCCAACTGTTTTGCAACAGTTATGTTGTTTGCCTTTTCTGTACTTCAGTGATACCGAATTAACTGATATCTTGTTTCCAACATTAATAGCTTGTTGTTACAAAAATCCTGCTAACAAAACCATTCTTCAACAAGAAATGACTTCAGAATTATTGTCAAATTATATTGAGGCAAGTTATTTTAGTTCCAATTTTATATACATTTATAAATAGAGAATATAGTTTTCAAATTATAATTTAATTATTGTTGTATTCTATATATTTTTAGGTTAAATATTTGAATTTAGAAGAAAACAACATAAAAGAAAATAAAACAGGTTAGTACACTTAAGTGTTTTTGATTTTATGATTTTAGAGACCATTTGATTCTTTGAGATTATTGATTTATCTTTAATTTCACTTAAATCGTTCAGATATAACTTTCATAATTTGGCAGGCATTAAAGATGTATTTTTTTAATTCTCTTTTAAATATTCCATGCATTGTAAAATGAGACTCTCTAATGGAGATCATCATGCCACTTTCTGACTAATCAATCATATGAATTTTATAAAATTGTTACTTCACTTATTTATCTGTCTTGAACATTTACCAGATATTAAACAAAATTCTTCTTTAAATTTAACACATGAAGAACATCAGTCAATTATGTATAGTTGAAAGAATGGAAATGATTTGAACTTCATGGCAACTATGTAATCTATAAATAAAAGGTAGGTTTTAAAATATTTACCTCACTAAATATTAAATTATATTCCTTTAAGAAAGAAGATTAAAAAAATGAAATGTTGTAACATTTTTTCGTTTGATAATATTTTCAAAAGTTGTTATTGTAAACAACAAAATTCATTTTAATTTTTAATTAATTAATAGCCCCATGATGTAATGGTGTGAATCAATAGAATAAATTTCTCTAGCATGAATAGCAACAATCAATCTGGAAAGCATTACAATGGTTTAGTCCCTCACTTATGAGTTTATTGAATAGTTTATTATTTAGGAAATTGTGGGATTGTTCAGAATAGATTAGATTTTTTTTAACAATGAGTTGCTCAAAATCCATATTTGATGCAGATCAGACGAATAAAAATAGGAATCCTGACTTTACTGAATGGGTAGTGAAGTTCAGTGAAATCTGTCTGCTGCGTACTGCTCGCTTTGTAAGAAAATAATAAGCTTAAAAATATGAGAACAAACACTTACTAATCATGCTAAAAGAAAAAAGTGTTTTAAATTGTGTGCTATTTCAAAAAAGAAAAATCTTCAGTAATGTTATGCATTGTGTTTGAAAGGAATACAGGAAATTATATGCCAAGTCCAAAAACGTCAAATTTGATGTCCAAAAATAAACTGCTTTTAAATTTTTTAGTTCAAAAACAATTTAAAGCTGAACTTTTATGGGCATTCAAACTTATTTTACCGCATTCGTCATTTAAGGCATTCAGTGATGTATCAGAAATATTTTTGTATGAATTCACTGATTGTGCAATAGCCAAAAATTTAATGAGATATATTATTTTTCTCCGTTTTTTTAAACAATCTGTGAAGAAAAAAATTTAAAAATTAATAATATGTTAGACAAAATTTTGAATTGCATTTCACAAAAGTATCGAATAGTAAATATAGTAAGGTATTGGTGTGAGTAAACCAATAGTCTCCACAAGATATTGGAATTCATTATTTTTAAGTCATGCCACAACTAAAGATTGTTTGAAAATTTTAAAGAAGTTATATCAAGTGTGGACATAAAGCTACTATTGCAAATTAGTTAGATAAACCAAATGTAAGTTAAGAAATTTTAAAACATGTTAAAGAATTTCTGTGTGAAAATAATTGTAAATTTTTTTATCTCAGTACTTGTGAACACACATTATCAGTTAGTGTTTCATTATGAACCCAAATCTACTAAATAAAAAGTAGATGTTATAGTAAGAGCAATGTACAGAATATTTAAAGATATTCCAGCTAGACTTGTTGATTTCCTAGAAGTTATTCGAGCGCTATAGCTCAGTGGCATCTTTGAAACCAAAAAGTTTCAAGGCCCGATTCCATTGAAGAACCATTGTGTAAGTGGGTTTGATACACATTAAATCCATCAGAGTCAAACATCTTCCCACTGGTGTTGTGCATAATTAAGGAGAGGGAGTGTCAGCTCAAGTGTTGTCTTTGTCATCAGACCGCAGTTCAAAATTATCTAGGTTCATCTCAAAATAGCTCTAGTCTAGCTGTAAAAACATGATGTTAATATAATTTAACTGAATTAAACTTCCTGGAAATTATTGGTTTTGAATTTTCATTGAAATTTTATTTTTTCCACTGGTTAGAAAATATCAATGTTGGCTAAACTATTTTAAAAATTTTTGGCAATATGAAGAAGGATAAAGATATTTTTAAAAAATTTCTCTTGCAATGAGTATAATATTTTAAATGTTTGTCAGAATAAGTTGATCCTAACTAAAATTGACTTCTTTTATATTGCTAATATACTTCAACTATTTCCTTGAAAAAGTCAGATTTCTGAACAAAGCTTTCTTATATAAAAATCTTCTCATTCTTGTTAAACAGTTAATGAAAAACATTGTCAAATGAAGCTTACTCTAAGAATCAAAAGCATTCAACACTTATTTTTGACAGAGATAAAAGACCTTAAACATCTGAGATAGAGAAAAAAATACTGATATTGGAATAGTGACAGCAAATTACTTAATTACTAGTGGAGCTACTAAAATGGATTTTTTTTAAAGTAGAGCATACCATGAAATAATATAAAAATTATTTGAATTCATGTCCAAAAGTTTTATTGTTATTAAAAACTGCATCTTATTTAAATCCATGTTTATTAAAGAACCTTGCTTTTTTTAACTCGTTAAAACTAAGTAGCATTGTTATTCTATTATAACTAATGCATAAGTGTCCATGCATTTTCATTTATATTGCATATACATACATGAACTTTCCAAATTGTGTGGCAACCCTGAAGAGGATTAGACATTTTTTTTAAATTATAAAACCACATTTTTTTAGGAATGGAGAATAATAAAATAAATAAAACTTGCCAAGAGTAATTTTTTAGGAATGTTATTAAAATAAAGACACAAGGTTAACTGAAATAATAATTGATTTAATTTTGAATTAGTTCAATTGCATAGCTTTTGTAGTAAAACGAAGCACAAAATTAAATAGCTTTCACATACTGTAAAAAATTCTTAAGGGTTTATTTAATAATCCAGATCTGAGCAGAATTAACACCAATGAGTTCTGACCAGAAGTGACATGCCATCTTTTTGACCCTGTTAGAGGCAAACTATCAGGTCTGTAAACAGCAGTTGTTTGGAAATCCTTTGTATTTATACAGATTTTCCTGGTGAAACATAAAGTATGTAACATAATGCATTTTACATTACAAAATATGTTTAAAAATCTTTTTTGTGTTCTTTATTTACAGAAATCCAAGACAAACGATGGCTATTTCCTATAAGATTTCCAAAATGTCATTGGTCTTCTGCAAAAAATTATTTCTCTAATGCCTAAAAATTTTAGGTAAGAAAATATTATAGTGCTTTTGATAACTATAAATCCAATTTTTGATTGTAGTTAAAATTAATAACTAATTCCTATAGTTGCTATGTTATATTTTAATATGTACAAAAGTTCCAAAAAATAAATGGCATAATTGTTTCTTCTGTCAATTCATTTTAATATTTTATTAATGGAAAATATGTATTAAAAAAGTGAAGGTTGTATTCAGCCACTGTGAAAAAATTTATTACTATTTTGTTAATTAATAGAAAAATCATAAACCTGATTAGTCAATTAACTTTTCTCTTTTGTTTTTTGGCATTTTAATTGAAATAATAAATTTTGCTTCAATAATTGAATTTTGTTATTTGACATTTATTTTTAACCCTCTTTTAATTAATGAAAATTCGAAAATTGCAAAATGTATCTGGCAATTTTTGCTAAGTGAACATTTTTGTTTTATTATTTTTATAACATCAAACCTTGATATATAGCCAAGAAATTATGTTGCTAGTGCTCCTAAAACTGCTGTTATTATGAATACTGTTGTTAATTTGAAGGTAATATTTATAGACTAAACACTCTTAAATAACATTCATTATTAGAGGGTTCATTAAAAAAAATTTACTTGCCAGATTATTGGACTATAAACTACATCTAAATTTTCTGTTAATCTTTTCTTGTATTATAAATATTTACAGGGAGAAAAAAAAGGTTTTAAATTTTAATGTTTACACTGCTTTAAAATTCAAAGAATAAGGTTTATAATAATAGCAGTTTTATTTTTTACAAATAATTTTTAAATTTACTTAACTATGCTATTAACTGCTGCATTTGAACATACACTCATTATAATGATGTTACATGCATTTTTTTATGGATGCTATTCACTGCTATGCAATTAAGTGTAAATTTTAGAAAAAGGCAGAAATACATATAAACTACATTGTTATATTATCAATATATGAATTTTATACGAATATTTGCATTGAACAGCAAAGGAAGTAGCATATACAGAATTGATACTTTTTAGGAGATTTGATATAGTACTTTAAAAACATCAATCTGCAAACAAAGAACTACAATCATATAATGCTATGCATCTGTACTTCTTAATTATTTTTTCTTTATAGAATCGTTTTAATGTTTTTTTTATTATTATTATTATGACAGTCTTATATTATTAAGTTGTTTCTTTATCCATTGTGTATGGGAAATAATTTGCTATAATCAAAAGGTTAAAATTCTAAATACAGAAATAAAACACCAAGAAATAATTCTGAGTAAAATCTACACAATTTTATTTTCACCTTTTATCTTACACAGACTCAGCATTTATCTCCTCAAACAGGAAATTCATCAGACATCAGCTCTCGCCTGGTGCCTCTATTACTAGTGATTGTACAAAAGTAAACAGCTGCATAGAGGGGTGGTTTTCATCCATAGAGCTGATATATAAATATATTATTTCAACTCTATGTTTACACCAGAGTGTCATGAAATATACTTGTATGTTACATGTTTAATCAGACATGGCAAATTTCTACTGAAATGCTGATTTTAGCGTTTTCAGAATGGAATTTTATCATTTTTTAATTGATTAGTTTTTTTATGTATTAGTTCTAGAATATTTTTAACATTTTAACTATTCTTTAGATTATTTTTTTCATTTTATTGTTCAATTAATATCATTCTCCTTTTTAATGTTTATGTTGGGCTAAATTTAGTATTTTAAAAAATTAGCTTTTTCATTGTTATTGCTGTTTCAAGCTTTTGCCATGTTTGTTTAATGCATTTTATTAACCAGCTATATCACATTTATTATTTTAAAAATGTGCATGGTCCAGTCACACTAATATGACCAACTGTCAATATCTAGAATAATCAATACCTTTCATAGAAAAGACAATCATAAGATCTGCAGGAAGAGATCAGTTAGGTTTCTGTAGGTGTTCACTAGGTGTTGAGTCGTACTATGGCCAGCCGTGCTATGTTATACTGGTGAGGATCAATGGTGCTAGCAACTTGATCCAGATAGTCCCACAGATTCTTGATTGGGTTCAAGTCTGTTGAATTTACTAGTCAAGGGAAGTACAGTAAACTCATCCTGGTGGTCTTCGAATCATACACATACTCTGTGAGCTTTATGGCATGTTGCATTGTCCTGCTGGTAAATGCCAAGTTGAGGTGAACATAGTCTTCAAGGATAAATGCATTTTTTTTGTTGATATATCATGTCTTCCCCAATGTTGAGTGCACCCGGAGAATACCACTAAAACATTCCCCAGATCATAATGCTCCCACCTCCAGCTTGCACTTTTCCAGAAATTTTTGCTGAGTGTTTGCTTTTAGATGTTTCTCACAATACATGCCAATGCCCATCCGTTAGTGCATAAAATAGGATTCATCAGAGAAAGCCACACGTCTCACTCTGTAGATAAGTTCACTTATGGTACTGGTGCGCAAATTCAAGCCTTTGTCACCAATTAACAGCATTCAGCATGAATGCATTAACAAGGTGTCTGTTTTGGTGGCCCATACGTAGCAGCATTCACTGAACCAGAATTGTGGCGGCACTATTTGTAGTCCCTTGATTCATCTGGGCAGTCAGTTGTTGCATATCTATTCCCGAACTCATCTTCGCAGCCATCATTCACCTCTTCCATCTTTGGCTCTTGGTACACCACTGATGTAGGTCCATGTACAGTATACTTTTACCATGGTGACCTGTGAACAGTTTATAAAATTAGCCATTTCGGAAATGCTTCCATTCCCGGGCTAAAAACCAATGATCATGCCCTTTCAGAAATTGGGTAAATCAATCCGTTTCTGCATGACTGCAAGTACTGAAATGTTTTCCGAATGTGGGTTAGGTTGAAGGGGCGCCTAGCCCCGGTAGGGACTTATTCCTGGTAATATCCACCAAATTTACGGATAACATTTCTTTTTATGATTAGTTATTTAACATTGATGTCAAAGGTAGGTGGAGATCACTTTTAACATTACCGGACGGTATATATTTTATTATCAAAAGTGTAACTACTTTATCTTTCCCTATTATTCAATGTTATTAAATCTTGTATCTAATATATATTATTCATGTGTATGATATGTTATATTTTATTCTTGTGTAAGTAATATCCTTATTTAATTTTATTGTTCCTTCTTTCAAAAGCCATAAATCTTTTATTTTTAGGTAAAAAAATGACCTTTGTTTCAAAATGCAGCTGAAGAAGTTTATATTGTTACTGGTGGAAGTCTTTGTCATTGCATTTTATTATGTTGTGTTCAATAAATTCTGCATTTACTATTCTAAATTACGCAAAGATAATTTTTATATAAAAATATTCTGGTGATTAAGAATAGAAAATAAATATTTCATATCTTTGAATAAGTTTAACGAGTCTATTTTGCCGATTGTAATTTGAAACTAATTTTTTTTTCTGTTTCTTCCACAATAATTACAGTCTTGATCTTTAAAACTTTATGTGCATAACTTACTTACGTAATACAATTGCCAAATTTATTTAATCAAAAGCACTGTCGTTATAACAGCTAAATCACTATGAAATTAATTACTTAGAAAGTATTAATTTTTATAATTGTGTATTTAAATTTTAGTCTGCATACTAAAAACTGTTCTCTGTTTATAATCTGGTATAAATAAATTTTTAAAGTAGTGCACCAGTTTTCTAGTTTTTCTTGAGTTAATCAAAAATGCATAATCCTATTTTGAAAAAATAACTTATTAAATTCGAATTTTCTGACATTACTATTGTTCTTATAAATCTATAAGCCAAATCATGTAAAATATATTTTTATTGTTTGATATAGTTCTTTACTATGTATGAAGTGTGTATAGTGAATAAACAAAGAAAATAGGAGCTATTAGTTTTTAAATATCAGAATTCTTGACTTAGTATATTCTGTTGATTTGATGTATTGTTTAGATAAAATAATTTTAATTTTTTACATTTGTTTTAAATATATAGTTGAATCTGAAATTTCAAAATAATTATATTAAATATTATTCATGAGAATTCTTTTTATTTTTACCTTTGTTTTATTATTTATGCTTTCCATTTCTTGTTGCTTATTTAATGAAAAACATTTTGTAATTAATTTTTTTTACAGTGCTTGTAATAAAATTAACTTCTCAACTTGGGTTTTGTTTTGTCTTCTTTTAATCGTAAAAAATGGCGTTAATAAATCATGACTTTAAATAAATTTTGTAAATAATCACGTTAAAGTGATTATTTACACAATTTATTCTGCTTCTTAATTATTATACATCCAAGTTAAAAAGTCATATAAAATTTAATTTAGTATCAATGGATGAAATTTTAAATGAAAAAGAATAATTTCACGTTATGTATGTATTAGAATGTGTCACAAAAAAAATGCACATCCAGTAAGTCCTCCATTCCGAAGCTTGAACCCATAATCCTTCATCTCCAATAGCAGAAATTGATTATGTCAGATCTTGGAAGCACCTAATCTCTCAGTTCAACTGAAAAAAAATCATTTGTGATAAAACAAAATATTGTACTTAATATTTTTTGCAAAATTGCTAATATTTCTTGCTTTTGCATTAAATGCAAAAAAAAAAAAATGATGCACCCAAATTTTGTTTCCAAAAATGCATTGTATGGCTGTTTTAAAATAGAAATGAATTTCCTACAAAAGGCATTAACAAATGATGCAACACTAAAGTTAAAGTACCCAGGGTTATAAACTTTTTAAAAGCCCATACTGGATTCGAAATAACATGATAAATTTAACTGACGTCAAATTATTGTTACTGAAATAAGAAATATTATTTCAGTAACAATAATTCACAGCTGTTATAATCCTATATAAACCAATGGATGTGATATAAAAGCCACATATTTAAAACTATATGTACATTCTAAATGTTGATAGCTATTATAGTATTTAGTAGATTGTTTACATTTTTTATGGTATTTTGGAGTAATAGAATATGTGATATTTTTTTATAATAAATTGCTAAATTATGCATGATTTATTTATTTATATGAAGTAAAAACAGCTTTCTTTGCCAAATCAATGTTATAGATAATATTCTTGCAATTTTTATTCTTATGCACATTACCTTCATAAAAGTCTTCATCTGAAAGAATTATTTATTTTTTAAGAAAACTTTTGTAGAATATAAACTAGTGTTTCAGTTCATATCAGCACAAAATAATATTGCTTTTTAGGATGAATGGATTTTGTTTTGTTTATTTGAGATATAAATTTTGAATGAAAAAGTTTAATTTTTTAAATGGAAATCTAAATTTCAACTTAATACAAAATTTTTAAATTAATTGGTTTAAGTTATCAAATGTGATTTTCTCATTTCTGTTGCTAATATTTATTTAATTCATAATGGAAATCTAAAATATTAAGCTAAGTAAAATTGTTTCACTTGTAAAATAATTTTTAATACGAAAATTTCTTTTTTCATTAAAAATAGTATAACTTTATTTTCAGAAAAACATTCAAAATTTGCAATCAGCATATTGTAATTTTTAACAGTGCATTAAAATAGCATAAAACAATTCTATAGTATTAACAAATTTTGTAATCTTTTAACTATTTCCATTATTATATTTAATCACTTAATATTATAGATGTAATTAAGACAAGCCTGCATTCGGAAGTATTTCAGTAATGAAATATCAGTGACACTACTATATTTTCTACAAATAATTTCATAAAAAATACAAGTGTATAAGGTATTATAATGTAATCAGTAATTTTAAAAGATACAGATTTTTGTATTCTCTAGAGTTTTCAATTTATATATAACACAGAAATTTGGTTAATGTTCTAAATTCTTGAAAATTTTCCTATGTATTACTAAAACATATAATCTAAATTTCAACTGTAGCAACAATGATAACTGACAGTTGAATTCTACATAATTCGTAAAAATATTGATTCTGAAGGTAGTTGTGATACAAGCTTTCAAATCGATCATGGTCATTGGCCCAGCAAACAAGCTTTTCACAGGAAAAAAAAGTTTAAATGAAATCTGTTATGCATATTTCAATGCATCATAGATCATAATTTGAATTGGTAACTTAAGGTTTACAAACAATAAAAAAAAAACTTAAGTCTTGCATTTATTGTTTTAATAAATATCACATTCTCAAAATTACATTTTTCTAGGTTTTATTTGCTGTAGAAATTAATTTTAAAAAATCAGAGCTTTTGTAAAGGTGATGGCAACATGTTATTAAAAGTTGATGTTTTTAGATGCTCTTGCAGATAACATTTTCCTT
This sequence comes from Argiope argentata, assembly GCA_026289955.1. Classification (NCBI taxonomy): domain Eukaryota; kingdom Metazoa; phylum Arthropoda; class Arachnida; order Araneae; family Araneidae; genus Argiope; species Argiope argentata. Next base: position 11,547,144 of record JAOUZG010005735.1, on the reverse strand, counting down.
TTTCGTGTATGGATTTTCACAAACCTCATTCCCAAAACATGTTCTGACATGATTAAAAAATAAACTGCAGAGATTCTACACACAATAATCAAGAAATGTATTTCAGTTTTTATGTATACTGTAAAACAAAAGGAGTGCATTCAAAACTTGATTATATTAACTCTGCATGTATGTGTATTTTAATGAATACATTTATTGCATTTTAAAAAAAAAGAAAAAGAAAAAATTAATTTTAAGAAAAAATTAATTTCTACACCTATGACATACTACACCTATGACAGTAGTGCATCGATTCTGATTTGCCTTGTATTTCTCTTTATTGGTTCGGTTAAAATGTACAATTTTCTTATTCCATTATATATCAGTTTTATTTATCTTGGGGCATTATTGATTTCATGTGGCAAACTTGCTTATTGATAGATTTGGTCTAAGATTTGATACAAATCAGTTTTTCTGCCAAGAAAGAATCATATACTAAATTTTATCAATCTTACTAATTTAAGTTTTATTGTGTACACATTAAGAAACAATACAGTATCTTAGTGTCAGATATATCATCATTACATGGAAAGAATCTGTTAATATACTACTAAATAAAATTAGTTTTACTAAGCATTAAAAATGTTTCTACAAAAAGAAAGCAATTGTGTTTGTTTTCGATTTTGTGATCTGACATTATTAGGCATTCTACAAAATTTCAAATGTATTTTTAAAAACAAAATTTGCTAGAGATTTAAAATATTTGTATATAAAGTTCATACTAATTTCATATTTAAACTTTTTCAGACAAACTTAAACTCTAAATAGCTTTTCAGACTCTAGGAAGAGATTAAAAGTAAAGATTTAAAATATAATAGTCATTTTTTTTTTTTTTTTTTGCAATTACAATATTTGTTTTTCGTAATAAAAGAGGAGGGATCTATCTCAAAAGATAAAGAGCCATTAAGTAATAGAATAGACAAATAAAAAGTCTAAATTGCAAAAGAAAATATTTATTGAGTCATGAAAACATGCTGGACATCACATTGTTTACAAAATACTTTAATTAAATGACACACTTTAAATAAAATATCCATCTTTAGGTGAACATGTCTGTACACTGCCCAAAAATCTGAAACATCAAATAACATTAAATTAAAAAATATTTATAAAACATTAAATGAACGCTATCAAAGAGACCTTAATATACTCACTATTTATATAAAAAATTATCTCAGGTTCACACTTCTTTCAAAATTATTTACTGGCGTACTGATCAATTTTTTCTGTCATTTCAGGCACAACTTTGAATAAGTCAGCAACTAAACCCAAATCTGCCACCTGAAATATAGGGGCTTCAGGATCTTTGTTAATGGCCACAATTGTCTTTGAATCTTTCATTCCTGCCAAGTGTTGAATTGCCCCAGAAATTCCAATAGCTACATATAATTCCTGTTTCAAGAGAAAAAAATTTAGAAATTGTGTAAATAAGCCAAATATGCAGAATTTACAATTAGATTAAGACAAAAATATTCTCTTAATTGCTTTTATTTTCTTTGAAACAACTAAGTAAAGATTGATGATCACCGATGAAAGATCATTCACTTTTTGCCAATATTCATTTTTAAGACTATTTTATTGTGCCAAATGTTTCATAGATTCTTTAGAATTACAATTGTAGATGAAAATAATATATCTCATCCTTTACAAAAATAAATAGCATTTATTTAAATCATTACTTAAAAAGTGTTTATATTTATTTATATTTAATAGTGTTTATTTTTAATATTCACCAAATATTAAGAAATTGCAGGTTTAAGTTAAAAAAAATATTACACACTACTTCATTTAAGGGATAAAAGTTTTTACTTTGAATGATTGAAAATATATTTTTTCATAACCTATCCTTTTATCATTCATCACTCTTCCAGGGCGAGAAATAAATATAACTTTTTTAACATATCTTTTTTATAACATATTTCATCTATTTCATTAGAAGACTTCAAAAAACATTTGTAAAATCAAACCAAATAACATGCATAACTGAACACAGAAGAAAATATGACAAAAATAAAATGCTAATGGATTTAAAAATATTTAAAATTTTAGAGATAATCATAAAATATAAAAAGGCAGAAGAAATCTTACAGGAGCTACAATTTTTCCTGTTTGCCCCACTTGCATATCATTTGGTACAAATCCTGCATCAACTGCTGCTCGTGATGCTCCCACAGCTGCCTTTAGTTTGTCTGCAAGTTCATAGAGTAACTTGAAATTGTCTCCGCTCTTCAAACCACGGCCTGGAAGAAAAAAATTGAAGTTTTTAATCAATCTAATATCTCACCTTGTTTTTTTTAAATCTACAAATATTCAACACAAAATTTATTCGATATTTCAGATATGTATTATTTGAAATATGCAGATATATATAATAATTCCCAAATCACTCAAACAAGAGCTTCTTTGTAACTTCAACAAGGGCTGGCCACCTGGAGACTGCAGAAGATGCTATGTACTGAGCCACACAACTGAAAGGCCCCCAACATGATCAAGAACTAATCAAGTTGTAATAATAATAAAAAAATGTTCTGAACATTTACGGAATAATGGAAAGAATTATTGATGGGTTTTGAAGTATACGAAGTAAACAAATATATTACAGTTTACTGCAAGTGTATAACATATCATAAATATTAAGTGCAGTCATCTTCTAAATTAAATTGCTTATATTACTTTAAATTCCAGCTATAAAATTTTTAATATTGTTAAATCTAATCATGTCCATGCCAAGCAATATGGATGTTAAAACTTGATTTCAAAGAAGAAAATTAGCAGAAAAGAAAAAGAACAAGAGTTAAATTTCAGGAAGTCATGAGTATATCTGGTTCTTGTATACAAAGTAATTCTGGCAATGAGATTGCTTAGCCTTCAGAAGCTACTATTCAAACTTCAACTGATGAAGAAAGTTCCACGAATTACACAATCTAGCAATAAAAGTGTAGAAACTGAAAAACTTTGAAGAACCATATATTTATACAAATATGGTCAAATCAGAAAATAACGACGAAAATGACAATAAAAAATGTGATCAAGTGCTTATGAGTGATTCAGGTTTATGAACAAGTATTATAACTGATAAAATTAGAATGTTTAGTGTTAAAATTGGAACTGTACAAAACAAAGGAGTTTTTGCTAAGAATGCTGCATGCAGTTCATTTTCCATTACTTACTATTTTTTTAAAGTGCTAAATGGTGAACATCAGCTTTGCAGGCTGATTTATTTAAAAACACAAGGCTTGGTATTTTGTTTCTCTTGTACATTATTTTCCACGGGAAATAAAAATTATGCACGATTTATGTGTCTATAATTACTAGAGAAAGTTACCAACTGTAATTCAAGATCATGAGATATATTCATCACTCAATTCATTGAAAATAATTACTAATAAAATTCATGTGAACTTGATAAAGCAAATCAAGTTACCGTAAGTAAAGGAACAACTCTAATTATTATTCAAAGAATTTAAGATATAATTCCATTATTAGCATGTACTAATATTCTGCTTCAAGGAAAACATGATATAGAAATGCTAACAATAGAAATTTTTTAAGTTTATTAAATTAATAAGTAAATATGACTCTGTGCTTATAGATCAAATAATAAAGGAATTGAAGTTAATAGCAAAGTTAGACAATACAAAAGTAATCAAGTATTAAAGACTCAAATAGATTCTACTTTTGACATTTCCCATAAAAAATTTCAGTCTTTATTCAGTATGTAAATTTTGATGAGAAAAGATTTAATACAAATGATTTCATTTGTTGGGTTTATTGCAATAACTGATGTTTACTATAAGGATGTAGATGAAAACATAATCCAAATAATTGTTTTGTTATGGTATTTGATTCTGAATAAAAGAATGTAAATAATGCTTTAACATATTGCAATATATACTAATTAATCTTATAATGATTTATTTCTAAATCTATTAACTGCATTATAACTATTCTTTAAATTGCCAGTAATTGTAATACTGTGTGCTCTATTAGAAATTAAAATTAACGAAGAATTGTCTTCAGTCAAGTATGTGTGCATAAAAAGTTTAAATGCTTGCTTTCAACCATCAAAAAAGAAAATTGTAATTTACCTGATTAATTAATAACAAAACAAAATCTCACATTAAAATACATGCTTTAAGCCATATGTGCTCCTATTTGTAATTTTTTTTCTCTGCAAAAAAGTTTATGGCCCCAAATGGTTACTTGTACCTATTCCCCTTCACAGAAAAGGCTGACTCTGATTATTCAATATCCCACACTGCATTCATTATGATTTTCACTAAGAAATTTTGATAAATAAAAAATATACTATTTAATTAAGTTAAGAAATACAAGCTACTTTTTCAAGTAATTTTTTATACATGTTTTCATATGTAAATTTAGCAACTTTAATTAAAATACATTTAATAGACTGAAGAATAATTAATATGCATGTTGTATAGTGTTAATCTAAGTATTCAAGCTTCAAAGAGTTCTATTTCAGTTCTATCTATTATTTTCAGAGTACTTTAGAAAAACAAAAGAAATGTACAATGTGACAACTAATTTTTCATACTGATTTATACAAGTGATTTCTTTGAAAAGACATAGGTTTACATCCTATTTTGAAACCACAGTTTTGTAAAAGAACTAAAAAAGAGAAGGCATGGGGTTGAAATTTGAGATTGGGATGAGATTTAGCATAATAATAGTATACATTTAGAAAGTTCATTCATGAAAATATTAAAATGAAATAGAAAATGATCTTCAAATTGAGATCGTGGTCCTCAAATTTTAGGTAAAGGTTCTTGATTGGATGATTCCAACATGTTTATTTAGGTAACCATCTCATATAAAAAACTAAAGGAAGCAAATGATATTTGTTAAATATGTAAGCAATATAAACCAACTGCAGCAATCAAGAAATAGGTGTTAATTTATTGAATGTGTAGGCAGATGGTTCGAAGCATACTAAAAGTAAATAAAATTCCTCTTATTTAATTGAATATGATCAAGGAATAAATTCTTGCAAAGAAAGTCCATGTACCTAAAATAGCACGTGAATGTTAAAACATGTTATATATGTGAAAACATTTTTTTTTGTGGCAATACAAATATGAATTACAAATTTGAATTTGATCCTCACACTGCATTTTCATATGTGGAAATTTTTTACACATTTTTTAGCAATAAGAAAAGTGTGCAAATTTTTTAGTTTTCAGTTGATTTTGTTACAAACATAACTTTTGTTTAAATGCCTTTACATTATTTATTATTGAAAAATGAATTGATTTTGTATTTAAGTTATTTAAATGGCCTACTATGTCTGTGAGAAAAGCTAAATCACACTGGAAACTTGCTTCTGGTAACCGTCTAGTTTTTCTACCATGGTCACTTAGAAATGTAACAATTTCATCAAATAGTTCCATAAAAAAGAGCATCTCTTTGGCTGAGCCATCTTACTTCTGTGTAATAAAGAATATCAAAAGGCAGATCATACAATTCCTTTAAAAATTCCTTGAATTCCCAATGTCTGAGGCATTTATAGAAATAAAGTTAATTGCTTCAAACACAAACAGCATTAATTTTGAAAATCCTATTTCTTTACCACATAAATTCTCTTGATGAATAATGCAATGAAACTGAAACAGTTCTACACCACACAGGGCAAAACATTCTTTCAACAGTGTAACCATTCCAATTTCCATAACAATCATTGATTTTGCTCCATCTGTTGTAATGCTAGCATAATTGTTCATGTTTAAGAAAGCTGCATTGCACAAATATATCAAACTGGAAAGAAGTTCACTTCCAGTTGTTTGCCCCTTCATGAGAAACATGCCAAGTCATAGCATTTTTCAACATAACATCTTCCGTGACATAAAAATTTTTAACATTTCCACGAACTAAACAAGTAATTGGGCCTCGAATGTTCAATCTATAGATTCATCAACAGTTAAAGATAAATATACAAAGTTTGAAGCAGTAAATTTTACTTGACTTTCAATGTCTCCACTCAACTTGAATTCTTCTTTGAACAGTCATTCTATTTAAGCTTATATTCTAAAATTTCTTTTTTGGTTCAGGAAAAACTCTTTCTGATGAAATTAACAAACCCTTTTTAACAAAATAACCATCTATGAATGGTCAGCCTTTAGCAATAATTTGAGTAACACCTACGATCATTTCTACATATGAATCCATTTCAGATGCCGGTTTTTGAAAAAAATTTGCTAGACTGCCGAAGGAATTTTTGAGTAGTTTGATTTTTGGTGATTGTTCATATCCTTTCATAGATGTGAATTGTTTATGCTTCATTTCATAATGCCACTTTACGCTATACTCTTTTATCACTGCAATTTTGCAATTATATATCAAGCATGTGTCAGTATCATACTAGAAGAAACAATATTTATCTGTTCATGAATCGTGAAGTTTCTGATTTTAAAAATCTCCTTTCCTTTTCTCTCTCATTTTACTAAAATATTTCTAAAAGCCTTTATAAAATAAATGATACTGAACTAAAAAAGCGCAATCAAAAGGGAGTATCTGACCCCTTCTGTTTCTGCAATTACAAAATAATAGATCTGCTAGCAAAACCACGCTGTGTTGTTTATTAGAATAATCATCTTGATCACGTCCCGAGCTTCTGCTATATATAAAAACTCATACTCACTTGTAGTCATGAAGGGAAAGCCGCATAATAAAAAATGAATAAACTTAAAGAACAACTGTAAATTATTTATTCTGATGTAGAATCGTTTTTGTATCTGATTTTTTCCCCTTGTTTATTTGGAAAACCCTCATTTCATTTTAAATCAGTCTTATTTTATTAACAACATTTGTTGGTCAGCTTCAAAAGGCTACACTGGCCAATTTTGGCTCACAGGCCATAGGTTGTACATCCCTGCTGTTATTAATTAAATTTTTTTAATGCATCTGTATTGATAATTTTTTTACTTTTAAAACTTTAATTTTATTAATATACATTTTGATAATAAATATTCATTTTGGTATAAAAATTATTAAAAAAGAAAATAAATTCCCAGCCAGGATTGAGCTATGACCTCCCACATATAAAACAGTTACCTAAACAACCACCCCATTAGGATCCTAGAAGTCAAGTTATCAATATATAACCTTTACCAAAAGTTTGAGGACTATTTTCTCAAAACTGATATGCCATAGCATTTTAATCTTTTTATGAATGCACATTCTAAATGTATACCATTATTATACTAAATCCCATCCTGATCTCCGATTTCAACCCTGTGTCCTTTCCTCCCAAACCATATCTGAGTTAGAATGATATTTTTCATTCATTAATTTATTGTTACTCATGATGAAGAAATTAAGATGGTTAGAGCTACAAACAAAATGGGGTTAATTTTCTAGCCTAGAATCTAAGATCTGAATCACCTTAACCCAACAAAATTTAAGAATGTATTGATCTTCTGATAATTAAGAGCTCATAAAAATTCATTAAATCTTTGGGAAACATTTTACGTTTATAGTATTTTTAATGATTAAATAAAAAAACTAATTAAAAATGTATAACAAGGTATCTGAAACATATAAATAAACTTTCATTCATACTCACTAATAGAAATTCACTTCAATTTCAAAACCTAGCAATCAAACGACAATTTAATAATTGTATGTTCCACATAAATAATAAAATATGATAAAATAATACCAATACATACCACCAGAAATCACACGCTTTGCACTGGTCAATTCTGGCCTTTCACTCTTTGACAGCTCTTGACTAATCCAAGACGAAATATCATTTTTGATTTCGCATGCAGGAGCTGAAAAGAATGGGGAATTTTTAAAAAAGGGAGAATACAGTTTTCAGCCTTTTCAAAACTAAAAAAAAAAACTTTTCTGCAATCAAAAATGAAGAATCGAAAAAAGATTAGATGTCCACTCAAACACATGCTACAAAAAAAAAAAAAAAAAAAAAAAAAAAAATCGAGATAACAGTTTTAAATATTTCAAACAAACAATTTAATAAATTATATAATAAATTTGTCATTTTTACCAATTCAGTCAACATACAAGTAGGCAAATAGGCTTAACATTCATTTGTTAAGTAAGTCTATTTTACTTATTTTTAAAGTAAAAATCAAATATCAAAATAAATCTTAGGCTGCTTATAAAATGAGTTAATCAAGGGGTAGTGTATTTTTGCAATACTTTCAAAGTAATGATGGATTTGTATGCATGGATTATAAAATACATTGTTTAATGAAAAAAAGGGGGAGGGGAGGGATTTCAGCCAATAATGTAATTTTTCCCAAAATGAATATTTTTAGACCTGAATGTGTTTGTCTAAATGAAAAATATGATATAAAATAAATCCTTGCTTTGTTAAATATTATATCCATAAAAAAATCACTGGTGCTTAAATTAAAAGTTGCTTGTAGTGACGTAGATATATCAAGTACTCCTTTTCTTTTTTTTTTTTTTTTCATATGCAGAGAGCAGATCTCTGGAAAAGCGCCAAGTGCAGTTAAATCGGCCATCAAAATCTGAACTGACACGGAACAATCCAAACATTCTATATCATTTTCTTTTCCGCAGAGAGAGTGTTGTATTCACACTTCTGATATAAAACTATGTCTCTTATTTGTTAAAGCTTTATCACAGAAGGATACTGTTGCATGTCTCTCATTTCGGCAAAGATAAACACTACTGTATTTGATAATCTACAGAACAAGGAGCTCATTAAAATGGATATTTCAACACAACAATGACAGAACTTGGAAAGAACACTTGTTCAGCAATCAAAAACATCGTCAAATACTTTTTTAAAAATAGATGAGAATGAAAATTATGCTGCAAAAAAATTATGCCTAACAAAGCTTAGAAAGCTACAAAATAGATAGCAACATGACAATTAAATTGCATTTTTGACATAATAATATTGTTGACTGCCTGAAAACTCTTGCTGCTATCAGTAATGAGTACGACAAGTGATTCAACCAAGAATTGAAGATCATAGTCACAGCATCAAGGTAGAAAGGATCTACATATGATCACAAATTACTATTGGATAGTCAAGTGAGAATGTTCACAAATTAAAATCTTCAGAAAAAACTATAAGCAAATATAATAGTAAATAATTACCTTGATATGAATATTTATTGTTTCATACAAAACCTTTACAATTTGTATAAACACAATTTAACTTATTGTAATTATATATAATCTTAATATGAATAAAACTATTCTTTATAAACAGTATTTGTTGAGTTTCCCTTTCTGTTCCTTTACATATATATTTTATGTGACTTATTAAAAAGTGGTATCTCAACTAAAGTTGATTTAATAAATACAGGGGTGTTTGTGGGACCTCAAAAAATCCCCTGAAACTTTTACAGACTTACTACCGACATTTTGGAGATTCGAGAAGGGGGGGGGAGAAATGAAAAATTACAATTATGAGGTATTGAATGGCCTAATCATAAAAGTTCAATGAATTATTGAACAAAATTACCCAGATCAAAATAAATAATTCATTATTATTCCTACTTCCTTTTGAATGACGATCACCGGAATTTCCGGGTATCGAAGTTCGAAATCCCCGGAATCCCGGGGTTTCCCCGGAGCACAAACACCCCTGTAAATACTACTGTTATTTTTTTTTTGATTCAGGGGACAAAAGTGAGTATAAATCATCACAAATCTAAGACAACGAAATTGCTAATCACATGCGATATTAGTGCTTAAAAAAAAGCAAAGGAAATCAAATATCAAATAATACCACACATTCTCTGTGTATCAATTTTTTTATTCTGAACTATATGGGCATAAAAATTAACTATTTAAAAGAATTTAATAATGGCAAAATAATAAAATCAATAATTATTTAGGATAATTTATTGTTTTAATTATTTAAAAAAATTATGGTTTTCTGCTTTACTTCAAAACACTACAATGCCGGAGTGGTAATAAAAGCTATATGCAAAATCATAAATTATTAATTTAAAAAATACAATTTCATTAACCTTTTTCAGCAGGTGCTTCACTGCTACCTAAAGCACAAGCAGCAAAATTGGTTCCTCTCACTGTTAACAGTTTCACTGCATCTTTAGCTTTCAGTGTTTGGATAGCATTACCTAAATAGAAAATCAAACACACAAGTGTTAAATTTAAAAGGGGAGATCTAAATAGAATAATTCATAAAAATCTATCATTAAAACCATTACCAAACTGATTTTTAAAAAAATTTGTAAAACTGACACAGGATTAAATTCAGCAATATTCAAAAAATAGATTAGTTTCTTAAATATTATAATTTCATTTATTTGGTATGATAAAAATGATCTCAAATATCGATATACATGCAGTTTGGCAGATCATTTTTGCACTTCTAAATCTTAGAAAGCAGAGAATATATTTTTTAAGCAAAAAAATTTTAACCTTTTAATTTCCAAAGCCAAATTTCTATATTATAAATATAAATACATAAATAAAAATTGTTAACAACAATCAAAATGGTTTAATATCCATATTAAAAAAATTTACCAGCATATATTGTCCGTACAAATGTATCAGCATTTTTAATACCAATTACATCAGAAATTGGAGAAACATCTAACTTGGCAGCTACTCTTGGTATCAAATTCTAAAAGTAGGAAAAACAATGGCGAAAAGTCAAATATTATATATATATATATATATATATATATATATATATATATATATATAT
>JAOUZG010005735.1:11492540-11536399 GCA_026289955.1 Argiope argentata | reverse complement strand
ATATATATATATATATATATATATATATATATATATATATATATATAAATTTCAGATGAAAATTTACATTTAAAATCAACAGCAACAAAAAAAAATTTATACACTACATAAGCATCAAATTTCCCATAAAGAATTTACAGTAAAACTTATCTGAGAAATTAATACATATAAATTAAATTATATTCTTGATTTATATATAAAATTTCTAAGACATTTAAATTTAAGGCATCATTTAACTCGTAATGTCCAATTAAGAAGCACTCTTTATGATGAATAATAGCATAAATAATAACTTTAACATGATGAAAACTGTAACAACTAACTTTATATAAATTAACAAGATTATTAACTACGTTCTTTATTATAAAAGTTATAAATAGTATTTAATTCCAATTGAGATTTTTGAGCTCCTGATTTCCATAAAATAGAAATATCACTTATACATACTTATCTTTTGATATACAGCAAAATAATTACCTTTCCAAAAGCAGAAGCACCTGCAACTATGTGAGTAAAAGAAAATTGTTTCTGGCTTGCAATGATTAAAGGTGTTAAGCTTTCTAGAAAAGAAATTTTAAAGCTTTTTTTAAAGCATTTTATTAATTACATAAAAACTCTTTTTTTAACACAAAATTAAAAAATCAAACGGAAGATTTTTATCTATCACAAGAAAACTATTATCAAAAACATTTTAAAAAGAAATGACAAAAGATTACAAAATTCTAATTATTATTTTGAATCATTATCTTTATTAAAATTACATTCTTTTTCACATAAAGAACAAATCAACATGAGTAAAACAACATTTATTACTAATGTCATTTAACATGATTAACAATTCACTTATTTCCTCTAAATTTTGCAATTTAAAACCAAAAGTTAAAGATGTTCTTTAAAAAGTTTATAATTTTCTTTAAATCACCCAATTTAGATATAAAAGTAGGCCATTTATTACCAATTCAAATAGATTATGTATTATAAAAATTAAATAAAGTCCCTTTAATGTAATTTTATATTTCTTATTTACAATAACCAGCTTTTAAAAAATTGGCATGATGGGGAAAAAAATTACTCATCAGCTCAAAATTTCACAACATAAAACACAAGGGATAAATAAATACATGGAGTACTTGAAAACATACTAAAGTATTTTAGTTATTCAATAAAAAATATTTCCAGTTATAGTTAAATTAACAGTTTTTTGTTTCATTGTTATATAAGGGTTTGCATTTAGTACATTCATCCATTGAAAAAATCTTTTTATTTAAGATAAAATGATAATTTAAAAAATTATATACATAGATAAGTCTTCGGAAAACATAAAATAGGGTATTATCATCAAGAACTCAAAGTTTCAAAATTCTAGCCAATTATACAACTGAATTTTAAAATTCTCTCTTTACAAACTTGATATTACATACACTGTCAAACTAAAAAATAAGTAATAAAAAGTAAGCATTACAAGAAATCAGAATTATGCATACAACAATTATTGAAACAAATGAAAAAAAATCAAAATATACCAGGCAATAGTCCTTTGAAAGCTTCATTGTCTGCAGAAAGTATTTTATTAATGCCCTCAGCTTTAGAAACTTCAGAAATTACCTAGAAAAATTGGAATATATATTTTAAAATACAGCATAACTCATAAAAAATTAAATGAATTAAAAAATATCTTGTAGTAACATTGTCAGATAAATGAAACAAATAATAAATATTTTCAAATAATTATCTACATGATGCAATCATCATTGGGATAAAATTTGCTAAAATTAATCTCAGAAGATAAGTAAAACAAGTTATGGTATTTTTATATCTCAAAAAATTCCTAAAATTTTTTTTCATTTTAAATTTACTGATATAAGTGTAGGATATTTTTGGTAATATCTCAAAGCATATAACTCATTATAAAATTTATTCTCTTGCATCATAATGATATCTATATGATGTAACTAAAATGTTTGCAAGTACAAAAAACAATAAAAAAAACTTTCATAATGCCAAGTAGATTTAAAATATAATACACACACATAAAAAAAAAAAATCTCCATCCTGAGATTTCATATCCTGCAATAAACACATTACAAAAATAGCTTCTAATTTTAAAGAAAATATATTACAATGTAATTAATTTAAACTTTTCTGCTAAAAAGTCACTACAATAAACAATGCTATTAACTAAAAAAAATTATTATATTCAAAAAATTTAGAAAACAAATTTCAATATCTAAACAATGTTTCTTTAATTCAATAATACACAAGGTTATTAAAAAATAGACCAAATTTATTTAATTTGTGTTTAGTAAAATACGTTGACTTTCAAAAAGGAAGGAAAAATCATGAAAATAGAAATTTAAAAAATAATAATTGTGAAACAATTGTTTCAACTGCAATATGTAAAGTAATAGAGCAGAAATTGGAATATGTTATCTGCATGGAGCATATAATTACAATTTTGAAAGCAAGCCTGCTAATTTTGCTGTGACACCAAGGTAAAAATAAAAAACAAAGGACAGAAATAATTCACAGCATCCGTTGCCTGAAGAACTGTGATGGAGAATTATTGAAGGACTAGAAAGAGAATAAAGACAGACAAAAAAGCTTAGGTGGTTAAATGCAAGTCCTTTTGCAGTTCACAGGCAAATTTGACAAAAGTTTCTAACATAATTGGGATCCAGAATGTTTAGCCATGGACAGCCAAATGCAACAATGAGAGCTGATATCAATATTTAAGGGTATATGTATAAAGAAATAAAACTGTTTAAATATTCCTCTGCTATAGCCACCAAAAGGTGATTGTCAACATCAACAATTCAAAAAAGGCTCAACGAGCTTGGTTTATTGGAGGCAGCTAGCCATTTGCTTGACACTCATGTCAAAGAAATTTTTGAGTTAAGCACATTAACATATCCATCATTAGGCCGACCAATAGAAAGGTGTTTTCTTTATGGATGAGTCCATGTTTAATGTCTGTAGAAACCGTATAATTAATATATTTTTTTGAATACTTGGAACCCATTATCCATTGAAGAGATGCATATGGAGGCAGCAGTGTCCAGTATCTGTGTTTGGGATAATAACTCTGAATGGATGTACAGATTGACATCTTAAATGGTTATGTGCACTCTTATGCCAAGATAAAAGGAGATGATTTACATTTACAGGATAACAACTCAAGACTGCACAAGGCTAGCACCATGAATGATTATCTTCAACAGGAAACAATTCAGCAATGGAGGTACCAACAAGAGCATGGAGTGGCTAGATTGATTACTGGACCTGAATCTTATCGGGCATATTTGAAATGCTTTATGAAGACTATATCTGCCATCAATCTCCTCCTCAAACACTTCCCTTACAACTGCTTTGCAAGAGCTATGGCTCTCATTTTCTACAGCATTACACATCACTGTATTGCTTTGGGGAAAGGAATCATACTCCATATGGCCATAAATATGTGTAAAATAAAAAGTCAGATGTGTCCGTGTAGATAAGAAACCTTACTCCACATTGAAGACAGGTTTCTTATCTACACAGCCACATCTGACATTTTATTTTACACATATTTCTGTACCATTAATGGTAATTTCTTTTCATGTTATTCCATACATTATGATGTGTTGTATACTGTGGGCCAGTTTTGTTAAATTCAATATAGAGCCTTGAGAATAGTCATTCTTGTGATTTTTTACTTAATTTTTGAACACCAGTGTATAAACTGGACATTAAAACACACATTATAAATATTCAATGCATGCTCCCTTTATGCATTATAAAGATTGAAGCAGTATCAAACTCATCCCATTCGTGAAAAAGTTTTCTTACATAACTGCATCACACTAATGACATGGTCTTCTATAGTTGTTAGTTAAAGTTAGAAAAACTCCTGCTGCATAGTCACCATTTAGTTCAAAACTGATAATGAAACCAAATGCCTACCTATTGCCCTGAGTATACTACCATGAAATAAAAGCTCAAGCAGTCATTTAGATAAGTATCACAGCCCAAGCAGTGTTAAACAAAATTTTGGAATGCCCTTTTTCTTACAATACACAAAATATTTATATTTAATTTATATTTTGTAAAATACAAATAAAATTGGTTCAATCTTTTTGAATAACCCTGGATTTAAGTATCTTAATTTATGATACAATTCACAAAAATATAGTAGATTTTTTCAGCATGTATGGTATTTTAAATGTACACATTTCAATACTTAATATATTTTCGTAGAGCGTTGGACTCGTACTCCTTAGGTTATAGGTTCGAAGCTCGCCGGCCAAAAGATTCCCTGAGTGTCTGGCGATTGGTGGTTGTTAAATCTGCTCGTGGTCACAAAGTCATCCATATTGAGAGTAATATCACTGGGGGTACTGGGTCAGTGGTGATTGTTCTCTGTTCCAGGTCTAAATTACGATCTGAGATGTATGAATGTAGTCCGCCCCCAAAAAAGGGTTGTGACGTGTGTGTAGCTAAGTCGTACTCTTGGCCCAAGATGAAGCTACTTGTAAAAGAACAGATGTATATATCAGGCTTAAAATCTGCTGATGTATCAGCGGGGCTTGTCCAAGACAAGTGCCATAAGTAACAACAACAACAACTTATACAAAATAAACTTTTTACCAAAACTACTGATGAAATATTATATAGCTATGATTATCTTATAGTTTTTGACCTTCATAATCCCCACCTACCTAAAGAAATTAATGTTTTAAACAATATTTAATAGAAAAATCATATGAACTTGAAGCTAAGCAATTATAACTTGAACAAAAAATACAATATTGCGCTCCTTTTTTCCTTTTCAAGGGATCAGAGAGAGAGAGAAAAAAACAGGGAGGCTAAAGTAAATTGTTAAAAATCACTTACATTAATCTGATAGTATTAATAATAGCATTGAAATGTAATAGGAATAAATATATGAATAGGAATAAATAGGAATGTAATAGGAATAAATATATGAATAGGAATAAATAGGAATGTAATAGGAATAAATATATAAATATATGATAGGAATAAAATTTAATAACTCACTGAAGATGTTTCAGTTCCAGCAACTAAAACAGTAACTTCACTTCCTAACTGTTTTGCAGCAGTAATAGCACTGTAAGTAATTGGAACAACTTTACCTTCGTTATGTTCAGCAATAACCAATGTACCTTTAAATCGTCTCAAGAACAAAGAACCACACTAAATAAAAAATAAAATCATTTAATAACATAAATTTCTAATAAAATAGTTGTTGAAAACATACCTAATAACTCAATTATTCATAATATTTTGCTAATAATAATTACTCACATTAAACTAATTTGATTATTTTTAATATTTGTTAATATATTATTTATTGACACAATTTTTAAAAAAATTCAAAAAATAAAACTTTTTAAAGTTTTGATTATTTTAAAAAGAAAGACACCCCATATAAATTATTTTAAGCTAATTGACTGACAAATTTCATCAAAACTTAAACTGCTAATTAACAGAAAAACAATTTTTTTCTTCTATTTTCAAACTTTTATCTTTTCTAATATTCTTTGACATTTAAAAGAGGTCAAGATATCCCTACAAAATAGAAATGCATAAACATTTATTCTTCTCTGCTTGTATTAAATATAAGTTTTCAGTAAAAAAGAAATTATAATGACCCTCTCGAAAACATTCCTCCATTTTTTCAAACAATTTACAGTTTAAATACTTCCACAACAAAAATATTGAATATTTAGAAAAAAAAAAAATTTTTCAAAATTTTCTTTCTTTTTCAATTAAAAATTAAAATGTTGTATTATTATTAAAATATAAATGAATTAGAACTTATATCGTATTAAATTTTTAACTTTGCTTTTAACACAAATTTTTTTTATTAACTTTAATTCATCACTAACATTAATTTAAAACTTTTTTTTTCTATGAAGGATATTTCTAATCCAAAAGGATGGAGGTTTATTGTCCGGCTTATGCTCCTGAATTAATTCTTAGCTTGTGCCGGCTTAACAAAAGTCAAAAACACGAATATCACAAGAAATTTTTTTAAATCTGCCATAATTATCTAATACGTTTAATCCAACTCAAATTTGCAAAAAATAATTTGACAGGTTTGAATTAAAATTTCCATTTATCTAAATATAAAAAACTATCACCAATTTTATTTCGTTTACTTATATATAAAATGCTCACAATAAATTAAATTAATTTGAGTTCTTAAAATGTGAACTTCTGAATAAGTTCTTTTCCCAACTTTAAAAAAACACAAAAATATGATCACCCAATATATTTATATAAATCAATCAGCTAAAAGAAAGAAAAATGCATGAATATATTATTGAAATCTTTAAGTCTTTTCTTTTAATTATTTGAAAGCTTTCTAATAATGACTATTTTTAACACGAATAATAATTACTAGTTCAGAACATAGTGAAAATTTACATATTACCGAAATTAGGATGTTTAAAGAACATGATTAAGCTGTTCCTTTAACATAACAAATTTATAGAGTTAAATTAATTTCCAGTTACATCATTATTTAAGAAAATATACATGCTAATGTTAAAGAACCATATTACATAATTGAAAGCATTTTTTACAACGCAGAACTTTCTGCTTGTTCAGAAATCAAAATTTGATAACTCTAACGCAATGGGAGTTGCACATTTTTCACCATACCAAAACATTATTTTTACTCAGAAAAAATGATATCAATATTTCAATAATAGTCCATATACGAAAACATAGAAATTTTTTTCCCTAGAAATATAATTGCGCTATTTATTTAGCACAGAATAAAAGATGATTGCTTGGTGGTATTAAAGTTCTTTACCTGATTTAATTTTGATCGACTTGATAGAAACATAATTCTATAATGGTGCAATAATTCAATTCTAATTCAGTAACTAATATATATTTTAAAAAATAAAAATTTCAAGAAGTAAACATTAGACACGGCACAGATAACAAGGAAAGAGGTAAAAAAAATTGAAACACTAGTTGCCAAATACGATTCAAAGTTCAAAAGGAAAACATTAGAATCAATAGTAGTCAAACATGACGTCACATGGTCGTAGGTTTCTATACTCCAGCCAGCTCCATCACTTGATGGCCCAGGGCTGGATTAAATTCAGGCTCTGAAGCTGTGGAAATCTTGGACTCTCCTTTCCTTTCCACTTACAAATCTCCTTTTCCTTCTTTTTTTAAATATTTTTTTCTTACTCAAATGATATAAAACTTGATAGTATTGACAAGTAGTAAAAATAGGTTTTTGCTATTTACCATCAATTGCAAATAATTAGGAATCTTTTGCAAATAATTAGGAATCTAAGGAAATTTCAATTTTTTTATCATTAAGTATGTTAATTGATGCTAAAATAAGGAAAATAATCTATTATCAATATATTCAAAGGCTTAATGCTGAGCTTTCATTCGTAAATTTCTTTGATTATTTAGAAGATATTAACAGAATACCTGTAGCAAGTGAAGGTCGCGGTACGAACCTGCGACGTTTGGGCCAGTAGCCGAGCGATATACCGTTCGAGCAAAAGGGACCCTTCAGCTCGAAGGATATTATGTAGCTTATAAGACTGATGCTACATACCCTTAAAAAGATTCTTGTTTTCATCTTTGCAACTGCAATTGCATAAAAACAAATTTTGAGCTTCTGCTTAGGAAAATCATTGCGTGATAATGTGGCAGACTGAATTCGTTCGTATTTGTTCGCCTTGATTGCATAAGCCATATTGCGTAACAGAAAGTTCGTCATTGTGTCATTCATTCTCAAAGCAGATCTTTATACTTCTGTTCCCCTCCCCTTTCCTCCTTCCTTTCAACGAGTGATTTTTGCAAGCCTTGTCATGTTTAAAAATTGCATATCAGCCAACAATTATTAACACGTTAAAAAAAGTACTTAAATCACTTAGTCCATGCATGAATTCATCCATTTCCCATTTCATAATTCAAATTTTTTTTCTTTCTTCTTCGTGTATGAATAATAAAGGGATAGAAAAGAGCAATATATTTTACAAAATCGATCAACAGATTTCAGTGAATCTTCAAAATTCATGCTGCTCTGATCCCGATGAAAAAGTATATTTAAAATTTCATTCGTTTATCTACAAGCACGCGCTAAAAAGGAACGTATACGATTAATAAAGATGAATATTTTAGTATGTGTGCACTGCAGTGCACACATACTAAACATACATTTGCATGCAAATGTATTAGCTCACATCAAATCAGATCGCTTTCTCTATAGCTGTCAAATTTGACACATGTATATCTTGGAGGTTTTAACATATACCTCTGAAAGATTTTTAAAAATTAATAAGAATTTTAGGTAATTGAAAATTAAGACACAATTTTTGAAATTTTAATATGAACTTTAAGTAATTGAAAATCAAAACAAAATTTTTATATTTTTGTATGATAAATTTCGAAAATATTACAGCACAAAAATAAATCTTGTTTCACCTTGAAATTCAAAAAATTGTCTCTTCGATGTTATCAATTTAATTGTTGCAAAAATACTTCCTAAATTTTAACAACTAAAAAAATCTTTTTTACCTAACATTCAGTAATAGATAACATTGTTACCCTGATATTTAAAGTTTTCGTTATTTTATAAAATAATTAATTGAGTAATTTTCATAATAACAAATAATTAATCGCGTGCTGGGAGATAATGATGTTATTTAATAAAACTTGGTTTCTGATACTTTCTTCAGCAAAATATTTTTAAGCTTCAAATCTTGATAATCATAACACATACTATAGAAGATTTACGGTGTTCTCCACATGTTTTATATGTATTTATTTAATTTTCTATCAGTTTCCGTAAGATTTTACCTTAAAATTAATATGGAAGATATTAAACTTCAATTGAATCAAACACATTTTATTTTTTAAGCTAAGCATATTTTTTATTTGTTTTTACTTAAATCTTCTTTTAAGAGCTTTTTTGCAGTAGTCTTATATGCACTGCAGAATAATTTCCATAATTAAAGCAATATCTCAAAGAATTATTTAATAAAAATTCCTCTGAATCATCATAAATTTCGGTATCTAGTTTTACTTTCAAAAGGATTTAAAGGATGCAAATAAAAATATTTTATTTTGTTTCATTCAATAAAAATACGTCAAAAATTATGGTATAAATTTAATTAGATTCTTTATTTCAAATTTATGATATTCTGTGAAATAATCTTGACACACAAACTTCTAAATAAATAAATATTTCTATTTTCTACGATAAAATCTGATCGATTTATAAAGTTTTCAGTATTACAATTGTAGGACAATCAACATTTTTATAAATTTAAATCAATATTTTTATGATTTATAAATTTAGGCGAATCAGACGAGTAAATTCTGAGTGCTGATCGGCGTCAATTCTTTGAAACGGTTAATGGAGTGATCTATAATTGTGCATTATTATACACAAAGTAAGATCTAAATTTTCATTACTCATCCATCTTTAATTGTAATAGAATAGACCTTGCAAAGTTATCAGATGCTAAAAAAAATTGTTTTAATTTTCTTGCCTACGCTTCATTTATATTATCTATGATTCTTTCTTATGGAGATTAACTTATAGAATCGCTGCAGTATTCAATTACTATCTTCTAAATTTCACGGTACAACAACTTAATTTTTTTTTTTTTTTGTATCCATCTTGTGAACTACATAGATATTAAACAGAATACTACTTTTAGCTTTCAACAATGGAGGGAAAAAACGCCATCCGGCGGTTGTTGAAACAATACAAACGATTTCGATTTTACGGAAACATTGTAATCTATTTTGGGCAATTAAACAAATATATTTTAAAAATTGCTAAAATGCAGCAAAAATTGGAAAATTGTAAATTGGTATCATGAAAAATTATGAAATTATATATAAATTACTATGTTGCAGTAATATTTTCAGAAACTTTCGTGGGGAAACACCACAATTCAATTTAATTTTTAATTAACATTATAATTAAAATTTCAAATTTTTTTATGTTTCTCCATTGACCAAAGACAGCCTAAACAGCATTCAGAGTTACTACAAGGCTAATTGGTCCAAGGTTATAAAAATATTAATTGTCCTGAAATTGTGATAGAGAAAACTTCATAATTTGGTATTCATAATTAATGATGGTGGAAAACTTCATAATTAATTATGGTAGAAGATAGAAACGTTTATTTACTTAGAAGTTAGCGTGTCAAGATTATTTCGCAGAATATGATAACTTTGGACTAAGGAAGAATGCATAAAATTTAAACTTAATGATTTTTTGAAGTATATTTATTCAAAAAAATAAAATTGTATAATTTTATCATTTAAATTCTAAAAGTAAAATTAAATACCGAATTTTATGATGAATCAAAGGATTTTTTATTAAATAATTGTTTGAGATATTGTATAAATTATGAAAATTATTCTGCAGTGCACATAAGACTTTACTGCAAAACAACTCTTAATATTTAAGTAAGTAAGTAAAAAAAAAAAAACAGCTTTGCCATTTTAAAAAATTATTTAATTGAAATTTAATACCTTTTGTACTAATTATGGGATTCTGTACTAAATCTTGCAAGAGCTGATTGAAAATTATATAGATACATATAATAGCACAATGAACAAAACGTCTTAAAGCTTCTATAGTGGTATGCATTATGATAATCAGGTTTGAAACTTAAAAATATTTTGCTGAAGAGGCATTAGGGACCAAGTTACATAATATATCGATTTGGAATTTTTAGCAAGCATTAATTCTAGTGAACCATCTAGTATTTATATAAAAACGATAAAATATTTTTAAATTGAAAACTCTTTATTCATATTGAGGGTAAATCTGATTAGAGTTGCTTAATTTTGAGAAATTTCTGAACAAAAATGAAAACGTTCCCCCTTCTTTTGTTGCTAATAAAAGGCTGAGATTTACTTAATATACAATCCTCTCCAGTTGGGCTCTTTACGATTGGAGTATTCTGCAAACAAAATAGTAATTAGAATTCATAATTAAGTATATCTTAAGAATTATTGAGAACTTTAGAAGGATATTCAATGCACATACAAAAAAAAAAGCACCAAGTTATTAAACAACCTGAATTTTCATAGAGGAAAAAATTTCAAAATATTAGTTAATTAACTTGGTTAATCAGTTTGGTAATTTAAACAAACCTGTCTCTTCAAGCGATTTCCAACTATTTTTTGAGAGATGAGATAATAAAAGACAAAATTCCAGAGATTGAATATACTTTGTTGTTGTTAATAACTTTACATAAAAAGGATCTATGAATGTATGATACAACTGAATTTTTAATGTAAAAAATGTGATGCCTAAAACATAAAAAATATATCACATTTTCTAATTTCATTATTATAAAGCTTAAAATTTCCAGTTTTTTAAAACTTTAGTAAAAGTTTTCACTGTGTTCACGAGGTGTTCACAGTGACTGCTGTGTTCAGCCAGGTATTTGTC
Source organism: Argiope argentata (assembly GCA_026289955.1). Classification (NCBI taxonomy): domain Eukaryota; kingdom Metazoa; phylum Arthropoda; class Arachnida; order Araneae; family Araneidae; genus Argiope; species Argiope argentata. The sequence continues at coordinate 11,524,944 of JAOUZG010005735.1, read as the reverse complement.
ATGTTAAAACAGAAAAGTAAAAGGTTTCTTTTAAATTAAAAAAAAGAAGAAAAGAAATATTTTATAAGTATTTTTAATCTTAGATTTTTTAAAAAAATTATTAATTTTTCTTTGTTTCAATTGCAAGGTAGGATATATAAAAATACTTCCAGAAAGCAATTGTGATTCAATAAGACCATATTCTAGCATTCATATTTAGGAAAAGATATATATCAATAATCAATTACTTTTGTGCAGCATCAATGATCAGAAATTTGATGGTTAGATAAAATATCATATATGTTTCTACATTTTACAGATGTGTAGAATGATTAATATATCTTCCTGGAAAATATATAAAAGAATGACTATAAAAGTCTTATTCACTAGAAATATATAAGATTTAGGGGATTTTAAGATAATGATGAATAACAAAAGGCATTTCAAATTGCCTACCTACTTCCTGATAATGATATAATTGTTTAACTATTTCGCTATACATAATCATTTAAGTTCATTGTACTTTTCTTTTTGAGAATAAAATGTTTCTGCTTGTAAAGTAACCTTAGCTGAAATTTAAAGCTTATAAATATATATGAGCTACTTTAAGAAAATTTAGAAACATGAGTTTTAATGCACATTAAAAATAAATTTATTTGAATTCAATTGAGATGAAAAACACAGTAATATGAATTTGGCCTTTAATAGAATAAGCAAAATACAGACTTCCACTGCATAGAATCAATATGAATACATAGTTCTGAATCTCGCAATTGTATAAAGTAATGATCTAATAACAAAAATTGATTAAGGAAAATTTATAATTCTACTCTATTGCCTCATTTTAATTGAAATACATTTGTTCACATAGGCATAGTCTATTGTTAATCATATCTAAGCAAATTTTAATATATTACAGATCAAAGACTTTATTTCTTCATGAAATAGTAATAAATTTTATATAGAAAACCGAAAATGCTACTATATAGATAGTTTCTGAATATATCAACTTGGAACTAAAGCATTTGGGGGTTTTCTTCTTTCTTCCTTTTACTGAAGTCTAGTAGCTACTATTTTATATAAAATAATTAAAGAAATAGATTGTTCTATTACATAGGAGGAAAAAAGCAATTACATAAGGCACAATGCTCACAGAAACTTTCAAAGACATATATGCTTTTAAGTACAAAAATTATAAATATATATGCTATGAAAGCAAAATATTTAAAAACATTTTATTGACAAATTTCACAACTGAGAACTGCAGAAAATTCCTTACTAAATATTTTACAAATAAATAATGATTGGAAAAAAAGAAAGAAAACATTAACAAAGAAAACGAGATAATGATAAAGAAATTTTAGATTTCAAGGTAATTTTGTTAATTGATTAATTTAAAAATAATTGCTTGATTACTTAAAAAAATTATTAAAATCAAGTGAATTTCAAAAAATAAATAGTGATTATAACATTGAGAAAAGCTAAGACACTTTAAGACAAATTTTAGTTGAAAAGCAAAGAAACTGATTTATAGTAGACATATTAAAAAATTTTAAACAAAACTTTTAATTTTAAATAATAAATGTTAAAAAAAGGACTTCAATACAAAAATACTTCTAGTAGTTAAGAATTTTACTAAAATAACATGAAATCAACATTTTCTAAGAATTGTCATGAAAAATATTTAAACATATAAATTTACAAAAAACATCCATATAAAAATTGATTTAAAATTTTTTAACCTGCAAAGACATGAGCTAAAATTTTTCTCTCAAAAGATAATTAAAAACATCCACTTTCTGCAGGAAAAAGAATTTTTCCTTAAAAATATTAAATCTACAAAATTTTTTTATGATTTCACAGAATGCTCTTAAAAAAATTTCAGTCACAGGTTATAACATGTTGTATAAAACACCAGTCGTGCATATCAAATTTATCAACGATGGAAGAAAAAAAAAACATGAAAATATTTTGACCAAATATATGATATGGCTCGGTATAATGATGCAAACTTCCACACAATAGATGAAGTAGGATAAACTTTCATAAGTTAAATATTCTCTATTCATTCTTTCAACGATGTACACTCACACAGTGAAGTTGCAGATGAGGCCTTGTGATAATAGTTGCTGTTGGAAGCACCAGCAGTATAAGTTTACTTTTTATCTCTCCTTTTAAAAAAAATCTAAACACATTTCCCCAAAACTGGAAGGCACTGCAAATCTACATTACATTCTTCATGGAAAAGGATATTACCTGGAAAAAGAAAAATATATTGTTTATGGAAACAAAATGAGATAATTAAGCATATATAAGAAAGCAAAATAATCCAACACATAAATTATATTTCACAGCAAACTGTAGAATAAAATGCAACATCTGTGCAAACTTATGTCACAACAAGTTGCATTATTATATTTTCATTAAGACACTAATTACCTTCAGCAACCAATTGGCTTGTTGGGTTGAGCTTAGTTTCCATTCTATTTCTTATGCATAAATTTACACAATCTATTCAAGATATAATTTTAAAAAAACATTGGATTATAATGAATGCTAGAATTGTGCTATTTCACTAGCATTATATTTATTCTCTTCATTCATAAATGAATTCCTTGATATAGACAAGTTCCATGACAGCATAATGCTATTTAAAAAGTACCAGTCAGATTTATCTATCTTCTAGTTTTTATCACAATGTAACTTTACTTTACTATTCTTCATGTAAATTATGAATATATTAAAAACAATCCTCCATTGTTTTTCATGACGTAAGAAATATGTGCAGTTTGAAGAAAAAATTAAATTGGTTTGAATTTCATTGTAACAATGACATATACAGCTTAAAAATCATGTAAAAAATAGTTTTAAAAATTGCCAAAACTCTGAGAAAAATTACATGATAAATTTATACAGTTAAAAAGGTAAGTCTGTCTCTATATTTTAAAACAAAAAATTTATTAAATGATAGTATTTATAAAAATTAGCACAGGAAAATGTAAACATTTGGCTTAATTTTTAATTAATAAAATTTTTTTAATACATTTTTAGAGTATACAGCCACAAACCTAAAATGTATCTTATCAAATTTGAATCAAACTATTCTCTCTTATACAGTGTCAACTCACACATATATAATTCTCCTATATTATTAGTAAAAAATAAATGATAAATCTCAGAGGTATAATAAAAAAAAAGCATTTCAGCATAAAGTTCATTTAGTTAGTAATGGAATATCAAATTATCCAACAAAATGCCCTCTATTTTCTTGCAATATTTTAATAAGGCAATTTTAAATCTATTTTAGATTCCTTTAAAAGTACCTTATATCATAATTTAATAGGTCCCTGAATGAAATTTTATTGTACGACCAAATTATTTAATAATTACTAATAAGTAAATAATCTAACAGCAAATCAATTGATATGGAAAATATAGTAGAAATAGTTGCTATATACATTATATATATATACATAAATTTTACACATCTCTGTATATACACATTAATTATACAACAAGCAAGTCAGTTCATTGAAATGACAAGTTGTTAATACTATAAACAGAGAAATGTAATTCAAATATAAATATTCTTCCCGCTGATTAGATTGTCCAACTACCATTTTTAAAAAATAATTTGTAACATAAATTTCAAAGTACATCTTTGTAATAAGTTTGTGAGAAGATATACAATAATATAACCATTTCAAGGATTTAAGAAAGATACATTCAACTGATATAATAAACAATTAAGAGCAAGTGTTACTACTACCCATTGTAATTTCATATAAAATATACATATATTTTATATAAAATTACAATGTACATATATTAAAAAAGCTTTCAAAACATAAATATATCAAGTAAGAGAAATACATCAATTTCAATAACTACACAGTTACAATTGCACACAAAAATTGTTTGATATACCTATTATGTCAATCTGTAATTGCCCTTATCTGTTCAAGCCTCTTTAGGACATCAGCAAATGTAGGCCTGTTATCTGGTTCCAAATCCCACGCTTGTTTCATAATATCATAGATCTCTGAAGGGCAGCCCTCAGGAGCTTCCATTCGATAGCCTTTCTCAACATGTTTCACAACATCAGCCAAAGGCTAAGAAAAATTCAACTAATAAATTACTCTAGAGCAAAATATTTTACATAGACATTATTAAATTAACTGAAAGCATTGTAAGATCTAATTTTTTAAAATTTTAAAAATTCATCTCAGCAAGCAAGCTCAAAGGTACATTCTTTTTCATGTTTATTTCTGTTTTCATATTCTTTTTAACTCTTAAGCATAATGGGTTTCCCAAAACATTCTCACATTAATCTATTAATCTCCACCACCATCCCTGCATAAAATTATGGATCTCATATAAGGCTATGATTTACTTTGCATGTTATTCCCCATTGATATTCAGTTAGTTACAAAATAAAGATCTTTGGCACATTTTTTGACGATTGATGATAGGCGGTTAATAGTACCAGAAAAATTAGTACTCTAAATGGTTTTTTCCCAACCTGATTGAAACTAAAATTTCACTTAGAATTAAAATTGTATTCACAAAATCATATACAAACTTTGATATATTCAAACACCTTAGTTTTTGAATTATGGCATTTATATGCATTTGAAAGTTCAAACCAGCTGAATCACTTTTTGTTGGATTTGGTTCAAAATTTAATACCTGTCTAAATTACAGATATTAGATCTTTATAGTGAAATTAATTTATCTAACACTCTACATTTTGTAGTAATTATATAACATGCATTCAAAACAGCCAGACAGGCAGTTTTCATCTAAATAAATTTCTCTTAAAAATTGACAAATTTGATGTTAAAACCCATAGATCATATTTTATTCATTTAGCCCATTTATAAGATATGCATTTGATTGAAAGAATATTGTAAATGATATTTAACATCTTCAAATATATTTAAATTTCTAAAAGTTTCATTTCTTGCCAACTTGTACAAATTTTTGGCACCATCTAAAAATTGAGATTTTCAATAACATATATATATATATTCATACTTTATGATATAATGGAAGGTTGAGTAGACCTTGCCCAGTCCAAGAATTGAATCTCGGACCTGTGCATTGAGTGCGAAAAGCACTACTACAACACCACCAGACTTCAAAAATTCTTAATGAATTCATCAAATATGAATTCATCATTTTATTTTTCATTTATATTGGAGGGAAAAAAATTCCTCTATTCTTCTGAATTAATATTAGAACTAAGACCTTATCTACTGAGCATTTAAATGCAACTATTCATTGTAGTAGAAAAAAAAATATCACTAAGATGTTTTTTTTTTAAGTTTTCAACATTTGCACATTAACTGAACGTTATTGGCAAGCTTTAGGCCTAACAGCATGTCATTGCAAGCATAGTCAACAGATCAACATGATATGTTTGCTAATCTTTTTTTGGTGATAAATTACTATTAATTAGTTAATAAAAGTACCCAGATTTAGGTTATAATCCATAACATATGTCTTTTATTATTACAATATTTTAAATGGGTAATTTTCATAATATAGGATACTCATAGCAACATCTAAGACAACCAACTAAAAGACCATCAAATTAACAAAAGCTCTGGAATAAAAAGTTTTTAAAATGATAATTCTAAATCATCATTGTGTAAAATGAGGTTCATTAAAAAAATATTCAAAACAACTAAAAGCATACAACTTAGGAAATTTTGAAACTGAACACTTTTACAAAATGTTGCCATTAAAATTTTCTCCATTTTTATTTAATTAGTTTTAATCAATTTTTTAAATCTTTTGTCCATGAGCACTTAAACAATTTTAAAGTATAAAAATGAAATAAAGGTTTTTAGAAAGAAGCTTTAGCTCATTTTTTTCTCCATAAATTTTTTATATTAGAAATATTCAAAATCAGAGCTTAAATATCACTTTTTAGCTCCAAAAATCAAAGCAATTGCAGCTATCAAATAAATAAATAAATGCCAAAGTTGTTTAACTGAATGAGGCAATAGGTTGATTTCTTTTTCTGTTTTCAATATTATAGAAGTTATACCAAAATGAAATTTTCTAACCTCCCACCATTTTTATGCACTTTGAGTTAGATATTCCATCCACAATCTCATTTAAGAGTTTTACATTTCTTACAACATATTTCGAGCTAGTTCAAGTCTTACAATGGAAGGAGGAAGGAATGAAAGTGTGTTCTCTGGCATATGCTCCAGAAAAGCTGTTCTAGTAGTGTTGCTGGAGTCTAGTAAAATTACTTTGATAATATTGGTATCACGATAAAATGAGCAAAGCATCACATCAAATCATATACACACACATTTTGTATTGATGGTAGTTTTGGGTTGTAGAGATGGAGACCAATGAATACCTGCAGAAATTTATCCAAAGTTTTTCTAAGATATTCATTAATATTTCAGATCAAATTTTAGTTAATTAAGTCATGACAATTTTGGAATGTGAGATGTAGACTTGCATGTTGGTAAAAAAAAAAAGTACAGGGCCAAATTAATAGCATAATTATTTTTATTTAAAATATATTAATTTGTGATGCAAAAAGAGAATAGTTTGATATTCTGAAGATGTCAGATATGCTTTCAGGGAAAACAAACAATATATTAAGAGAGCAAAAGTTACAATAGTTTAACATTGATATTATTAAAAAATTACTTAACACACAAATACCTTTCTTAAACCCTCTTAAATTATAATAAGAGCATTTTAGTTTTTTTTGTTGTTATTTTTTAAAAATCCCAGAATGTAGATAAATATTTATATTTTTTTTAGACAAAGATATTTAATAGATAGACAGGCAGCGAAAAGCATGCAGAATTAATCACAATTTAACATGAAAATTATTCAAACATTATTAAGGTATATTCGTCAATCAAATTAAAAATATTGTTGAAAGCAAATCCCCAATAAAGATGTTCTATAATTGGGAAGCAAACCGGAAATTAAAAATATATAATAATAATAATAATAAACATATTTCAAAAGTTTAAAAACAAACAAAGAACCACTGCATATACTTACAATCCTTGGATAAGGTACTCTGCCAAACGAATATATTTCCCATAACAAAATTCCAAAACTCCACATATCAGATTTGTTAGAAAATTTCTGAAATTTAAATATGAAGTTTATCAAATATGTAGACATGGAACAAATAAAATTACTATTCAAAAGAAAATTAAATGATCTCAAAAATGATAACATTCAATTTCAAAAACATTGAAGTCACCAGAAATGTGTCCTGTCTGAATATCGGAGCTAATATTAAATACATATTTTAAAACAACATAGCTGTATAGCATGACATTTATATCATTTCAGAATAAATTAGAGATTAAAAATGAAGAAAACTAAGACTGGGAAGTTAAGACATAAAAAACCAATTCAAAACCTATATCTATCATAAGATTTTTTTTAATATAGTAGCTTGAATTTGCACACATTTAAACATAGATTTATTAAATTTTTATATCCAAGAAGAACTTAATATTCAAGAAAAAGACAAATTTTTTAAAGTAAAATACTTGGGATAATAATATTGTACTTGGTATCTTTCATAATATATAATATTTCAAAAAAAAATTAAAAAATAATTTTGACTTATAATTAAAAAAAGAATTTTAATGAATGAATGAGTAAAACAGCTTTCCCTCCTTTATTTTAAATTAATGACAAATTGGCTATATGTAGGATTGTTTCTAGGTATTCATACCCTATTAAAAGCACGTTATTAATACTTTACTCCAAATTGTAATAGGATTTCAGAGTTAATACAATTTTTAAAAATAAAACTACTGCATACTTTTAAATTAATTATAGAGTTGTAAGTTTATTATACAGTTAATTTCAGCTTACAAAGAAAGCCTATTTTTGATACAGTTTTCAATAACTGTCAAAAAATCCATAAAAATTATGATTGATTTTAAGTGACCCTAAATTAGAATAAACATAATTTTTCAGAAATCCCAAAATAGATTAGTGATTTGAAATTTAGCATGTTCAGTAGCTAATATTGAATTTTTGCCATAAATGTTAATTCTAAAACAACAAGCTACAAAAATTCACTAAAATTTCTTAAGAGAACTGAAGCATCTTACACTATGCCGCAGGGCTTCTGGTGCAGTCCATTTGATAGGAAATTTCCCTCCTTCCAAATTGAATGACTTTTCTCGAGCTAGACCAAAATCGCATACCTAAACAAAAATTAACTCAGATATTGTATACATTTTTGAGTAAAAAAATATATATATAACTCATACAACTGTACAAAGAATTCTCAATATAGGATACTTATGCTTTTAACAATTTCTTTATATGAGGGAAAGCTTTCTCGTTCAATTGTATAAAACAGAATAAATCTATGAATTTTTTTTTGGGGGGGGGGGGAGAAAATCTATAATAAATTTCAAATGTTTTGAGAACCATCCAATAAGTGTCAAATTACCGTCTAGTCCTGAAAATCAATATAATACAAGTGAAACAAATTAAAATTCAGATTGTAAACATGTATAGTGAATCAATGTATAGCGAAACATATAAGTTTTGACTTTCATTTAATTTTCTCTAAGATGGCAAATAGTGGAATGCTGCTTTTATAAAATATTCCCTTTGAAGATGAAAATTACAAAATATATTTAAAAAAAGATACCTAAATATTTAATGAAACATAATATTTGAGCAGAAATATATTTAACGACATGAAAAATTATTAATGTTAAAAAACATGTGAGATATCAAGAATTATGTTCACTCTTCATTATTTTAGAAACTGATTACCTATAATTAATATTTATATCAATATAACAGTATTATGATAGCGTAAATTCACAATTAATGAGTAAATATATTTTTTATTGAGGATACAAAAGAAACTTTAATTGAGAGTGAAATAAATGAACAAAAGGTCTCACATATATAATTATTTAAAAAAGATAATTAGATAATAAATCTTAAAAAAAAATACAGTTTCATACCTTAGCTACATTTTCATCTGATATTAAAACATTTCGAGCTGCCAAATCTCTATGAACTACCTGGCGGGACTCCAAATATTCCATGCCAGCACAAGTATCTCTGAAAAATTATAATTATTATTATTAATCTTTAATAATTAAACATAAAAATTTTTTATAAAAATTTTTTAATATTAAAATGCTTCTCAATTTAAATTGCCTAAAGAATATAATGCAATGGGTTCAGTCAAAGCAAATATAAGTTCTATATTATAAATTTCAATCAAACATTTTTAACATAATCAAATAATTAATTTTCTTACAAGTTAAGAACAAATGTTCACAGGTGCTTTAACTGTATAAAGTTAAGAAATGTTTATTTATATGCAACATATTAAATTCCCAAATATAAAGAACATATAGAATTGTTGAATAGTTATAAATAAAATATAATTAATAACTAAGACAGGTATTAGAATAATAAAGTTTTATCAAATTTTAATAAAAAATAACAGTTAAATCTAATTCCAATACTTTTTACTGTTATTTTGTATTTTTATCAATCACTAACAAGTGAATGTATGCCATTTTAAAAATTACTTGAACATTAAATATGAAAATCTTATTTACAAACAAATTTTTTTAGATTTTTTTAACGTTTACAAAAATGAAATAATAAAAATGCAAGTGTACCGAGCTTTGTTCAGAAAGAATATATTTTATAAGAATGTACTTTGCATAACAAATTTAAAATAAACATAAGACGATTTAGGAATTATTAAATATATTTTGAATCTTCGTAAAAAATGGAAGAGAAAAAGATTTGAACTTACGCTGCAAAGTGTATCTGGTCTTTCTTTGTAACATGCAATCGGCCCCTTGATCGTAAATAATCTACTAAAGACCCTTTTGACATATATTCAGTGACAATATAAATGGAAGGCCAATTAAATACCACACCAAGAAGCTGAACCAAATTTCTGTGGGACAGGGAACTGTATTTAAAAAAAAAACATATTAAATTTTAGAATATTTTTTGGTAATAAATCTATAAACTATCATTACAGAAATGCTGAATAAATTGCTCAATACTGATCAGAAATAAGAATACGTCTCTGATCATACAATATCTTTACACATTTCAGATTAACAATAAATTCATGTTTATGTGTCTAGAACTTTAGAAATTAAATTTACAAAAAGCAAGATGTAGGTTTTGTTTTGGACACAAAATAAAACATTCGTAAACATTTTTACAAAAGGAATTAAAATTTATAATACAGATAATTTTATTATCTTTGATGAAGTTTAAAAGAATAAAAGCCCTTGAGCTGCTGGAACTCTTAAATTATTCTATAAATAAAATATCATAATTAACTTAGATAAAATTTTATTTTGTTGATTTCACTCAAGCAAAATAGTAAAAATACATTCATACGCGATTTAGAAGAATTCAAAATAGAAAATGAATATATAACGTTTTTTCATTTATTTTTTCAAACAGTAACAATCTAAAACATGTATGAAAACAGAAAAACTTACGTCATAACAGATGCTTCAGCTAGAAAAGTTTGGGCAGCTTTACTGTTATCTTTCAAAACTTTCACAGCTACTTTTTGACCTCGAAAGCAACCAAGCACAACATCTAAATAATGAAATATATATCTGATATATTATGGTATTATTATCCAAGCAATTGTTTTGGTACAGGAAATTGAAATAAAATGGTGTTCACAACTATATTAAAAAAAAAAAAAAAAAAAACTCATGAAAATATTAAGTGTACAACTTTGCATCCATTTGTATTGCATTTCCCCCTCTTAAAAATTTGAAGCCTTATTCGTAAAAAATGATTACCTATTCATTATTCAAAGAAATGTCTGTTACTAGCTACTACATCTTCCTTCCTTTAACAATTGGCAGATACTATCTAGAAAAAATAATGCATTATTCGAAGTGAACCACAAATCGGTAAATTTTTTTTTGGACCTAATAAGAGCAGAATTGCTGATCAACTCTGTTATGTGTCATGGATTGAAATAAAGGGTAATTAGAAGGATTCTGGAGAGGGCAGTACATGGGGAAAAACTTCCCATTTAATCAGTTCCAAATAATTGACTAATCTTGAGACAAGTCAAACATTCTCCTACTCTTAGATAATTTTGTTCTGTGTTTATTAATGCTATCGCCGGTTCTTCTTTAATGCTCAGCTCAAACATACCAATCATGCTCAAGACCAATCCCTTATATAATGGTTTTACTCAATTTTAACAGCTTATTATTTATCACACTTAGCTAGAACTACCAAATGTAGTACATAACTTTGGGACAGTAAATATTTGGACTTGGCATTCACACGTTTCAGCATTCCCCTCTAATCTTCTGTACATAGGCAAATTACAGTGGCCCAATTATTCATCAATGCCAAGGTACAGAATAGGAACTACATTCCAATTCTGTCTTTGAAGCAGATATTTACAAGCAAAGAAATGCTATTCAACATCTTTTGGTTCCAATTTGTGTGGAAACCAATTCTCATGCTTCTGAATCACATTAATGGCTCTGAAGTATTTTGAAAAGGTTTAAATCACTTCCCATGATCCTGAGATCTGTCCTTCCATCTGGCATTATTTAAGTAACCAACACTCCAGAAGAGTTGAAAACACAAGTTTCCCCACTAAAAGCAGCCTCACCATGTGTAATCAAAGACATGCAATGTGCCTCAGTTAGTTTTCTCCAGATGGAAATAGAGAATCAAAACTTCCCTTAGTTAATGAGAGTTTTGCTCCATAAATAATATCATTGATTGAGAATAAATTTTTTGATGCAAACTTAAATTCACTAATTTAGTACTGTCATTATGTTACCAGATGTCTAAGCTTACAGTGAGATATTTTTGAAATACTTATTTTTACCATCACTTCTACTGCAACAACCTATTTAAAAAACGATAGAAGCAAAGTTGTATACCTAATAAATTACTACAATTATAAACAAAAATTAAGTTTACATCTTTTACACAACTGATGTATGAAATCAACTTATATTTGAAATAAAGAACATACCACCAAATTCCCCTTTTCCTAAAACTTCTCCTAGTTTTAAGTCATCTAATTTTATTGTCCATCCAGCTTTTTCAAACTCCTGTGAATCTACAGAAAACTCTGGCCCTCCTTTCTTAGGAACAGAAAGCTTCAGTCTTGTACAAAGACCATCAGCATCCTTTTGATAGTGCTGAAGAAAATAAAACAGTTTTAATATCAATTTTAAAAAATGAAATAATGCATCACTAAAATGTGGCAAATATGATTTCACATACAAATACAAAAGGTATTTTGTATTAACACATTTCAAACAAAAACAAAAAAATTAAGAGAATCTATTTCAAAACTATTATTATTATTGGTATACTATAAACAGAATGCTTAATAGTTCCTCAACAAAGATTCATTTTTTCTAAAAAGGGGAAAAAACAATTTTGTACAATTGCTTTAATTTTTAGATTAGGAATACCTAAATCATTTTAGAACAATAAAAAAGTTTCTTCCACAGGAATTTTCATACTAACTATGGATAACACACAACTTTTAATTAGAATCAATTATATTTTCCATACCATATAAGTATTGTTGATCTTTCCCCCTTCTTTAATCACTTTCATATAATTGATAAAAAACTGAAATTAAGACATCAGATTTTTGATTACTCTTTCAAAACAGGAATTTACATGAAAGTAAGTTATAATAAGGCATAAAAAATTTAGATCCAAATAAATTGGAAATATTCAAATCTGATTTTGTTGATCTCAGATTTTGATTCAAGACATTATACATTTGAAGGTGCAACCATGTTTTTTATGCGAAAAATTCCCAAGAGAAAGATGATGAAATGTATATTAGTATGAAGACCTCTCTCAAAATATATTATAAATATATTCAAGGGTGTTAGCACATATGTTGTATTGTGTGTTTTATAAAATAAACTTTGCTATTCTCTGTATTCATTCATCAGATCCAGAATATAATATTATGGTTATAGGTTATAGAGCAGCCAAATTTATTGAAATTTAATAAAGGATCCCTTGAATTCATCCAACTAAGCAGATATTAGTAAAATTTATTTCAGTTTAGACAACATTCAAGATGATTGATCTTATCTAAACTGATAAGATCAACAACAGAATTTAAGCCTCTCAGTTAGATGACATAGAGGTTGTTCTAAAATAAAGGACTCTTTGGTAAATTATAGATAGTACTAAGATTTCTCTAGATGAAAAATTGTTTTCAAAGAATAAAGCTTATGTAGTCATCTATTTAAGTATCGAAATAGAGGTTTAATTATGATCCACAAAGCAGATAGTAGTGCAAAAATGAAGAAAAAAAAATCAGAAACATTTTTCAAGGGATTAATATGCAAGAGTAACTCTCGGATTAAACAAGTTTCTATTTTGCAAGATACCAGAACATGATGATATTGCACTATATACAGGAAAATAGAAGAAAATAATCAACTTAAAGAATGCTGGAAAATTTATAGCATATAGCATATCAAGTATTTCAGTTAATAAAATTTTTACATACATATCATTAAAATATTGTAAAAATCATTTATAAATGGTTTGGTGACCATTTTAAGTTGACAAGTATATTGAATGATTTAATTGCTAAAGTAAGATTCAAACATAGTAAAGGAGTCTTGGAGGTAGTAGCTTTACATAGTGCTTATAAGAAATTAAAAAGCTCAATTAATAGGTGTTTCACATCAATCCAAATAACTTCTTTCAGTATTATATTCTCTCTCTCTCACACCACAAACAGTAATAGATGTTATTTTTTTTTAGAATATGAAATTGATCACAAATTCCAACTTAAAATTGCTGATTGAATATAAATTTTATCAATCCTATAGCTTAATATATTAGAACTGATCATACAAATTCTGAAGAAAAGAAAAAATTACCAATTTACAATTGCTGTCTAGAGATAACAAAAGCAACAAATGTCTTTTTAAAAAATAAAAACACGTCTTATCTTTTTAAAAGTTACAAAAACTTAGTAAAACCTGATGTTATTTGAATGCCTAATCCTATAAGAATTGGATTTCAAGATAATTTCAAAATAAATTTTTAAAAAACATATATACCTCAACCAGTCTTGACAAATTTTCAAAATACTCTTCTTCATCTATTGTTAGCTTATTCTCTTTATAGATGACTCTATAATGTTCCACCTTATTTTTGTAACAAACACATAGAGTATAATCCCCAGGGAAGTTGGTACTTTCTCGTACTAGGAAAAGACCATCTTCCCTCGGTTGTAGAAGTTGCTCAGCCTCATCTCGAGTAATTTTACCATGAAACCAGCTGTAGACACATAAATAATAGATTATTAACTAAACTTTGACAAATAAAAAAATTTTAAAGAAATATTGAGATAAAATTAAGGTGTATTTTTTGTCAAGATTGAAGATTTTTAATATATAAAAAAGTACAAAAAGTAGAGAAAAATGATTTATAATATTATTTAAATTAGTAAATTGGATCAAATTCAGTATTGATTTCCACAGTTATTTTTCAAAAATCTGTTGCACTCCGGCCTTAGTTGTAAAATTTCTTCTGCAATTAAGGAACATACATAGATATAAAAAACATAATAGTACACTTTAATTAAATATATAAACATAAAAGGAGGATACATAGCTATAAAATCCAATTTATATCTTCGTATTAATATAAAAACTCTCCAATTGAAAATACTACTCATTAAATATATTAGTAAATCAAATATCAAAATATAGCAATAATATTTCATTATTAAAAAAATACAATATTTCTTTATGGACTCTAATAGTTTCATACACCTGATGGATTGGGATTTAAAAACATTTCAAATTCTATCAAGACAATATGCAATATTTTCTGTATTAAGCTATAGTGCTTGTATGTAAAAGTTTTTATTACTGAATATTAGGGAGAGTAAATTTTATCACTATTCCCGCTCTTTTATTTGAAATGATAGAATAAATTTTTTAAAGAAACCCGTAAATGCAACAACCTTTCTCTTGTTTTTAATTTTCCAATAACTGTATAATGAAAGAATAAGAAAGAACAATACAAACACTCAAAACCCAATTTTTATGACTTTGTATTATATTACAGCTTATTATGGTCTCGAGATTTGTAAATTAAACAACAGTTTACAATTTACATAATTCCAGTCAATTTGAATTACTTAGTTCTTTTGAATTTCTAATTTCCTACCTCTCATAATTTGTTATAATTTACATTAATGATAATTATAATTGTATAAAATGTCATACAAATAAATTTTAGTAACTGGTTTAGGTAGTTAAGTTGCAAATGAAAAACATTGTTATTAGAAATTTCTTTATCAAATGGACAAAAATATCTTTTAATATCAATATTTTTAAATGATTAAAACCGTGTAAAAAAATTAAAATGTTAAACATTGCAAAAGTATGTATATAATGAAATTAATTCAAATTTTTAAAAAGTCTAGAAGCACAAAATTATAATAATAACACCCTAAAACAAATTCTAAAGAAACTGACACAAACAAAAGAATTTTTTTTGCTTCTCTGAAAGTCATGTCCAGAAAAATATATGTAAATTTCATGCATCATAATTAAAAATTTATAAATAGGATTAGAAGGAATAAAAATAAACACTAAAGGCAAGAAAACTTACGGCATAGCATGCAATTTAACTTCTGATCGCTTTTGTATATAGTTTGCAGGAATAAGCCCTTCCCTACAATCCACATGCCGGGCTTTATACCAATTTGGATCCTTTCAAAGACAGATAATATACAAATTAAACATCCAAAGAATAATGCTTATTATAAGCATTTTTTTAAATTGTATTAAAGTCAGATTACCTAAGTTTCCAATTTCTAGATCTAAATTTCAGTTGTCTATCCAAGATATATAAATTGCTAATGGTTATAAGTATTTAAAAGAATGTGACAGACCAAAGGATAAAGAAAAAATAGAGATACAGGATATAAAACAATGTGTGAAGGTAAAATATGCAAAATGTATGAATTAAATCATCAAAGAATGGAAAAAATTATTGAATTGCAGACTAAATAGATTTTATATTCATTTCAAAATACTTATAAAAGTAAGAAATTAAAATCATTTGATTTCCTCAAAGACACTTTATATCTTATTAGGGTATTCTAGTAAACATTTCTGTAATGCTTAGTAAATCTTTGCTGTATATCTGACATATTATTGACCTTTTAGAATTTTTTATAGGTCTTTCATTGATATGATTTAATGGGCATTTCATAGTTTGTTGTTGAGTATTAGTCACATTGTTACAGCATAAAGCTTAATTTCGTGTGCAAGATTTTTTTTGTGTGTGTCATCTGGGATTTTTTCTTTCTTTCCCCAAGATGAATATTTTTCTGTCGACTTTTCCAATTATTTTCTTTGTAACTTCCTTACACAAAAGCTTTCTTCTTGGACTTGACTGTCAGTCAAACTTCCATTTCTTTTAGAACTTATGTTCTGTACTTCTTTAATGAATTTCCATTTTGACAGAAATTTCTGCATTAAGATAGCTTGTTTTATACAATAAACTGCAGGTTACTTTAAAAAAATAAGCTATTTCAAAAAGAATATTCAAATATAGAATGACATCAAATGATTCTACACTTCAATTTTTTTCTTCAGTAATGATGATTTAGTTCAGGATAATAAAATTCGACTCCACTTTAGATTCATAAAAACAGGTTAGCAAGACTGATGCTATTCTTGGCACTAATAGGAAACTGTTTTACTTTTATCCATTAGTTATCTATTGACTGCTTCTGCTGACAGCGGATATGATGACACCAAGTCATAAGTATCTCTTTTTGCAAATCTAACGATAGTTACTGGATAATGAAGAACTTTCATTGACATAAAGTAAATGGCCTCAGATAAACAATTAATTGGAAGACAGCAGCAGCAAATTATTCAAAGGCAATTTTTTTACAATGTTCATGAGCATTCAACACATGATTGAAATATTTTTAAAAAAAATCACTTTCAGTTTAGAGCTGGATTAGAAATTTTGTAACATAATTTTTTTGTGTGTGTGATAAATTGTGATCTTTTTTGTGTTAAGAAATTGGAAGAAGATCTGAAGATTTAAAAAAAAAGCAACAAAACCATGGATTTATGATAGAACAACACCCATGATTTTAAGAACTAATAACTCTTTTCTTTATTATCTTTAAAAAATTATGGATCTCATTACATTAAAGATACCATACAAATTGCCACAGCTTGATAATGCACATTTAACACAATGATTTCAATTGACTTCACAATCTTTTCATATTTTCTTTTTTGTATTAATATTGATGCATTAAAACAAATTTAGTTAGCTTTTTCAAGATACAAAGTTCCTTCAATGCATTATTTTTGAAAATAAATAGCAAAGTTATGGAACATTAAAATTTAATTAAAAAATCTTTAAAAAAAGTAAAAATTACTTTAGTTGGAGTAACTATAGTCATTATATCTCCTTTCTGGAAAACTAAATCTTCTTCCGAACTGCCTTTGAAACTATATCGGGCAACAACTTCAGTACCCGGTTGCCAACCCTAAAAATAAATACATTTGTATTACTATAAAACATGAAAAAACCAAAATCAGCACAAAAGTCTAACAATTCAGGAATTTCAAAGCTTTCAATTTATTCTACAATAAATTTCATTTGGTATCAAAATAACTACAATACCAAAATAATAGCACTTTGAAAAGATGCATATTTAAATCTAAAATTTAGTCTTTTAAGATATGCTTTGACTAAGTAAAAAGGAATATTGGGCTTAAGAAATGTAGACAATTATGTTCCTGTCACAGTTTTTTCTGAAGACAATATAACAATATATAACAAAAGAAAATAAAGAAAAACATCAAAGATGAAAACATACAAATTAAGTAAATGGAGAAAAGTAAATTAAAGATTGAAGCCATTTATGAATTTCACCAGATAAATTTGTCTATTATATATGTCTGCATTACAAAACTTTGCATTAGTGACAAAGAATCTTTAAAATCTTGTAAAAGGCCAACATTGGTAATTATAACAATAATGTATCCATAATATTCTTTTATTAATATGCATAGTAATTTCGAAAAAAAATTTAATAAAAAACATTGCAAATATGATTTACTTTTAAAAAACATGCACAATTTGTAAAATTTATTTAATCATAGCTAATAAATTTTTTAAAAAAATAATTCGTAAGATGTAATTTTTATTGATAACATTGGAAAATATTCACAAGCAAGTTGTACAAATTAGATATGAAGTATTAACAAGGCTCTAATATTACCCTCTCTTTAAACATTCTACAGCATTTGGAATTTTTCAGAAAACATGTATTTTATTGTTAAAAAAAAGTAATAGTTTCAGAAAGATCTAATATTTTAATGTCAATAAGAATAGAGATAACAAAATATTTTAAGGGGAGAAAAATGATAACTTACCCTTTGAGATGTTCTTTCCTGATTCATATTATAATCATCTACTTTAGAAGCATGCCTGAGGTGAGAAGGAAATAAATAAAACATTTCACATGCTTTCAATATTTATTTTGAAATGTATATAAAAGAATTTACTGAATTTCAAATTATCATATAATTCTCACATCTTATTTCAGTAAGTTCAAGAAAATTGCAATAACATGAGAAGCAGATGTATCCATAAAAGCACATTTACATTTCAAAACAATAATAATAATAATAAACCTGTTTAAAATACAAAGATTTTTTTATCATGCAGTATGTAATAAACTGTTTTCTTACAAGCAGTAAATTATTTGTTCTCCCTTTTGATTAATTTTCATTCTAATTGAATGACTAACAATTTTACTGATATTCCATTTATTCATTTCTGATAATATAGACAAAAGGATGATGATGATGAAGAAGATGCATTGAAAAATTGACTGCTAAACCTGGTGAAAAATAGTCTCACAAACAACTGTTAGAGAGATATCTACCAATTACATAAAACTAGTGGAAGACCCTTTTCCCATTTCTTATGAAATTCATCTTTTTCTCTAATTTAAGATGTAGATAATGACAAAATAAATTTTCCCAGATTTTTTTCCTTTCATTTATTAAAAATAATTAACAAGCACAAAGACATATTCCTATTCCTAAAGATTTAATTATTGTTGTTATTATTATTATACTTTATCAACTCAACTTTCAATATGAATTTTTCAACAATGCTACAAAAATCAAGACAATGTGCCAGCTTATTTGAATTATTTTAACAAGCATATAAAATAATCATAAGATTAATATGAATGTTTTAACTAAGATTAAACTTATTTTATGTATATGCATGTATGTTTGTGTGTGTGTATTAAAGGAAATTTATATTATTTAAAGCAATTAATAAATGAGCATTAATTTCTGCAAGCTAATTCATGAATTTTCATAAACCAAGAAACAAAAAATGAAATATAAAAGAAAAATATTTAAAGCAATCTGAAAAATAAACTAGCAATTTCTAACATCACGCTAATTCATATAAGTTTAATGATTAACAGGATTATTTATATAATAATTTAACTATATTAGAAGTTCAAATTGAATTATTCATTATCTCTTTATAATGAAAGAAAATTCATATAATACAGTATTAAGCAATATCAATACAAGTTGAGAAATAATGTAATGATTTTGAGATATATCAAATATTGCTACTTTTATAGAAAGTTAAATTTGGATATACATTTGAAAGAACAAGTACTTTCAATTCTAACATATTTTCTCCGTTAATATTGTATTGATAATGAAATATCCTTCACAATTTTAAGAGTGCATGACCTGTACTACTTAATTAAAGAGTCATTTTAAAAAATATGGAAGATCTTTTGCTTGGACAGCAGCTTTTATTTGTGCTGTTAAGATAAAATTATCGCATGTCAATATTGTTAGTCACTTATATAAAGATAAGGTTTATAAAAAAAATTCACTGAAATTAACATTGCATGTACAATAACTAAATAGAAAAATAACAAAGGCCCTGATTCAGTGTTTAAAATAATATACACGTACAAAACTGCAAGTAAATAAAAAAAAAAGTTTTCGAACACTTACATTCCTTACAATTTTACTGACTCCTCTTAAGTACCTTCAAGAATAAAATTTGTCCCCGAATATCATAATAAGATGATAAGCAAATTTATGCTTAGGAATAAATGTTCAAATTTAGCACTCTTCAAAAGCTTGTACTTTTCATATGCATATTAACAGAGCAATTTCAAATATATATACATTGCACGACATGCATTTGCAAATGCGTCTCTACACTGAAAAATTCATTATTTAGTAAAGGTGTTCTTTAATTAACTAGATTTTAATCTTTTTGTTATATCACCATTAAATACGGAAAATAACACTTTGCTTTTCCAGGCAAGAATCAAGCATCACAAATGTACACAAACACGTGAACCGTATTTAGAAACCATACACAAATTCATAGCCCATTAAAATAAATGTAGTTTCAAGAAGTTCATAATATTATGGGTGGCAATACGAGTGCTCTGCCACCTGGTTGTAGATAATAACAACATTGTAAAATGTCAAAATTCTATAAAACGTTGGTAGTGAATGGTTTAAGAATAAATACTATTAAATACTTTGATAATTATTTTTTTTCCAACGATTTATAATGATCGCCAAAGTTACCCAGAAAAATTGGGACTTTAATAACTGCTTCCTTGTAAGATCCCTACAAATGATGTCTGATGTCATTTCCGCAATTCTGGCACGTGCATTCTTGCACACCTACATACATTTACAATGTTTACTACAGTTGTACT
Source organism: Argiope argentata (assembly GCA_026289955.1). Lineage (NCBI taxonomy): Eukaryota > Metazoa > Arthropoda > Arachnida > Araneae > Araneidae > Argiope > Argiope argentata. Next base: position 11,504,132 of record JAOUZG010005735.1, on the reverse strand, counting down.
GAATCTGACATCTGCTTGAAATTAGTGGCCGATGCTTTAGAAAACGCATTTGAGAATTACTTAATTATTTTATGGATATATATTTTATTTGAGCGGTTGAGAAAATTTTAAAATAATTAGTAAAGTTCCACAATTCATTTTTTTATATAAAGAAAAAGATGTGAAATTTATAATAGGAAATTTACAGTAATCAGAAATGTTCAGTCTCAGATATTTTAAATAATTAATCTTTGAAAATGAATCCTTTTGGTTCTACTGATAATATAACAGTTGATGGAACATCTGTTAAATTGCCTGTTTCTACTGGAAACCCTGCTTCATTATCACCTACAGCAACATTTCAGAAACCACAGTAATTCCAATATACTTATATATGTTTATATACATTAAATTTGCTATGATAAAAGTAAAATTGAGCTACAGAACTAACACATTGCAATTTAATAAAATCTTTTTTAAGATACTAGTATAATTTATTCACTATATTTTCATATTGTTTTTTTAAGTGGTGCTTATTCATTCTCATTTATTATATTGCATTGAAATCTAAAACCTTATATACTGTTAGTTTCACATAAAGCGTATTTAAAAATGAAATGTTTGACTCTCTGTTAATCTTTAAAATAACAGCACTTTGAAAATATTTAACTTATTTGTTCAATGAAAATATTTGTTTTAAACATTTTAAATGTGGCCCTCAATAAAAGTGTTTCTTAAAATTTTGGTGTATTCATTAATCGTATTCATTGGAAAACATAACTAAGAAGAATACGGGTGTTAAATAATAATAAAAAAATTTATAAGTAGAATTTTAAACAGTTAAAAAGTAAGTCTTGATATCATAAGTAAATTATTTCTCTGATATATATTTAAAAATACTTATTTTAATTATAACTAATTAAACTAGGTTATTTAAAGAGGTTAATTAAAATTATCCTAAAATTTTACTTGTTAGAAGTCATTTAATATCATACTGTTATATTTAACTAGTTGGACTTCAAATTCTATTTCAAGATTATTTCCCATATTCTCAGCAAGTTTTATACATTGTTTACATTCAGATAAATAATTTGTAAATATTTGTTGTTGTTGTTCTGATTATGAATGAAGTAATTTGAATTATTAGTAATACATTTTTCTCTAGTTATACTATTAATAAATATGTATATTATACAAATTATATATAATATAGAAATAGTATATAGGCTTTGGTACTTTTCTGTTGGTCAGGTGACAGCGAAAAATTGCCTAATATTGTAGAATTCCATCAAATTGGCAATTTTTCGCTTTATAAATTTTTAGTAACTTTTCTCATTTGAAAATCTGTAAAGGGAATAACTTTGTTGAAAGTTTAATAATGATTATTTATTTTTTTAATTGGAATTATCAATGAGAAAATACAATCTAAGTTAATTTCTTAATTTCGTTTTTAAAATCACCTTATTTTGTTTTTCATAATATAAGAAATGCAGTATGATTCTTTAAATATAGTTGGATGCCTGATGAAGAAACAGATTCTTGTTTAAACTGTGGATTGAAATTTTCTCAGTTCAGACGTAAACATCACTGCAGGAATTGTGGAAAAATATTTTGCAGTAAATGTTGTTTAGAAAAAGTAATTTTTTTTCTTTGCCTTTTTTTTAGTTAAGCATAAGAATATGCTGTAAATTCTTTTACAGCATATTCTTTTTTTTTTAGTTTTTAGTTTTTACAGCATAAAGAATATGCTGTAAAAATAAATTTTATTGTTCATATATTTTTGCTCTTATCTTTTTAAACATGATGTATTTTGTTATTATTTATTTTTGAAACAATAAAACAAGCTGATTCTATTTTTATAAAATTAAACTTTTTTCATTAATGTTGTATAAAGATGTAAAGAATTATATTGATCAAAATTTAAAAGCACCTACATAATGTGTGCATGTAGAGAGAAGAGACAGATTAGTGTTGTTGATATAATGTAATTTCATACGCAGATATCTGTATTTGCTAGGATTATCTTACCATGAGAATAGTCAGTGAGCAGGGAGGGGGGAACTTTGCAAGTGGCATTATTTAAAAACTAGAAAGGTAACAAGGACATTTTCAAACTTTGCTTCATATATAAATAGCATTACAAAATAACAGAAAATATTCTACCATGATAATACAAAAATGAAAGAAGCTGATATGAACTTTCATACAATACTTAAATTATTATACATAGAAACTAGAATTTTTACTCTTAACTTTTTATGTATGACATCTCTGATTCTATATTCATCTAAAACCATATTCTTGCTGTGAATTCTAAGGGATATTTTTAATATGGAATATTGTAGTAAATATAGCATTTATCATTGATGAACATGCATGCTAAAAAGTTAAATCATTTTGATACTTCTTTGAATTAATACTTCTTTTGAATTATTTAGTTGATTCTTGTTTGTAGATAAGTTAAGCATGTAATATTTTTAAACATTTTATATTACCTTATATATATATGTGTGCGTGTGCTAAAATTTATTCTTACTTTTGCACTTTTTAATATAGATTTCTTTACCACATTTTGGTATTAATGAGCCTGAAAAAGTATGCAATAACTGCAAGTTAATTGTAGAATTAATGAACAAGGCAAAGTCTTCTAATATAGTAAGGAAGAAGTTGATATCTCTTTTCTTTAATTTAATATCCAATTTTTCATTTTTGTGATAATACATCTCTACATTATTTTTTAAAGGAAGAACGGTATGAAGCAGTTATTGGCCTATCTAGTATGCTAAAAAATGCTGCTGGCTTAAGCAAGGTAGTAACAAATATTTATAATATAAATTTTCAATGACAAAAATATATTTTCTTCTTAAATTGTACATTTTTTAAAATATTACCATCATATTTCTATATGTATCTCGCAGAAGTTTTAAATATCTCTGCTTGTTTTATGATTTGCCCTATGCTACATTAATGAAATGCTTTTTCCCTATTATTTCATTTCAATATCTGAAAAATAAACTCAATTTTACAGGTAGTTGAATGTGGTGGAATTAACACTATGCTATCTATAGCATTAAATGGGAACAACAAAATTAAGGTGAACTTTTATCTCATATTATAACATATTAATTGAATTATGCATTAAGTTATTTATTTCATCTAGATTAAATAAATGTTGATTAAAATCATTTTTTATTTGTTTGTACTCTATTTTATTATCTTAAAACATTTAATATTTTATGGGTAGAACTGATTGCATCTAATAATTGCTGAAAGCAAATTACTTTTATAATATCAACTAGATAGGAAGTTTTTAACATAATGTAGATTTTAAAAAAGTCTTTATTTCCTATATTTTTAAACATTGTATCTAGATTCAAACATATGCTATTATTAAGCTTTTTTAAAAAAAAATTGAGAAAAGATAGATTAAGAAATGACATAGGTTTGTCAAAAACCAGTTTTTGCTGCTGTTATTAAAATTTAGCATATGGTTAAAGTATGGATCATTATAAGAAGTTAGACTGTGTACAAGTTATTTTTCTTCTTATTATATATTTAAAAAATAATTCTGAAACTTTATCAGAAGATATATAAACTATTTATAGTTAAATGGAATAATTCATAAACTGTTTGATGATTGATGATGATTGATTGGTTTGAAGTCTTGGGACTTATAGCTGCTATGGCCTTTGTCCCCTAGTATCCAAAGTTTTGAAGAACCGATTCATAAACTGTTTGATTTAATTTTATGCCTTCCAAACAAATGATTAAAAAAGGCATCATTTGTTTGCATTATAGGTGTAGCTTGTATAAAGTATTTACCTCTAGTCTTTTCTCATACAAATCTTGAATTGGCTTGCTTAGTAAATATTTACTTTCATTTATTTAAATATAGTAAATAAAAATAGATTTTTTTTCTTTTTTATATCTGATTTACTTAAAAACCCTTTTAATGCATGGATTTCACTGTAAAATACCACTTTCTAAAAATTATTTCTAAATATACGATGGTTTCTGATCAAAACCAAGGCTGTAAAATGTTTCTTTTATTAACTGCCTGTAGATGTTAGCATACTAATTGATATTCCTCTCGTTTACAAAAAAATTGATAATTTTTAAAGCTTTTTTTCAGTAATTTCAATTAATTTTTTTTCCATTCAGAAAAAAAATAAACAAATTCAAAATGCCTTCATGAATTTGTCGTATAAAAGCTGTTTACAACACACACATATATATTCTTATCAAACTACAAAAGAAAATTCTTCATACTTGGAATCTGTTTAAGGTGGTTTCAGAGGCATACCACTGCACATCTATGACACAAGATTCTCTATCACTTGAAACACATAGCAAAACTTATCTGTTTTCCTTCCCCTGACTCTCTTAGTCAAATGATTGATGATTTATGGGGATTTTGCATGAGTTTTGTAGGTGAGGAATTTATTTACATTTGAGAAAGGTTTATACGAATAATAATATACTGAAATTTTCACTTCTCAATTACATTCTTCTTGTATTAGCCAGTAACCATATTATGCAGATGTTAAAAATATTTTCTAATGTAGTATAATTTTCTTAATTTTTAAATGGTGTATTTAAATATTATGTTTCTTTGTAACTTGAATATATTGTTGATTGTATTTAAAGTCTAAAAACCACATTAAAAAATTGCTGTTGCTACTTTTATTTAAGAATTATTTGTTATTAAAATTGTTTATTTTTCTTTTATAATTTATTTTTGCATGCTGTGATATTGTATGTATAGTTTTCATTCATAATATTGTATGTTTTAGTATTTCCATAAATAAATAATGAATAATTACCTTCCAAATGAATTAAAAAGTATTTATTTGGCAAAAGAAAAATATGTTGTTGGTATGTAGTGGTACACCTGTGAAACTACTACTTTGTGGTGCAGTCCACAACATTTTTTTTTTAAGTATTGTCTCTTTCTTTAGACCCTAAACATGAAAATTAATTGCAATTTTTTTTAAAATTCAGAAAATTTATATTTGTGCACTTCAAAGGATTAAAGTAAATAAAATATTACATAATTTTTGTTGCACTATGTAATTGTTTTCAGTTATTTACATTATAAATTTTGAATTCATTATTTATTTTATGAATGATATAAAATAGTTATATTAAATTAATACATTTTCATGTTCTTTAATATGAGTTTTGAAATATTTAGACTTAAAAAAAAAAAACATTTTAGATTGCTGTAGCATCTGCTATACATTGTTTAGCTCAGAGTATGATGTTCAATTCATTTCTTGTGGAAGTAGGGTGCTTGAAGGTTCTAAAAAAGTAAGTTTTTTAAATCATAATTATAGAGATATGTGTTTCTGTATTCAATTTATTTACTGTATAGTTTCTTCATTTTATTTAGTGCAGCTTAAAAACAATTCATTATATACTTACATTTCATTATTTTTGTTTTGAAAAAATTAAATTTAGACTAATTTTTACTGTCACTCATATTTACAAATTAATATTTAGAAAGTAATTATGTTGATCTTTTTCTATTTTTTTTTTTCCATTTGCTTCAGTGTATCATCATACATACTTTTTGATGACACATTTTTAAAAAATATATATGTTCTTATAAAACTCTTAAATTTCATATTAGATTTTCCATAATATGTATTTTTATAATTTGATACCAATATTGATGGGAGTTTTGAAAACAAAGTACCAGCAGTAACTTTTGAATTGTGAATATTTTTCTTTAAATAAGTTTTGGAAATGAATAAAAAAAATTATTTTAAATACCATGAAGTGTGTTGTGTTTCTTACCTACATGATCTATTGGTTTGCTCATAACTGTGAGAAACAACTAAAAAACTAAAGCTCATGACAACTGTAGTTATTACAGTGCTTTCTTAAAACATAATCAATCTATATTTTGCTTCTCCACTATAGTAGAGTCTCTTCTTGTACCATAATGAACTCAAACAGAGACACCAGCCTTTGATTTTTTGTTAATTTTCAGAAGTTAAATATTTTTGTTGATTTTCTCACAATTTTAACTATAATTTTTTTAGAGCTATGTACTTTAGTCAATTCTATAGTTTTGAATTAGCAATTAGTTCATAGTTAAAAATATACAAATAGTCATTTCTTTAGTTTTGAACTATTGTAAATAGTTAAAAATTTATAAATGTGGCATTATGTTAGGTCATTTATTTTTATACTAAATGCAATTTTAAAAAATAATGCTTTTAACTATTGTAAAAAAAATACATTTATCTGATTTGCAAAATTGGAATTGTAAGTAATTTGTTCCCAAATTTAGAAAGTCAAAAATTTATCATATACTTTCTAATAACCATGAACTAGCTCTGATTTTTTTGCCATGCATTGAAAAAAATCTGTGCTGTAAATATAAGATTATCATTAAAATTGTTTATCTAGGATGCAGTTTCAAGAATAGCTTTTACTTCTTTATTATATAATAGTGAATTGAATCATGGCATGTTTTCGAAAATTCCTTAAAGTTATTCACTGAAATTAATATAAGCTTCACAAATATAAATTCAGGACTTTTGTAACCATGACAATGGATGATCATGTAAATCATGAATACAGTACTTTCCACATGAAAACCCTTAGACCTGCTGTTTTGGATAATCATCAACTATTACCTCAAGTCTAATTTTCGGTATGAATTCATATTGTGAGAATTACTATAGCTGTAAATGGGACTGTACTTTATATAACTTGTCCATTTCAATTTTCTTCAGTATTGTAATTGTTGTTTTAAGCATTGTTTTGCTTGATAATTTTGGACTTTATCATAAGCATGTACTAGAGCTGTTCTTTGATATATACATGTACTAGCAGTACCCATATAGTGTTGCCCATGGCATAGCATCCAATTTGAAAAATTAGCTTTAAACATAAGCCTTGCCTTCTCTCAATATGACTTGGACATGTTATGCTTCAAAACTATTTTTAATAGCAAACATTTAGAGTTTTACAAATGTAAAAATGATATGTCCGTAGACAAAACACATGCGCTTATAGTGCTCCTAGAAGATTTATTCTGTCTCTGCAATTCAGTTGCAATGGAATTAAAAGAAAGACAGTTATTCCACTTACCAAAAGACTCTCTTTCCTTAAGTGTGAACAGTATTTCTCTGATATTTGTGAACTGAATGTTTCTTTCATCTTCATTTTCTGTAGCGTTCAACAAATAAACTCCTGTTAATGCTGGATTTCCTTGCTTTGGGTAAAATGAGATTTTAATCTCTTTTTAAAATTAGACATAAACAAAGAAATATATCGCATATGCATACCCCAGCTGTTGCTATTTGCACATGTGCAGTTTGAGGTTTTCTTATTCTAATTTGCAAATAAGTTAAATACGTTACTAATACACAAATAAGTTAAGTTGTCTAATTTCACTAATGTGCAAATAAGTTAAAATCACTATTATAAAACTCCCCTCTTTATTTTGATATGACTTTAATCTAACAAAACCATCCACAATGAATGCTCTACAAAATGCTATAAATATCTCCAAAATCCGTTTAATATTTCTCGAATTTTTGTGGTTCAAACATACAAGCGCTTTCAGGAGACTTCATTTTATACTGCTATATATATATATATATATATATATATATATATATATATATATATAATGAATTTTAATTTTGATAATATTGTAGCCAAATGCTTTCATATTTTGCACCTTTTATTTATGTAAATATTATGTATTTATATTATTTACTAACTGTAATGTATTATTTACTAATGTTAAAAATTTGTCAATTAATATATTTGTCTCAAGAATTAATTTCTGTCTTTTTTTAAAAATTATATTTCAAACTGATAAATTAATATCATACACCTTGCTTAAATGCTGCTTAGATATTTTTTTCAAAATATAGTTTACACATTTTCCATAATCTAGTATTTGAATAGTGAATGTCTGACAACTGAAAGATGTGAATTAATTTTTAATTTCTTTCTTTCTTTCTTTTAGTTTCTTATCTTCTAATTCAGATTGCACTGAACTTATTAGTGATTCCTTAAGCACTTTAAATTTGCTTTGCATGGATGCAAATATAAGAATTGAAGGTAAGTTTTTATTTTGACTGATTATTTACATTAATTTAACTATAAATGCATAAATTATATTTACTTTTAAATAATGATGAATAAATTGAATTTTAAAATGATCTATTAAATTCTTTTTTTGTTAATACATTTTTTGCTTCTAGTTTGGTAACATCATTTAACTTATCAGCACACTTAATATTAAATTAATAACATGGTATCATAAGAACTAAAATGAATACTTATTAGTTTATTTTCATGCTCACTAATAACACTTTTTGTAAATTTTTCTCTATCATTAGTGTTAAAAGAAGGTATGATTAAGGCTTTACTTACTGTGGTCGTTTCTTCTTCTGGAGTGATTTCAGTATTTGCATCTCGAGTACTTCAGTTATTAATGTGTAATTTTGAATATCATGAATTTATTTTGAAGGTTAGTTTATTTTTCTTTTTTTAGTTCATCGGTTTTTTAAAAAAAATATTGATTTCAATTGTTAAAATAGCTTATCTTTTAAGCCATCATCTTTTGAATTTTTTCTTTTATTGTAATTGGATTTTTACACTTTATTTTAAAAGTTTTGTTACATTTTAAGAAATTAAAAATTAATTTTCTCTCTTGATTATTTTTTATTTTTATGTAATTTTTATAAAATTCGATTATACATTTTTTAATACTTTGCTTAAGCATTGTGTGTTCAAAATTACAAGAGAATAAATATAAATTATTTAGAAAATCTGATTATTTTATTTTTAATGAGCCGCCTTTGGCGACCAGTTAGTTCGCCAATATTAATGCCGACTAAAGGGTTCATTCATTTTTTATTTATATAACTTGGTTTCATAATAGATTTTCAGCAAAATATTTTTAAGCTTCAAATTTCAATAGTCATATAATTCACTTATACTATTATGTAGGCCTTAAGCAGTCCTATCTTTGAACTCCGCATCTCTCTCTGATTTTCTATCAATGCACGTAAAATTCAGTTTTAAATTAAAGTGGAAATGATGAAACTTCAATTAATATAAAGACCTATTTACTCAATCCAAGCATGTCTTTAAATAAAACTAAGAACTAAAAGCAGAGTGATCCGACATTGAAGTTTTATGTTCACTACAGAAATTGAAACATTATTATTTTATTTTTTTATATAATTTATAATATCTCAAGGAATTATTCAGCAAACACTTCACAGATTAAATGAAACATTCAGTTTTTAATTTTATTCTTAGATGTATATAAATGCTCTCAATAATAACATTTTTTTAAGGTTTATAAATATATTTCAAAAAATTATGGTTTAAATTCCTTTGGTCTAATAGATTCGTATTTGTAAAATATTCTTAATATTTCAACTTCTAAATAAATAAATAAGCATTTCTATCTTCTTAAAATCTGGCTAATATATTCAGTTCTGAATATTGCAAGTTTAGAGCAATCATCATTTTCATAATCTTGAGCAATTATCTTAGATTAACCCTGATTGGCTTCTTTGAGATCTTGATAAAGGGATCTAAAATTGCCGGTTTTTATCGAATAGTTATATTGAAATTTTCATAGATCAATCTGCTTTTATGATTGATTTAGTTGATTGGAGTGCCATTTTTTTATTTTAAGGACTTATTGTCTCTAGAATATTTTGTTAAATATGATTCACAGAGCAGATGATTTATGTAAAAATTTAAGTCGTGATTCATCAGCATTTTTTCTCTCAATCTACTAATTATATATTTCACATAGACCATTTGTTCAGAAATTTATGTCTCTCCCAAAAAATTAAGAATTTAGATGTTGAGCTCCAATGACAGAAGATCTTGTAGATGTTAAGTAATATTTGCATTAAATAAAACTGTTTAATTGGTTTAGTAATATATGTATAGTAAAATATTATAGGAAACGTTCCCATGTATTTATTTTCCAAAAAAAACCTTGTTTCATTTTATGTAGACACGGGCCGAAAATGACATTTTTATATGCTTAATTTGGAATGATAGTTAATTTGAACTTGAAAGATATAAGGTATTGGGATTTATAGCTACAATGGCTTTTATCCCCGGTTTCCAGAAGTTAATATTTAAAAAATCTTGTCAATAAACAAGATAGTTGATTTATTTTTTCTCATGTGAGAACATCATATTGTTTTGGTTAGAATGTTTTGATTGCTCCGAAATATGCGTATAAAAAATACTTTTATATGCTTTTACAAATTTTACATTGTTAATTATTACATATGCTTGTTTGAAAAAAGATGCGTTTTCAAATAGCTGACCTGCTTTTACTAGTATAGCTTTAATATTACGTATGCTTCGTTGAAAGCAGATACGTTTTTATTTTGCATAATTCATTAAAGTGGGGTGATAAATTACAATCAGGAAGGCAAATTCTTTGATTTGCACAATAGGTCTTCTTCACATAAGTAAAAGTAACAATTCAAAACATGTCTTATTGTTTTAAAAATTTTAAAAAATACGAATGCAAAAATATTTTACTTTTGCTTAATATCAATTGCTTTTTGTTCGTCGTTTCTTTGAAATCACGTCATCCTTCAAGTTCGTTCAAGATTTCTTGCTTTTAAATAATTAGTGTCACTCTCAGAAGATTATCATTTGGTGCTTTTCTATAAAAAAAAATCAGTTTTAACTGTCGCCCTTGTATAATATATTTTTATTCTGTATTTTTATTTATTTGAATTCTTTAATTTAATTAATAATTTTGATATTGCAAACGATCAAGAAAAATTTTCTATTACATTTATTGTTTAAAAAATATCACATTTCCTATTTATTTCATTTCATATAATCATGTGATAAAAATTATATTTTTCTGTTTTATTTTCGGTATTAATTAACTTTTTTGAAAAATCAGCACTTCTGAAAATGTGATGGCAACATTTTATTAATAGCTGTTTTTTTTTAAGATTCTTGTGAAGATAAAATTTTATTTTTATTTTATGCGAAATAAATTGTTGAAAAGTAGAATTAAATGTTTAAAAATTCATTAAAAATAGAATTTTAATTTATAAGTCAAAACATCTGTTTTATTGAAAAGCTAATTTTTTGAGCTTTAACGTGATGCAAAAATCAATTTTGTGCTGTAATATTCTCAGAAGTTATAGAAGAAGAAAAAATTTCGTTACAGAATTTCGTTCGTTATAGGAAAAAAAAATTCTTTAAAATTTCGCTTATTTTGTAATTAATTAAAATTTTAATTAAAATTTTTGGTGCGATCGTAGTTTAAATCCCTGCTTTCAAAAATCGCCAATCATAAAAACCATAACCATAAGAAACCATAAGAACATAAGCAAAGGAAAACCATAAAGTTGCCATCTTTGGCGAATTATCGCCAACTTGGCAAAGAAGGGGGTTAAACTACTAATCACCCAAAATTTTAAAAAAGGGCTTCAAGGGGCACATTCCCGGCTCCCAAGGTGTACCAAATTTGGTTGCTGTAGGTCGAACGGTCTGGCCTGTACAGCGCCAACACACACACATACACATTGTGCTTCATTATAAGTAAAGAAAAGATAAAGATAATTGTATATTCTTTAT
>JAOUZG010005735.1:11417275-11469747 GCA_026289955.1 Argiope argentata | reverse complement strand
ATATATATATATATATATATATATATATATATATATATATATAAAGATGTACTACATTTATCAATGAAAACATGATTACTATTATAAATAGTAGCAGAATCTTGCAATTTTAAAATTCATTATTCAAATAAGTGTATACAAAAATATTATAAAACTATACATGCAAATTCTCAGCAAATATAAATCTAGTAAATAAAAATAGATCGCTTTCAGAATTTCTCATTGACATCATAAAAGGAATTATTTTACAAAAGTCTCTGAAAAATATTTTCATATTTATATGAAAGGTTGTTAAATTAAACATAACAATACTTCTGCAAATTAAAATGATACTTTATAGTTTTTGGTTGATTCAATAACAATTGTTTCTTAAAGTAAATTGGGAAAATGTTATTACTCTTTCATGCTAAAATCATAAAAATGTACCAAATACAAAACCAAAATTCCCAAGCTATCACAAATTTTGCACTATAAGGGTATTCTAAAGTATGTATCCTTTTCCTACTTCTAATAATTCATTCATCTAATTAAGTTAAATACATTCAATTTCAAAGTAAAACATAAGTCCATTAAAAATTCTTAAAAATATTTCAAACAATATATCTATACATCCATCTATCTTAATATATAAAAATTACGTGTCACGTTGTTTGTCCGCGATGGACTCCTGAACTACTTAACCGATTTTAATAAAATGTACACACCACTTGCAGTTTGATCCAACTTAAAAGATAGGATAGTTTATTTTTCGAAATATCAACTAGTTCGGGAGAAATTAATTAAAATCCCTTAATTTCTGTGAAATTAAACCTGTAAAGTTACTTTCCGAGTGAAACACGGCCTTCCGGAGCAGCGATTGCTCATGAGTACCTTTTCGTCCCGTAAAACCGCGTTTTTAAAATTGCCATCGTTACGCGTCCGTTCAACTTATACTCAATATTGCAGTGGAATCGGATGGACTTTCTATCGTAGACCACGGAGGTATAATTTATTTTACGAAATATCGACGCAAAAATTAAATATAGATTTTTAAAAAAAACACGTCCATTTTAACGTGTCTATTTCTCAAACGGCCCAGTAAAATAAACACTTAGCTGGGAAAATACAGAAAATATATTTCTTGAAAGACAATACGATGAAGTATGCTGAAATACAATTAAAAAAAAAACGAATTTCTAAAACTGAATTTTTGGCGAATTTTTTAACGAAGACACGAAATTTCGCTTTAATATTTAACTACGCCGAAACTTTTCAATATAACTTAATCATTTTTTTTACATAACATTTGATAAGTTTTTCAAAATCCTGTGAAAATTTGTAAAAATCTGACAAAAAATTGCACATTAAGATTTTTTTTTGTTCTTTATTGGGTTTTCCTCTTCAACTTTACAAATCTAATCCATTTATAAATAAAAATGAGACTAAACATTTAAACTTATAATTTGGCATTTCTTTGGCACACCCTGATCAATTTTAAAAACAATCCAGCAAAAATTACAAGTCTTTTGAATTCATTCCAGGTTTTCCACCTCACATACTTCACCTGACAGTTGGGACAACAGCAATGTTACTAAGAAATCTTTCTCCACCAAACATATGCAATGGCACCAGACTACAAGTAACTAGACTTAATAAGTATGTAATCGAAGCTACGATAATTACTGGATGTGCTCTAGGAGCATCGGTATAAATACCCCGCATTCCACTAATTCCGTCGGACTATCCTTTTGAATTTAGAAGAGTGCAGTTTCCTGTAAAAGTTTTCTTTGCAATAACCGTTAATAAGTTACAAGGACAGACATTAAAAGTAGCAGGGATCGATTTAAGAGGAGACAGTTTTTCATACGGTCAATTTTATGTAGCTTGCTTCAGAGTCAATTCATCAAGCAGCTTAATAATTTTAGCACCAGAAACTCCCCCCCCCAAAAAAAATATTGTATACAAAGAAGTTCTTGCGTAAATATAGGCATAACAATAAAAGGTGGATGGCCTGCATTTGCAAAGAAAATTAATACTTTAAAATGATCCTTAAGGATCGGTAAGGACAAGAGCATATACATAAGGAGTCCAGGGGCGCCGGGACCCTCCCAAAATTAGAAAAAAAATTATAGATAATAAGTAATTATTATAGGGGATTTTCGTAACTAGGTGCATCAAGCACTGTTATCCCTTTCTAATTCCATTACCCGAGCAATGCCGGGTACGGGAATGCTAGTGTGTGTGTGTGTATATTGTTTGTATATATATATATATATATATATATATATATATATATATATATATATATATTGTCTTATCTTTATGAAGGCTCCATTCAATTATCTATATAAGATGCATAATAAACTAGAATTTTTTTTTCTGTTTTATCTTTTATTAGACAAATAACTTTTAAAAGATTTTTACAAGCATAAACTATAGAAAAAAACATCAAATACCTTTCCTTATCTTCGATTATCAGCCTATTTAAGTAGGACTGTAGTTCTATTTCTTGACCAATCCTCTTCTCTTCTTGAACTGTCCATCTTTTCTTTTTAGCTATTCTTAACTGACTAGCAATATCATCTCCAAAATTCAAACGTTGCTCTTTAGCCAGATCACTAGCTAAAAGAAATTTTTTAAAAAAACTACTCATTAATCAAAATATACCATTAATTTACTGTTAATAAAAATAAAATCTTCACATTTCTTTTCAATTTACTCACATTTTATCTATTTAGCACTAATTCCATATTTTATAAAATCAAATAGATCTTTAATCTAAAAATTTTATGCAATTTAAATTAAATATAAAATAATTTGTATCTACTTTTTATTCAAAGTTCTTGCTTATCAGACTAAACATTTTATCTATTTTTTTTTCTATCAATAGATTGATCTGACCAAATTATCAGTAATTTTCTTTCGAATTTTTTTACCTTTTCTTCTTTTTGCAATTCTATAAGCATACAAGCAATATTGAAGCAGAAAAATACTATGGATATATCAAAAACATACAGTTTGAACTCAAACCCAGGTTCATTTTTAATTATTTTCCATGTATTTTTTTTCTAATAATTTAACTTAAAGATATTAATCATTAAGATGAAAATATTCTTGTATGTTAATTTTATAAGAATCCTAAATAAGAACTTTATCCGCATTTTGTAAAGCTCATTACAATTAGTAAAAATTCAATACAGTAGGGGATTTTTTTTTTAAATTTAAGAACATTTTAATTCAATTAAAAATTTATAATCAAGAGAAAATAAATATTTTCTGAAAAGAAAATAGAAATTTAAAAAAAAAATGCATTATTATTGAAAAATAATCAAAATGGAATAATATTTTTGTTCACTTCATCCTCAAGTTACGGAATTTTATCTGAGTTGATACTGGTTTACAGTGCAAAATTGTCAATCAATTTAAATTTCTTTTGATTTTTTTTATCTGATATGACAGTAGGAAAAATATAAATAACCATTCCTACAGAACTACTTTTTTTTTTTTTTTTTTGAGATACTAGAAGATATTTACTCAACAAAAACTAAGAAAAGTTTTCTAATCCAATTGTTGGGAAAATATCCCATTTTACATTGTAGGAATCACATTTTAACATAATCCTAAGTTAATTTTTTTATATAAAAAGTCTTTTAGAATTTTTATTATTAATTAAAAAGCTAATAAGTCTATAAGCTTCAGAATGTTTAGTAATAATATTTTCATCTAGATTCTCTTTTTCAAGAGTGAGACAACTTAAGTCTGGTAGTTCATCAGAAATATCAGATAAATCAGAATCCATTAGTCTTGATTTTCAACAATGGAAAAAAATCAAGCAATTAAATATTTAATGAAGCAATAAAAATAATTTAAACTTCAGAGCAGCATTTTTTAAATACTTCCATGGCTATTAAAAATTGACATCTTTAAAAAGACATTTTTAAAAAAATCTTGAAATTGTGAACAATTAATTTTTATGAAATAATATTTTTTGTAGTTATCATAGAAAAAAAATCAACTTAGTTTCTAATTAATTAGAATTTATAAAACCATTTTGCCCATCCTCTATAGTACAATAGTGCTGGGTTCAATACTCTCAAATATAATATAAGGACATAGACACAAATACAAAAAAAAGGGGAAGGGACAAGTAAATATATAAACAAAAATGAAACAAAATTGCTCACATACTATTTTATTAGTGAGGATAATTATTTCTTTTGAAATACGTACAAACAGAATAATAGGCTATATATATAAAAAAATTATTTTAAAGATTTTGACTTTTTATCTTACTCTCACAATGGCTTAGTTAACAAGAAGATGAATAAAAGTTGGGCATAAATATGAGAGAATAATCAATAATCTCTTCCCTCTATCATTTGGCAGACCATGAACCTTTGTATGACAGATTATAATGTCATTTCTGTTAACAATCCTTGAAGGATTAAACGTATAATAACTGTTACAACTGTATTTGGATGGTTAGGATTAATCAAAATCTTCTCTATCTAAAATAATAAATATCAAAGACGTTCACATATTTTTAAATTTATATTAAGTTTGGTATAGTCCGTATTTTAACCTGTCCTTTCAAATACTTGTTTCAATATTTCGATATATAACATATTGCTTGAAATAAAGGAAATAGGAAAGAGGTGCTCAAACATCACCTTAAAATATATAGCTTGCATAATAAATGTTCTGTCTAAATAAAAACATGACTGGATTTTATTAAAAAAAAAAGGTAAAAGAGTGTACTTATGGTTCTTTAAAATTCTCTATGAAAAAAGGAAATGTGTAGTTTGAAACCTAAAAAAAATGACAGGATAAATGTCTTGGAGTTAAACAAAACCAACTACTTTATTTGAGTTGTAAAGATTCAAACTACTAACAGCTTAAACATTATAAGTGCAATATCTACAGTAAAACCAAAAAATCTCAGTGAAAAATACACAATTAAAAAGAATCAGAGAAACTGATGCTTTTGCACATATTACACTATCACTTTCAGATTTACATGCACTATAGTTTGCAGTTGAGGGAAATACAAAAAATCTATGGAATAAAATCAAAGTAACTTTCATGGGCAAGGCAGAAAACCAAAACATTGAAGCCCAAAAGGAATAAAAAAAACCTTATTCAGATTAAACTTAAGAATCAGAAAAAGATTATATTGCTATAAGATACAATTTAATGTATCTACATATTTAATACCTTAGGTTTACAAAATTATATTTGATAATAAATGTGTATTGATATTTTATAAAGATAATAATAGATTAAAATGAAATCTCCTGTCTATTTCAATGTATCATGTACAAACATAATTTTTTGAACATCCAAGCACTATGTGCTCATGCAAGTTAAATATTATTTTTATTCAGTTTAATTGTTTCAATGAATGAGTTACTTTAGTATTGCAAACAATCCAAAAAAACTTTATCTCGCATTTATTATTTTAAAAAATATCCAATTTCCTATCTATTTCGTTTCATATAATCATGTGCTTAAAAAAATGAAATTTTTCTAGGTTTTATATGCTGTTGTCATTAACTTAAAAAAAATCAGAGCTTTTGTAAATGCAATGGCAACGGGTTATTAAAAGCTGATTTTTTAAGATGTTCGTGCAGATAATAAAATTTTTATTTTTCACCTACGGATTTTTGTTGTCAAAAATCTCATTCCCAAAACAACATCATGTTCTGACATGATAATAATTTAATTACTAAAGCAAGTATTAATAAAGTTGCATTAGAAATATATTCAGAACCACCAAATAATTCTGAGTGTTTGCTAAGTTATCTACCAGCAATTATGAGATTTGGTATAACATATTATGTTGCATAAATTCTAAGTATAGAGTAAGTATAAATTCTAAGTATATTCTAATTCTAAGTAAAGAGCACATTGGTATTGGTATTTAAATGTAAAATAACTAAAATAACCGGAATATCTCATTTTAATGATGACATAAGTTGAAATTCAAAAGTTACTGAGTTAATCCATGCTTTTCTATATGGTTCTATCCAACTTGATTCATTTGGTGGAGTAAAATATTTTATGGTAAAGGTGAATGATTTTTCAGACAAAACATTTTACTTATTTCTTTTTTTAAAAAAAGGTGATACATTTGATATAGTTTTTAATTTAAATTTACACATAAAAATTTAACTAGTAAAAGAATAATAATAATAACTAAGAATAATGGCTTAGAATTTATAAATGAGTGATTTGATAGTTATCTTGCTAAATAAGATATATTATATGGGAGGAAACCATTCCATACAATTGTGTGAATAATGGTATACAATTCATTCGTTTAAATGTATGTCTTGTAATAAACTTCAACACATGAATTTGGGTTTTCATCTTGTAATAGATTTATTGAATATTTTATTAAATATGATTAATTAAATAAGAATATACTCAAACAAATCTCCTTCCAGAAGCTATTAAAAGTGAAAAACTGAAATATTTCAAGAAAAATATTTCATTCATTTTTGAAAATTTACATTTTGCAAGTTGAGTATTAGAATTATTTTATATATGCATATTAGAATTATTTTAAATATACATAACTCATAGGAAGGGCAAGTACAAATGAAGGAAGCAAACTATTCTATTTATTATTGTTTTTGTGTGGATGAAAATATTTGGTTATATATTTTTTTAAACCAATCACACATCCTTTCTTTTCTTACAAGCTATTAAAGATTTAGTAGTGAGCTTATAATGCTGAACTGAAAATGTTGCATAACCTCTTTATATTTGTTTTTCCTATATGTGCTGTCTAAAAGAATCATGACCATGATCTTATTAGGAAAAAAGTATTTTATATTTATCATATTCAATGTCTGGGGAAACAAAAGAACATTTCTTTGTATTTTGTCTAGAAAATTAACTGGCTGGCTTTTTATTAATTTCTTTGAAATTTTGTAATAAATATTTTTTTAAAGAATTGAAGTATATCTATTTTTAAATAATTTTAACAAGATCGTTTTTATGTTAGTTGAAATTTAATAGCCTTTGTATTAAGTTCAAATTTTAAGTAAAATGAAAGAAAATTGGAGAAATGCATAGCACAATGAACATAATGGTGTAAGGTTTGATTGTCGTAGTGGTAAATAGTACATTTTATATGTGAATCAACATTTTTAGTTTAAAAACATTTCACTATTAAAATGAAATCTTTAGTAACCATTAATCCTAACAAACAAATTAATTACCGGATAATATGTCAGTAAATAAAATTGTAAGAATTTTTTTTTATTATTATTTTAAACCACAGACAGAATTTTTATCAGGCAGATAATGGGCTTCCTAAGACTACTGACTCTTAAAAAATATATAATTATCAAATAAATGAATTTATATAAAATCTAAGTTCTATAAATTTTAAGATATTATAGTTATTTCATTATATTAGGTAATAATATTAGTTATTATATTTTGAAATATAATTATTTGGTTGTTGGTTATCTATTACATTCATTTAGTTATTACAGTATTAAAAAACAACTTTATATAAACATCTACTTAAATATAATTGTATAAAAACATGAATGCCAGATAATCATGAGTTACAATGAATAAATATATACTTTCACAAAATTATGAAAATAAAAAATTAATCAAGAGTAAACTAGTAGCATGATGATTAAATAAAAAAAGAGAAAATTCATAGTGAGCACTTCTCAAGATTTCAAAAATCTACTATTGGTTTACACCACAGATTTCTTTAAATCCTTTTTCTTAAATTTAGATGTGAATTAAACAGATATGTTCAATGAATTAAATATCAAGAAGCTGTAAATCAATCCTAAATGGAATATTTTCTATACCTCGTTGTAGATATTTAATAGCTTCATCATAATTCTCCAATTCCAATAAAGCTTGTCCTAAAAAAAAGTGACCTTTGACAGATGAGCAATCTAATTCGAGGGCTCTTCTACAGTCTTGACTAGCAAGTTCCCATTGATGTAACTTTAGATAACATAATGCTCTATTGGTGAAATATTGTGGAATTTGAGGATTTAATATCTGAAATTGAAATATATATCTTCAAGCAAAACAATGTTAAAAAAAAAAACAGATCTCTTTTATTTAATATACAATCAGCATTACAAAGTAAAAATATAATCATAATAAATAATTAAAATATTATCAAAGTCAAAATAGAAAGCATGTCAATTACATAGATTTAATCACTTTAGATTACAGTCAATAACAATTCAAGTTGACAATACAGTGAAAATAAAAAATGCATTATTATGTTTAGTTAAAGTCAGAAACCTAATGTCTTCATATATGTTAAATTCCTTAATTTATTTAAACACAATTAAGACATCAGATGTCAGAAACATAATTTACATTATTTAATCACTTGATCAATTGCAATTTTCTATGCACTGTACACTTAAATCGGTTCTTCAACATGAATGCTTTAAAACGTTACCAACACAAAGGTTTAAATCAAATATTTTATAAATTGATTAATGATCAACAAAAATTCAAAAAGAAAAGAAAGAAAGCAAGAAAGGATATCTGATTATATATACCATTATTTCGATAAAGATAACTTTGTTTATTTTTTTCTTTTGGTTTTTTTAATGGAGTTTATTATTTTTAGATTGAAATTGTTAACTAAATAATAAAAATAAAAAGAATTATAATATTCTTACTATTGCTTTGCTGTAACATGAAACAGCATCATCGAATTTTCTAGCATTAAAAAATTTATTTCCTTGCTCTTTCAATTCAATCGATGACATGTCTTGTTTCATAATAAATAACTTTATAGAGAGAGAATCCAACAAATGACATCATGTATCTTCATCAAAAACTAGTTGAAGAAATGAAAATTCTTAAAAATTCATGATTTCAAAAGTAACGCCAAAGAATGAATTGAGATATTGTATTCTAAACCCAACGGAGTCAAAGTCAGATGTGCACAGTGTTTACAACTTGCAGATTTCGTCAACTTTCGTAAAAGTAGAAGTTTACTTGTATGAAAAGAAAATTTGACGGGTCAACATATTAAGAACCCCGGATTTATTTTTCCAACATTTAAAAATTCTTTTAAAATGCCAGTAGCTGGATAGTTAAAAAAAAAAGGATGGCTTAGAAAATTTATAATTAAGGTTTAATGACAGAAAATTTAATTTCTTTTAAAAATAGAACGGGCAACCATTAATTAGAGTTAATACTCGAAACCATATTCACCTAATGGTGGCTAAATAGGGATGACAAATATTTTAAGAGTGGTTATTATGTAAATAATGTCAAATACCAGTAATCAATACTTTTCAAAAGGGGTGTGATTCAGTCTTGACACGTTCCTGCTGGATGTTATTTCGATTTTAGGTGCTGTATCACGATAGAAAGTACCAATCGATACGATCTGTCCAATGGATGCTCTGTTATGAATAGGGAAAGTCCCTTCAGCTCCTTTGAAATCACACGAGAACAACTATTGCGCGCAACAGATAGTGCCAACTTCTGGAAAGGTCACGTGATCGTAATGGAACAATGGCAATAGCTGTCCGAACTACAAATAAAAGAAATCTGTGCATGGGTTAAAAAGTGAACGGACTGATTATTCTTGTAATTATCATAACATTGAATTGCATTTCACTGAACTCTATAGGAGCGGTGTCTTCTCTCTTTCCAGTGACTTCACTGAAAAGTGAGAAGTCACCACTCCTCTCAATGGTAACGACTTTTGACTTCCCAATATTTAAATATGACAATGCGCTATCCTATGAAGATCCAGAAATCCGGGGGTAACAGCCATTGATGCTATGCATCCCATTACCTTACTCCTTTCAAGTTCAGTCCTATGAAGATCGTTTTGAATTGTTTGTGACATGAGTTCCTGATGGCTATTCAATTTTGTTTACTTCGCTGGCGCCACCTATTAATAGAATTTTAAACTAAAGTAAACACTTTAAAGAAATTACATGTGTTTTTAATTCATTTCTTTTTCCAGATGCATATAAAAACTGTCTCGTAAGCGAACGAAATGGTATTAGGAGTAGTTCGTTCGCGAAAGAACGGGTTATCTAAGTGAACGAACTGAATTGGGTCACTATTTTCTGAATTATTGTTCTTTCTCGAAAGACATTGCGTACCTCGCTATTCCCGATTAACTGTAAGGACCTGGCTATTTCCTTTCGAAGATGAATGAGGGGATCCGGTTATTTTCATTCATTAACTGTGTGGAACTAGATATTTCCATTCGCTAACGACAGAGTGAAACTTGCTAATTTTAGGGGTGAACTTCCATGTGTTAAGGCAGATGCTTGTGGTTATGTCCTCAAAAGAGTGAGAAAACGGGGAGGGGGGGAGATGTTACAATATCACTTAGCAGAAGACTAGTAGTTGACCTTAGGTGATTACACGGTGTTCGCTCTTTTATCACAATAAATTTTGGATACTTGACTAGTAAAAAGGAAGGGCGTTATGAGAAGTCAAAGCAAAAAATTTCAATTTGTTAAATTAGAACTTGTGGAGATGTTAAATTAGAACTTGTAGGAAGAACATTGTCATCACAACCCCCAATGAATTATGGGATGCGCATTAATCATGTATCGCCATCTAGTATTCAAAAGAGAGAATAAAAGTAATAATTGTAACTGTTACAACTTTATCATTTCTAAAAATAATAATAATAATAAAAAAACTGAATAGAGATTATAGAACTCAGGCAATAGTTGCACTGCTTTCCTAAATTGCAAAATGTGTTTGATTTGCTGCTGATCAAGAAAAAGAAAAATTTATTAATTGCAATGTAGGCTACAGATATAAAATAAATAATTTTAAATAAAACAGAGGGGAAAAATTGGTTCAATGTATGTATCAGTACACCCTAAAAATATCATTACTGTAATACCGTCTCACACAGAGTTAACCAGAGAGAACTGCGCAGAAATCAGCAGTTCTTAGATTTAGCGATACAAAAGACAAATCGGTGACATTCTGACTATCCACAGTTATGTAAGTATTCTCTCAATCTCCATTAAATAAGATTAACTTAAAATATACATATTTTTTATATTTTAAGTCAATTTCAAATTAAAATTTAATTGAAAATCAAGATTGAATTATAGATTTTATAAAGGTATTCCTTTTGACAAATTTATTCTCATAAAACATGTGTTTATTCCTTGACAAGGCATTTATTATGATAGTATTTTGTACTTGTGATGCATAAAAAAGATAAACCTTTTTCTGCTGTATATTAAGTTAACATATCTCAAAATCGTTTATTAATAGCAAAAAGAGTTATTTATTATATTTTCAACTATGGGATTAATTTGTATTGTATAATTTGTATTGTATAATACAAACTACAATTGAAAAAAATATGCAATTTTTGTTAATGAATGCTTAAATTTTTATAAAGGAAATATTCATACCTGTTTATATAGTAAGCAATTTTTCAGATCAATAAATTCATTTGCATAAAATTGAGTATTTAATTCCTATTATAATATTTAAACTGTTAATTTTGCCAAATTTACATTTCTTTTATTTTAATTCATAAATCTATGCTTATATTGACATTCTAATTAATTGAATGACATTAATGGTTCATTATTGATTTTACATTCTTAATGTTAAGTTTTTTTAACACTGAACCTTTTTAAACAGTTGTTGAAAAACGTTGATATATAACAGGTCACCAAAAATCTCATCATAAATTTATATTGAGTTTTAATAATAAATTTATTTGACTGCTGTAAAGTGTATTTGCATCAACTTGTTTTCCTAAAATGTTTTGAATATGTCAATCAAAAACATGATATATACATAAAATATTAAGATAGTATTGGGTTTCATATAATCTAATTATAATGAAAAAAATCTAATTTAATTGCTATTCTTTGCAATCAAACCGAAATTAATCTATTATTCAAAGGCAGGTGATGATTCAAACCATTATTCGGATCAGTATTTAAATACATGTTATGACTTGTTACTTCATATTATATTTTATATTACAACTAATTATGAAATATAACATATGCATGTTGTACATTCTTTTTTTCACCCTACTTCTTTTTAAAAGATAAAAACAAAATCAGCAGAGTTCAGTTAAGGCAACATGAATACATTGATAATATTACTCACCAATAGTTACATATCAAAACTTTTCTGTAATAATATCTAGCAATGAGGTTACCTAAAACTAACAAAGTTATAGTTTTAGCATTAAAACCCCATATTAGATTTTATTTGTGAAATGTATTGCATTTTTGAGTCCCTGCATTTGCATACTAGTGCAAATATACAGAATGCAATTTGTCTCCTCTGTTGACAGATCTATCCAAACCTTAAACATATCAACATTACTGTTGATAAATTTGGGTGCCAAATTCAACATACGTAGCTCTTTGTATGTAATTCCAAAAATATATTTTCTAGACTCAGGAAGATCTGAAACATGGAGATTTGACAAATTCTCAAGGTTCAATTTTTTAGTGGTAACAATAATTTATCTTAATATAATTTATACATATAATGTAAAAAATGAAGTAAAGTCAGTGAATTTTTTTTCAAGTTTACTAAAGAATGGCATATTTTATCATAAAAATAGGGAAAAAAAACTTTTATTGCATTCATGTATACCATGAATTTCATATTTTGCTGTAGTAGTATGATAACTAACTCTCATTAAAATTCCAATAAATTTCATTTTTTTGTCATTCTTTCAAAAGACTACACATAATCAAAGAAGTAGATTAAATAAATATATATTAACAAAGTATTTACTTATATATAAATGGAAATTTAGAGAAAACATGCTAACTAAGGTTTCATCGTCTTTGATTTACTTTGTTATGAAACACATACTATAAATTATATCAAGCAAACTTATCAACTTTGCTCTTGTAGCTTTTTTAATTTAACAGAAAAGCAGAAAAGGGTATATATGAAATTTGCCCAAACTAAATTTTGCATTTAATGGAGTGGGAACTTGACAGCTTAGGAGAGGGAAGTGGGACACTATAAAATACAATTAATTCAAAAAACTTTCAATAAAATTTCTAATTGTGGCAGTCTAAATTTTTTTTAAAAAAAGAAAAAGGCATTTCCTTTTTTAATAAAAGAAAGTAAAATTTACGAGGAAAGTAATCCAAAATGATGTAGTTAAGACTTGAAACTTGTTAGAACTGTATTATTTGATATTGAGATTGTCATATTTTAATAAAATATTATCTGTTTTACTGAAAATACTATATTAGTAATGAAAAGTCATATTTTTCTACTTTTCTGATCAATTACTTTTATAAGAAAAGTCAAATTAATTGGGTTTTTTTTTTCACTAGTGGAATAACTGAAACTTAAGTGGAAACACTGAAGATTAATAGGAAATTTTTTTAACTACATTTTCGCATAGTAACAAAAATATTCATTTTATAATATAGTTTAAGAATATTTACAAAATTCATATGTAAAGCAATTGTTTCTTTTCTATATTATAAGTAGATACAAAAATATATTATGGCTATTTTAACTTGCACATTGTTTTCTTTTTCAAGTACTTTTGTGTGTGTGTGTTCGCTTATTTTAAACTGATAAATTTTTTGTTGGAATCTAATACAGAATACCCCTAACCTTGCTATTTAGGCCAAAAATTCCAAATCTCCAAAGACAAAATCAAGACAGCTGTCAATTATTGTTTTACTATATTGGTCATAAAATCAGCCATGCTGATTGGCAACTTGGCAAGATTAAGAAGCACCCTAAATTGTACTCAACCAAATTTTCAATGATGTTTTTATGAAATATATTCAGCAGTACAGCCAAAAATTTAATGGTAAATAATTCTATTCCCTATCCTTATTTTATGAAAATGCTTCAATTTGACAAGAAAGTTATTAGATTAGTGGAAGGGTAATTCTATTTCAAGTTATAACTCATATTTAGGGAAATTACAAAAAATAGGATGCTGTACAGCATATCGAAAAGAACCATATAAAGTACAATTTATATGAGCAGTATAATTTTAATCAAAACATATTTAAACATTTTTCACTAAGGACAGTGATATAATGTATTATTTATAAAAAATTTAGATACTATTAATCACAATAAAACAACTAACAATATATTAAATAATAAAAAAGAAATCTAAAAGACATATATTGAATAATATAAAATAAAGTTTAAATACTAAACACATACAATTGAATTAAACCCATAATAGAAAAAAATTAAAATTATCAAATAATTTCAGAATTCAAATGTTTAGAAAATTATTTAAATAAAAATGAAGAACATTACAATTAAATCACTTTTTCACCAAAATAATACACACTTAGAAATAACACTAATAGTAATATGCATTCAAATTTAATTTCTGAGATGATCATACAAAATATTTCAGAATGCATACAGATCAATTTGTATTTATTCATGAAATTGACAAAATTCCATTACAAAATGCAATTTACCTAGGATATTGAATATTTGTATTCAGATTTCGTTAAAACTTATCAAATAACCTTAAATATACTAGGATTTATGTTCAAAAGTAATAAGTTAAGTAGAATGATACTCTTACCCTTTTATGTAAAGTCTGCTTGAATTATCACTGATTGTAGCAGTTATTCGAAATTTTTGATTGCAAATATCAAATCATATCATTTCAAATATGATAACATTTTTCTCTTGTAAAATGAGAAGACAGCAACATTGCATTTATTTCAGCAAACAAAGTATATATATGTCATTATTACAATAAATAGCAATTTTTTCATTGAGTAAATAAAAATTCTAAACCAGAAATATTTTGGATAACTGTAAATCTTTTACTAAAAATCAGGCTGCAAAAATGAACAGACAATAAAACATTATTTATTTACATACAAAAATCAAAATTATTACAAGTATTTTCTCTTTTGTAATTCAGGCTAGATAAAAAACAACTAAAACTTCTTGAAATATCACAGAGCATATTCATTTGTTATTACCCACTTTATAGGTAAAAAAAACAAAAACAAGAGATTTTTAAGAGCATAAGAACCAACAGTAAACTAATATTTGATGCAAATATATGTAAAAATGCATTCACAATCATTCACATCAAGGGCTCAGTTTCATTTTGATTGTCACATGACAATCGAGAGCAGGTGCAGCTTCTACATGCAAACGAATCAAAAATGTTTTCAAAGAAAGTCCTTTCTGTATATGAATTTGAATCATCCTGGAAGTCAAAATTTGCCACTTCAACTGCTAACTGGTTTCTATGCTGCACATAGTAGCTAATTCCAAAAGCAATAATTATTAGAGTTAGGAGGCTGCATACTATTGGAATGATGATGGTAGATAAGGTTGGTTTGATAGAAACTGAAAATATCAAATATAAATTTCAAATTCTCATTAAAAATATATAATAAAATCATAATCTTCAATAAAATGTTTTTATAACATATCAAACTGAAGAAAATATGAAAAATAAGGAAGCGAAAATAAAAATCAAAAGTGTGAAGTATAGACAGAAAATATTATAAGCATATTGAATTAGAATCACACAACTTATATTATTTTTTGGTTTTATATACTTTTCTAGTTGCTTTCCAAAACTCATAATTATGCCCCCCCCACCCTTTTTTAAAGCTTGAAACTGATTTTTTAAAGATGTTGGATAAAATTGTCATGTCTTTTAATGTACTAATAAACTGCAGGAACAAAATCCTCAAAACTTTCTTGTATATTCAACAACTAAAGTGTTAGTCCTCTCACACTACATATAATTTTTAACTTTGAAAAAGGTTGAAAATGCCTTTCAGACATTAATTAGCAAACAGCAGTTAAGAAAAATTGCTACTTAGGATGAATTCAGCATTCTTATTAAATTATTAATTTCGCTAATCCTTGACATGCAGTTTATAGAAGTCGTAAATCAAATTTGTGATTTAGTCGCAAATCAATTTGTGCAAATCAAATTTGTGATGATTTCCCCTTTCTAGCCAACTGGCCTTACAAATTAACACAGTTATATAATTGAAGTAACTAACTCAAAAGGCAAAATCTAATACATTTAAATCATTGCCTTTTTTTGTGAGTGCATGTGTGGTTAATAAGCATAAATGCTAGTGAAAGTAAAAACTGACTTGATAAACACTTAAAGTCATTATTAGCGATTCACTGTAAATGCCTTGCATTTTAAGGGGGAAAGTACCCTAAAAATATGAATTTCTCCATTCTTTTTATCAAAAATTTAATTAATTTTTTAACGTTAATATAATTAGTTATGCTTCCTAATTTTCAATATAGACAAAAAAAAAAAGTGTTACAAGATGAATGTTTACTTGCGAATTATGCCTCTGATTTATCATTCTTTTATAATCCATCAAAGCAGAATGTAAAATTGTTTTTTTACAACAGAAGAAAACATTACACTGGAAGCAACATGGAACATTCATAACATTAATAAAAATTAAAGCTTGAACATTTTTTAAGTTGTAACAAGTTTGACAATTAAGTATTTCATCCTGTCCCCTTGAAATAACCGTCCCAGTAATTTGGTAGCCAATAATGGCTTTTGTTGAGGTAGAAAACAAAAGAAAAGGATACATAAAGCATTATTTTAATAACTGTTGGCACTCCTGGATCTATCTTGGATTCCTTCACAGAATTTTCCCCTTATGCTGTTTTTCTTCTCTAGATATATCCGGTAAACTAAGTTTTTATAACTCTACTCTAAATTTATCAAAATTCTGAGATGGGGAGGGAGTGATATTTCTGAAGAAAATTAAACAATTTTCATGATACTATGTAACATAATTAATGTAAATTTTGATATAGACAAATGTAAAGACACCAATTTTCTATGCATAAAATTGAACATATTGTTATATTTTTAGCGTAGCGGGTTTGAATTGAATGGATTTTACTTGAGGACAGCAAAAAACAAATTTATTTACAGCTATTTACTAGATGACTTGATAACGGAAAACTTCAGATAAAAACAATCCAGTAGTCAACACTCCCTAACAGCGTAAATGCAAGCCTTAAGCATAATAAACACAGATTGCAAAACAGTTATTGTATAGCACAGCAAACAGTAAATCACAGTGAGCTCAATTATACAACGTTAACAACAAACGTAAAAGCAGCTCACTAATAACAAGCGAGAGAAATAATCAGCTTGCTACAAGTCGCTACTCTTTCGAGAGAAACACCTCAAACTGCAGCAACCCGTCCCTTAAATATTCAAGCAAGTGGCCAGGAGCACACAAAATTTCGGTAAACACCGTGAACAATCCAGCAACCACTGGAATATTCCCCTCGCCAAATCAACTCGGCTGGCATTAAGCTCATCGCCGTTTTCTCCTTTGGTGCGCGTTTGAGTCACCCACTTGTAACATTATATTATCTTTAGTTTACTAAAAAAAATCATCAAAATTATTAAAATAATACAGTATTTGACAGTTAAATTTTTTTCTGAAAACAAGCACATAACCCTTAAACAATCTTTTAAGACTTTTAAATATGACCAAATAAATTATTATATTCTTTCTCTCATTACCATTAGTTCAAATTGGAAAGATTCAATGACAATTTTAAAATTTTTCTACATGTACTTTTCTCATAAAAGAGTATGAGATTTCAACACAATCATCCTATAAATTAGAATGTTTGGCTAATTTGTTACCAAACTAACTGACCTTCAAATTCTTTACATTTTATGTTAGTTAATAAAGAAAATTATTTTCTTAGACAAAAAAATTGCCTTTAATGTCCATTAAAGGCAAATCAAATATATAAATACACATTATGGTTTAAACATACAATGCATAATGTAATTGAATAGATTTCTTTAAGTTATATTTATAATTTAGCTTGACATTTGAAATTGCCCAGCTGATCACATTTTAAATAAAAGTACATAATTCATTTTTAATCAAAATATACTGAATTAAGTAATAATAATAATCAAATGAAATAATAGCAACATGTTAACTTACCACTGTATACTACAACTTCAATTACTCTAGTTTTTGCTTGAACATCATTGCTTACATATATGCCTATTTGATACATTCCATCATTTTGAAAGTACTTGATAATTTCCATATGGCAAGTTGTAAATGTAGATGGATTTGTGCAGGTGAAATTTGTAGAAGAAGCATTTCTCTTTAAAACTTGAAAACAGTACTGATATGGTGGCCTATCAATATAAAAGAAAATTTATTTTATTTCCATCAAAAATACCCATCTGTGTATTGAACAGTTACAGTTATATCCTCAAATCATGCAAAGAAATATTTTCATCATCAATCACTAGATTTTCCTTACATAACTTTTTACAATTATTTTATAATGCATTAAAAAAATTTGTAGCAAGATTTTAATTTTTATAAATATATTACACATATATAGCATAATTTAGGAAGATTTGTAGCCGAAAGGAAGATAAACTTAGCAACAGAACTCCGCAGCAAAAAATGATAAGAAATGTTCCCTTTATTTCACTAAGAGATTTTGATAGGGATTTCTTCGATATGTGATTTTGGAAAGAGAATTACAGGTATCTTTAAAACAATGTCATAAGTGTTAGGGATCTTTATTCCTTTGTCCAGAGCCTGAGAACCATGATCAAAAAACAATCTTTTCAGTATTCCATTAAAATTTAAAATGGCAATTATAACATCAATATAAATAGACATTGGTGAGGAATTGAAATCAGATAGAATAAGGTTCATGGAAAGTAAGGAATTTTGATAAGATGTCATGGATGGAAAATTTACTTAATTTTCAAGAAAATCTTGACCAACAGAGTCTAAAAGAAATTTTTCACTCTAAAATTGCACATAAATTTTCGTTTAAAGGAAATAAATAATAAATTACAGTTCAACATAGTATGCAGGCTATACAATCTCAAAGATGTTTATAATTTATCATATTATCACCCAAATAATTAAATAAGCTTTCAAAAATGGCTTTGTGATAGAGAGTAAAGGAATTTAAACTAGTTTTATCAATAATAGTTAAACAATATTCAATCATAGGTATTCATTTTTTCATCTTTCAATACTTGAGTACCAAAAGTTTACAGTATTACAATTATTATTTTTGATTTCCTTTTGAGGTAACCAAACAATTATTTAATAGTTTGTGATTTCTAGGTAACAAAGCTTTTCATCAAATTATATATATATATAACGTTTTTATCAAAGGAATAGAAGTTGTAGCTTCACAATGAGGAGAATTTAAACCGCAGACAAAAATATTTCTTTAGGAATTGTTTTTTTAGCATATAATCACCCCACTTAATGATATTTCTGTGGGTAAGCATATATTTTTTAATCAACTTACCTAGCCAAGATTCTTAATAAATTTAATAAATATAAAGATAAAAAATATAATTATCCTAATAAATTTTTAAAAATTGAGCTACCAGGAAAATAAGCCTTGAAACTCCATAATTTTTTTAAATTAAAATAAATGCTATGATAAGATATTTGTTCCAGATAGAATTTGCTAAGGCCTGATTGCCAAATTCAGGATACATTCACGAAACAGCAGCCATTTTCAAAATTGTTGAAGGAAGTGGAAATTTTGCTATTCAAATAATACTGAAAAAAATATTAAATAATTAAAAGATATATTAAATTTTTACTTTTTAAAGATGTAATGAAAACTACCTGAGTTGTCACAACTGGCAAAACATTTCTAGGAAAAAAAAAATCCAATTTGATGATCAAAATGAAACTTCAAGTCTAGTCAGAAAAAATTTGAGAAAGTTTGTTAACTTCAGTAAAAGAATTCAAAAATTCCAAATTTCAACAATAAAACAAAATATCTTGAACACAAATACTCTGATTCACGTTTTGCATTTTTCAATAAAACAATTTCAAATATTCTATATGCGATTTTATGTAGCTAACTTTTTAAATATTATTAAAATTTTAAAAAATTGTTGAATTCATAAAATATAATAAAAATATCAATATATTATTATACAGTAAGAAATTTTTCCATATAGCAGTTAATTTTATTTGATACAAAGCATTTTGCATAGAAGACATTTTAAATTATCCAATTTATTCCAATTTTTCAGACTGTCATATTAAGAATTGTATCTGATTTTAGTACATCCTTTTTCAAATGCATAAAGTTAAACATATTTAAAGTCACTTAATTTTCATTTCAAAATGTTTTTAAAACTTAAAACAAATTTGATAAAATGTATAGTTTAATAAATCAAAAGTAAACATTCACATGCGTCACAACCACATTCATAAAAATACTTACGATCCATTGCAAGTAACATTAAGATGAAGTTTATCTCCATGATATAGGAAAGGATTTCCAGAAATATTAACATATGTGATTGGATCTGAAATAAAATTATAAAAGCAAATAGAATAAATAAAAAACAACAACAAAAAGAGAGAGAAATTCAAAATAGTAAAACTTAATTTCATTTAAAATTATTTAAAAAGATAAATCTTTAGTTATGTTGAAGCTACCTTAGGCACTCAGCTGGTTCAAAAGGAATAACACTCACAAAATTTTTTAAGTACTTTTCCGTTAGCCAGATGACAGCAAAAAAATCACCAAATAATGTAGAATGCTGTCAATTTTGTTATAGCAATTTTTCACTGATGTTCGGCTAATAAAAAAGTACTCTTTTTTATTAGATATTTATGTACCTTTGTCTCTTAATAGCTTCTTCAAATAAGTTTCAAATTTTAACAGCCACATGATTCATATTATCATAGAGGCCTTGCATTATAAACCTTTTGTTTATTGCATTACATGTCATTATTTGCTGTAAGATTTAAATTTGAATTTAAAATGGAAGATATAAAGTTTCAAAAAATACAAAAAGGTTTTTTTTTGCAGAGACCAAACATAAATTTTAAAAATATTACTACAGAAAATTGAATCCCTTAACATTGTAATCTTATGTAGACCGCAATATTTTTTAAAAAATAAATTATGCAATATTTCAGAGAATTGTTCAGTAAGAATTTCTCCAATTCCTCAGAAAATTCCATTTTATATTTAAAAAGACTTGAATGTGGTAAATAACATTTTATTTTATTTTATTTTTAATCTATTTTAATTTTAAAAACAATCAAGGAGTTCAACTTTTAAACAGTCCTTTGATACAATAAATCATATTCAGCAAATTTAACACAAGAGCAAACACAAACATTTATCTAATAATCAGGTTTGGAGAAACACTGGATGCTGAATTTTCTGTATGACAGTAGCTGGGAAAGTTTATATCATGCACTTTTACAGAATAACAATATTCTAGTTTTCATAAATCAGTTAATTTTAGTGATTGATTTAATTCAACTGCAACTCATTTTATTTTAAATATTAGTGTCCCAAGAATATTATGTTAATTATGATTTCCAGGACAGAGGACCTATATAAAAATTTAAAATTCATAAATCATCAGAACATTTGTTAACTCAAATTACAAAGAATAAAATTATTCACATTACTTAGACCATTTTGTTAACTCATGTATCTCTACTATTAAAACAGTTTACAAATTAGGATTTGGATTCTTGATAATGTTTGCCAAAACAAAACTAATTTAATGACATAATAATATATATATTTTAAAAGATTATCGGAAACTTTTTCTTGGGCACTTTCTTACACTTTACTTTATGAGAGAGATGCAGATTTCAAACATCAGGATAGCCTAAGGCCTACATAATAGTAAAAGTGAATTATATGATTATCGAAATTTGAAGCTTAAAAATATTTTGCTGAAGACCTTATTATGAGACCAAGTTATATATATAAAATAATTGATTGAATCCTTTAGTATTCATTAATACTGGTGTACCGACTGGTCGCCAAAGGCGGCTAGTTTGTTATTTTTGTCAAAGGCAGCTAGTTTGTTATTTTAAATCATTTTTTTCTGATAATATTTTGGGAAGTTATCACCATAAAATGTCTGAATTTTGTTAAATTCTTAATTAATTAAAAATTTACATGAATCTGAACCATTCTTTAATCCATTTGAAAGCACAAAAAAATTTCATCAAAATTGGTTCAGCCGTTTAGGAGGAGTTCAGTCACATACACATGCACAGAAAAATTATATATACATATATATTACAAATTATTCATAAATATAAATTTTATATTATATATATATATATTTGTAACTTTTCAATTAGTCAGGCGCAAGCAAAAAATCACTATATAATGTAGAATTCCATGAAATTTCTTTGGCGATTTTTCACTTGTGCCCGGATAACGGAAAAGTATCATATATTCATATATATCTAACATAGAGATGTCACATAAAGAAATCTATGACATCTTTCTTAAGTAAAATTATTTTAAACTTTACTTAAGACAAGTAAAATTATTTTAAATTTTACTTGTCTTGCTCTAATACAATTTTATAATAGTTTTTATTAGTATGCTTTTAATGAAAAGTATGTAAATAAACCTTTCAATAATCAATTATTATTTTGTAAAAATCAATAACTTCATTACTAATTCAGAACACTTATATTTTGAAAGATACGGGTTTGTAGCAATTGAAGGTCGCGGTACGAACATGCGACGTTTGGGCCTGTAGCCGAGTAATATACCGATCGAGCAAAAGGGACCCTTCAGCTCGAAAGATATTATCTGGCTTTAAGGATGATGCTACAGTACTCCCCTACCAGTGAGTCGGACGAGAGACGAACGATTTTGAAAGCGCCGTATGGCGAGCATGCGAGTTCGTTGGTGCGTCGAGTAAGAGACGGCTTTGATGCGTTGCTAAGTCGACACACCAAAGCCGTTGCTAGCACGACGCACCAACAAACAGTCAAACTCCCCTGTTTGGCCGCCGCAGGTTTAATTTTAGGTAAAATATTCTAAACTTAACATTTTTGTATTGAATGACAAAAATTTACTTTCCATTTTTTTTCAAGAAATTGAAAATCATAATTTTTAACAAAAAAATTTAACTTAAGACCAATTTCAGAATTCCTAAATATTTGTCAATTTGATTGAAATTTCATTGGCAAATATGGACCGTAATGACGAATTTTTATAAATTTATATTTTGAATTTCAAGCACACAAAAATTGGAATATATGCCCAATGTGTGAATCTAGATACAATTTTTCAAAAATTTTAATTATAAATAATTTTCTTTTCTTCATAACTTTAGGAAATATCACAATATAAAAATAATTTTTACATTTTAAAAATTATCTTTTAAGATTTTACTGCCTCCCCACCCCTACTTTTTAATTCCTACTATTATCATGGTTTCCACATATATATAACTTGTTCAAATTTTCAATCTTTAATAAAATATTTTTTTATTCATTTTTTCAAGTTTCGATGCTTTTTTTAAAAGCTAATAGTGGTACATTAATAGTTAATATATATATTTTTTTTCAAATATTAATTCATTAATTAAATTTTAATTAATTTTTAATACTTAAAATAGTTGTAGCAATTTGTAATGAAAATTGAAAACAACAGACTGCAGCTCAATCAGTAAAATGCAAGGATTTCGGTATTTTTCATGTGAGGTGAAGAATGTGGATTCAATTCTTGTGAAAATCAGTACTTTTTTGATAAATTATTTATATTAGCTGTAATTATTTAATAAAAAGTAACTAAAATAATTATATATATATATATATATATATATATATATATATATATATATATATCTTTACTTATAATAAAGCACAATGTGTGTGTGTGTGTGTTGGCGCTGTACAGGCCAGCCCGTTCGACCTACAGCTACCAAATTTGGTACATGTATACCTTGGGTGACGGGAATGTGCACCTCGGAGCCCTTTTTTTGAATTTTTAATTAAAATTTTAATTATTTAAAAAATAAGCCAAATTTTGACGTTTTTTCGCTATAACTTCTAAAAATATTACAGCACAAAACTGATGTTTGCTTGAAGTTAAAGCTCAAAAAATTATCTTTTCAATGATACTAATGTTTTGACCTACGAATTAAAACTCTATTTTTAATGAATTTTTAAACATGTAATTTAATCGTTTTTTTTTCCAACAATTTATTTCGCAAAAATAAAATAAAAATAAAATTTTATCTTCTCGAGGATCTTAAAAAAATCAGCTTTTAATAAAATGTTGCCATCACATTTTCAGAAGTTCTTATTTTTAAAAAAAGTTAATTACTACCAAAAATAAAACAGATAAATATAATTTTCATCACGTGATTATATGAAATGAAATAAATAGGAAATGTGATATTTTCTTAATTAATAAATGCAAGAGAAAATTTTCTTGATCGTTTGCAATATCAAAATAATTAATTCAATTAAAGAATTAAAGTAAATAAAAATACAAAGTAAAAACATATTACAAAGTTTGACAGTTAAAACCGAAAAAGAATTTTTAGAAGAGCACCAAACGATAATCTTCTGAGAGCGAGGTTAATTATTTAAAAGCGAGAAATCTTAAACGAATTTTAAAAATAACGTAATTTCAAAGAAACGACGTACAAAATGCAATTGATATTAAGTAGAAATAAAATATTTTTTGAATTCGTGTTGTTTTTTTTCAATTTTTATGACAATAAGGCATGTTTTGAATTGTTACTTTTACTTTTGTGAAGAAGATATTTTGTGCTAATCAAAGAATTTGCCTTCGTGATTGTAATTTATCTCCGCATTTTAATGAATCATGCGAAATAAAAACGCATCTGCTTTCAAACAAGCATACATAATAATTAACAATGCAAATTTTTTAAAAGCATATAAAACTATTTTTACCCGCATATTTCGGAGACATCAAAACTTTCTAACCTAAACAATATCGTGTTCTCAAATGAGAAAAAATAAATCAACTATCATTCCAAATTAAACATATAAAAATGTCATTTTCGGCACGTGTCAGTATAAAATGAAACAAATATGAAATATGATATTTTTGGAAAATAAATGAAATGTTTTCTCTGATATTTTACTATACATATATTACTAAACCAATTAAACAGTTTTATTTAAGGCAAGTATGGCTTAACATCTACAAGGCATCTTCTGTAATCGGAGTCCACCATCTAATTTCTTAATTTTTTTGGGAGAGACATAAATCTCATAACAAATGGTCTAATTGAAATATATAAATAGTAGACTGAGGGGGGAAATGCCGATGAATTAAATTTTTACGTACATCATCTACTCTGTGAATCATATTTAACAAGATATTCTTGAGACAATAAGTCCTTAAAATAAAAAAAAAGTGGTACTCGATTGAACTAAATCAATCATCAAAGCAGATCGATCTATGAAAGTTTCAATATAAATATTCGATAAAAACTGTCGATTTTTGATCACTTTATCAAGATATCAAAGAAGCCAATCAGAGTTACTCTAGAATAATTGGTCTAGATTATGAAAATGATGATTTTCTAAAGTTGCAATATTCAGAACTGAATAAATCAGTCAGATTTGAAGAAGATAGAAATGCTTATTTATTTATTTACAAGTTGAAATATTAAGAATATTTTACAAATATTAATCTATAAGACCAAAGGAATTTAAACCATAATTTTTATATATGTTTATAAACATAAAAAGAATGTTGTTTTGAGAGCATTTATATACATCTAAAAATAAAATTAAAAACTGAAGGTTTCAATTAACCTGTGAAATTTTTGCTGAATAATTCCTTGAGATCTTATAAATTATAAAAAAAAATTATAATGTTTCAATTTCTGTATTAAACATAAAACTTCAATGTCGGACTATTATGCTTTCAGTTCTTAGTTTTATTTAAAGGTATGCTTGAATTGAGTAAAAATTTCTTTATATGAAGTGCACTTCAATCATTTCCACTTTAATTTAAAACTGAATTTTACGTGCACTGATAGAAAATCAGAGAGAGATGCTGAGTTCAAAGATAGGACTGCTTAAGGTCTATATAATAGTATAAGTGGATTACATGATTATCAAAATTCGAAGCTTGAAAATATTTTGCTGAAAAACTTATTATGAGACCAAGTTATATATAAAAAAATTGATTTAACCCTTTAGTTGGCAATAATATTGGTGAACCGACTGGTCGCCAAAAGCGGCTAGTATATATATAAGATACTAAAATATTTTAAGAATATTTGGCAATGATACATTTCATTGTTGAATTGAAAACCAAATTGCTTTCACTGTTACTACTAATATTTCATAATGGCGTTTATATTTCTTTATTGTTGATGAACAAGATATTCATAGAGATATCTAAATTCTGCACAAGAATTCAGATTTCATATTCAAGATACGACTTATTTTTTCATAGTGCCTTATAATGAGTTCAGTATGACTTCATGCATTATACTGAGTAGGTCTCAGAATAAAGTATACTTTAAAATAAAATTGTTAAAATGTTGTTCTAAAAATTAACTTAAAAATAAAACAATGCTGCATTTTCATAATATAGTTATTTTTAAATAGTGCAACTTTTTAAAATATATATTAAGATGTACAAATTTACAGACAAAATGTTTAAAAAAGCACAATGAAATGAATAAAAATGGTGTAAAACTTCTAAAAAATTTGTGTATGTGTGTGTGTGAAATTTGATTTTTCTGTGGAAGCCACAAAATCCGACTTATAGCCAATTGAAACTTTTTTTAATTTAGATTGGTTTCAAAAAGAAGTATGATGAATGTAGAAATGTTATGTTTTAGAGTTTATAATAAAACATATTTTTTATAGTACAAGGCAACAGTATAGCTAAATAATTAATATAATAAAAGTTACAGTTATGAGTCCCTTTGAATATCTTTACAAATTTGTGGATTTTTCTTTTTTTCACAAACAAAGATATAAGTTAGATTATTACTGTTTAAATCTTATGCTTGATACACTAATCATGTATGCTGCATAATTCAATATTTGAACTCACCTTTAGCAGTTATTGTTCTCTCAAAAAATCCATATCTAAAATCATTATTTGGAAAAACTGCTGTTACAAAAGCTTTTATATCTTTAGAACCAGCTTCAGTAAAGTTGTATATCAGAGTATTATCCAAAGTTTGATGTTTTTCAAAATCAATACTCCAACTATAATCAATAGCAGCATTTTGTAAGAAGTTGCTGTGGTCATGAAGATTCACTACAAGAGAAACATTTTCACCTACAGCAACTTCATCAACATCAACAGAAGATTGTCCACCACGGAACACAGAGATTTCACCAATTAAATCCTCTAAAATAAGAAAAATAATCATTAAAATTTATTCTTAATAAAAATATAGGAGAAAAAATAATTATATAAATCATATTTTGCAAAATATAAGGCTGTCATTCAAACTTGGAAAAAAATTATCTGTATATGAGGAAATTAAGAGGCAAAAGCAACATTTATTAAAGATTATTAACACATTGTTTGAAATAATAGCATTTTAAAAGCTTTATATTTTTGTTTTGCATATACTCTTAAGAGAATGTTTTTATAGCATTAATAACTTTATATTTTTTTCAAAAAATTGTTGCTATTTATTATCTAGAATTTTTGAAAGGCAAAAATATATTACGAATGTGTGTGAGAGGGGGTATATTACAGCTTATGTTCTTAAACTGTGAGGCACACAAAATTAACAACTTGGGTGAAAAAGATAAAACAAGTTGGTTATCACCTTTAAAAAAAGCATTTCAGCCTATAGTTCTATAGAGCTAATACTTAACAAATAAGAAGCAACATTTTTATACAGCCCACCGTACATTTCTTTTAACTATTTCACTTCAAGAAAAACTATATGTTTATCCACTTTTTATAAAAATCTAATGTTTTTGTCTGATCGTATTCCAAGTCCTAATGGATACTGTTATCCATGCATATCCAAATTTTTTGATAGTTGAAAAAAAAAATGATTTTGATAAATAGTTGCTTGCCATAGGTAAATATATATAAGGACTTCAATGTATAAAATATGCATACATAATTATTAAATACATGAAATATTAGATTTTGATATAATGCATTCAAGATTACAACAAAAAAGGTTGACTTAGTAAACCACTATTAATTGTTTTGACATAAAATTCATGTGAAACAACATGAGGCAATGGTTTAAAATTCATGTTCAAAGTATGAATTAAACAGGCAAATCAAAAAATGAATTTCAGCTTTAATAAAATTGAAATGAATTCAGAAACTTACTTTTGAGTTCAAATCTGCTACAATTTGATGCTATGGTCTCCTTAAAGATATGGTAATCAATCGAAACACTCACATTCATGGAATAAAAATCTGCTTTATAAAGATTTGATGGAAATAATCTATTTAAGCTCACATTTTTACTCAAAGATTTCAATTCCTTCTTTAAAGTGCCGTCATCAAATTCATATATTAACTGATTCTTATGTTCATAATGAAGCAAAACTGCTGTAAATGTAACATTATCGTCCAGCATTGATGGTGCATTGTTAATGATGTATAATTCAGGGGATGACCAAACTGTAAAATATGAGAAGATAGCTTATATTAACTGTCTATACAATACAAATAAAATCTGTATAAAAAAATGATTTAACATTTACCGTTTTCTATAATATGTAGGATGATCAGCAGTAAAATTTTGAAACACTGAAATAGAAAATTCATGTTTAACAGCTTATTTGTTTGAATGACAAAAATTGAAAGCACATTTCTTCCATTATACTGAGCAGTCTATGGAAATTTTAACTAAAAATGTAAATCTGACAAATAAATTTCTTCTCGTAACTGTATATACTCTATTACGCTGCACAACGTAAATAAAATACCAAAATTATTGAAAAACAAAACTACGGACCAAAAGTAGTCACATGGTTTTAATTATTACTCTTCGTGTTTCGATATGCAGAAAACTGTAGATGATATATAAATTGTATTAAATAATACATTTATTATTAAAATGTTAGTGAGTATTTCTTGAAGCAAAACGTTTATAATTAATATTGGATACTTTTCTGGCCTCTTCAGTTAATAATTCAAAAAACTTTTTAAATAGTGACGGATGGCAACACGGGAATCGGAAAAAATAATTCCAAATGTCTTCCAATTTCCCATTGGTTACAGCATACCCATTTGGACAAGCGCATTTTTAACTTTTCCCGCGTGTTGTGGAGTAGACGTTGGATTTACAATTCATTTGGCCCAGCTTTTTCCTGTAGTACCTCTTTGAAAACTTATTTCAAGTTGTTCTTCTGATATGGTTTGTTTACAAATATGATAACACCATTATTAACGAAGTTAAAGTTTTGTAACTATTCTCTTATGCCTTGCTCAAATTCGGATTCTTTTCTTTTTTTCAGGCTGGTGGTAAAGCAGGTAAAGATTCCGGAAAGTCAAAAGCAAAGGCGGTTTCCCGTTCTGCACGAGCTGGCTTGCAGGTATATATTCAAATGCAGATTATTTTTGTTTGGAATACATAATACTTAAAATGAGTTGTGCCATTTTGCTAAAGTATTAGTATATCATGAAATGGCAAAATTTACCTCTTGATTGAACCGATTTGAGCTCTCAATACTTTCATTAACTCAGTGTAAACTCATGACACAAGTCCATTCAATTTTGTGTGTTATTATATAAAATGTTATTTAATTCTTAAGCTAATTATTCTTAATTCTTAAGCTTTATTATTTCAAACTTAAGATTTTATATTTATTTAAGGAGTAAGTTATCAACCATCCGATTTTTCTATTAGTATGGTAGAAAGAATTTTTTTATAAAATCAAAATTGTCCTGTTTTAATAGATTATAAAATTTGAATGACAAATGTTTGTTTTGCCTTTTTGAAATTGTGTCAAGTAAATTTCATCATGAACTTCCATTCTTTGAAACAGCCTTTAGTAACATTATTTAGAATAAATTGCTAAATATCTCATTTTAGATTTGTTTGTAATCATTCTTGTTAATTATAAATCTTAATTTTTCTAATTTCAGTTGGTTTAAGAGTTCTTTTTTTAAAAAAACTTGCAATTAGTTGAAAATTTGCAGTAGGTCTGAAATAAAAAATCGGTTTAATGTAAAGACAGATAGTTTAGGTAGGTGTTAAATTATAGATTGCAGTACTGTGTCAGGGAGAACAGTTAAAATAGCATCGATTATATACTAGCGTATTGGTTAAGCATTGAAGAGGTGAAATATAATGCATTTATTTCCTATTTTTTTATATCGTGTATGACAAGCCTGGTGCAAAAATATGATTATGATATCATTACAGTCTTCTGTATTTTATACTTCCTATGTTTGTTAAAAGTTGGTGCACTTTAAGTTGGATTTGCTTATAACACTAAAGTATTTTTATTAATATTAATTTTTACTGACCTTATATTGATTTTCAAGATTTATTTTACTAAATAAAATAGTGTATAAGGGAGATGAGATTGAAGTTTTTAAATAAAATATATTAAATATTCTTAAAGAGAGTGCAAAATTTTTGCTGATTGATATAAGTGTCACTAAACAATCCTTTTCTAGAACATCTAACTGCAAGATAGTAAATATTGTGAACATTTATCTTAAAATATTGTTTAAATTTTTAAAAAAAGGTTTTTTTTTTTCTCCATGACTCAAACTTTACATTAAATTAAAGATCCTTATTATGAAATTGGAAAATTTGTATAATTCCACCAGAACTATACTGGCTATTAAGAGTTGTTGATTTGTAACAGATTTTTGTGTGGAGATTTGATAATATATCATATGTTCTTCCCACAGCTAGTAAAATAATGTTAGTTAATATTTAGTTATTTTCTCATTCCATATAATTCACTTTCAGATTAAATTTTTGAAATTACTGTTCTATCTTATTTTAATATGGTTGTTGAGTGATGAAATTATAGTTTTTACAACCTATATATATAATATGCTCATTAAATTGTATATTTCAGTTCCCTGTTGGTAGGATTCATCGTCATTTAAAAAGTCGCACCACAAGTCATGGAAGAGTTGGTGCAACTGCAGCTGTGTACAGTGCAGCCATATTGGAATATTTAACTGCGGAAGTATGTTATTTTATCTGAAATATTTACTAAACAGATGCAATATGATTTGTAGATCTAACTTGTAAAAACTGAACTTTCATTTAGCTTTTATTTGTAAAGTTGTGGGTGTTTATAATTTTTATTTTTAATGTTATGATTTCATTTTATTATTAAAATAATAAAACGTAAAAATGGATATTTTGCTATTATAAATGTTAAATTCCTTTACTCTTTTTAAACAAACTATATCACTCTTCTTTTATTAAAATAATATGTGAAATTAAAATTTTGTTTTATTTTAATTTAGATGCTTTTTAATATGATCTGTTAAATCTGTTTTATTATACTAATTTAAGTATAACAATTTTTTTATAGGTATTGGAGTTGGCTGGAAATGCCAGTAAAGATCTTAAGGTGAAGAGAATAACCCCTCGCCATCTTCAGCTTGCCATCCGTGGAGATGAAGAACTTGATTCTCTAATCAAGGCCACTATTGCAGGTGGTGGTGTCATTCCTCATATCCACAAGTCCCTTATTGGAAAGAAGGGCACAAACCCTAAAGCACCTTAAAGCAAGCATCCAAAATCACACATCTCATCGTATTCATTGCACTAAGTTTATGCTGACACGATTTTTTTTCAATAAAAAATCTTTTATCTTATATTCTTTTATTTTTTGTTCCATTTTGTCT
Organism: Argiope argentata; assembly: GCA_026289955.1. Taxonomy (NCBI): domain Eukaryota; kingdom Metazoa; phylum Arthropoda; class Arachnida; order Araneae; family Araneidae; genus Argiope; species Argiope argentata. The sequence goes on along the minus strand of JAOUZG010005735.1, from coordinate 11,438,130 downwards.
TTTCACTCACCTAATGTAAATTCATACTTGTTTATATTTTTTTAATTAACTAGAAATACTGGAATTGCTTTAAAATTCTGAAAATAAACAATTTATATCTCGTACCATGATAACTTTTTTAAATAAATTCTATTGACAACTGTTATTAACATTACATACATACATTTATCAATACTCAAATTATCTCTTAATTGTCTTGGATTTTACTTTCCTAAATTTTTTCAAAAAATTGGTTTAATGAAGTCTTATTAAATCTATTTGTAATTTTCTGAATGCAATTGATTTTATTTATTTGTAAGTCTCTTAAATATAAAATTCTGTTAAGAGAAAAAAAATTGTGTATTTAGGTTATTTTTATAAACATGTTTTTTTTTTTTTAATGTATAGATTAACAATGGGTTTAGAAATTATATTTTTCTGTTTTTCATGACTCTACAGCTTAAAAAAACTATTTTGTTCACCATGTAAATTCCAATTGTGGCTAATAGTATTTTTTTTTTAATTGCAAGAGATATAAACATTATAAAATACTTTAAAATGTGCAAAGAATTATATTTTGTGGTACTTCAATCAACTTCTGAATATATAATTTTTTAACGGTCAAATTGACTTAAATAAAATATTCCTGATATAAAAATATTTGAAGAAAAATGTTCTATTGTGACTAATGTTGATTTAACTGAGAAATATAGTAATTTATTATTTTAAACCAAGTGGCTGGTTTAAAGCACTTGTTAAAATAGTGATATTCAAGGCTTGTAACTTGATCAGTTTAGTTATTATAAGGTGGAATTGTTTAAAATGTTAATATCAGAATATTTTATTAAATATATATTTGGGGACTATAAAAACTTTACATCATAATTCTTACGTATTAATCAAATTCTTTACATTATTATAAACATAATTTTCAGATTGGAGCTATGTGCTTATCTTGAATAATTTAGAAATCGATTGGCTCATGGTTACTGTGTATTTAAGAATAATCTTTATTTAAAAAAAAAAAAAATTAAATTGGGCTGTTAATTGTATCTAAAATCGTATCATCTCCATATCCCAAGTTAAAAAATAAATAGATGTTAAATATAAGCAAATGTATTTTCTCTCCAAAACTTTTACTCTCTGACACCCTATGTTGTGACAGTCAAATTCAAACCAGATATTCTCATAAATCATTGCCCTATTTTCACCTGTATCTGATTCAAGGATAGTTTTGTAATTGTATTGAAAAAGATTCAAACAAAATGACAAGTACTGATTATCAACATTAGTAATATCAATAAAAGTTGCTTTTTTTAAAATTTTATAGTAGATCAGAATAGAATTGTAAATATAATATTTTAATTTATAACATTTTTTACTGATGGCATGGCGATTAAAAGTAAACCGCCTAATTTCAAAAGAAAAGCTACAGATGTTTGGCTTGTTCAAATCTCTGCATCACCATGTTAAGCAGGTTGAAAAAAGTCCTCAGTATATTTCATAATAGAAGTGAATTTCATTTAAAAATTCAAGACTGACGGCATTTCTAGTAATGTGGTTTTTGTTTCGAAAAAACACTATGATTCCCATTAGATTAAAACATCACATTGATAATGGAGTTAGAAGAAAAAGGGACAAGAAAAGTCAAATGTTTGAAGACAGGAAGGGATTGCAAGTCCTGTGTAATATTTTTCATGCTAATCCTTATTAAAACTAAAATGCAAATAAATAAAAGGATTTTTTTTTTATTCTTTCAAACGAAATCTGGTATTCAAAATTTTATAAAGAAAGAGGATTTATCTCGAAAAATGGGAAGAAAGCTTGCTATTTGAACGATGAATATGAATATCGAGGTAAAATCAAATTGTTCAAGTAAATAACAGTAAAGTTCATTTTGCAATCATTCACTCAAAAGAAGTGGTGGGAGAAATATTCTGGATAGTGGTGTCGCTGTACAATACAGCAAAGATAAATGATAGAAAAAAAATCTTGACAACAGCACTTAAAAGTGTAGAATGATCCATCGGTTTTCGACAGAAATAATCTATCAAAATCTCGGAATACAAGCAGAGTTCAAGATTTTGAAAGAAAATTCTCAACTGATTTTCGTTTGACCAGAAACTGGGACGAAAAAAATTTTAAAAGACATATTAGAAAATAAAATTGTTGATTTTCTACCAATCATTATTTCAGAAAAATGCTTTGATGCATTATTTTCAATACCGAAATTATGATCAGGGGACAGCAATGGCTACTGCGATTTAAAAACGTTAATATCCTGTCGAATTGCATTATACTATATATATAGTATATATAATTTTAGTGAACTCAGGTTAGCGAAAATAAATGTGTCCTGACTCAAAAATTGATACAACAATTTTTGAACAGTCGATCAAAATGATTCTCATACAAAGCCATATGACGTTTTTATTATTATTATTATTTATTTAATGAAAAGTGCTGTAAGTTTCAGATATGATTGAGTTTGTCTAGAATTTAAATAGTTGTAGCTTAGACATGATTATGAAGAACTCGCCCTAATATCTCTTGGACATGTTCTCAAACAAGTAATATATATATAAAAAATTAAATCAAACCCTACTAAGGTCAACATTTTTTTTCTAGCTACTTTTTATTACGTAATTACAATTGCTGTTGTTCTCGTGTTCCACTATACAACGGAAGAAGGGGTGCTGCAGTTTCTGAGGGTTAGATCCATGAGCACCCGAAGGTAGAAATCTGACTTCTAGCTCAAACACGTTACAAACATTTTTTATGGGGCGAAATTCATTCATACATTTCATTCATTAATTCGCAGATCGTAATTTAGATCTGGGGCAGAGAACGATCACCTCTGACTCAGTACTCCCAGTAGTATTACTCTCGACATGGGAGACTTAGGGACCACAACAGATTTAACGTCCACCCCCACCACACACACATTCAATGAAAGTCTTCGGCTGGCGGGTTCGAAATCACAGCCGAAGTGATGCGAATCCAACCCCCTACCAACCAGGTTATCCCGTCTTGGTAATTACAATTACTATAAATAACTGATCAAAAAATTATACTAGCATTGAATTTTCAACGCCAGTTGAGGCAACGCAAAAGGCGTGAATTTTCTAAGCCAGTTGGGGTAATGCAATACAGATTAGAAATTACTAATGTTCTTTATTCTGTATTAATTTAATTCGAAAATACTTCAAAATGAATCCAAAAATCGATTAATTAAAAATGCTTTATTTTAAATGCATCAAATATTAAGAAAATAAACAGAATCGTTTCAAATAATTGGCCGAAAACGTGTTAAGCCTAATCTCATTGGTGTAGAGGGAAAACAAACTGTTACTTATTTGGAGGCTGGGAAATGGAGATTTTTGGCGATAAAGGTTTTTTTAATTGCTTAGTAAAAAATAAATGAGTTATTATTTTTAAAAAACTGTATTAACATCAAATGTCATCCACTACAAATTTTAAAAAATTTACTTGAACTTGAGTGAGTGAATGAATAAAAAGTATTTTATTATAACGACTTAAATTTGAACAGCTAATAGTTGGAATTGAAAAAGGAATTACTTAAGAGCTTCAGGGGGATTTCAACGTGTCCATGAACAGAAAAGGCCGTTTATTCGCATAAAATCTATTTAATCAAAAGTTGTTGCTCAAAGAAGTTTCCTCCCAGGACCCAAGTTAGGCTAAGTTAGGCCTAACTCGGGCCCTGGGTGTCTGCTTGTTTCACCCTAAGAAACGATTTGAAATATCTAAGAGTGCAAATATATCAATTATAAAATTTCTATTTTTGCATTTGTGTGACTATGTGGTTTATGGGTATTTTGGACCTTTGTGCTAGCAAAGGAACTTCCTCTTTTGTTTATTAACGAATTCGTTTCTCGAAAAACGAAAAGATAAATAATTAATGCTTTAAAAATGGAAGAGAGCTATAAATCGTACGAAGATAATAAAAAGAGTCAACATGATTTTGCATCCATCATCTTTTAAAATCTTGGATATATCATCAGATTTTCTACCAAATGATGTGATAAAATGGAAAGAAGACGAAATCTGCAAGAAATATATATAGATAAAAAATAACTGTTGGCTTATTGAAAGGAATAATAAATCTTGTAAGAGAATCTGGAGTAACATTTATATAGAAAAGAGCCTCAAGCTTCACATCAAAGACGAGGAACAAATTTTCGGAATGGCAACTCATCCACCACTGAAAATCAGTATCAAAGACAAAGAAATTATTTTATGTTTCGATACTTTTCAAATCACAGTTTTTAAGATAAAGTTGGGAATGGATATTTTCAATATTCCAGCTTTACATGCTGACATCTATCTGTTCCATACCAGGGGTGCCCACAGCATGTTTTGATGTCGCATGTTGCGACATCAGACGAAAATTTAGGGGGGATTTTGAAAAAAAACTAGGGAAAATGGGGGGAATTTTCTCATTATGCATATTCAACTTTTAACTGAATCGAATCAATCTGCACACTTGTATGTGTGTTGTCTCGTAAATTTGTAAGCACTAAATTAAAATGTAATTCATTGTTCAAAGTTGGATGACAAGACTGTTGTTTCTGCGAGCTGTGCTTACACTAATCCTGTGGTCACGTCACGTGGTGCAGAGGTCATAGTTCACCGTCTCGCCGCTCCGCCCTGTGATGCTGCACTTCCGCTTGTCTTCGTATAGCTAGTCGACGTGTTTTGATTTTGTGAAGTTTTGTGTGTCGCGAATTATTTATTGTAAACTACAATCATCTAGTTTTTTCAATCCAACATAGAGACAGGTGGTTTACGTTAGAGTATATAGCATTTTTCTATATATATATATTTGTGATGGGCTACAACTAACAGATATTTTTCTAAAAACTAAAAATGCCTTGTCAACTTAAAAGAACTTTTAAGTATAAATGCTTAGAACTTATGTGTAATACAGTTCATAGATGTGATAAGTGGACAGAACATTGCAAAAAGAAACATTTTGTACAAATTGAGAAATAATCTAGATATTAAATACAAGATTGTAGAAACCAAATATGGAGATGGACCATGGGTGCCGTACCGTGAAAGCTCTACAGGATCGGAACCAAGGTAAGTTGTGGTGTGCCAAATGTTATTAACCTGTTGAGGAGTGCGCACGAGATTGTGTGATTGTGCTTACATATTTTAAAACAGTTGTTGATATCTCAGTTGAAATACATCAACACGTCTCCTCATTGATTAATTAAAAGGGAAACTCAACTCAGAAAACACACCACCGCTTCCGATGAATCTCAACTCTTTATTGACAAGAGGGCGCTCGCAACCAGAAGTAATTCACTTTAGTGAACAACAGTTGTTCATGTTAGTAATTGACTTACTAGCTACAGATATGCACTATTATCTAAAACGTTATTCTTTTAGATCAAACTCTGGCGGAAGCTCTATTGAAAGTTTCAACATTCATCAAGAGGGTTTTTCAACCAAGAGCCCAGATAATTCTAATACAGTCAGTCAAGAGGCAGGTGAGAGTATTGTGGAAAGTACCACATGTGACATTAAGTCTAAGAATAACTCAAAAATGTCAAACTTAAAAAACGAGGAGGGTATCATCGTACAAAATTCTCAACTTGACGAAGAAATGGAAATGACGAAGAAGTGTGCTCCATGGCAAAACCTTTTATGGAAATGGAAGTAGAAGGTAACCCTACAGATCCCATCTTTTTTGCCAATACGAAGTTGTCAACTGAAGACATAAATTTAGCTCCTAATTTAGAAAATCAAGAGTTGAAATCAATAAACTTTCCTACTACTAATGGAAGAAAGTTTAATTACTCCTGGAAGAAGGTTGTTCTGCCAAATAAAAGTGTAATCGTCAGGAAGTGGCTTGTTTACAGCCAAGAAAGTGATTCTGCTTTTTGTTTGCCATGTGTGCTATTCGCTCTTCCTACCGAGAGATCGATTTGGGGAACCACAGGATATAGAGGATGGACAAATCATTTGGGAGATAGAGATATTGTCTTACATGAAAAGTCTAAAAATCACATATCAGCCAAAATCGCTAGAATCCAATGGATATCTCAAAAACGGATTGACTCAAGTCTGGCTGAGCAGACAGACAAAATAGTTCAACACAACCGTGAGGTAGTGTCAGTAATCATAGATTGCTGTCGATTTTTAAGCGAACAAATGCTTGGATTTCGAAATAAGAATTCTGTAAAAGGTAAACTTTTAGGACTGTTCAGAGTTCTAAGCAAGTATAGTCCTGATGCAAGGGTTTACCTTGAGAAGATCGACAAAGCTAGAGCCAATATGGTCAAACTAGGATCTAATTTTTTGAGTTATCGCAATATTTATGATCTTGTAAATATAATGAGTGAAATAGTGGTTTCAAAAATAACGTATAACATCAGCACGACCAAAGTTTATTCAATAATACTAGATTCAACTCAAGACGTCAGCAAAAAAGAATGCTCGGCTCTTTTGATTCGCCATGTAGAAGAAGAACAACTTGATTCACAAGGCTCTTCTAAGACAAATGTAATAACTGTGGAACGGCTAGTTAAAGTTTTTACTTCTGGAGACACAACTGGCGAAAATCTTGCTAAAGAAGTACTGAACTGTTTGAGCTCACTAGGTCTTGATCCCAATAATATTGTGGGTCAAAGTATGGATGGAGCAGGCAATATGAGAGGTAAATACATTGGCCTAAAAACGATTATACAAAAAGATTATCCTAAAGTTTTTTACGTGTGGTGTTGCTCTCACCGATTCGCTTTGGTTGTAGAAAAATCGTTAGAAATGTGTCCACAAATGAGACATTTATTCCAGTTCTTGGAAGAGTGCTACGTTTTCATGTCAGGGCACAGAAGACATCATGTTTTTATAAAAAACTTGGGAAAAGGAAACAAAACCCAAAGAAACCAACGGCTGAAGAGAGTACAAACAACCAGATAGTCAAGCCGAAATGATGCTCTGCAGACAGTGATAACCTTTTTTGACATAATAAAACAGACTTTTTCAGAGTTATGCCTTGACAGAGACTCAGACAGTGACACAAAGGCATCGGCAAGTGGTTTGGTCAAAAAGATTTTGGACTTTGACATAGTTTCTACCATGCTTGTAGTCAAAACCATTTTCAAAATACTGTCATCTGTAGCAAAGTGCTTACAATCTTACAATCCCCTAAAATTATTGCTGTCTCAAAAAACAAATTGGCTGAGCTTCGAAGCGAAAAGGGATGGGAAACAGTAAAATCAAAAATTGCTGATTTTTGTGAAGAGCACAATGTAGTACAACCTATTAGCCGAAACAGAAAACGGAAAAGATTCATGGATGAAATGGCCGCGGACGAAACTATAGTAGAGCCATTTTTTAAAAAATATAATTGAAGTGTATTACCAAGTTTTAGATTCTCTGATGCAGCAGATATCTGATAGATTTCCAGAAAGAACCTTAGCTTTGGTTACACAGATGTCAGTATTTAGTAATGAGGAAATTTTGAGTGAAGCTGACCCAAAGAATTCGAGTAAAACGGTAAAAATTGAACTGCGTGAATTTTATGATTTAGATCAAGAACAAGTCATCGACGAGCTGGAAACATTTGTCACTGTCTACAAAGCTACCTACTCTAGCATCAACATAAGTGATGTTGCTTTTCTGGGTGAGAAAACACAAAATAACAATAAGGCCAAGGCAGTCTCATCCCATGAAGATGACAGAACATCAGGAACTGACACTGACGATGAAGAAACTGATTACCAACAAATCGTTCATCTATGGCTAAGAAGGGGTTTTATTAGACCATATAGGTGCCTCTTAAATCTCTCAGGGCTGCCAGACCTGCGTTTACTGTACAAGATTCTTCTGTCTCTTCCAGTCACCAGCTGTTCAGCGGAGAGGACTATGAGCAAGTTGAAAATAGTGAAAAATCGTTTGCGAAGCAGCCTAGGTGACGAGTGGCTCTCAAGCCTGATGATCCTGTATAATGAAAGTGACATTTTGAAAGAAATTACCAATGATGAAATATTGAATCGATTTGCTATTTCGACGGAGCACAGAAAAAACTACTGTTCAGAAAATCATTCGTATAATGTAAATATTAACTTATTAAAATATAGGGAATTATACGCAATTTTTTTAGCCGGAAGAAATCCGTGAATTATACGGGAATTTTCATTTAAACCTAGATTATCCTTAAATTTTTCCTTGAGGGTCGGAAGCTCCCTCTCCTTCCATTTTTTATCGTCTTTTATTCCGGTGTTCATGGAACTGAATACTTCGGAAATGTCAAGAAAAAATTTATAATTTGAAAGAAGTATACATTATCTAAAATTAGAAATGCTTTATTGTTCCAATTGCTTAGGAAGGTAACAATACTCCCATACTATCCAAGAATGTAAGTATGGATGCCAATTTTTTTGGGGGGGGGGAATTTGCGACATGGACCATGGGGGGGATGGGGACCCCTGTTCCATACAATGATCCTTTTCCATCATTTATCAACTGACATTTAACTGCTCTATACAAGATTAAGAATTATTCGAGTCATCTGATATAAGAGCCTGGCCTTTTTTAAACAACATTTTGTGGGGGAAAAAATGTAATATCTGTATTTGAGACTAAAAAGAAAAGAACGATGAATTAGAAGTGCAGACAGACGACTCATGGTCGCATTCTTACAAATGTATGTTGTTTGTGGTAGTCCCCTTTGACCACTATCTAGTTTGCATGGACGAATGTTTCATTAAGTTCAATTGACAATTTTGCATAGATATTTTTATTGCCTTTTTCAGTAAAATATTGTAAAACTTTTGATTAAAAAAAAAATGTCTTTTTCCAAAACAACCCTACCTCGCAAAAAAGTACCTTTTTTTGCATACTCTTTAATAAAGTTATTATCTCAGAGAACGATTTTCTTGACACTGGTTTATAGTAAAAAATCCATAGGGGAAAAAAAAAAAGAAAAAAAAACGGGGGGGGGGGGGGGGGACCCGTAGGCGAAAATTTTAAATATTAGTATTTTGCACGAGCATCTCAAAAAAATCAGCGTTTAATAACGCGTTGCCATCGCATTTACGAAAGCTCCGATTTTTAAAAAAAGTTAATGTCTACAGCAAATAAAACCCAGAAAAATATCGTTTTGAGCACTTGATTGCATGAAATGAAATAAATACGATTTTTTTTAATGATAAAAGCAAGACAAAGTTTTTTTGGATCGTTTGCAATACTAAAGTGACTCATTCAATGAAGCAATTAAAATGAACAAAAATATTATTCAACTCGCACGAGCGCGTGGTGCTTGGTCATTCAAGAAATGATGTTCTGGCATGATCCATTGAAATATGCATAGCAGATTTCCTTTTAATCTTTATTTTTAGTTATTTTTATCACAGACAAGTAGACGAGCTGTTTCCAAATATGAGGTTTTGGAATGAAGAGAGGTCTCGAATAAAGAGATCTCGAGTTTAAATTTTTAGATCAAAATACTTTCTCTATGCTTGTTTTCGGTGATTTAAAGAGTAACAAAATATTTAAGAAATTCTTTATCACAACTAAATTTAAGTTACTTGTCTATGATGTTCATCGAAAAGGACGCAGTCAATTTGTTAGATTATGAAACTCTAATTGTTAAATTTGCTAAAGCTACAGCCAGAAATGTTTCTACTTAATTTGTCTTTATTATACGAAAAGAAAAACTGCTATTGTTATTATTAAAGTTCAATATATTTCTAATGTTTAATAAATAATAGTAGTAATATTAGTTGACGTATTTTTCTTTTCTTTTTCCTTATTATTTTTTTAAGAAACTTATTTTGAAAAAATCATGTACTAGTTCTAGACTGGTAACCATTCCCTCCACCCGCAAAAAAAAAAAAAAAAAAAAGTCTTACACATATATATATAAATATATAACTGTCAATTTGCACGATTTTGCCATTCGATTCCTAAGCACTATTTTTTAACAGAAATAGTTTATATTGATGATCAGCAATTAAATAAGTAAACAATTATTTTCCCTTAAAATGTGGTATCGTAGCATTTAATGAAAAACTCAAAGTTGGGAGCTATGCATATGTAAATACTAAAATTCAACTAATAAAAAATACTAGCTAATTTGAAAATTTTCATATAGGAACAAAAATTGGAACAAATAGTACAAAATAGCACATACTACTATTATTTACTAAAATTAATATATTATACATATTCATAAAGTGTATCATTAAATTTTGAAAAAAAAATGTTTTATATTTATGGATTATTTTATCTACTAAAATTTAGTAATCTTCGTAACCACAAGTTTCAATTTTTATTATTAAGGCTGTTCTTAAAAGTTTTTTTTTTTTTAAAGTCTGAAATAACTTTGCATTATAGTTACGAAATAATTTACATACTAAAGCTCTAAACTTTCAGGGTTTACTAATTAGATGCAAATTAATCAACTAATTTTCTCAGTTTTTCAATAAAAGGCATTATTTGTTTATTAGAATGATTTAATAAGTCGGAAATAGTTAGAAAATGACTGTTCAGAAAGCCGAAAAAGCGTAAATTGATTAAAATTCGCCACTTTGATATCGTTTTAAAACAAAATCAAAATTTTTATTAGCAAAAGAGAAAACCAGCTCCATTTTATAGTAATTGATTTAGGGTATAATGAAGTTTTTGGCAAGTATCTTTGAAAAATATTGCGTTACTATGGTACAAAATAGCACATAATTTTTTAAGAACAGCCTTAACACATCTTGAACTTCATAATCCTTTTAAATACTGCCAATTATTATGGAAAAACTTATTTTAATTTTTCATTTTATGTACCTAGATCTCGAACTCCCCCCCCCCCCTTTTAACACACACACAAAAAGAAACAGAGTGAAAAATATGTATAAAGAATGCATATTATAAAAATAACTGGAGGGAACAGGGATCTCAAATTTAATTGCTCCTCGGGTTTAAATCCCGTTGAATGAGTTTGTTGCAGATGCTCGGTTGGGATTGTCTTTGCTTGAAAGTCCCTGTTGACCTGATAATTTGCTGTGTCTTTATCGTCAGAGTTATCCAAAAAGCAGGGTTTTACTCTATCGATTTACACGTCCACTTCTTTATCCTTCATTTTGATGGTGAAATTTTTGTCAGTTCTATTTAGAACCTCATCATTCGTACACGAAGTTTCATATAGTATGCTAACTTGTTTTTGAATTATCGCGTTTATATGGTTTTGAAAGAACAGAAAGAAAGTTACCCTAGACGGATTTCGTTTCAAATTCGCAGGAATCCACATTTTAAATGCTAAATTTGTACAACAAATTTTATCCATCTTGCTCTCTTCATTTTTATTTTTTTTAATTTATATTCAGACAACCAGATTTTCATTGAATGGATTTCGCTCAAAATATGATAGAAATCTACTAATTTGACGCCTATACCATATTTCATCAATCTAGTTAAAAGTATTTTTGAGTTATCTATGTCACAGTCAGATATAATAACCAAAATGCGTTTTTTGCTAGGCCACACACGCAAAAAAGGGAAGAAAATTTTTGTAAACACAAAACTACGATGCAGAAAATTTGCTTTCAGTTTAATACTGCTTTGTACATAGAAAAGGTTTTCAGGTCCTACCTTCGAGGCGATCGCCTTCAACACCTATGCGGAAAACTGTCACTTTGTTCAATAAAAGGTAAATCAACTCAAACTGGTCAAAACTCATGTTACTTGGACAAAAGGATAGTTATTTATATCTATGAGGCTGGGTTCTCCTCATTTGGTAAGGGATACTTAAATATATATTTATATATATATTTGTTAATCATTTGACATGAAGAAAACTATTAGGTATCTGAGTCAGTACAGTAAACGATTATTCACTGACTATTTATCTAGTTTTTAATATAAAAAGTTAAACTTCAAAAAAAAGTTTATTATTATTATTATTGCAAGAAAGAGTTAATTAACGAATTTACACAAAATCTATTGCTTATTATTTAACTGTAGAGAAATCTACAATTTACTAAGTCACAAATGTATTTGTTTGTTCCCTACTCTCAATAAAAATTGTTTAAAATTATTTTCGCAATGTATGTCGTTTTCGAATTACTTCCAATTGCCCTGCCACTCAATATCGCAAATAATAGAGAATTCAATAAATATTACTAAGATGTGAGCAGAATTTGTAATAAATAGGAATATAAATGGCCACAATTGTGTATAGTCAATCAAAAACAGCTCCTCTGATCTACAGATAAAATTGATTGATTCCACAGGGGGAAACTAAGGTTGAGTTCTAAAAGCCGTCACTGGCTACAGTACAGTTCCTCTCATAGGAGACACTTCAGTTGTTGGCAAAGATTACCTGACTTCACAATATATTTATAACCACCAGAGTGGTGAAAACCAACTATCACATCAAAATCTTCTCTTACCCATATTCAAGGCAAGATTAATTTATAGTTGTAACAAATCCGAGAAATTTCATTCAAATCTTTTTATAATATGATAAATTATATTTTCCATTTAGCATGATTAATAGGTGTAGAAAAAGTTGCTTTAGAATTATTATATACCACAAATGGAGGAGCTCAGTAACAGAGCACACCTTGGAAAAAAAGTAAAAATAACTATATAAAATAAAAAATTATGTTATGGATGATTAGTTTTGCTCTGTAATAAAAGAGAAATTAATAAAGGAAAATTCAAATCATGGTTTTATGTTTTGATAAATACAGACAATAAATATTCCCTGAGAAGCTAAAAGTGATATTAAAAGTAATCTAATAAGATATAGGCATGGTATAAATCATGTAATTTCTTATCTTCATTCATGTAAGAGAAATAAATGTATACTATGGACTTTAAATATCTTAGACACATTATTTTAAGATATTTTTTTAAAAAATTCAGTTTCAATTATTAATGAATGTGAAAAGTTCTTACAGGAAAATTTAATTGCAGAGAATATTACACTTAATTTGCTTTTATTACTAAATTATTTTAAGATTGCTTTCTGTTGAGAAGGAATTTATTAACTATTAAAATTGATATATTATAATTTAGCCATTAATTGTATTTAATATAATTGCCATTTGGTGTTTCTGATGATACACCAGAAACCGATATTAGTCCATTAAAATACAACAAAACTGAAAGTTAATACATCCAAATAATTACATATAGAAGGTTAAAAAATAGTATTATTATAAGCTTCCAGCTTTTTAATTTATTTTATTTTTTGAGAATAATGATTCAAGTATATAATTTTCTTATTGTTTATCTGAGTCAATAAAAATAAGAGTTTTAGGAGTTACTGAATAAAAAGATAACAGAAGAAAAATATCAACAAATTATTTAGTATACAAGTATAACTAATGGTTAGTTCCTTAAAAAAAAGTTTCATAATAAATTTTAAGTCTCGTAATTAAACGTTATATTTTTATAATGAATAATTTTTTTATAAAGATGAAGATAAGAGATTAAATTTGAATACATGATGCTTAATTTGAATACTATAATCAACAGCTTCTTTATTTAAAGTGGTATTAATTATACACATTTGCAAGTTCACTTCCTTTTAATTATTTTTTTCATCCTTGTTAAATTAATCTAGTGTACTTTATTTTTTAAATGACTATCTGATTCCTGCATTAGCTATAATAAAGAAGGATGATATTTTCAGCCCAGATAAAATATAGTATAAATGGAGTTTTAAAAAATCTAATTATGGTGGATGCTTTTCAAAATTTTGCTTTTGCTTTTTTTAAAAAATATTATTTTGAAAACTCAGTGAATAATAATTTACTTATAAAATTTCACAAAGCATTTTATAATAAAGTACAACAATATTTATTTACACAAGTTTATATCAAGAACTATTTATAGGCCTTGAAGCCTTGGATGCAGCATTTTTTGTTTTTTTACGTTTCTTTTTTGCTGCTTTATCAGTTTGAGATGCCATTGGTACTTTCGGATTTGTTCTCACTTTCTTTTTCTTACATGACAATGGGTTAGGTCCTTTGGCCTTTCTTTTTTTTCTGATTGGAACTCTTTCTTCAACTGGTTTTAATTGCTGTAAAGTTTTTTTCTGTTCTTGGGGAATTTCAACAGCCACTTTCATATTCTTGTTAGCAATTCCTATGCTTAAATCTGATGGTTTTTCAAGATTTATAGCATTGTAACTGATATAAAGTAAAGGTACACCAGGCAGTAATCGACACTGAAAGAAAAAATACACAATATTATGAATAATTTCATTTTGATTAGCATACCAATAATGAGGGTCAAAATATTAAGTTTAGCAAGAAAGTAGAAAGGTATATGTAAATTCAATGTATTATTATTTTTCTTTTTTTACATGATTTTTCCAAAGAAAAAGGAAAAATTAACACTTCGCAATCAGATATCGTGACTGGATATGGTTTGCATCAATACCAGTTTGTACATTGAATCACTTTCAACAAGAAGGATTTCAGGATTCTATATATTTTTCCAACAACTAAAATCAATTCACATTTTTAAATATTTGTCTTTAATATGTACAAATGATAATGCATCTAATTAAGTTTTCCAAAACAAAATATTAACTGTTCAAACACTAAATGTAAGGGTTTTTTTTTTTTTTTTGCTCAAGGCAGTTCTACATTATGAGGTGACTCCTTTAATAAATTGTCCATTTAGCTCCATATTTCAAAATATTTTTAAACTTAAACTCAAATCATTTCTAAACTTAATGAGCTACTTAAAATCCTTTCAGTTATTTTGTAAATAAAACATAAATTAAAAAAAAATCTATTTAATATATCTCAAATGCACAGCAACTGCTCCATTTTTGCAAATAATTCTATTTAATCATATATTTAGTACTTGTAATTGATATAGGGATTACATGAAAATATTGAAAGATAGACAGAAACCTGAACAAATTTATAGGATAAATGTTAATATCCAAATATAAATTAAAAAAAATTGTTATTTTCTAACTAATTTATTAATTTTATAACTAAATATATATTATTTTCTACCAATTTCAATGGTGTAGAAAAATCAGAAATCTGCCATTGGTAATACTGTAAATATTTATAAAAGATGCAATATATTAAACACACTTTCACTTTTTTTACTATCAAGATTATTCAATATATAATTATGTTTACAATTTGATCTCACTAAATAGTCGCACGCAATGATTCTATCCATCAATTAAAAACATAAAACTGATTAAAACAATTAAATAAAAAAATATATAATTCATTCCAAAATGTAGTGTTTTTTAAAAACACTTAATGTAAAAATAAATTACTAAAACAACAACAAAAAAAATGGGAAAAAGAAAAGTAGTTGATACCTAATATTTTTAAGTTACTTAAGGTAAATCATTCACACGATACTGAAAAATGGAATAGCAAATTTAAAAATGCAGCATTTATCTAATCTAAGTAAATGCATGAAAAATAATATTAAAACTGTCTGAGGACCTTTCAAATAATAAATTAGAAAAAAAAAATATTTTAAAAATTATGGTATTTAATTTAATCTCTTTTACCACAAAACTCTATATTATAGAAGTGAAAGAAATAAATATTAATAGAATCATACAGATTCTTTGTCATACTAAAAATAAATTTTAAAAAATGTAGTGAATTTTATTTTTACTAAAAAGAACACTTCAGACAAAATTTGCTAAAGATTCTTATTTTACAGCTATTTAGATCCTTATAAATTTAAATCATGTTCAATGTATAAGGAAAAAAATCTAAACCAGCAACCCTACCTCTGAATTTTCTTATTTATCACTAAAAGGGATATCAGATTAAATCAAGATGACTAGATTTCTTAAAAAATAAAATAAAACAATCTGCAAAATATTCATTTTACCAATAGACTATAAATATTTTTTAAACAATATAAAAATGATGTTAACAAGCATATATTTGATTGTCTCAAATAAAAGAACTGTGCTATTAGATAATGACTCTTAATATTCATTTGCATTAAAACAGAATGCAAGAAATTTCAATAAATTCAAATCATCATGCATCCTTAAATCTGACTGTGATAAGCAAGCCTTCCAACAGCTTTGAAAAGGTTAATGTAAAATGGGAATATATAAGATCAATGGATCATTTGTGCTATCTCAGCTTGAAAATGCAATTCTTTACATTTGAAGAACAAAATCAAGTTCTTACACTTCAAAATATCATTCAGAAAAATTATAACTTAAAATTTTTTTTTAAGGTCTATTACAATGTAGCCAAATAGATTGTGGATAAATAATAATTTTTCACCATGCAAGTTTTCATGGTAGACGAGTTTTCTATGCATATGGTGAAAGTGAGGGTATAAATGCATTTCTAAATTAAGCTGATAAATTGAAATAAAGAACTTAAGTACTTAGAAACTTAAAGAACTTATTCCACAACATAATAGAATAATGACAGCTGAAACTATTGTTTTCTTCTCACAAACTTTTCCCAACACTTCCTAATCCTGCATATGACAATTTTTAAAAAAAATTATTGTGCTATTTCTATCTTTATCAAAATCTAATATTACATCCTAAAAAAATTCTTTTTTTGAATAATTTTGTCATCAAGGAGAAACATTCTTATTTTACTTATTCTTTGATTAAAAATTGTAATAAAATTTCATTTTGCTATTCTTCTAATCTTCACAGAAAATCCAATTCATTAACACAGATTTAGATTCTTTCCAATGTTACATCCTAAGTCGTTTCTTGTTATTATATAATTCTATCAATAAGAAGGAGTATTTCTATTTAATTTGTTCCAAGATTAAAAACTGAAACAAGATATCTTGTCTCATTTAAAATAAATAATCTAAGGATAAAAGATGCATATTAATAGTTAGTTATTTGTGCTGTGAAGTAATTAAAGACCATGCATGAACTTTTGACTAGTCAACAACAACAAAAAATTTGGTTAAGTTTTATTTTACCATGAACAAGACAATTTTACTATGATATTTAAAAAAAAATGGTTGAAACTCAAAGCTGCTGAAGCAACATTTCTGACATAGAATGAGGATATTCTGTTCTAAATAATTTGTAAGGGGGAAGGAAGTAAAACAATATGTAATAGGAAAGTAATTAAAAGACCATGTCTGGGTGGTAGAAGAAAATTATCTGGGAATATACTAAATGAAATGGTGCAATGCCGTGTGAAGTTGAGTGCGAGAATTTTCAATTTAAATTGAAGAAATCTAAATGTAAACATTCCATAAAAAAATTTAATATATATTTTAAAAAGATTAAACAGGACAGAAACCGATGTTGACTGGAAAACAGAACAATTAGAGAATGTAATTTGCAGTGATGAGATCACAATTTCATCACTTGGTAAGTAATATATAAGAAGATTAAGAAAAGATTTTTTCATTCCTGATTGCATTATATTTCCTGTCAAATACTAGTTAGAATAATTATCTGAAATTTAATAATAGAAGATTAGGACAGGAATTATTTGATAAATGGAAATATAAAAAAATGTTTTGAAAAAAATATTTCACCAATGGAATGATCTGGGAATAATCAGGACCTTAACTTATCTAATATCGATGCAGCCTATTAAAAAAGCTTGCTAAGAAAAAAAAATTCTGAAATAAAACACAATTAATAAAAGCAATAATTCAAACAAACTTTTTGGAACAGAGTTAAAAGGCTGTAATTGATGTAAAGGTTATAAAATTAAGTATTAACCTCAGTTATAATTATTCATAAATTAAAATTTTGGAATATATTATTTTTCTTATGAATCCTTTTTTCCTTGATAATTACTTTCAAATAAAATTATTTAACCTAAAGAACAATCTGTAAAATTCTTGAAAACATGATATTGAAAATTATATAACTCAAATATTTCTTTTAAAAAATTACTCTTATGATCCCTTAAATCTGAAAATAATTGCACAAATAATCATTAATAAATTAAATCACAAAAATATATTCTTAATAAATTTATTTAATATGATTTGTCCTGTAAATTACTAAAATATGATCACATTTTTTTTCTGTCCTATATATTATGATATATTCAATTAACCACACCTTCATGATTTAATTTTATGGCTAATTTGGTTCTTATAGATAAAATGAATAAAGCAAGATTTTAGTATTATTATTTTCGATTTTAACAAAGACTTTTCTGCAGATGCTATACTAAATGGTTGAATTAATATAATAATTGGAATAGAATTAAAATTTAAATAAAGATGAAACATATTATTTTTAAATAATTATTGTAATATTTGTACAATTCAGAACTTAGAAGACAACATTTGATGATAAATTTAATTACGAGTGAAATCTGCAGATGCATTTCAATTTTTACTCATATATATATGGGAGGGGGAGTGTAACCAAACCTTCAAAAAAAAATTGGTTCTTCAGATAGTGGGGTTTTAGTGGCGTGATGTCTAGGGTTTTTAAAAAATATTTACGGGTTAGTTTCTAAACCAAGATTAAAATAATGCAAATGAAGGATGAAGAGACTTCTTTAAAACAATAAAATAATTTATTTAGAGTTAAAGGGGAATATTTACAGGAAAATATTAAAAAGAATTAAAACTTGGAGATATTAAATAAACAGAAAGTTAGATTATTTTCTCTAGAAGGACATTAGAAGTAACAAAAAAATTATGACTGAAAACATATTACCGCATAGCCGAGTAGCTTTGCGAGCGGGAACCGCTAATGCTATATATATATGTAATTATTTTCATAGCATTATTTATATAAAAAAAATAATCAATTGAGATTAGGACTATGAAATAAAAACAAACTATTTTATAGAACCGTCTTGCTCAGAACAATTACATAATGTGAGTTAAATTTTAAATGTAATTTATTATTAGCATTTTTTGGAAATAGAAAAAAAAAAAAAAAAGGCCTTTTCCAGCTGTAAAATCATTAAGTTAAATAGGGCCTCATGCCGCTGTACACTTCATAGTTCCTTTGGGTCAATTCTGTTGTTATATATACAATGAAATTACAATTTCACAGATTACAATTATCTTTAAAATATTTTTTTCATGAGAAAAAAATAAAGAAAAGAAATTCTTATATTATTTAATATAGATAACAAATAAGAAAATGTATTAATAAATCAGCAAAATAAGAATACTTGGAAATTTCCGACTTTAATCAAGGGGAAAAAAGTTAAGGTATTTTGCTTTTAATATTATAAAAACATTAGTTTAAAATGAGCAATAAATAAATAATAGATTAAAATTTGATTTATTTATATTGAGCTATATGCTGGATATAAGCTAAGTTTATGGCATATCAAATTTTAACACTCGATTTTTCTACCAGAATTGCAAAGATAATAAAATATTAATATCAGAAGCAAATAATAATAATAAAAAACAATAATAGAACCCTAAACATTTCTTCATTTTTTGGGAACAACTTACTTTATTACTGAGCTGTGGATCTGTTGTAGCAACCATTAAGTGCTCAGGATTGTTGTCTCTAACCATAGAGAGAATGCAGTCTTCAGCAGATATGGTCTCATTTTTCTCATGGCCACATTTTCTAACCTTAAACTGTTTGACAACACGCATCGCACCGTATGCTTTTGAACCTTATAAAATTAGTAAGAAAATTAATATGTATTAAATAAACTACATTTATGTAATACATAAATGTAATAACTACACAGCTACATTTATGAAATATGAAAAAAAATTACAAGATTCTACAATTAAAAAGTGCAATAAGAATGATAAAGATTAAATATATATAATTTAATCACTACACATATATATCTATACAATGCGATGAAATATTAGTTACTTAACCTTTCGCCTCCGGTACAATACTTAATCACACTGATTTCAAGTTTTTGTTTTGTTTTTAGTTCTTATTATAGTAACTTAATCAACTCACATGATTGTAACTTAAACAATATATTAAAAGTTGCGATATACCTAATCCTTCTGTTTCCATTACTACACATGGTGTAGTATAGAGTCGCACACTTGGGTCTTCTAAATATTTAGGCATTTGTTCCATAATGTTCAATTTGCATTTTAAAGCTTCATGACAGAAAGTCGAATCTACTAAAACTTGATAAGGAGTTCTAAAATTAAAGTTATTTTTATAAAAATTTAGAGATTTTTTTACTCGCCTGTGACGTTTGATCTTCATTTTGATACTCTAAAAAAATCAATATTTTAACTGAATAAATTTAACTTTCCCTTACAAATATGTGTTTTGCCACACGTGCTGATGGTAAATAGAAAATTAGTATTTATATCTCGCACACACTACAAAGCGCAACAACTTTTCTGCGCAGGTTAGGGAAAGTTTAGGGGTTTGCAGTAGGAAGAAAAACTTGAATAGGGAAAAAAAGCCGAGTGAAAATTTCATATACTTTAATTTAAACAAAAAATAATAGAATGGACACCTTTTTTATTACATTATATTTATATTTATATATATTTACTTTTGAAACAGACATTTTTGGATACTAAAGGCTGTGAAAGACATTAATAAAATGAAATAAATTATTTGGTACAATGTTTTAGGGAAAATCAATGCTTCAATTGACCTTTTTCTACTTCCATTACGCATGGGCATAAAGACCGCCATGATTTGTTTTATGCTGTGTTTAAATACCGGAATGTTTATTTATGCTTTTCGTTTTTTTTCGAGTAGTTAGTTAAATGTAAAAATTCTAATTAGCGAATTTCAATCGAGTTTGATAAATCAAGGTAAGTGAGGTTTTTTTTTTGTTTTCATTATTATCTCCTGGAATGTATTTTCCAAAGTGATTTGAAGCTCATTTATGTGTTTGCAGCCTATCTTTAAAAATTCTGGAAATACTGTGATCATTTTTCGTCGTTATTATAATTGTTTAACACTAACATAGCGC
>JAOUZG010005735.1:11395853-11417265 GCA_026289955.1 Argiope argentata | reverse complement strand
GGGCCATGAGAATATACAGATATGTATAACAATTTTAGAGTTTTCACCTTTGATAAAATATACTTAAATCAGCTAAAAATATTCAACTTTTGAATGCATGACATAAGAGAAATGAGTTATATTTTTATATGAATTTCCAACTATTTTCATAATTTATTCTATTGTGAAATTCTGTTTAAATATGTCTTAGAATTAAAAAAAATTCAATCAATTTAATTCATTTTTACAGATGTATGTATGATAGGTAGATATGTAGATAAAATGTACTTTTACAGATGTCAAATAAATTACTTTATTTTGCAAATTTTCAATTTAGTTTAAATAGCATTTACAGAAAATTTGCTTATATATTTCATTTTGAATATCTTTAAATTATTTTCATTATTTCTTCTAAAATGAATTGGGATATTTCAGATCATCAGGAAAGTCTCCAGTTAAATTCTCTTTGTTAAAGTGAAGATTAGTTCCCCCCCCCCCGAGTTTGTCACTAATATGGCAACCCAACGAATTTGAAAGAAGTAAGGTGTTGAGATTTATAGCAACAATGGCTGCTATCCCAACACCTCCTAAAGTACAGGATTAAAGCACTTTAGGAGGTGTTGGTTATCCCCCCCCCCCTGGGATGCTCTTCTAGCAACCCTAATGCTGTTTTGTCTACTATTTTCAACAATGGTTGATTTGAACATGATCTACGCCTATTTTAAGAAAAATGTTAAATTAAAAGTAATAAAAATTATCTATTAATTTTGTTTATTATTATTGAAAGCTCTTTTGCAACTATTAAGACGCTGCAGTTTTATTTTTAATGTGAACATGAATTAACGAACTTTATTCTTTTGTAATTTTTAATTGTCAACATGCTCTTTAAAAAATCATCTGAATTTGTATTTTACAAAATCTGCATTCTTACTTCAAAAGTCAGATGCAGTGGTCTTCTTCGCAGTTCTGATTATATTTTTTTACTCTAACAGTTGGTTTCCTTAATAATTTGTGATGTCAGTAATTGTGCAAGATTAGTGGAATGAAAAACAATATTCCAAATAATTAGATTGATGAAGGGTGAGTAGAATATATATATTTTTTACAAGCTGATTAATTTAGGAAATAATTTGAAATTCCAAATAATTAGATTAATGAAGGGTGAGTGGAATATATATATTTTTTACAAGCTGATTAATTTAGGAAATAATTTGAAATTTTGTATGGAGAATAGTTTGACTACTTCTGTTGTAGTTGTAACTTATGGCACTTGCCTATGGACAAGCCCCCTACTGATACAGCAGCAGATTTAAGCCAAAAGGAGCGTCTCTTATTTTTGAAGTAGCACCAACTAGGGCCAAGAGTACGACTTAGCTACACACTCACCACATTCGCCTGCACAACCCCTTTTTACAGGGGGCATATTCACACAGAAAAACAACTATGCCCAAAGAGACCTTTGTGATACGAACCTGTGACGCTAGGGCCAGTAGCCGAGTAGCATAACCATAATATAAAAGTCGACATCGGTATCGTACCTGTTATCTGGCTTATGAAGCTAGCACCACAAGTACTTTTAACTCAACTTTCCCAGTCGCAACGATTTTGTAGGACATTTATCAAAATTTTAGTGAAGTCAAGGTAACGTTTAATATTTCTACTTTTTATAAACTTTATTTATGTTGTGTATTATATTTTAAAGTACATTTTTAAGCATGATTATTTATTTACTAATAATATTGCTGGTGATAGATGGTTAGACAGTAATATTGTTTGTATTAATTTATCTATACTAATTTAATCTTATTTATTTCATGCTTTTATTTTGTATTATCTTGTCATTGATTTATATATACATATTTGTATAACAAGATGTTCGTAGCTCCAACACAAAAAATAATTTAAGAATCAGATGTATCAAAGTTAAGTATTATTTTAAGTATTATGGTGGCATATTTTGTTCTTTTACACCTATTTTAACAGCCTTACATCCATTCTACTCTCTTATTTTAATAACTTTACACCTGCTTTGTTCTTTTCTCACGTATTTTAATACCTTTACATCTATTCTGTTGAGTTGCACCAGCTTTAATAGACTTGCTCCAGTTCGTATTCTGTTCTTACTTATTTTAGTAGTCTTAAACCTATTCTGTTCTATTCTCACATATTTTAGCAGCCTTACACTTATTCTGTTCTCATCTATTTAAATAACATTATACCTACTATATTCTGTTCTCACATTTTAATAATCTTATACACATTCCACTCTTTACATCTATCTACTTAAATAAAATTGAATCGCCATATGTGTTGCTAAGCGTAAAACTCGACAACGGTCAGATCAAATCCACTAATTTTTTAAAAAAATATTTTCGATAAGACATGAGAAAGGTTTTTATAATGAGGGAGAGAAACGGAAAAATTGTGTGGAAAATAATAAAAACGACACTTTACTTACTTTCTTACCCGTCTTACTTTCCGTCACTTATTTTCCCATCAAAAATCTTCATTTCCTCACTGCTGAATAAGTAACACTAATTTGTTTTGCCCCCACGCTAACGAAATTAGGCTTAACATATTTTCGACCGATTATTTCAAACGATTATGTTTATTTTCTTAGTGTTTGATGCATTTAAAATTAAACATTGTTAATTAATCAATTTTTTTGGATTCATTAGGAAGTACTTTTGAATTAAAAATAAAATAGAAAAGGAAATTAAAAATTTCTAATTTGTATTGCATTACTCCAACTGGCGTGCAAAATTCTCGCATTTGCATGACCCCAATTGGTGTTGAAAATTCATGCATGTGAATTTTGTTATAATGGTAGACAGCAGTGTTTTCATTTTAATTAAAAGCTTAAAAATTATGTGTGTGATACTGTTGCAGCTATCTCAGTATTGATTGATAAATAAAGTAGACTTGACTTAATTTTAAAGAAATATGGACTTGATTTGCATATTTTTTTTTTTTAAATTTTAGGCAAGCTCTGTAAATAAATTGTTTTTATGTTAGTTGTGTACTTTTCCATGCATTCGAAGTAGCAGGTAAAAGCTATTAAAGATATTATATTGATATTATTTAATAAGTGACTATTAGAATTTTATGTGTCTGTTTTTTTATGTTTCTTTAGTTAAAGAAATATGTCTTAATTTCTGTCAAAAATTTATACATAACCCAGAACAAGGGCAATTTCAATAGCCTAGTTTGTAAACTGATACAACTATATTGTCAGAAAATGAAAATACTGAAAGATCATAGTTTAATAAATGAAATAAAAGAGAAAATTTTTATTTAATTCTCAAAATTGAGGATTTTTGTAGCAACACTTATATAATAATGAATTATCTTTTAATATAAGTTGGTAAATTGAGCTTGCTTTACATTAAATTGAAAATGGGGAAAAAGAATTTTAATCTTAGTTGTCTTTTTTCTTTCCTAAGTGAATTCATGAATGGATATATGCTATCCATTAATATTTTCATTTATATGATATCATTGGATATATTATAAAGTATGATTCATAATTATTCTCATTTTTAGGATAGAAAATTGAATGTTATATAGAAAATTCAGGAACTAATAATGGTATAGAATTGAAATTCTTATAAAATTCTGCTTGTAGGGTGAACATTTTTGTTTCAAAACAATTCTGAATTTTCAGTAAAAAATTAATAAAAAGAATTAAATGTTATTTATACATTTTACATTTGTATTGTAAATTTTACACCTGTAAAATTTTTAATGTATATTTTATGTTGTAAGCAGTTTAAATTATAGTTGTTGCTTATCAGAAAAATACTAAATTTTTATCAGATAATTAATTTTTGTATTTCTAATTTTCTCAAAATATTTCCCATTTTTCTTGTTTTTTAAAAATTTAATTGTGTTGTTTATACAAAATATTTTGTAAGTAAATTTCTAATTTTTAAAAATAATCCATGGCACTTTTCATTTTTAAAGGAATAAGTTTACTGGACCGAATTGATTTTCCAAATATTTTTTTTCTCATTAAATCAATCTTTGAATCTTATTTAAAACTTGAGGGGGAAAAAATACAATTTTTAGAGAAATCTTTCAGTAGTTTATGAACTAAGAAATAAATTCATAATTAGAAGTATTATTCTGTTATTATTATTTTTTATTAGTTTAGTTTTTTAACAAGTGAAGTTAATAAAATTTTTAAATAAGGCAAAATTGTCTAAAAAATTAATATTTTTATTGCAATTCTAAATAATTCAATGCTTATCATACCATTGCAAGATATTTTTAAAATATTAAATAAAACTATGGCATAAAATATAGATTAAATGAAAAGGTTTATTCAATGCCTATGAAACAATAGTGTAATTTCTCAAGTAAGTTCTGATGGATCAGAATACAGACTTTGAACAGTTCTCTCACACAAATTCAATATGATCTTTCCCTCTTATAATTAAGCTTGATTTCAATTGGTTTAGATATTCAGTATTTTTTATTCAAGTCTATATTTTATTCAATTATATTTTATTCAATTATATTTTATTCAAGTCTTTTATCATTCAAGTCTATATTACTAAAGACTTTAATTGTAACCTGATGTAACCAGTTGGTTCACTAGAATGTTTGCTGTGTTTAATTTATATTAATTCTTTTATGCCTAACTTTTATTCTGTTCATGATTATCTCCAAAAAGCAATTACAAGCCTCAAATTTGGCAAAACAAAATTATAAAAATCTTGTATTGTTAACTAGCTTCTTAGTAGAGTAGTTCCATAATGGCATTAAACTGCCCTGATAATTTATCTTATTAAACATAATCTTTTGCTATGCTGCAACTTTCCTTTTTTATTTTTCTAGTAACTGGTGGATATAATAAACATTTGATTAAACAATAAAAGATCTCATTATAACAAGAAAATATATTGTTCAAAATTATGAAACACATTTTTTAATCAAAAATGAAAGCCATCACAAATTGTATTGATATTGTGTAAAAAAAAATTATTATTAATTTTTAAACTGTGGTAATTATATGTATTAGTATTTTTGGAAAATATGGAAAAACTCCAAAATCTTGCTTGTATTTATTTGATCAAAAGTTTTTAAAAAGTGAGGAGATATGCACATTTCTAGCGTCCAAAACATTTTTTAAGATTTTCGGGAAACTTTTTTGTAAATCCAAGATTAGTTTGAAAGCAAGCATGAGACAAATATTTCTCTTTTCATTCAGTAATGAGTTTGGCACCAACCAATGAAACTTAGGACAACTCATTCTTGTTAATTATATCTAGTTGCTGAAATTTATCATAAAAATATTCAGGATAGAACATCTTTTAGATTTTTGAGTGATAATATGAAAGAAAAAAAGACCAAAAAGGAAGTCAGCATTATGAATTTTTTAATTCAAAGGCAGAAGCTGGGCATGCACAATCTTGAGACTTCTGTAGCTGCATGTGATTCAATAAATATTATTCATTGCTTCATCTGGGCTAAAATACAAATCAGAATTTTCGAAAACCATGCAATCACTTTAACTTTTTTGCCAAGAATTTGCAAACCTGTCCAAATTTGCAGAAATTCTAGATTTTGTATATCTAGTGTATATCTTTTTCCGATAATTGTTAAATAGATTACATTTTCTTATGATAAATTCAATGGCATCTCATCCATTGGAGCTGCAATTGTCCCTACATTATTTCATCAACTTACTAGTTTATTTTGTGGTATTTATTGATTTCTTCATTGTAATAATTCATGATAGTTAATGATTGCAAATTAAGTTATTTTTAATTCATTCTCTATCCTAAAAGCATTGTGGCGCATGACAAACAAAATCCATGGACTATCAGACTCATTAAAAAATATATTTCATATGTGCTCAGAGCTGTTGTATTTGTGTGGTATCTTGACAATTCCTACTCCAATTGGAGACCTATTTGGTGCCTGCATATGACAAATAGCACCATTCACCAATAAGTACATGAACTTGAAGGAAGTATATTGGGATTTATGGCATCAAAGACTGCCAGTAGGTTTATGCAATGAAATTACAGCTGCCCTGTAATTTAAATAACACCGTGATAATATCTATTTAATCCAGATTGTAAATTCTAGTGTTTCGGGTACTTAGGTATTAGACCGTCCATCTTTATCTCGAAATTTAAAAGCATCGCCAAGCAGTTGCTAAACCGCCAATAATAGAAAAAAAGAACCTGTCATTATTTTTAAAAAAAAAATTGTTTAAACCTTAACTATCGTCCGCAATTTTGCCACTTATTGTTTACTGCCAAATTTGAATCCGTCGCCAATGAATTACTGAGCGACTGTTGGCGTCGACGGTCTAATACGTAAGTACTGTGTTTCGTAATTCCTTTCTGGAGCGTTACTGAAATTTATCGGGTTATGTCAAGAATGTCATAATAATTTTAAATAGTATAAAAAAGTCCATATTTTGTATTAGGATTATTTAAAAAAAATAATGTGATAATATAACGATGGCTTGATATTTTCCCTCGATATATAATTTTTGAAACATGCAGGTGACGAAACAATAAACTGAGGCTGGCTTGGATACTTTTCCGTTAACCAGGGGCAAGTGAAAAATATCTAAAGAAATTTGGTGATTTTTTCGATTTAAATTCGTTGTATGAAATTTGGCGATTTTTGTCTTGCACCCAGAAAAGTAGGAAATAGGAAAATAGTCAGGCTTGTGTGCTTTCTATCAGCAGAAAATATACACTGTTCTCCGTGCGTGCCACTCTCTGGCTAAGCCACTAATTTCGTGATCACATTTGATTTAGAGCATGGAACTAAACTTTAGAAATTTGAATTTCAGTTTCGTCATTGAACACTTCAGTGAATTCATTTTCTTCGGCAAATGACAGTAAAAACATAAAATATCATCTTAAACCAAACAATATAAACTAAATTTGGTGCATATATTTATTTGAGCGCTAAAAATTATCGCAAGAAGCAAAAAGTTTCATAATTTTAAGCAATAAATATCAAAGTTTTAATAATTTTTAACAATTTTTTATTAAATACTTTTTACTTAATAATTATTAGAAATTTTTAGTGTTACTAATTTTAAAATAATAATATTAATAATAATTGTTAATGCTTTAAAAATTTTAAGGCAATTAAATTTTTTTATTTGAATGTAGCATCTGGAACCTGGAACCGCAAATAGACCTGGACGAATATATCCGGATACTTGGTTCGGTTCGATTTATTATAAATTTCCGTTGATGCACTATAAAGTATTAAATCCATTTAAATATAATTTTTGATTTTATTTATTATATAAAAACAAAAGAAGTAAAATTTTAAAAAAATTGAGTGAGTTTTTAATTTTAATTGGCTTGCTGAATTAGAGTTATAATTTTTAAACGATACAAAATTTAATCGATTAAAACAGTTTTCCAAGCCGAATCAATTATGTTTTTGTTTACATTTTTTTGTGGAGGTCGGTCAAAGGAAAACACCATTGCAATGGCTCTTAGATTGGTTTTCAATCAGAGGGCTGCTTTCAGTAAATTATGTTCCAATGAATTGATTAATAAATCTCTTTCGCTGCAGAAAGTAAATGTGCCTAGCATATTATGGATGTCAACAAAAAGAGAAGGTGAAAAATAATTTATTGATTTTACACAAATTTTTACAAAATTTCAAGGATTATGTGTTATACATCAGTAAATATTTAATAAATTATAAATACAGGTAAAATATTTATTATACATTTATCATCTTTCCGCATAACGCACTTCACATTGCTTAAAAATAAAATAAAAACTTTATGTAAGCTTTATGTTGAAAATGATTAATTTAAGATGTTCATGAAAAGCTTTCTTACAAATATTGCAACATTAAATTGAGTAAAAGCAAAAAAAGTAACTATTTATATATGAACAATTCTAATTTTCTTAGCGAAATATGTTCTCTTCATAATCACAGTATTTCCTTTAAACTTTCATAAAATTGTATCTATTCTAAAGACAGGTTTTTTGGATTTCCTGTCACGTTAAATATACGAATGGAATTATTTATTAGCTTCCTTAATTGGATTTTTTATTCTCTATTGTGTTTTCAGAAGATTGTAACGAATGATTTGATTTCATGGTTAATATCTTTGCTACATTCATAGAATAAAATTTAGTTGTCAAAACAAAAACATAAGGAAGAAAGAAGGAACAGCTTTCATTTAATTGTTTTCACCCCCACCCTACCAAAAAAAAATATATATTCGCCAAATTTTAGTGGAATGTAGCACAAATGGTAGCTATAGCATAACAACAGCAAAAGTGCCACCGATAAATTGAAAGGCACTAAATGACTATATCTCAAAGCTCAGACAGAAAAAAAGCAAAAAATTAAATTATTATTTTTATTTATCACAAATATCTTTTTAAATATTACAAATTTTATCAAATAGAAATGTAAAAACCTTATTTTTTGTTACAAGAAATTAATCTGAACATCAAGACTCACAGAATATTTTACTGATTTTATTTTTATTAAAACCTTCTCTAAACATAATATTAGCAATGGAAAAGAATTGTCAATTTCAGAAAAAATTACTCATGTCCAAAATCGATACTGGAATTTGAAAATGAAGGTTCAGCAAGATATAATAAGTAGTGGAACGTTGCTTAATAAGTTTAATTCACTATTGCATCATACTCACAATGTAAAATACTCATTAAGTGAAGCAATTTTTTTTTCCGTAGGAATCCATGAAAAGAAAAATCCTTTCTATTCCGAAAATTAATAATAACAATTTCGAATATATAATGCATTATTTATAATGCTTGTATTTTTTACATGAAAATTGTCTAAAGATATTTTATCTTTAACTACACTTCAAAATTTGATAAAAGTGAGACATAACATTATTGTTAAACGAATATATAGAGTACATAGATGTACTTCTCAATATACAATCAATTCTCTTGAATAAAATAATAAGTGAAATTCTCATGTTTTCAGTGTTGATCTGTTGGATTTTATAAATTTCTTTCATGGCCCAATTGTAGCTTTTTTGAGATGCACAACTTTTTCCAGTTTTTTACTGTGATTTTGGATGTTGATCCATTAACTCATTAATATTTTTTTCTGCCTCTGTAATGTTTAACACTTTATAATTTTGCTTTATAATTTTGCTTTATAATTTTGATTTCCACAAGCAATTGTCCAAATCCCTTTGGAGACAGACTCAACAATGCTATCTAGGCAAAGATACAAGAATTTTTTTTAAAGAACACAATATAGATTGATATAGATCAACATAGCTTGTGAAATCAAGGTATCTTTTCACCACAATTACTACTGAATATTCAAACAATAAAATCAATAACTTATATATATATATATATATATATATATATATGTCTTAATAATGAATTTAAAAATTTTAAATTTATTCTCATATGAATCATATTCAACAACATATTCTTGAGAATCAAATATCCTAAATAAAAATGATTTTCTCTCCAATATAGAACATCAATCCCTAAAGCTGACCGATTTAGGAAAATTTCAATATTGCTATTCTATATAAATGGACGATATTAGATCACTTCATCAAAAATCTCAAAGAAACCAATCACTTTTTAAGATTTTTCAACAATGATTGGCCTAAATTATGAAAATGTTAATTTTTATGATATTGTAATGTTCAAAACATAATAAATTGGTCAGAATGATTACAAAAGATGTAAAAATTTATTTATTTAAAAGTTGGAGTGTCAAGAAAATTTGCAGAATATGATTCCTTACGATAAAAGGGTTATCTAAAATTTAAGCTTCATAATTTTTTTAATTGTTATAAATTGAAAAATTAAAGTGTTTTTTATTAATAGCATTTATATCCTATTAAAAATAAAGCTAAATTTTATGATGAATCCATAGAATTTTTGCTGAATGTTATAAAGGTAAGAGAAGAGAGAGAGAGATTATAAATTATGAAAATTATTCTGTGGTGTGCATAAGACTTCAATGACAAAAGACTGCTTTTACTGCTCATATTTTTTGTTTTAAGACGTCTGGATTCATTAAAAAATATGCATTTATATTAATTGCAGTTTCATCATTTCCACTTTAATTTAAAATTAAAATTTATTGGCACAGATGGAAGTATATAAATGAGTAGTAGAATGAACAAAACATCTTAAGGCCTATATAATAGTCTAAATGAATTATGTGGCTACAAAATTTGAAGTTTAAAAATAGTTTGCTGAAAAACCTGTTATGAACCAACATAAAATAATAATTGAACATTTTCACTAGTATTATTATTGCTGAACTGGCTGGTCACTAAAAGTGCCTAGTTTTTATGAAATTCAATTAAGTTAGGTTTAAATAATTTTTCATTACAAATATCTCCAAAATTTGCCTGCTTCCTTTGGTAACAAACTGACTGAGAGAGATATTAGTTTTAATTAATTTCGATTAAATCCTTTAGTTATGTACCCATGATTCTTTTAAGTTGCCTAGTATTAAAGCTGTATTATTTTAGTTTATATTACATTTGTTCTGTTCATTGTGTATATAAACTTTTCTAAAAGGGGCAAGTCCCGTGACATAGCTCTATTAAAATCGTGAGGATGATAAATTATAAGATGAATAATCGAACTTATAAATTTTATAGTATTGTAACTTCACTTTTTTATTTGTCTTGTAAACTTGCATTATAAATGGATATTAAGAAGAAAAAAACTCTTTTTGTAACTTTCAAGAATTGGAGAAAAACTAGATTAAATGTTTGATGAAGCATTGAAAGAGATTTGAATTCTTCGACTATAATGCAATCAATTGTTGATAGTTAAATTAAAAAAAAAAAAAAAACTAATTTTATAAAATTAGCAAAATTCAGATTTACTTAATTATTAAATTGGAATCAAAGATTTTCTTAAAATTCTAAAAGCAATATTGTTTTTAGAAGTTAAGGCAGAAAATGCTAAAATTCATCTTAATTTTCAATTAATTTAAACTAGGACTAAAATTTTTAAAAAAGTAGCTCAAGTGCAGATTCTCACTCTCCCATATATATATATATATATATATATATAACCCATACAGACAAACACAAATAATTTATCTTCATTATTAGTAAAAAATCTTGACTATTTAGAAATATAGACAGTTTTTAATATTTTTTTTATTAAAAATAAGATTATTTGTAACACATGTGAATGTTTGAATCATAATTTTTATTTTAATGTAAGCTATGCACAGTTTATTTTGTTAAGAAATAGTAGTTCATTTTGTAATTAATAAAAATAATATTTAATTTTAGCTACACATAGACCGAATCTCTTGGAAAAGTATCTTTTGGTATGGATGAAGAAATATCCTTCAGTAGCTGAAGTTCCCAAATATGTAACGTAAGTTTCTTTATTTAAATATTTAAAAAAAAAATATATATGCATGCTTATATAAATAATTTTCTTATGTTATTCATAGACATATTTGGATTGGCCATTTTAAGTGCTTTTGATATTAAATTAAAAGAAAGCAGTAAATTAAACCAATATTAAATAGTTATCAATGAAAATTTCCAAACTTAAATATAAATAATAATTTATTGTAATTAACAATTAATAAAATTAATTTTAATTTAAAAATTTCAGATTCAGTTGAAAAAATAAAGGATTATTTAATATTTTTTCTACTTGTTTTAAATACATATAATTTTTTTTTATTTTTCTGGTGAAGGATAAACATTTCATATTCATGCCAAGTTGTAATGAAAGAAAATTTTGGTACATTGAGATATGATGGACTGATAATGTTCTGCCATTGTTACAATATTTTAAAATTATCTAGATAATCTGCTGACTGTGTACATAAATGAAATATTAACATATTGAGAAATATGTTCTACATATAAGAAAAATGGTACATTATACATGTAATTGTTATATGAAATTGTACATGTAAGAAATATATTCTTTTTAGAATCTGTCTTGTTTATACTATACCTAAATTTTGCTTAGGCTATGAATATGCTTATAAATATACTGAATTCTATATTAGAATTTGGATTATTTGAAAGTGAAACTATTCAGTATAACTTTTTAAGAAAAAAAAAGAAAAACACTTTAAAAGTGATTTTCATTACGAAAAACACAGTTAAGGTATTTTAAATCTAAGTAGAGTAGTTTGCATCAATAAAAGATTTTATTCTGAAAAAAAATATTTAATTGATGAGCTAATTTATTGCTTGCACATTATTTCAAAATTGATTGATATTTAAAAATGAGATAATTATCTATAATCTATAGTTACGTTATAATCTTTAGGACAAATGATTCTTAAGTGAACATTTAAGATTTTGAAAACCATTTGAGTGTACTGCAATGATCAGATTAGTATAATTTAAATATGTGTGCGAGTCAGACTGTTTTGCATTAGTCAGTGGACATTAAATTATTTATGATGATTAATTAAGAAAAATAATATCACACATAAATTCATTTTGATGAAAATGGAAATATACTGTATCTGTTTGCAAAAATAAAACATTCCATTTTTTAAAAAACAATAAACAGATGCAAGGCTATTAAAATAGTAGTTTTAATTTTTGGCTGTTGAAATAATAATTATCAAAATGTGATAGTTTTAATGTCTATCACATTTTGTTCCATAAAATATATTTCTGTGAATAAGTGAAATAAAAATTAGAAAAAATTAGAGGGAAAAAACATAAACATAATCAATATTCCAAAACAACTAGTTTGTTCCCAAAGTAAAAATGTGCATCAATTTAAAAGAAAAATGCAAAAGTTTCTACAAAATGGTTAATTTTTGAAGAATTACTTTCTTTAAGGGAAGTTTTTTACAAATATTTAAGAAATCGAACATTATTTTATGTGTAATTATTGTTCAAATATTTATAAATGATTATTGACCTATGTTTTCTCTCAGAATAGCTAAAATATTTTTTCTAAAGAAGTATTAAGCATATATTTAAGTGTTGATTAATGATTACTTTTTTTTTATTGCAGTCCAGATCTTATGGAAAAAGTTAGAAATAAATCCCGCATAAAGCTTAATATTGTATTTTGCTTCATAACTGCATTTGTTTGCATTATCATGGTTTATCGTGGGAAGAAGGCTGCTGAACGTGGTGAAAGTTTAAGAAAGATGAATATCCAGTGGCATGAAGAGCAAAATGCTAAAAAATGAATTTCTTTTTGTATTATGCATTTAAAAAAAAAACATGCTAATTTGTTGATTTTATAGATTTAATGTTGTTCCAGATTATTTCGTTTAACTTGTAATTAAACATTGTTGACCACATTTCAAATAAATAAATGGAATTGTTGTACAAAAAGAATTTTTTTTTAATGAAAATGAATGAGCATGAATTTCTTATAAAATTTCAGTTATTTTGTATTCTCTTGTCATGTAGTAGATATATATAATAAAAACAATTAGTTTTTTTAAATATATTATTATAATATTTAGTGCATAATTTTTGGAAAGATCTTAGGCTTTTATTTCCGCTTTTATGTTTGCATTTAAGACAACATAAAAAACATTGATGACCTATCTATTTAGTTAAGAGATTAAAAAATAACTGCGACAGAATAAGATTTCTCAGTTTCACTCATAGTTTTCCTTTGGTGTAGTTATAACCTAGAATTAATTTACATTTTAAAAAGAATATTAATTGGAATCTTTCATATGTATTGAAATAAACAAGTTCAAATATTTAATAATTTATGTAAAATCTAAAAAAATTGAATTACTTGTAAACTTCTGCATAACTAGAATAAATTAAACTACTCCCCCCTTGAAAATTCAATATTTTGCAGGAGGTTTGGTTCAATACTTACTTGTACAAACAAATTAATAAAAGCAGTTTACTGATGTGAATAAACCTAGTAATTGCAATATATTTCTTTATACAACATTTTAAATCTGAATTTAATCACTTATAATGTTTACTAAACTGTTGTTGGACTAGCCTTTTTTTTTTTTTTTTTAAATTTTCTAAGAATATTTTTTGTATTTAATTTTAGTTAAATCTCTTATACATAACTGATGTTCATAATTCATTCAACAAAGTATTTTTAAAGAACACATTTCAATGGACTTTAAAATGGTATTATTTTATTGGAATTCAAAGAATTTCAAGTCTTATAATATTAAAAATGGAACTGTTAGGCTAATCAATCTGATTTCATATTGTCTTCACATTACTTCATATTTTTTGTAGCTATTATGAATTTAGTAGATAATAAATTAAATTTTTCTTTGCAAACATGACTGAAAAGCAACCAATTAAATAAATATTTAATGAAAATGGTTTATAGTTCATAGCAAAAATGGTTTAAAAATTTAAAAGCAAACAAAAAAACCCCCATGAACATTCAATGAAACATTAAAAATTTTAAAATAACTTAAAAATCGATTTTTTTCAATATTTTCTTAAATTACTGTGGAAAATTGTCAATTCTAACTTAATTTTAAATTTCCAAAATAAAAGCTTTGATATTTATATTTCCATTTTGTAAAACAGCATACATGTATTTTCATTCAGCATTAGTCAAGAAATAATGACTCTTCAATATGTATTTCAAATTTTCTATGAATAATACTATTCAGCAAATGTAATTTGATTCTTTCAAGGTTTCTTCGTAGTATTTATAGACAGTCATTGCAATTAACAATTTTAATTCCCAACTATCTTCTGGTTATTTAGAAAGGTTTATTATATTTGGTAAATGTAATTTGTGGTATAACAAGTTTTTCTAGTATCAATCAAATAGTGATAATAGATTTATGGAGGTGGATTTTTTTTTCAGTTATAATAGATAAGCTTAATTAACATTTATGTAAAATTTAAAACCATTTAATTGATCTTAAAATTTGTGCCTTTATGTATTTTTTCTTTTTTATTGTAAAATTGATTGTAAATTCAGTATTTTGTATTTAATCAACTGACAAATAATTTTTGTCATTCTTTTCATCAATCATTAACTCCTCCCCCTCAAAGTCTTATTTTGATCATTAATGTTTTACTTTACAACAAAATCCTAAGTCTTTAAGTTTTTTTAATGGATTAACTTTACCTTTGAAAGTTTAAAGATAGATTTTTTGCCTTTTACAGTGTGCCTGTCCCAAAAGGATTGAAATGCAAATTATTTCTTTACCCAAAAGAGATAAGTGTAGAATGTAAATTGCAAAATAAGTGAAAATAAGATACAGAATAAAACTATGTTAATAAAAAAATTATCCCTTAATTTTTAAATTGTATGTGATTTGGCTCCTCTAGACAAATTTGGTCAATTGTAACATTTTCTTTATCACCCAACAAGATCATTAAAAAAACATGTAACTAAATCTTTAAAACCAAATAAATTATGGTTAAGGAAAAAAGAAAAAAAAAATGGCTAAGGTCATTTTTTGCATCACTTAAAAAAATTCACCTTCCTGTCGGTGAAAATAAGGTTCATATGCAAATTGACATTGGAAATTTTTAGATACTTTTATAACGAATAAAAATCAATCCATACGGACATTTCATAAAAAAAAGAAGAAAAAGGTATGCAACATCTATCTAAAAACATTGCAATAAAAATAATAGTGGGAAATGCTTAATGTATCACTACCCCCACCAGGAGGGAAGAAATTTATTATAAAAATTCAACCCATTCAAAATGAACTGAAATCAAAATGGAAGAACTATTTACTAAATTTTAATGTTTTTTTTAAACTGTGCACAATCTGTAAAATACAACCATTTTAGTTATCATTAAATACAATTTAAAAAGGAAGCCACTATACTACTAAAACAATAGATAAAAACTACAAACATTAAAAAACATCAATTTATTTTAAAATAAAAAATCATAACAAAACTAAACATAATATAAGCATGTGCAAAATTGGTCAACATTGTTTAAAATTTATATCTGATTTAAAAATTTTATATATGAAATGTATATTTTTATGAAACAAGCATGAAAAAATTTGGCATTTCTTTTCTTGGAAATTAATAATTATTACACATTCAAGTTAAAAAAACATCTCTTTCATTGTAATTAATATAATTAAACATTGCCTATACTACATATAATTATAACAAAAATGTTCATCAATTATTTCAAAGTAAAAGTAGATAGTAATTCCGATCAATTAAGTAGCAGAAGAAAATACATAAGTCATGATTAACAAAAATTCATTTTTAAAAGATAATTAAAGGCACATGTATTTTGGGCATAATAATTGAATTAAAAAACTGGATCTTTTTTTAGAGCAATAATTTGCTTTGTAAACATTGTTAAAAAATATCAGCTAAAATAAAATATAAATGCTGTCCTCCCCCTGAAAAGATTAAAAAAAAAAACATTTAAAATTGTCAGCAACAATGGAATATAACTGATTACTTCTTAACATTTCCTCAATTAGAAAAATCTACCTTGCAACATCATTCTAAAATAAATTTTACTGAATTAATTTATTTTTACATACACAAACACAAAGTAATATTCTTATAGGAACTCAAAAGAAAGACAATTTTTTAAAATATAATTTACAAATGCATTCTTTTCTGAATCAGATATCAAAACATAAGTACAAAAATTTCCAAAGAGCTAAAGTCTTGAAAAATCTGTAATATTATAATATACAACATTCAGAAATTTCAAAAAAATATGTAACAAAATAGTAAAAAAAAATAAACAAAACAATTTACAATAGTAGAAAACAATACATTAATAATAGCAGAAAAGCTTAGTAAATGCTTTGGATTTAAAAGTAATATTTTCTTTGGGAAGGGGGGGGGATTTGGCTAATCAACAGATTCCTTTCAACATAATTTTCTTTTCAATACTAATTTTTTGAAAACTAATATTTTAAGTAAATTAAGTATTTATGTCATCTAAAAAATAATATAAATGTTTAAAAATTTAGATTAAAAGTTACTTTTATATAAATGAGTTACAATATTGCTCGAATTATTGTGAGCTGAAGACAAATTTACTATTCATGCACAACTAATCCACTTTCTAGGATAGTTGTGAACATTAAATGATTTGGTTAATTTTCTTTATTAACCTCCAACACAATTTAATAACATTAACTGACACATTTTAAAAGTAACTTATTCTCTATATTTTGAT
The DNA here is from genome assembly GCA_026289955.1 of Argiope argentata. Classification (NCBI taxonomy): domain Eukaryota; kingdom Metazoa; phylum Arthropoda; class Arachnida; order Araneae; family Araneidae; genus Argiope; species Argiope argentata. The sequence continues at coordinate 11,400,175 of JAOUZG010005735.1, read as the reverse complement.
TTATTATCACTGACCACAATAAGATTGAATTTAAAAGTATTCTTTTGAACATCATTAAAAAACACTAATTTTAGTGCTAAAATTTTTGTGATAAATAGTATTAAATTATCTTACATTCATTTGAAGATAGAGCAAGATGAAGATCAATGTAAATTACTTTATTTGATAATTTTTTTCAAGCTATAAATCAGCAGGAACATATGCATTATTTAGTTCCAACAGTTTTAAATGTAAAAATGAGTATAAATTTTTTTCAGATTAAGCACATGTGAAATGAGAAAGATAAGATTCTAAATCTATCAAAAGTGCTCTACACAATATGAAGAATACTATCAAAAGAGACAAAGCTGAAATGTACAAATGCAATTTTTATTACAGATGGGTTGTGCGCATCCAATGTAACGCAAATGATGAAAGCATAAATGATAAAATTTGATGCAATTTCAAATACTACCATCTTCACATAATAAATCATTGAGATTTTCTATTACTGATATGAAATGGTTTTAACAATTTGTATGATATATCCATGATATAAGCACAAACTATGTGAATGGAAGATGGCACAGTTTCTAAAAGTGTTCTCTTGGAGATTAATATGGCTACATAATGACTAAATCAGCAACTGTTTTGAACAGTGTGAAATTATCACAATTATATTTTATCAAGCATGATATAGATACAAAACGAATGACAATGCAATGAAAACACACAATGGTTACAATAGAAAGAAAATCCATTTATAAAAATAACAATAAAACATAGAATATGTTTTGTGTATTGCAAGCCTACCTCAACTTGAATTCTGCTCTGATAGGTAGTTCTAGTGTTGGTGTCATATGTTGAATTAAAATTCTGCATTTTATCGGGCCACAAAAATGGCACACAAAAAACAAAGAAAATATCAAATCCATGTTTACGTATAATATGTATTTTAATTGCTGTAATGCAAATAAAATTACAGTCTGAAACTATGTTTGGTTTTGAAATTTATTTTCTTTGATTTATAACAGAAATTTGAAAGTAAAAGGATATATGCTTTAAAATAATTATGAAATTAATAATTTATTAACATTATTAAAAATATAGAAAGTCATCTTTTAACCATTTATAATTTTTATATCCCATTAAATGAAATTTATCACTATGATTTCCTGGTATTTCAGATGCAATCATTAGTTTTTGAAATAATTATCAGTTTGGCATCTTAATGGTATTAACAAAGTGATTTTTTAAAAAGAAATTAGAAATAAATGAATATATGACTAAAGTAATAGTGACTCTGTAAAACATATTCTCTATGTTAAAAATTCAGCATGGATATGAAAAATTATTGAAAAATGAGATTCAATATAAATGTATAGTGATAAAAAATAAATGCAAGTAAAATGACATATACAACATCAATCAACACAATACATATGAATCACATATTAGCCAAGAAGGCTAGCAAAAGAAATTAATATTGGACACAAAAACAACTTTTAAATATTAATCACTGTTGTCGTCACAGAACAGCTCTGGTCATCCATTTGAGATAAGATCTACAAGCAGAAAAATATTTCAGCCTATTTCTTTAAAAGTAAGAAAACTAAAACATTATACTTAAAGAAAGAAAAGGGAGGGGGAAAAAAGATGCTACATGATTTATGGAAATTGTTAGTATATATCTGAAAATCAAACAAAAGACAATTCCTTTATAAGTCTTAAACATTTCAGTAAATTAACTCCATTACAAACTTATTAAAAAATATATTGTTCGCTTTCAGGTCAATATTGACAATTTCTTAATTTCACACACACACGCACAGTAAAACCTGTTTTTGTGCACTAGATAGGGACCGTATAACTTTAAAAAAATCCGGAAGTTTCATGAAAATTGACATATAACAAATAACTCTAAGCTATATACTGCAGAAATTTTTTTTAGAGGGACCGCATAAAAAAAATTACATTTAGAAAACATATCAATTATTTATGAAATAGATGAGAGAGTGCATTTAATTCAATTAAACAATTAAATTATACCTGAAAAAAATTGGAAACACATTTAATTCTTCATTGTACATACACATGGAGAAGTTTTTAAATTTCCTTCAATAGTTCGCTGCTACTCGTCGCCGTAATTCAAAACGCGCACCTTTCTTGTGACGAATTGGTTCCAAATCGCTTTCGTCGCCCGAAGATAGGATTTCAATTGATTTGTTTTTTGGTACCCTAAAGTCAGAAAGTAACTTTTGTAACGACGGGCGTTTGGTCAATTGCTTGTAAACGTCACGATAGCGAGACATGCACGATCTCAACTCTTTTTGGAATTTCACGCTCCTTTCCGTATCTGTTTTAAGAAAATGTGATTCCAATCTTTTGGAAATCTGGATCCATGCACATATTTCATCGGCTGTAATACTTTCTGGTTCTTGTTCATTTTCATGATCTATCAAATTATTGATAATGTCACTATCACTGACAGTTTGGTCCTCAATCATTTCGTCCAGATCATTTCCGCCGAAAGTATCGAAGCCTTCTCCGCTAATACAATGTGCGAGCGCAGTAATTTCAGATAATAAAATAGACGCGTTTTCGGTTGCATTGCGATTAATTGCACATTCAGGCCAGATTGCTTTCCAGCATGAATTCAACATGTGTTGCTTTATTTGACCAATTGCTGCAATAGTATGGTTTATGCAGTCTAAAATTGATAATTTTTTCCAAACCTCAGTCAGACTTAATTCAGCCTTCTCTAGCTTTTTCAGAATGTAGCTAAATTTTAATATTTGCGATTATGCCCTGATCTAGAGGTTGTATACGGCTAGTCGTATTTGGTAGTAAAAATACTATTTGTACATTAGGATGTTCTATACAGGGATGACCGGGTGCATTATCAACAATTAGCAACACTTTAAACGGAAGATCCATCTCTTCCAAGTATTTTTCACCTTCTGGTACAAACGATTCGTTGAACCATGTTGCAAATACAGCTGACGTGACCCATGCTTTTTTATTGGCCATGAGATGCATTGGATATTCAGCTAAACTTATGCCTTTTACAGCACGCAGATGCAAAGCATTATTTGTAAGTATTTTTGAACCAGAGGCATTACTGCAAAGAAGTGTTATTCGATCCTTTGCCGCTTTAAAACCACTTGCAGTTTTCTCTGATTTCGCAATGAATGTTCGGCTAGGCATCTTTTTTCCAGAATAACCCAGTCTCATCTGCGTTAAAGACTTGATCTGGGCAATATCCACCATCGTCAATGATTTCTGTTAATACTTTAGGATGATGCATAGCAGCCTTTTCATCGGCAGACGCTGCCTCGCCTTGAATCTTCAAATTGTGAAGTGCGTATCGTTTTAAAAATCCACTAAACCAGCCATTGCTCGCAGAAAATTTCACATTTCGTAAACAGGATGACGAACTTGGTTCTAAATCCTTTAGCTGGCTGAAGGATTTAGAACCAAAGATTTAACTAAAAAACGAGTACCCGTTCACAAAGAATTAATTCAGGAAAAAGCTAGATTAGCTTTTTCCTGAATTAATTCTTTGTGAACGGGTACTCGTTTTTTAGTTAAATCTTTAATCCACAGCACGATTGCCTTTTCTGTCTTCTCTATTATAATATTTCTCGAATAAGATGCTCTTTTACTGCTGTCGTTTGTTGCACTATTTAGAGATTCATATATTTTATTCGCACGGTTGTGGATAGCTCTGATCGTGGATTCACCTAATTTAAACTCATTAGCAACAGCTGTGAACCCTTCACCATCTGCTAGTCGATTTAATACTAGAATTTTTGTTTTCAATGGAATTGTCTGTCTTTTTGCTTTCTTTTGGCTAGAACTATTCGTTTTAAAGAAATATTTATGTCTAAAATAAAAATCTTAAAAACTACATATAAATAGAAACAAAAGTAACTAATTTATTTACATTTAATTTCACTATAAAATGGATCCTTCATCACGTGAATCGTGGATCAAACTCTGAATACGAAGCGTACACTGTTTGCGCGTCGAGTGACAATATGCAAGTAACTGACTCTGCCTTGTTAAACCAAATGAACAGAGCGTCGCGAAATCCAGATGCATCGTCGTCGAGGAGACCACGTAATAAGAGTTGGTCCACAATAGATACGTACAATGTATTATGTAAATTGATAGAAAACATTAAACTGATGCCAAAGTTGCTGAGATTCATATACCGAATAAATATAAACCACACGAAAAAAGTCGCACAAAAACAGGTTTTACTGTATATATAAATCAATGTCCTGAGACAATTATATATATATATATATATATATATATATATATATATATATATATAT
>JAOUZG010005735.1:11274079-11395843 GCA_026289955.1 Argiope argentata | reverse complement strand
ATATATATATATATATATATATATATATATATATATATATATATATAATCAATGCACAGCCAATACCGCTGAAGTCCCAGACTTGAAATTTGGCAGGTATGTTCACATGATTACGAAAGCATCCACTAAGAAAGGATTTTTCGATATATCAATTAGTTCGGGAGAAATTAATTAAAACCCCTTAATTTCTGTGAAATTAAAACCTGTAATGCTACTTCCCGAGTAAAACACGGCCTTCCGGAGCAGCGATAGCTGATGCGTACTGTTTCGTACCGTAAAAACGCGTTTTTAAGATTGCCATCGTTACGCGTCCGTTCAACTTATACTCAATATCGCAGTGCAATCAGATGGACTTTCTATCGTAGACCACGGAGGTATAATTTATTTTACGAAACATCGATTTTAAAAAAAATTGAATGGGTCCATTTCTTGAACGGCCCTGTAAAATAGACGCTTAGTTGGAAAAATACAGAAAATATGTTTCCATAAAGACAATGCGATGTAGTATGCTGCAATACAATTTAAAAAATCGAATTTCTAAAACTGAATTTTTGGCGAATTTTTTAATGAAAAGGCGAAATTTCGCTTTAATATTTAACTACGCCGAGACTTTTCAAGATAGCTTAATCCTTTTTTGAAACATAAAATTGGATAAATTTTTCAAAATCGCGAGAAAGATTGTAAAAATTTGATAAAAAATTGTGCATTAAAAAAAATTTTTTTTTTGGTCATTTATTGTGTTTTTCTCTTTAATATTATAAATCTAATCCATTGATAATTAAAAATAAGACTAAAATTTTTTAAATATAATTTAGCATTTCTTTGACACACCCTGATCAATTTTGAAAACAATCCAGCATAAATTACGCGTCTTATTAAATAACTTCTGATTTTGCAATGACTGCATTAGAAAAACGGTTTTCAGAGGTAGGTTGGTTACTGCGTCCAAAACTGCGAGTGAAAATGCAGTATTATATGGTTTAGAGATTTGTTGTGTTTGTTTAAAATGCTTTCGTTAATAATAATATCGATATTTTTTTACACTGTACAATGATTGCCATGCTGCCAAAACACTTTCTTTATCAACCCTCCTGCCGACGACCTTCAGATTGCTATACTAACTGAAAGCAACGTGTCTGAATAACAGGTTTGTTCTTAAATGTGTCAGGATTTGGACAAAAGGATTGCTTTCCCCTTTTACGGTTAGTTCGGCACTACGGGAGTAGGTTGATTAGCGGATATCATGTAGTGAGTGACAGCTGTTGCTTATCGCAGTCTTTCAATTTCGAAGAGCACATTTCTTTCAGTCGATCGAAATAACATAGATTGAAAATACAGATAATATTATTGTGTTTTAGAGGATTTTTGATTATTTCATGAAACACTACATAAAATTTACATGAGAAATTATTGTATGCTTAATACGATAAGAATCTATTTTTTATGAATAGCAAGTGTTCGTCTAATATATATATATTTAATTAAGATATGTTTCTTAAAATTTTTAATCCCCTTAGTAATGCGAAATTATTTTTCGAAATTACATACAAGTGATTTAATTCTTGAAAATAAAATTCTTTCAGCGCATTTCCAATATATTTCAATATTCTAAAATGTACTTTTAAAATATTAATTGCATTAAGTAACATCGAAACAGTTATTATTTTGTTTCTTCAGTATTTAGAAAAACAATAGTGTAATTACGGAATTTCTTACTGTATTTCAAATTCCGAGATATTTTGGTATTTATCTGCATGATTAAAATATTGTAATTAAATATGTTTTACAATAATTCAGTAATGTTGTAATAACTGGACTATGCAACTGATTTGTCTTATGACTGTAACAAATAAAAGTAATTGTCAAAATATTTCTTTGTAATATTCATGATACAAGCAAATTTAGCTTGAAAAAATGAATTAAATAATACATTTAATTTAGACTTATGAGTAACCATTTGGCACAAAAATTTTTGATTACTTCGAAAGAAAGCTCCTATAGAATATTAAGAACCATTTAAAAATAAATTACAATAAAAAAATCAAGTTAAGTTATTTGTGTTAAAATCAAAGCTCTCATTATTTTGCAATCAGATAATAACATAGATTTGAACAAGCAAATCAGTATTTTAATTGCTGCTGAATTGTTTAAATTTTGAATATTGTCAAGAGGGATATTGAATAAATATTGTTTAGCTTTAACATTTCTGTTAACTTTTTACAATAAAAGGATGCTTAAGATTTTTTTACTGAGTGAGAGGCTCCGCAAAAATTTATTAGTGATTTTTAAATTAAAGCTTTTTTATGAGCCATCTTTACATTTACTATTCAGGACAATGAGTACAATAAAGTTTCCATTTCCAAAAATCTGTGAATTGTTCTTTCACTTTCTCCTCTTCAGGACGTGTTGAAGATCATACGAAAATACTTTTTGAAATAACATCTGTGATTTTTATCATTAAAGACGTATTTTGTGGTGAAATGCTGGGGGGCAATCAATCAGATGTTTTTCTGATAACTTTTCCAGCATTTTTCTTTTTTGAGCCAATTTAAATTGAATTAGTTCTCAAACCATTTGGAATCTAAATGACCCCACTTTCTTTTCCTTTCCAATTTTTTTAACCTTAAGCAAAAAAAATAATTGCTTTTATGGTTTCTAATCGTGGGAATAAATATGAAGAACCCTTGAGATAATTTTATGTCTTTGAAGTTTTGCTTTAAGTGCTTAAATATTTGAATTTCTATATTCAATTACTTACCTCTTTAAAGCTTTGGAAAACTAAATGTGCATTTTAGTTTCTTCATTTGGCATATTAGAAGATAAAAACTAACTTGATAAGTAAACTAAAATCGCATTTATTCCTAAAAGTAACGGCAGAGAAAGTAAACAAAATTTTAAAATGCTTAAAAGAACGCAACCCGGAAGATAACATTCCTATTCTCCACTGATAACGATTAACTTCTCCTTATATCACATTCCCTTCTCATTCTCTCACAGCTTGAGTTTGGGGGAAGCAAAAAATTTTATGTAGCTTGCTCCAGAGTCAGTTCATCAAGCAGCTTAATAATTTTAACACCAGAAAAAAAAATCAAAAATATTGTATACAAAGAAGTTCTTGCTTAAACATAGGTATAACAATAAAATATGGATGGCCTGCGTTTCCAAAGAAAATCAATACTTTAAAAGAATCGTTAAGGACAAGGGTATAGATATAAGGAGTTTAGGGGCCCTGAGACCTTCCCAAAATAAGAAAAAGTTATAAGTAATAAATAATTATTATAGAGGATTTTCGTAACTAGGTGTACCAAGCACTGTTAGCCCCTGCTAATTACATTACCTGAGCAATGCCAGGTACGAGAATGCTGGTATATACATAACAAAATTTTTATTATAGATTTCATTCAAGATGTATTTCATATAGATGCTAGAAATAATCTTTAGAAATCTGAACTGTTTTCATTTGATATGCATAACTTAATTGGAAACTTGATTATCATTTTTTCACACCTTATAGAATCAAAAAAATTTATTTAGAAATAAGATAATAAGTGTTATTAAATAATTAGTAGCAGTTGTTAAAAAATGAGATCCAGAATAAAGTTGATTAAAATATTTTCAATTTTGATCAATGAATGAGCATAAGATTTTTCAGGTTATATAAGTATTCAAAAAAAATTATAGTATGCTAATTATAAATTATACAGAACTTACTTGTCTCACAATGGATTTTATAAATTCTTTTCTATATCCAAGATCGAAATTTGGATAAGCATCAAACACCTAAAATAAAATAAAAGGAAAAGAAAAGATTTATTTCATACTATAATAAATTCTTTGTTGAATATTATATTTCACAGTAAATATAATTAATTAAAAAGATTTATGAATCGATATATTTCATTACAATAACTAAATAGATGCATTTCATTGCAATACAATTTATAAACTTTCAGATTTTTATCTGAAATATATATTGTTAAGAAAACAGTAATTAATACAAAAACACATGCATTTTATCAAAAATAAGAGCTAAGAAAATTGATGAATACAATTTTCATGTAGCACCATTATTCTTCACCCATTTTAATTTTCTACATTTAGTTTTGTTTACCTCTTAATTGCAATTTGACAATAGTTAAAAAATTGATTATTATTTATTTTATTAGTTACTATTAATATTTATTTTTTATAACATAACATTTTGAATTCTCAAGTCACTTAAACTTTTAATTAATTGTTTTAGCAAATTAGAAAAATAAAGTAATTAAGATTTCAAAGTTAAAATACATATAAAAAAATAATTAAACACATATGCTAGCCTAAATTCTGGCAATAGTGAATGGAATTACTCATTATATGTAATTAATTGTTTATTATGAAATGAAATACATTTTAAGTCACAATTTAAAACTATATAGAAAAGAAAATAATTGTACTATATACAGGTAGTAAAGCATTTAATATTTTAAATATATTTACAATGTAATTTTAAGCTACTTTAAACAAAAAAATTAAAATACATATTACTTATAACCTTATAAATGCAAATAAATGAATATGACACTGATTATCGTACATCTCTTCAAAACATAATGAAAAAAAAAAAAAAAAACCACTATCCAAAGAAGATTATTTGTAAAATGTTTTATATTTTAGAAGCAATGGATCTTACTTTTCTAATAACAGTTTTCATAGTTATATCTTGAAGTTTGGACTCTTTAACAATCTTTGTGACAAGAGCTTTCAACTGGTCATCCTAAAAAATTAATTTTAGTTATTGAAAACATATAGAATTCAGAAAATCTTTCTAAAAAATGTAACTGCTTACATTTGGATGACCAATCATTTTAGATAAAGGTTTATCATCCTCATCATCACTATCAAGATAGGGCATTCGTGCTGGAGTAATAGACACTAAAAAGAAGGGAAAAAAAGAAAATCAACAAAATTAATACTATTATAAAAAGACAGAATAAACCAATATCCTTTCATCTTGAGTCTAGTTTTTACTAAACAGATAAAAGAGTTTCAACAACTAAAAAGACTTGGGTACTAATATTTCATAATAATCATAAAATATCAGCACAGAAGTTTCAATAATTGGCCATCAAATTTTCTGCTTAATTCAATGTTTTATTCATTAATAATGTTACAAATTTTTCTTGTAACGCATAATTGTTCTTTCTTCATAAATAGAAAGTTTCATGCTTTTTAAGAGAAATAATTAGATAAAAACATGCCAGATATATATCATAATGAATAAACTTTCTGAATTCCAAACATAAAGATTTTATTTAGACATGAACTAAGAAGTGAGACAAAGTAGTTATAAGGTATTTGTTATAAATAAGTTCTCGTTATAAAATATGTTCTACTTATAAAAATCTGGAGAAGTAGAAACATATAAAAATATGTTTTACTCAACCAAAACACAATCTTTTTAATATCAAATGATAAATAAAATATAATTTAAATAAATAAAATTAAAAAATTAAAACTGAATAAGAAAGTTTATTTTCAAAAATGTAAAAGGGAAGATTTTTCACTTATTTCTATAATTGTTTAAACTTTAAATAATCAATAAGCTCCCAAAGTATAGTATGCTTTTGATTTTAATCTTCAGTAATGCAACAGTTAGTTCAGGAGACAATACAATCTTCAATTGAATATTTGCATAGTAGATTGAAGAAATTGATCCATCAATATTCACATAACATATTGTAAATGCCCAACAAATATTGACAAAAATGCTCTTTCCATGCAATAAGCTTTTAAATCAGTTGAATAAACATTTTCATATTGCATTTATATTTTATTAAAAATGGTGCATCATGTTTCAGAAAGGTAGAAAATGGGGGGGGGGGGAATGGGAAGAAAAGATTTTAATTGAATGGCGAGTTAAGGGGAAATACAGCAGATTGATGCCTAAAAATCATAAATCAAGGATGCAAAACTATAAATGATCAGTTTCTGCCATGTGTGGTAGTATAAGCCTTATAGAAGAAAATAAACTCCTTTCTAAAGAATTCAAAATTAAACAGATGAAGTATATGGGGAAAAAATACTACATAAACCACTGGCACTTCAGGAATAAACATTTTGGAATAACAAAAGAAGAGTTGCTTCATTGCCCACAACTGAGTATTATATATATATATATATACATACACACACACAATTTTTTACAAAATATCCAATACTGTCTTAAAAACCAAATTAATACGATTATTCTGAAATTAAAATTGATTTCAAACAATTGATATTTTAATATACGCATATCTCAAAAGAAAATGTCTTACTATGAATGTTGCATAGATTTTAAATATTTTATGGAAAGATTGTCAGTTTAAGTGCTTTATATATCAAATAAATTTTTAAACAGTTTCAAAAGTTGAATATTTTTTACTGATGCCTAAAAATGGTACAAAAAAATTTAGAAAAAGAAATACATTATTTACCACTGCTTTTCACTTTTGATAATGGTTCATCAGTTTCTTTTGGTTCTTCTTTTATATCTTTACTTTTAGGTAAAGGTAATATTTGAATATCATTTGACTGCAAAAAGAATGAATATAAAATAAATCAAAACCTTTCTCAGTTAATATGAATCAAAGTTATAAAAAATATTAAAATTTAAATTAAACAATATCTTAGGATAAAATACTAGCAATTCAATGAAAAAAGGAACAGCATTGAAAATATTAAATACCAAGGAAGCTGTTATTTTCTTGAATTCTTTAGTTGATATCACATTAGACTCTACGGTACTAGTTGCAGTACAACTGCTGACAACTGAAAAAAATTTGTTAACTTTCATTACATAATATAAAAAAAGATTAAAATGAAATTTTCTATGCATATTTCAATGTATCATGTCAGAACATCATTTCTTGAATGGCCAGGCCCCACGTGCTCGTGCAATTTAAACAATATTTTTATTCATTTTAATTGTTTCATTGAATTATTCATTTTAGTATTGCAAACAATAAAAAAAAAACTTTGTCCCGTATTTATTGTTTAAAAAATCACATTTCCTATTTATTTCATTTCATATAATCACATGCTCAAAAAGACATTTTTCTAGGTTTTATTTGCTGTAGTCATTAACTTATTTTTTAAATCAGAGCTTTTGTAAATGCTGGCAACATGTTATTAAAAGCTGATTTTTTGAGATGCTCATGCAGATAATAAAATTTTTATTTTTCGCCCACAGGTTTTTGTTGACACCAAAAACCTCATTCCAAAAACATCCTATTCTGATATGATAATAATAATAATAGCAAAAGTGAAAGAAAAAGAATATTTCAAAAAATAAAAACAAATTACAATTTAATATTGCCTTTTTTACATATTTTATCTGTTCATTCAGGATCAATAAATAAATTATGGATGCTGAAAATTATTAGAAAATGAGAGTAATATAAAATATTTTAGTTATGTTTATTTTTAAAATATGTTAGCTTGTAAAAAATTATTTCTCAATTAATAAAGAAATTGATTAAAATAAAAACAAAACCATTTTTACCACTGTTGGCAGAATGTGTTGGCTTATCTTTATCATTAGCCAAAGTTTTCACTTCAGATATCACAATTTCTGGAAGAATTTCATTGAGCTATAGAGGGGGGAGAGAGAGAGAAAAAAAAAGGAGTAATTAATAAAACATAACATGATTAACAGTTTTGTAGTATGAACCATAAAAATGTATATGAATAAAAAATGTTATTTCAGTATACAAAGGGTGGAATTCATTTACTTAGACACATTAAAAAATATGTTTAATAATAAAAAAAAAAAAAAGCAATTTTGAAATTACTCAATAATGAAACTAATAAACAAGTCATAAAAAAGAAATATCTAAACTTTCCCACGCAATGCTAATAACAAATAATTTCTACCTGTGGAGTTTTGCTAGTACTAGTTGCTTTTTTCTTTACAACAGGGGAACGTCTAGAAATAGGTGCAGGAGAAATAGTAGGCATGATAGTGCTACCTGTTAAGAGGGAAGAAAAGAATAAGATTTAAATAAAAAAACCCATCAATAAGTTATAGTGATGCCATACCCAACATATTAATTGATAAGAAAGATCATAATACAATTCTCTTGTTTAGTAATCAACTACTTTTAATTAATTCATGTAACAAAAAAATGCAAATATATAATCACAAAATACAGAAATATAAGAGTAAAGGGAATAAAGTATATTTCTATATCATGCATAAACTACATCAACAAGAAAAAGTAAAATAATAATAAACATAAAATGAAATGCAAAAATTGAGGGAAATAAAGTAAAAAATCAAAAAATAAGAATAACAACAAAAAATCACAATAAATAAAAGCAAGAATTTCTTTTCTTTCTTTTTAAAGTGTGATAATGATTTTTTTTTTTTTTTTTTGTAATATTCACAGTCTAACTATTGTGGTGGGAGCTATGCCAAGACTTCAAATGGAATAAATAAATTTTGTTAAATTAAGAATTCCTTATTATAGGATTATAAGGAAAAAAGAAAAACTTACTATTAAGTAAAGCTGATGGTTTAAGAAGAAACTTCAAAATTGCATCAATCAGGCTATCTTTTGATTCATCAACTATATATTGTGAAACACAAAGGACAGTTGCAACAGTTTTCAAGTCATCTAAACTCATCCTAACAAAAGTGAATAATTAATAAATAGAAGAAGAAAAAAAGAAGGGGGAAAAAACACTAAAAATATATACCATGCATTAAAGCATTCTAACATAGTGATTTCATACTTTTCTTTAATCAATAATTTTGATTATCAATATTAAGTAATTTTGTACATATCAAGATTTGTTTCTAAATTAATTCACATCAAAATTTGAATGCCACACATAATACGATTTTCAAATGCTTATAAATAACTTACTGTTCCATAAGATTTCGACGACACTGGTATTCTGTGGAAGATTCATCAAAAGGATAACCAGAAAACTCTAATACATTTCTACGAATATTGTTTTGCTGAAAATAAATTACCACAAATAAAGAAATACAAAAAATATATACACAGATAAAATTTTATTGAATTTTTAATTAAATATGAAGAGCAATGCCATAAAATAGTTCTTCTTCTTAGGCATAATGTTAATAAAGCAAAGAAATCTTTAAAAATTGAAAATTATGATTGCAATTCTATATGCAAAATATGATTATGCCTAAAGTGAAACTCAAAATATAAACAAAAATAATCAACTATTTTTTAAACATTTAAAAATTGCAAATGTCTAACATTATTACAGTAAAAAACAAAATACAATCAAGCTAAATTTATACTCTAACACTGCAGATAAAGTAATTTTATGATACTCACAGCACTAGTTGTGAGATACAATATCATGTGCACATCATTTAATTTAGCAGCTGGGGTACTGATCACCTGGTAGTGAACTGAATAAACAAACAAAATACATAAAGAAATCACAAAAAAGACAACCAAAAATCCTTTTTATTATATATTTTTAAAATTAAAACATTAATAGAAGTATTTCAATAGTATTTATCATAGATAAAAATTATTATTGCTCATTTCAGTTATGAAAAAAAGGTTAAAATATTGAAATATAATAAAAACCAAATAGTAAACACTACTTTAGAAATTTTATTTTTGAAAAAAAAATCAATTTTCTATTTATTTAATTGTTAAACCCATTTTAAATAATTAAAAAAAAATAAAAATAGTAACCATTTTTTCAGAAGTCACTTATTTTCTCTCTCCCCCTTATACCCTTACCAAGAACTTATTTGTACCTACAATAATTTTTTTCTTCTAATCATCACAATAAAAAAATAACTATTAATTGCACACATAAAAAAATGATACTAAGAACAAGTTTGCATGTCCCTAAAAACCTAATTAAAATTAACTATTCCTAAGCACTAATGATCAAATAAAGGATAAATTGTTAAATTCAAATGGGACCATCAATTTATCTAAATGTCAATAACATACAAAGAATGAAATTTTAATTTAGTCTATTATTAAATGCAATGATTACACTTTTGTCAAAATCAAGTTTAACCAAAACACGTGCATGATGGAGGGGAACAGAGAATCCATTTTTTTCCTGAAGAAAAATTACTTTCAAAAGTTAAGTATTTTAGAACTCACCAATAAAGTTGACAGATCTATAGCTACTAAATATTTATTAACTGAAAATGGGAACAATAGGCGATTAATCCATCTCCAACAAGTAACATTTATTTAAAATTCAACAATTTTTCACTTTATTTGTACAACTATATATTTAAAGTAAAATTTAAATCCTTTGATGTGTACAAACATAAATTTTCATAATGTTTAAAAACTATATAATAACTTTACACAAATAGGATCTAAGCAAACAAAAAAACAACTTAAAAAATTAACAGTGGATTGCAGCATGGGAGGGAAGGGTGATTAGAATATCATAGCACTTCTGATGGATAATCAATATTTTTAATTTCTTTAAAATGTTATTATTCATTATTCATTTGTGAAAATATTAAAACATAATAACCAATGAAAACTACTTACACTATTTATAACATAAAAAAATAATTTCAATAACCAATAATTCTTATATAAAGCTGATGCCTCTCAGAAATAGCAATTTTTTTGCAAGGCATTTAGATTTTAAATATAACTAACATCTCTACTTCAAACTAGGAATAAATGTAAAGATTTAATTAACTATTGAAAAATTAAGAAAATTATATGATATTAGAAAACATATTTTAAAATCCTCATAATATAATTGCTTGCAAACAGAAAGACAGAAAGAAACTAAGAAGAAATCTCAACCATCCTATTTGCATAAATCTTACCCTGTAAAAAAATTCTTCACACATAACCCTCCTTCCTCTAGATTATGACCCACTTATAACTAAACAAACCGAAGGAAGAAAAGAAAAACAAGACCATTTCACTAATGTATTCCAAGTTATAAAGAATCACATACCATTGATGCAAGGTAATATTGACCAAACCACCTAAAAAAATTGCCTTTTCCCATTTTAATTTTTTTTAAAAATGTGTATATTGGAGACAGTCAAGATACAGCAATATCACATTACAGATGATATTTAGTATGTGGTGGTTTCAATAACATTTGACCATATATTCAAGATTTTTTTTAAAAACTTTTTTTAAAGATAAAGTATTTATTAATTTTTAAGGAAATTCAGGATGAGGTGTAAGTTTTTGCACCAAAAAGTTTGGTGGAGCATCCTACCCATTGAAAAAGGAAAATAAATATGTAATCTTTATGGAAATTTGCAAACAACATGTTTGGAAATATTTAACTAATTATGGAAGATAAACATTTTCCTGCCATATTTATAGAAGACAAAAATGGAATTTAAATTATTAAATACAAAAAAATTATAAAAGTAATACACCAACTTTGAAGAGAAGATTCATGCAAATGCATGTGTACAAAACTATGAGATGGTTTACACTTGCTGCAATTAATATGGTTCGCAAAGTATTATCTTTATATACTTTTTTCAGTTGGCCAGTTACAAATTTTGGCAATTTGCAGGTGGTTCACACAATTGAAAATGCATACTTGATGAATCTGTAGTGTATTGTTTCTTTGGACCAAGAAAATTACAACTTTTATGAAGATATCTTTTAATTGATGTTAAAGCTACAGAACAATACTTCACCTTTTGGATACATGCAATGCATACTGCACAGTGTTGATTTATTTATTTAACAATAAAATTTTCTACTTAAGCCATATCATTCTAATAGGCCCATTTATTTGATTTATAGGATCAAATGCAAGAGTAAAATCTATAGCAGAAATCAATAATTATTAATTTTCACAAACCATATTTCTTTTTGTATTGTTTAATAAAATATCTGCATTTTTCACTGGAATTATTTATTTTAAAAGCTTATTATACATATGCCCTTATAAAAAAGCTTAAAAGCTTATTATACGTATACACATACATTATTTACAAGTAAAGGAAAATATTTCCCTTATATATATGCATTTTTCTAAGTGGATAGAATTTTATTTTAACATTTTTTTAAAGAAAACAATTTTAAGAAAGATTTTTTTTAAAGAAGATAAGGAAGGAGTGAGAAAAATAAATTTTTATTTAAAAAAAAACTTTTTAAAAGAATAACAAAAGTAAATAGAAACTACCAACTGCAAAATGAGAGTGGAAAAAAATATGAAAATTATTTATAAATTTTATAAGAAATCCAAATTAAATCACAACTTACTGTTTGAGAAATTTTTGAGCTTAATTCCAAGATACTCATTTTCAACTGAGAAATCATTTTCTAAACTATGAGATCCTAAAGTAAAAGAAAATGCATTAATTATTTTCATTTCAAATCCTTAAGTAAATTTAATCATAAGTCAGAGAAATTTTCTTACCTTCATCTTGTATGTGTATGTCGGGAACTATTTCAATTTCCTCCGATTCACCAGATTTTAACTATAGTATTAAAAAAAAATTTAGTGGCAGCTTCATTCATTCCTAATGATACTTTTAAAACTATATAGAGAATTTATAAAGTGTAGGTACTTTATTAAAACTTAGGTGAAATTTTAACGATAAAATAAATGAATTTCTTATCAAAGAAGATGTTTGAGAAACATCAAAGTTTAAAGAAAAATTTCTGTACATATTAATTATAGAATAATGCTAATTTAAAACATTTATAAATAGCTTTTAAGGAAGCACAATCTTTATGAATATTAGCATATAAATAAATAAATAAAATTCTTTAAAAAAATTAATGACTTTAAATTTTTGGACTAATATGTAATTTTGTAACATATAAATAAATATTCATATTATAATACTTGCAAGTAAAGTAAGAAAATTCAGTTATACACATTAATTCATATCTAAAGATTTCATGGTAAAAAATATTTGCATTTTAAAGGATAAAACTATTTAAATATTTGGCATAACTAAAAATAACATTAAATTACAACAGAGACAAATTAACATTGCTGCTATTAAAAAAAAGCTGAGGAGCATTAGCAACAGTCAGAATTCCCGAATTGTTTTTTCATACCTCAGGTAAAGGTATTTTGGGTGTTTTGGCTGAATCAAACGTGAAAGTGATCTCATCTGTAAAATGGGGTGGAACTGGAAAGAACAAGAAACATATTATATATATACATGCATTTGAAGATGATGTAAAAATTTATTTAATTTTACTCAAAAATAAAATATTACTAATTTCATACAGTCGAAATTTTTATAGATATTGAATACCAATCATGCAACTCCCTAAAGAAACTTTTACAGAAAATTTTTATTAATAAGAAAAAACACAGAAGATAAAATTAAATTTCACACACAAAAAAATATTTCTAAAAACTAACAAAAAAAATTATAAATACAATGAAATAATAAATATATCTGTATGAATCTTGGGTTTCATTTTTCATATCAGAAACATACAAACCTCTTTTTTTCATGACTGAAATTCGAGGTGCAGCCAAGAAATCCATAATTCCTTCCGTCAAAAGCTGCCTTGATCTATGCCAAGTTGGAAGACATAATACCCTGCAAATCAACTTAACCTGATCCATGGGAAGGCTGAAATGATGCATTAATAAGATAAAAATCAACACATAAAGAATTTAACACAGATAAGTTTATGGACAAGTAAATTATATTTCAAAGATCATACACATTATTGAATATGAATTTATTTAACTGAGATGAAAATAGCAAATTAATAATACACCTTTGTATTTTGACACAAAGATTGTCCATCTTGGATCAAAATACAAAGTATTAAAAAAATGTGAATGAAAATAACATAGTTTAATATAAAAAACATAATTAATAAAGAGCTTGTAGAATAAAAAATTATAATCATGCAAAACTATTAAAACAGGAAAATGCAAAGAAATGAAGACATTGAAAGTTTTTAATACTTAAACTACATAAATAAAAATAATCGCCAAATGTGTTGGTGCACAAAACTCGAGAACGACTTGACCAATTCGGCTAATTATTTTTTAAATATTTTCGTTAAGACACGAGGAAGGTTCTTATAAAGAGAAAAAACAAAAAATTGCAAGGAAAATAGTAAAAATGGCAATATTCTTCCTGTCCCACCAAAAAATTTTATTTCCCCATCGCCAAATAATTAACGAATTCAGTTTGTTTTTCCCCCACGATAACGATATTAGGCTTAATATGTTTTTGACTGATTATTTCAAACAATTCCATTTATTTTCTTAGTGTTTAACATTGCTAATAAAACGATTTTTCGGATTAATTTTTTAAATTTTGAATTAAAATAATACAGAATAAAGGAAAGTATAAATTTCTAATCTGTCCTGTGTTACCCCGACTGTCATAGTAAATTCATGCATATGCAGTGTGTTGTAATTCTTGACAACAGTGTTTTCATTTTAATTATAAGTTTGAAAAAATATGTGTGTAATACTGTTGTAACTATCTCAATCTCATAAGGAGATGTGGATTGCCCTAGGCCCAAACTCCCACTCTTAGGCTTTGTGGTTGAGCAACATGACCGTTGAGACCAAAAGTGCAGTCAGTCCTACAAAGGTATCCTGCAAAAGTGCTATAACAATCCTACACAGGTAATCTGGTTCATAAAGCTTTTGTTACACTAGACCAATAAATAAAATAGATTTGACTTGATTTTAAAGAAATACGGACTTGATTTGTGATTTTGCTTTATTTCAGGTACACACTATAAATAATCATTTTTTAGGTTAGTTGTGTGCTTTTCTATGCACATGAAGTCGGTTGGTAAAAGCTAATTTATATAAATAAAAATGAATCTCTAAATGCCTTGCTAAGCGCAAAACTAGAGAACAACCTGCCCAATTCAGCTAATTTCTTAACAAATATTTTTGTTAGGACATGAGGAAGGTTCTTATTGAGCAAAAAATTGGAAAAATTGCAGAGAAAATAGTAAAAATGACACTTTTCTTACTTTCCCACCAAAAATCTTCATTTCCCCTCAGCCAAATGAGGAAGACTTATATCCCCCCCCCATGCTATTGAGGTTAGGTTGAGGTTTCTGATTGATTATTTTAAATGATTCTGTTCTTAGTGTTTGATGCATTTAGAATTAATCATTGTTAATTAATAGATTTTTTGATTAATTTTGAAGTACTTTTGAATTAAAATAAAGCAGAATAAAGGAGATTAATAATTTTTAATCTGTATTGCATTACATCCAACTGGTATAGAAAACTAACATATTTGTGTTGTCCCAATTGGCCTTGAAAATTCATGCAAGTGCAGTGTGTTGTAATTGTTGACAGCTGTGTTTTCATTTCAATCAAAAGTTTAAAAAATTATTAGTATAATACTGTTGTAGCTCTCTCAATCTCTATCGATGCATATTGTTTTTAGGTTAGCTGTGTGCTTTTCCATGCCTACGAAGTTGCCAGTAAAAGCTAGTTTTATTTATAATATTTGAATGATTTCCTTGTTTACTAATAGATTAAGAGAAAATAAATAAATCTTCAATAATAAGAAATTCCAGCCTCAAATTTTCCCAATTCTTCAATTCACTTTTATAAAATCAAAATATCAAGTTCATTAGATAAAAACTGAGCAAAGTTCTTGACTGAAATAATTCTAATACAGGGTAAAAACATAGGCTTGTAATTAAAAAAAAAAGCTGAATTTCATAAAATAATAACATTATATATCAAGAAGTAAAAAAAAAGTATGATTAATAACAGTAAAATACACAAAGTTATATAAAAAGTCTCCAAAATATTAAACTATTACTCACAGAAATAAATTCATTGATCTTAAATGTCATACATAAAAAAAAGTTAATCAATCTCAAAAATGATGACCAAAAATTTGATTTTGATAATGCTGAAATCTGTATTTCTATGGGAATATGTCATGTCTAAATACAATATATCATAGGAAAATCAGAATAAGATTTCAAAAATAATCTTCTTATAATGTTATGAAGAAATAGAAAATTCTATAGAATATTACTTTAATATACATACACAGATAAGATTCTCATTCTATATACATAGTTAGTAGTGCCAGGTTCACACTTAAGACCACTGAACTCTAAAATACTTCTTTTCATATTAAATCTCTGCAAGAAAAAGTGCATATTCACCATTTGAAAATACTAATAAATAAAGAATTAGTTGCTTATTTTAAAGGCAATATGAACGAATGAGTTTAATAAAATTAAAATTTATTCTGAAGTTATAAAAAGCAATGGGATAAATCCCATAATTCTGCCTATTGACGGGGACAATATTTGATAGAACATACTCTTCCTCGCTAAACCATATCATTAGTCAATAACAGATGACAAAAATCTAAAACAGAAAAAGCTGGCTGTGCTGTATAGCATAGTTTGAAAAATTCAATAATCATCTTTAGTTTCTTAAATCTGAGGTTGATAAATATAAAACCTCATTAAAAAAAATTTTAAGCACATATTTTTAAAAACAGAAAGAAAATAGAAAATAATTATAAAAAATTTATATTCATAGAAGTAATAAATATAGTTAAAAGAATAAATAAGTTTTATATTTATACTGTTTATCACATCATTAATACAGTATAAATAATATAAAATGGATTTTGCAAATATTGAATGTCTTATTTTTAAAGAATAAATTTGTAAAAAATCTTATTAAAAGAAAATTTTGTAAAAAAGAACAAATTTCATTACATCAAGAACTATATTTGACCTTTCAAGCAAGTAATTATTCTGAATTGATCATTTTAATCTCTGAACAATTAGATGAGGGTTAAATGCATTCTTTGACAAATCATCCTAAGTATATTATTTAAAATGTTTTAAGAAACTGTATTTACGAACATGAATGCATAATAAATTAGAGCCAAAACTACAATAAAAAAAAACTGCTGACTAAAGAGTTAAAATAATAAAACTTTTATGAAAAAATATATTTGAGAATAAATGAAAAATATGTACAATATATTTGCAAATTGATTTTTATAATTAAAATCACCAACCTCATCAACATTCAAGTATAAAAGACGATGAAGCAATTCGATAAAAGCATCTGATGCTACTTGGATATTTGATGCAACTTTAAGAAGAAAAAAAAATTATTACATATTAATACAATAAGAGCTATTAAAAGAAATAAAATATAAATATAAAATTTATCAAGTACAGGGTACATTTATACAGTTTGATTTTCAACAAAAATTGTCCCTCTTATTTTCAGGTTTTACACAAAATTTCTTTCTTTCTTTCTTTTTTAAGTATCTAACATTGTTAAAATGATTTTACTGTATTTTCTTTCTCTTATGTAAACTCTTATAGTATGTGAAAAAATCATTCTGAACAAAATCAGTATAAAACAAAAATTTAAAACAGAAGACAAAACAAAAAATAATTATCCATTGTTAATTTTCAAATAAGAATAATTTTTATAAACATTTTAACAACATATGCAGTATACTAGATGAGTGTTAATTCATTTTTCTTTTCTAAACACTGATTATGCAATTTTATTCATGAAAGATGTACTAAAAAAATCACATAGTACTGGTAGATTATTTAAGAATAAAATAATCTATTTCCTTTAAGTGTAATCTTCCTTATTTATACTGCTTACTAACATCCAAATCGAAACTTGATAACAACACTACTAACAGGAAAATTACCATTTAGGAACACAAAATAAAAAGTAATTATAAGAAAATACTGGCAGTAATAGTAAGAACTTTTAAATGGAAAGATATTTCAACATTATATATATATTAGGGGCAGCAAAATTGAATTAAATCTTAACCTGCTAATTATTACATTGAATGAAGAAAGTAGAAATTTGCTTATTTGTGACTAAATGGGTTTTTTTTGTTGTTGTTGCATATAAAATTCATAAAAAATTATTTTGATTAAAGTATTAAAAAAGATGGATAAATTCTGTAAATTTTTGAGTTTTGTGCATCCTTTATTCCCAGATACAGGAAAACCTTTATGTAAACACCATGTGCCAGCAGCACTGATTTTACATTAGTAGTGATGAGATGAATGATATGGAAAGGATATTTACATTCTATTTAACAATTTAGCCACTTTTGATCATCAATAGAGTTAGAAAGAGAAGCAACTGCGGATAAACCATAAAAATGAACTACTCAAATTAAGAATCAATACACAAATTTTGAAATAAAACAGTTTGGATCAAAATAACAAAGGGGCATGCATTTGATCGAACAAAAGAGAAGCCTACCAAAGAAGTACACAATTGCTCAAATATTATTCATTAATAAAAAATTAATAATTTGAAGTTCCTGAAGCAACCAATACATTAAATTGTATAAGAAAAGCTGCCTTTTCTAAATGTTTGAGTATGGCGAAGCGCTATTGCGCTACACTTGCTGTAAAGGTAAGTATTCTTCCGCACTCAAATGGTTAATATCATTTTGAGAAAATTGACAAATATTGAAATCTAAACCATATTTACCAATTAATAAAACTCTTTTTATTTTTATGCAAATTTCTTTCTTTAGTACTTTAAGATATTTTGGAACTGAATAATACAAGAATACAGCAGAAATAATACAAGAATTTTAGAATGAATTCTTGTATTAGTTCATTTTCTACACAAATACTAAAATATGTTTTAAAGGTCATTTTTAAGAAGTGCTAAAAGAAATTATACTAAACATCCTGTCAATAGTACCATGCCATAAGAAAATATTATATTTATAATGAGAACAAATAATCATTTTAAAATGAAACTGTTTAGCAGGAACATTCATTAACAATAATTTAAATCAAATAAACACATCAGACTTTGAACTTTTAGTTGCAATTAATATTACAATGGCAAACAATTGTAATTAATATTAAGAATATGAATATATTAATCTTACAACAGCCAAATTCTATTCTAGCATGTATTTTTAAAGCCTGTATCTCATTATCAATCTTATATGCTTTAGAAATTTATAATAATGTATAAATTTCTTAAATAAATTTTTCTTGCAAATGAAAAATTCAAATTGGTATTACCATCTATTTATGAATTATTTCACATGACAATGAATTTTGATATTGTAAAATACCACTTATAATATGAAAACTTTAATTAAAAATGAAGACTGATATTTAAAAATACAATTCAATAAAATTATTCAAAATTACACCATTACTTGCTCTAATGTATTTTAGCTTTACACCATTTCCCTCAGAAAAGAATGCAGGTTTCTTCCACGGAATATTATGTATATCTCCACCTGGAAAGAAAAGATTAATTTGATTAAAATTAATTCTTAAATTATAGTAAATACTTAAAAATGATTACATTCTGCAACCAGTGGGTTTCAAGATGAAAAATTTATAATAAAATATCTTAAAAAATTAAATAGCAATAAAGCTATTATAGGTAAAAATTAGAAGTAAAGCCCTTATTTTTTAAGGAATAATTTGTACACTTAACTATAATTTTTTTCAATAGTTCTATGAATTACATAATCATCTCTAAAAATGAAGCTCCATTAATGAAATCCCAAAAAAAATTAAGATATTTAGATATTCAAAAGTATTTATTTAAATTTGAAGTGATTTGATATAAAATAAATTTAACACAATTGAATACTAAAATAAATATTTTTCCAATGAAGCAACAACCAATACTAAACATAAAATTCAAGAATAATCTTATCCTCAGGATATAAATTTCCTTTGATAAAATACAGGTAAATAAATAGCAAGATAAAGATACAACAGCATGATAAATTTTCTAATGTATATTTGTTAAGAAAATGCATGATAAATATATAGATATTCAATAAATGTGAAAACAACAGGAATGGTCTGACAGCTAGATTATGTGTAAAATTAACAAAAATTAAATCAAAAAATTTCCAATAAGTATTTCTGATGCTTTGGACAACAGAACTATTTACAAGATGTCTAAAATTTTGTTTATTTGCTTAGATTTAAATTCAGTTTCAATGGTATTGCTTTCATATGCACCTTAAAACTTTGAGTATGATTCCTCAAAAAGAGTAATATCTAAACTAGCAAGAGAGTTCTGAAATTCTATAAAACTTATAATAGTTACACTTTGGTTTCCAATGACAGATTAAATTATCCTCATCCTTAGAATAGACCTTCAGGAAAATGAACATTAAAGTTGAGATTTTAGTATCAAAGTCAAAGGAAAAGAAGTGCATATATGTTGTATACAAATTCAACAATAGAAAACAGTTTCTAATAATTGTCCAATAAATTGATTCAAGATATAAAGATATTTTGTTTATGAATTAAGAATTTTTTGTTTTTGGAAAAATATAAAAAGATTGTTTTGTAATGTCAACAAGACTAACTATAATAGAATAGGCAGCACATAAATAGCACAACATAAATGCAGAAAATTCTCAAAAATTCATAATCAATAAATAATAATTAAAAAAAGTGGGTATAAAACATTGTATATAATGTATATATAGTAGGCATAACAACACTGAAAATTTGAAGGAGCAAAACTCTTTTTTTTAAACAGCTAATATCTAGCTGATATCTGAAGATAAAGAGTCTTCAAACCTTTTCTATCAACAGGATAAAGATTTTAATTTTAAAGTTACACTCTCTCCCAAATAATAATAATAATAAATTATTAAAATTTTCAAGATAAGTTCATTATGTTTATACAAGCAGAGTCCATTCTAAATTAGATGCATGTACTACAAAATTGAAGGCATTTAAAATTATGTTGATCCTAAGCAGCCAAAATTTCAGTGCCTCATATTTAAAAATGTAAGCATACCCGTAAGTGGATGAATCTATTTTTGGTTTCAATAAATGACTAATTTTTATTGGTAGCTACCAATGCTTCATTCTATTTATGAAAAAAGAGCAGTAAATTGTTGATTATGATGCAAATTATCAAAACTTTTGTTAAAAAAATCTGCTGTAGAATATATTTCTTTGACTTTCACTTGACTTTTTCTAATGTTTTGAAACTTACTGAATTCAGTTTACTGGTCACCATACTCCCAAGTAAGATATAAAATTAAAGTCTAACCTGTTTTTGTGATATAGATAAAAACTACATAAAAGAAATAAGGGAAAAATTTTATTGAAACTTTCGAAATAACAATAAAAAATAATTATTTATAATATATATTTTTAAAAAAAATGTGCAGTGAAGAAGGACCACATAAAAAAAATCTCACTTCAAGAAATCATTGAAAATTTGCAAAATTATGAAAAATGATTTTCAAATAAAATAAATTACACATAAAAATATTCTTTTAAACTTATTTTCAAAATCCTCTTAATTCAACACTATTTGTTCTAATCTAAGGCATGTATTGTCTTGTAATGACAGGATTAAAAATCACTTTCATCATTCGAAGATTAAAGAATTTATTTTTTTCAGATCATATAATTAATTTTATTTTGGAATAGAAAAAGTTGATGCAATGTATACATATATTGTATTGTATAAATGTACAATGAAATAAATCATTACAAACACCAACTAAAATATACCAACAGCATTGTACCAAACCAAATCCCCCATTGTAATGTACCACATAAAAAATTACAAAAAGGCCGGGGGGGGGGGGGCAAGCAAAAGCACTTTTGAGCATAGTAACTTTGAAGTTCATCCAAAAGTACATTATAAATGTACATTATATTAAATGTACAATGTGTTTTCACATTATATATAAGTATATATTGATGAAATTAATTTAAATGATTTTTACTTTTGTATAACTTCTTTTTATTATTTATTTCTATATCATTTTGTTGACCAATATACAATTTATAAAAGGGTTATCATTTGGAAACCTCAACAACTTTCTAACTAGAACTGTAACAAAAATAGCTCTATTTCATTCTCTCATATTTCAGGATATACTTTGAAATCAATTCTATGCTTCTAAATCCTGTGAACTTGAGTTTCATGTGCATTTGACTATTTCAGCATTAAGAAATCACATATTTGCAAAGTTATTTAATGACATCATTGCATATTTAATTATAAAAAGAGTTTGTTTGAAAAATACCATAATTTCCAGTGTCCACTGCATCTTCCTGAGAAATGTTACAAATATCCTGAATAGCTTCCTAAAAAGGGGAAAAAAAGAAAGGAAAAAGAAAAAAAGGAGATATATTAGCAGTTATTTAAACATTATATATGGTACAATAACACTAAAATCTGATTTTAATATTTTCCCTTTTTAGCAATTAAAATGCTTTTCTTAATTTGAGATGAGATTTTAGTAACAGAAAGTAAAAGAAAAACTCTGATCAAATGTTTGAAACCATATTTTTAATCTAAAATTTTTTATGGTGTTTTATGCTTATGAAAATAAAGATTATCATGTATTCCCTGTATCTGAAAATATGCCATGGATTTTGAAATAGGTTGGAAATTATATAAGCAGACAAGCAACTCAATAACCACCATGCATAGTTGTAGCAGTTTTTGAAAAATACTAAGACTTTACAAGACATACATAATTTTTTTATTATTACTATGATAAATTTAATATCATACTTTGTGTAAAATAAAATTACAGCCACAATTATAATAATTAGTATTGGGATGCAAAGAAGAAATATAAAATTAATGTAATTAACTGACAATGAGTACTATGGTATATAGTAAAAATTATTTTAGCTAGAAAAAAATCAAAAGCTGGAGCATCATGCTTTTAATAAGATTGCAGTTAAATTTAAAAGTAAATTTAACTTTCTTAAAATTTGGAATGTAGATTTTTTTTAAAAAAACTAAAATTATCATAAATTCTTTATTCTATTACCTTTATTATTATCTATTATCAAAAGAAGTATTTCCACAAGCTCTGGAAAAGGCATCATCCCAATTTAATTAAAATAATTTTTTATTTTAAATTTTATGAATATAAAATAAATTTAACCTTCTATGAATTAAGTTAATCTACATAACAAAATTTGCAATTTCTATTAAATTTAAAGATTATTGTATATATATTGCTTAAGGTCATTTGAAAATGGAAATTAAAACAGAAGAATAATTTGTCAAAGAAAAAGATTGATATACAATTGTGTGTGTGTGTGTGTGTGTGTGTGTGTTTGAAATGTGTAGTTATATTCACATATAACTATTCATATGTAATGTAATAGAAAATGAAAATATATTCTATTGCATTTCATTTACTATGTTTGAAATTGAAAAACTTGAAATCATGAAATTATTACAGCTTGAAAAATAATAATCAAAATGTGAATGAATTAATAGAATGTGGAATTTAAGAGGATTAAGGTTATATTTTGAACTAAGAAAAAGCATTTTAATGCAAAGCTGACGATTTTTGCATCAAAGTAAACAGAGTTTATAAATTTAATATTTCTTTATGCTGGAAAAATTAGATACTAGGTTCCATTCAATAATCAGCCTCATTTTAGAAATTTCCAAAATTTAAACAAGTTTTAATCTAAACATGGAAATATAATAAAATGAAATTATCTTTGTCATGAGCTATTTTTGTAAATATTTAAAAAATAAGTAGTATTTTCTTGTTGACTTAGTGGAGTAAGGATGAGATATAAGCTGTTGTGTAAAATAATTTTATCTGGATGTAATGCAATGAAATGACATCTACAACAATCCTAAATATGTTTCCAAATTACTTTTTCATCAAAAAATTTTCAGTTTGTGGTTCTGGAATTCTAATGCTTTATGGTGAAGATTTTGAAAAATGTTACCCTCCCATAAAGAAGATTATTCAATTTTTGCCATTGATTGGTTATTGAAGCTTTATGCAATAATATCATTAAGAATACCATGAATAAGATTTTAAAAAAACAAATGAATGCAAAATGATAAAAGCATAATACACCTAGTATCTTTTCCCCACACCCAACAATATTTTTAAAAAAAATCTATAGAAAAAAATTATATAATTTATAACAAATATCTTATGACATTTACAATAAGATTAAATCACTATAACACTTTATATGAGCCTTGGAGCAAACAAACTTACTTGATTTCCTTGAGCCAATAGAAAGTGAAATGGATCTTGTCTCTAGAAAGAAAAAGAAAAATCAAAAATAGAATAAAATATCTCAAAGATAAAAATATCAAATGCTTGAAACAAGATATAAATAAGCATAAGCTAATAAGAAATAAATATTTAAAACTAACAAAGTTTATTAAACTTTTTTTAATTAACAAACCTGCGAAGCTGGCAAGTTTGGAGAACAAACAGCAGCTTTAGCACATATAATTTTTGATTGTTGCAATTTTTCAGCCATTGCATCTAAAAAGACAAAACTTAGTTAGATTGATATCCAGTTATCAATGTAATCATCATATTTGTAATTTATGATCCCAAAAGAAGAATTCCGAGATTTATTGTTAATTACATATACATTTATTTTTCCTTTAATAAAAATTGGTCCTTGATTAAGACTATCTAACCTAATACAAACTTTTTGGTTAATTTAAATAGTAGACCATTAATACTATAAATTCTAGAATAGAATATTTTAAATGCACCTTGTAAAAAATTTTCCACGCTTTCATGTGTAGGAAAGAGTAAGAAACCAATAATTCTATCAATCATTACATCCTTGCTTGCTCGGCGAAGAGCAAGTAAATCACAGAGACTTCCTAAAGCTCCAACATTGGCTCTGAGGGGGAAAAAACACATTTTTGAATGCTTATGAATATTTTTTAAACAAATAGATAAAAATCATCAACATTTCAAATTATAATCAAAAGTTACAAACCTTTCTAACTGTTCTCTTCTTTTTCTAATTTCTGGATGTGTCCCATCAAAGGGGAAACCAGTAAATTTCACAACACTTCTCCTTATATGTTTTTCCTTTTAAGAATACATTTTGAAGTTCAAAATTAAAAGTCATAGGACACAAAATATATATATATAAATTGATTTACATATAATTTAAGTGTTAAAAATTAACTTTATTGAAGTTTCAAAAAAATGAATTGAAAGATATAAATAAATGAAAAAAAAAACTAAATACAAATTACTTAATAAATTAGTGTTTATCTATTAGTACATCTATTAGTGTTTATCTATTAGTATTAAGTTGTACCTTATGTCTTCAATTATGGCAAACATTATAGAAATAGGTTTTGGTAGGGAAGATCCATGTTGGAAAGGATTAATCTGACAGAAGTCAGGGGATTTTTTTATCCCCCTTTCTTTTTCAGCATCAATTTGAAGTTGCTTTGAAAACGCTGTTGATCATTTGCCATTTTGCTTTATTCACAGTTGCACATCTTAATAATCACTTAGCTTACTTCTTTTAAACTTTATTACCTTTTTACAAATTAATATTAATTGTATAATATTATTTAATATATTTTTTTTCTTTCCTCTTACATTTTGTCTTTCTTTAAAAATGTCTTTCAATCTAAGAAAGGAGAGATTTTAAAATCCCAAGCACATAAAATTGTGATAATGTTGCAGAGGTTTTCTCCGAGAAAGCTGCAATGTAATCTTTGAAGACTGCTATTCAACAAACCATGACAAGAGCTTCATGTCACTGAAATGGCAGAGATCACAAATTAGAAAAATTTGAAAACTATCAACATTCGATTTCAAAATGAAAGTTTTGAGAACACCTGAAAACACCTATCAGAGATTTATTCACCAAGACTGTGAAATTAATGACTTTGACAAATATGTTACTGAACAAACAATCCAACAAAAGGCAGTGTCTTCTCTTAAGAAATCTATTTCCTGTGTTGGAAGATAGAAAATTTTCATTGGAAAAAGGTATCACTGAGGAAAATATTACATACTCCATTGATTTTTGCTGGAGGAAATATGCAAATTAAAGAAAACTACTCATCGAAAGATCCAATCTTGAATTTTGGTAGAATGGCTAACTACTTTGAAAAATGAGACAATGTAGAAAGAAAAAAAATGGATGCCAGATAGTTTTTACTAATAAAATGTGGATAGATAACAATTTTAACATTCAGAAAATACTGGCAAAATAGCACAATTCCAGGGGCTGAAATAAATGTCAATTCAAAAAATCAATTGAATTAATCATTAAATATCAACTAGAAGTGAAGACTACCATGATTAAAAATTTTGAACAATGGATGTAGGAAAAAATGCATTTCAAATTTACAACAGAAAAGTGAATTTTCTAACTGACATCTACAAAATACAGTACAAGTGACGAAATGATCGACAGTCTAATATGTAATAGGAAACTCTGAGACATGAAAATGAAAAAGGATACCTGCATTCACTAATTCATAGGAAATACACTAAAAAAGTCATATACAAGATTGACAGTGTAACAAAAATGAGCATCATGTTTTATGACTTTCTCATTACAATTGTGATCTTAATGTTATTGAAAAAATTTGATTTACAATTAAAAGCTTATCAAAGAAAGAAATATCACTGGTAGTTTGAGTTTTATTTTATGGACTATTGTGCCAAACTATGGACAGAGCACTCTAATAGAGATGGGAAGTACATTGTCATTATGCAGAAAACTTAAACACTCTTATTGAGAAAAGAATAAAATTTTAGAAGAGTTAATGGATAAATTAGCATTTAAAATTGGGAGGAGTGATTTTAGATTCCAATTCAGAAAAAAAAGGAATCTTGTAACAGAGATTTTTTTAAGACATTGGAGAGCTGTAAATTTCAATTTTTGTAAATGCTCTTGCATAATAGTATTTGTGATTGCAGTGTCAATGCTAAAATTTTTTTTAATAATGATAATATAAAGATGCTAGAAATAATATAAGTGATACAAAGATTCTTGATTTTTTTTTTCTAAATAGTTTGATATTTTGAAACAATATGATTTTGCATTCTTTCATTCATGATAAAATATACTTACTGAGTAGAAATTCAGTTTTAAATTGCTTCATTGTATCATTTCAATTAATTCAACCAATATTTACAGAAAATTCTGGAATTTGGATCGATTTATTTCCCGCAGCTATGAAATATGTTTGCTACATTTTTTAAAACGATTATTTTCCACTTCTTCATCAAAGTGTTCTTCCTTATTCCTAGTTTTCATGTTTGTATCATAATCAGAACTTTAATTTAGAATTCTTTTATTTTATTTATTTTGAAGATCTAACTCAAAATAAATCAAAAAAAATCATTTTATCAGTTAATTGTTTTATAATCATCAAGATTAATAATTTCAGTCACAGAAAGTGGAATGAAGGAAAAAAAAACAATAGATTCTAACATTAACAAATATAACTAATCATATTTATAATTCAGTTCCAGAACTACTTGTGTTGAATTTTAATATAGCACAACATAAACATAATTTTTATTCCTAACTTATTCATAACATGTATTTGAACTGTTATTTTTTTTAAAGTACCTTTTTTTTTAAAAAAAAAAATGAACTCAAAATTTTTGTTAGCAATGGAAATGCAACATAAAAACAATATTTGAAGTGTGATAAATAATAACAGATCATGAAATCAGACAAACTCATGAAATACATCTATTTTTAAAGTGTTATAATTGTTTTTTCAATAAAATTATTTATAATCCATAATAATGTCCAGGTTTTAAAAAAAGACTGAAGTAGCACTCACAATTAATTTTATGGTGAAACATAATTTAATTGTCAAAATTGTTCAATAAAATGTTTTAAATAATATTCTAAAGCCATAAATAATTGTGTTTAGTTTATTGTTAAAATTTTAAATACTTACAGAAAACATTCCTTGCTTACGATAAATAGTTCTGTGGAGTAACCGCAAAGTATATATAGATGCAGTTTGCAACTGTTGATGAACTGAAAGAAAATGAAGGCTCAGAAACACAGAACTGCTTTATTCAGTATACAACAGCAATTATAATTTGAGATAAAACTGTTGCTACTTTTTAGACACAATGATTTTTGTTAATTACTCACTCCAAGGAATATTTCCTAGAGCTTCTCCTCGTCCCTGACAATCATCCATGCAAGATTTTCGCTTGTCAACTGGAACAAGTTCAAATCTTTGAGGGACTTTTTTTTGCCTTTTTCCACTAACATCAGATTCTTGATTTAGAGTCCCTACAAAAATTACAAATTAGTGAATGAATAAAGTTAGAATTAAAAAAGTCATTAATTTATTTTATTTAGCAACATTAAACTTAATAATAATAAGAGAAAGATTTACAATAAAAAGAAATTAGATATTTTAATAGGTTACAATTAATTTAAACATTTGTATTACTACAAAAAACAGAAATAAAAGGAACACATACAAATATAAAGTATATATTAAATTTGTCTTATTAACAATTTTTTTTTCCTTTTTCTTTTCCTAAACTATCATTATTCACAGCCATCCATAGCTTGATCTATCAGCTAAATATCACGAAAAATTGTTAGAAAAATCATTTATGACATGAAACAACTCTATCCAAGAAAAAAAATTTAGTTCTAATTATTGAAAATAAGGGAAACTGTTCCCTTATTTTTACAGAATTGAGAATTAGACAAATGAATAATAGAGAAAAAAAATCACAATACAGTATTACTTTATTAAAGGAGATGTTAAATGAATGCCTCCAAGCATTACAGAGATGATATTGCAACATACTATAGCATTTTATCAATAAAAATATTCTTTCAATGAGGCCATAGACCCTTTTCAATGGGACTACTTTTCTAGATCACATATTTAAATTCTATACACAACATTCTCAACAACTAAATATAACAGATTGTTAGGAAGATTCAGAATAATCCATTATATGTAATCCTTTATGGTTGGAACCATACCAAAATCTAACTGGGGCTTCAAATAAAAATACAGAAAAATAGAGATGGCTATGCAAATGGAGAAAAACAAATTAAGCTGCAACAATCGTTAAACTAATTGACAAATGTATAGAACGACTCCAACTGACATAAAAGTTATTGGATCTAGGAACTATTTCTCCTAAAGTTATGGATTGATAAATCTTGTCAGGAAGTGATGTAATGGCTAAGGTATATGCTGCCTATAATTTCCCAAAAATGAATCCTTTTATGATGATATCTGTAATAAATTCATAGAAAAAGGTAAGTTTAAATTAATGCAACAGGATTTTCTGAACATGAGAATGTCTGGATAGCAAATATAAGAATTGTGAATGCTACCAAGCCTCTTTAGATGGAAATGAGCCTCATTTCTCCATAATTAAACATCGATGATCTCCATCCCAAAAAGAAATCCCCATTTACCATGAATAATATAAATATGACTATATTAACTATATTATATTATATTAACTATATTGACTATATTAAAACTGAAAAAAAATGAAGAATTTTCGACAAAATTTTCCGTATAATTGAAAGATTTCAATACAATTACAACACAACTTTTTACACACTGTTACTATCATCTATGGGTATCATCAATCCATGCAATTTCAATATCAATAAATGTTTGTTTTCGCATCAATTTTTGCTTTCAGTAAGATCAAACTACTAAGGATCCTGCATTACCAAACTTCTAAGCCTTCTCATTTAATGCACTAATTGATTTAGGTATCAACATAGGTTATATAAACTCACAAAGAGCAGCAGCTACATTCTATCAGTACAGTAAAAGAAACATACGTAACATGTGCCAAAAAAAAGTGAGATACATGTTAGAACACAATTCCATCTCCTTCAGTCTTTCTCTCTTGTTTTTATAGAGTGAATTACTCATGCTGCTGTTATTAAGTAAGTATGCATTTGCATTTCCAAATTTTATCTGTGTCAAGGAAATTTTCAGATGCACAGACTACAACAATGCCAAATTTTCCCATATTAATAATTCTCTGAACTACTTTTTTTCACAAATCTTTTTCCTTCTTATTGTTATTAATCTTGGTATTAAATTTAGTGACATTCCAGCTCACAGATTGATCATCATATAGTTTTGAGTAATATTAATTTTTTTTTTAAAAAACCATTTATACCAAGAAAACATTTTTTCGGATATAAGAAATAAATATATTAAGGCAGAACAATTAGATGAAATACAGCATTTAAACTTAATTTTCAATACTTTTTTTTAAAAAAAATTATCACAAATAAATTACTTACAAAACGATGCCAATTTTATTATTCAAAAAATGATAATATAAAAATTACTTCTTTTTACTTATATGCTTTTTATTTATATTATTTTCAGAATATATATTTCTGGAGATCAAGATACAAATCTATTTGACAAAGAAAGTATTAAATAAGGTACAAGTAACAAAAAGGTTGTATAATTTTTTCCCCCAAAAATGTATAAATTTTTTTGTATGAATTATTTAATTATATCATGAATGAAAAATAGAAAACATAATTACATGAAAATTAATTCTAAAAATAAAATATAAAAATATTAATCTTCTTACATTTCAAATTCCTAAGTTTTAGTTCTACAGCTCGTTTTTTCCTCTTTTCTTTGATAGTTTCTGGATCATCATTGTTGTCATAGATTTTTTTCCTTCGACCACGTCTTCCTGAAGCTTTAACTTCTGCATTTAATGGCTTGTCGGTAATATTTCTTTGTTCATTACTTAGTGATTTTGTTCTTTCAGCTGATAGAATTAGAGATTTATTTGTTTGTTCTATAGTAATTGAAGATGCAGAGTCAGATGTCTGTTCTTGAACTTCTTGTTTAACAAGCATATCAGCATTGTAATTAATAGGTTCTTGTTCCTGTGGTAATTCTTGCTTGATTTCAGTCATACTTAAAATAGAACCTTCTTTATGCGCCATTTGATCAATTAATAAATAGCTGAATTTTTCCTAATGGTATGAATATTTTATGTTTATATTATCACATATTTTTAATGAAAATGTTCCAGGATTTTAACAGCTTGATATTTAATAATATAAATCATTAAAAATGGTTGTAAAATTCTGAAACGGAATTCCAAAACCTGAAAAATATGCATGTATATTAGTATGCAAGATAAAAAAAAATCTTTAAATGAAAAAACTTGATTTGAAAATAAGTAATAAATTAATATTCAATTACTTATACATATCAAAGATTTTTTTAAAGTAAACTCATTTATTGTTATAAATGTTTTTACATGCTATCAAACATCAAATGAAATCATTTACTTTAATCTTATAACTTTATAAGAGAGATCAGCTTTTTAGCCCATTAATTATTTTACTTTCTGGTATACAAAGTATTATAAAAGAATTGCAATTATCAAAAAATTTGAAATCAAGATTCAATTTTTTTCTGTTAGCTGGGTGCAAACAAAAAATCGGCAAATAAGGTAGAATTCTGCCAAATTTCTTACAGCAATTTTAAAGCAAAGCATTGCGAAATAATGTAGAATTTCACCAAATTTCTTTAGTGATTTTTTGCTTGCGGCTGGCTAACAGAAAACTACCAGGATTTTAACGATTTTATACATCTCAAATTTCTAAGTTCTAAAAACATTTTTTTTTTAAATTCTGAATGTGAACATGCTATTTAATAAATGCTTTGATTTAGATGGATAAAGTTTGGTACAATCAAATTTGTAGATTTCTTGAAACCTTGAATTAAATTAAAACACAACAAGCCTGTCAAGCAATCTGATTACAAGTGAACTCAATAACTTCAAAACATAAAGAGCTAGTAGATAAAATATGATATACAAGTTTAGAATTTAAAATATAAATTCTTATCACATTTTGAACCAAATCTATAAAAAAGTTGCTATCTGTTGATCTATACTTTCATGTGTACATAAATCGAATAACTTATGTACAGAATATTGCATTAATGAAATCAGTATGTTGTAATTAAAACTATAGTCCCGAGTGAAATTTTGGTATCACTGTCAAAAAAAATTTCTAAAATATATATTTGTACCACATATTCAATAAAAATATGTTAAGCACCAAATTACTGATTCATAACTATTGTTCACTCGTACCATGCAAAGTGCTTGCATTTTACAAAAGGTTAATAATTTTATGTAGAGGCTTCAGGAGTATACACCGGAAACAAACCCCCATCCTTCTTTAAATCCTTTTATTAGGAGAGAGGGTAATTACAATCGGAGAGTTTGAGGAGACCACTTCTGCCCATTTTATAATCTAATTAAATAGCATCCTCCCTTTCAGGAATGTACTGCTTTGCTAATTCAATTAAAAATAGGAAATATTTCATATGTTTGTTAATTATAAATAATTAATCGTTTTTTAGCAGCCAGTTTGTTTGATCAGATTACAGACTTCACAGATAGTCAAATATTAATGTGGAATGCATATATATATATTTAAAACAACTTGTTTTTCCAAAAGACTAGAAACACAAATTTAATTTAAAAAGTAAAACAAACTCTAATGTGTGGATCTTAAAAATGTGTATATACTACAAAGCACAAGTGAAAATCTTATTTTGAAATTAATGTTTCAAGAAAGCCTTTTTTAAATCTTCTTTTTAACTTCAACAAAAGCACAATACTGAATGTCTTAATAGACAAGTTTGAATTTAGCAACATTAAAAATTACTACAAATTGTGTTTTACATTAAAAAATGTTTTAAAAATAACTAAACATTATACATAAAAAAATTAATATTTTAAAAATATTTTTGAGATACTTGTTTAGCAAAAGATAAGATAATCAATTTTTCATAGGATTTGGGAAAACGGTTATGCTTTTTTGGACATTCAATTAAATAGTTTAAAATTTATTTCTATTAACTCTTTTTTTCTGAATTAATAGTTTTTCCGAGCTTTATGCAGAGCATAATAAATAACATTTTTCAGTTTAATTAATTAGTGAAACACTAAATTAATTGCATCATAAAAATGCTCAATGAAATAGTTTACTTGAAACTTCAGATTAATTTGTTGATGATTAACACTAACATTTGCAGCTTAATTTCAAATTATCCACCAGTATACTCCTATAACATTCTATACTTTTAAATAATAATTTTTTTAAAGCTAACATAAAAGATAAAAAATTAAAAACAGAAAAAGTGAATAAATTAAATTTAGATTCAACGTAGAAAGTTCATGATGGTTCTTTTATCACATCCAATGTTAAATTTGTTAAATAGTCTAAAACATTTGTATAACAGTTTGTTGACATCCAACTCATTCAACAAAAAGTAAGTTTTGACTTTATCATTCAACAATAAGTATGAAAAAAGTTCTGGTTAACGTATAATAAGGTTTTATATATGTAAGTTTTAGGATCAAATTATAGCCTCTTTAAATGATATAATTTCAGCTTAAAAAGTTTGGGCAATGATAATCTGATGGCCATATGATACATGAGCATAATAGTTAAGAAGCAAATTGGACAAACAACTCTTATTGACAAGTAATAAATTTTTTTTAATGAAAAATATGCAATTTTAAATTTTTTCAAAGTAGTTCAATTTTGTTGGAAAATCAGACAAATTATCTAAAAATTACAAAAATGATTTAAATAGAATGTTTGGAACTTAACACTAAGGATCAGTATTCCACTACATACTGCAGAATTACATGGAACACCTAGCCTTGATATTCTAAAATCATTTATCTTCAATTATAACTGAAAAAAAATGATATAGGATTAACTTTTAAATTTTTTTAAAAATAACAAATGTCAGTTTAAATCAAGCACATGTTATAGTGTACTATGTAAAAGCCTATTTTTTCAAAAAATTTAAAAAAATTTCTATTCAAAATATCTAACATTATTTTATTGGTACCTAGTTTTAAAGTACTTATTCTCTCTCTCTCTCTATAGATATATATATAAACACAAAGCATGTGTATAGTCATATAGTCATTAGATAAAATTATGTGTTCAGCTGAAACACTGTATCAATCCTCTTACATGAGAAGATTCCATGATGCAAAAATAATACATAACTTTTTGTTTCTTGCAGAGTTTTATAGAAAATTAATTGAATTAAACAAATATTGTTTAGCAGAGTTAGAATTCTTGGATACGATCATCCCTTAATCTGGATCTCTGAAATTCTGGATGTGTGTTTTAATCATATCTTAAGCATGGAGTTTTCTCCTTTTTATTTTGAGTCTTGTTAAGATTTGTTACTAGCAATTTTTGTATAAACATGTATATGCTTTTAATTATATATATTATTACTTTTATTATTATAAATATTAGTATAGTTATTTTTTAATTAATTGCATCGAAAATTGATTGTAATGAAGTAAATTATAAAAAAACAAATTAAAGAAAATATAATGAAATCTTTGACAGTAAATTTCAAGTTATCATTATTCAAGCATTATTATTTTTAAGTTCATATTTGTCTTAATTAATTTAAGTCAATAACCAATTTAAACTGGTTTCAATCAATCATGAGACTTATCTATCAGTCTCTATCCCTCTATAATATATAAATATATATAAAATGATACATTTTTTTATACTTTCATTTTCAATTTTTCTATTTGGCAAACAAAGTTTTGGAGCTAGACCAATTTTGAGATTAAATAACAGCTATGATGTCATAGTTCTTCATTTGCCTTTTGAAAGCTCATCTGTTGACAAAGAATACATAATAATAATGCAATAATGGTAAAAATATTTTTTGTCCCTATATTTCAGAGACACTAAACCTCCTAACCAAAAACCACATCATGTTCTCACATGATAATAATTGCAATAAAGAGATCTACTAGGTCTTCCCAAAGATCCAAAAATGCTTCAAGCATTGTCCTCAAATAGCAAATTTGAGCATGTAACCTGATAATTCACCTTGAGTCATGCAGAATTTCCTATACAGTCATATAGTAGTGTTTTCATCAAAATCTAAATAATTTTCACTCTTGCATTCCAAAAAGCTTTAGTTTGTTTTTTAGAGAATACCTAAAACCTATTTTAAATGTCATATAAGCCACAAGTATTTAAATGACAAACTGCAGGATGTAGAATATCAAAGATAATTTTCTTCAATGACTTAATTAAATGCTGAAGTTACAAAAGTTATCAAATATAGTCTCAAGAGCATAAAACTCTTCATAAATTAAGAACATTTAAAAGTAGCGATTTTAGGAAAACAGTACAAAAAAAATTAATAAAATTAAATAACAAATATATCAGAATGGATAATTTTAAATGTTTTCAGATTGATGACAAACTGCAGGTTATCTCAATTAAACAGTTTTTGATAATAGCTTCATTTGAATATTTAACTGCCAAATTACATGCTGGATCATGGTTTCATTAGATTATTCTTGAAACAAACAAATTAAAGTTTTAAAAATAATAATATTAACTAAAAATTTTGCAAAACAGAATAGTTTTGCATTCTTTATTGTTCATTTTTAAATATACATTACAATATTATTTAAAACAAGACTAAGAAAACGCAAACCAATAATGCAGAAATAAAAATAAGGCAATGAATTAAATTTATTGAAGTGATCCATAAAAATGCGAGTCAATTTGAAAATATAATTATTTCCAACCGGTGTAAACAATGACTTACCGATGCTTTAACTTTGCACATTGAAATTTCTCACTAAAAAAAGACTGAAATGCAAATTAATGCACAAAAAAGTTTCTTACATACTTATAATTTTACTAAGACTTTAACTATAAACAAATTATTACAATTTGCTTTATCAAAAAAGTTAGATTTAAACACCATCTAAAGTGACTGCTCGAAAAACGAACAGAAAGTTTCGAACATATATAAACAAAAGAAGCGTCTTATGTACTGTTGCCAAAAATGAAAAGATCTGTTACGTTAGTGAAATGTCTTTCCATTCGCCATGGAGGGTTATTGTTTCACGATCCGATTTTATCTAATACACTTCAAATCTGTTGTTGTTATTTATGGCCCTTGTCATTGGCAAGCCCCGCTGATACATCAGCAGAACTTTTAAGCCGAAGATATATGCGTCTCTTGTTTCAAGTAGTGCCAACTAAGGCCAAGAGTACGACTTTAGCTGGACATTTATCACATTCAATGGCACAGCCCCTTTTTGAAGGGGACCATAGTCACACATCTCACAGAAGAAAAACTGTGCCCGAACAGAGACTCGAACCCGGACTCCCAGATCACGAGGAAGACGCGCTACTTTTGTGCCAGAAATCTGGCACTTCAAGTCTTATCTCTCCGACACCCTTCTGCCGTCCGTACAACAATTGATGAAAGCCTCAGAAATTTTCGATACTCAACAAGAAAAGGAAGTTATTGAGAACTGATTAATTTTGTTAAGAAAAAGGTTGTACAATTAGGTGGTTTCATTAAGAAAAATGAATTATCTACCCAGTTGTCAAGATATTTAGAATATAGGTATTCTATAAATATTAAAATTAAGATAGAAAAAGAAAATGAAATGAAATCTACGATCCAATTTCAAGTTATCATGTGAGAGCATTAATTTAAGTCATTAATTTTTTTGAAAACTAATTTGTAGTTTTAGTTGGTGATAAATCGACAAATGTAACAATTTTCTGCATTATTTTCTAATTATTATAAAAGCGAAAAATTGATACCTTAAAAGCCATAAATCCCCAATTTGTTGTGTGCGCATTTTGAAACTTAAAAACCTCTCACCAATCCAAAACAACCTCACGTTCTCACATGATAATAATCTAAAGACTGAGAATAATCTACATCATGTTCTCAAATGATAGTAATCTACGAACCCATGAGACTAGATATTTTGAAAATAATTCACGAGGGTCATCTTGGTACAACCAAGTGTTTTGCAAGAGCGAAAGAGAGTGTTTGGTACCTTGATCGTTATATTCAGATTGTACAACAGTATTGCCTAGCAATTACTATAGTAAACACCGACGATAAAGTAAAAATATCCGAAATGACCAAGGCAGAGAAAAGGCATAGATTTATTGAAATTAAAAGGTCAATTGTATTCCATAGAGATGCATTATCCTTAAATTTTTGAATGGCAAATATTTATTCCAAATAACTATTATTTAAACATCACTTTTAATCTAAAACTATTAATTATTATCAATTATAAAATTTATTAATTGTAATAAATATTTAATTTGTTATTTAAAATGTGATTGGTTTAATTTATCAATCTGAGCGTAATTTGTAATTTAAATTTTTATGAAATTCATTAGTTTAGTTTAGTAATTGGAGTAAAGTATTTTCTAAAAATAAATGTTTATAATGTCATTTTTCAAAATTTTTACTTTCGTTCTATGCTCTGGCAATAGATGGAGTCAGCAAAGTAAATACTAATCCCTAGTAGCACACAAATATAGTACAACATTGATTAATATTTGAAATATTGTTTAATATCATATAATATCGCACAATATTGTGCAATATTACGCAACAGGATGTGCAACCTGGGATTGGAGGTCACGCCTCAAGCAATTAAAAATTATCTTTATGAGATTCTCATATCAGAAGGTCAAGAAGTTTCTACTTTCTAATAACATTAAGCAAGTAGCAACTTCACACTTATAAACATTTTCTGTGAATAGCCTCAATTACAATGATATGCGGCTCTGAATCCTTACAATCATTCCGTAATTCGAAGAATAACCTATCCGTTCAGTTTTTAATTCATTCTCAAATCTCTACCTTTCTCTTTGTGAGTATTGAAACTTTCCATTACGGGAGACTTAGGTCGCGACCTACGTAATACGAAAGTTATTACGAAGGTCGCGCTTAGGTACGGATTATATACGTCCATTTGTGGTGCTAGCTTCATAAGTCAGATAACGTCTACGATAATCAAAACGCACTTTTGGTACTATAGTTATGTTACTCAGCTACTGGCTCTAGCGTCCTAAAATTATCCTAGTCTTAAAATTATTTACCATTTTTTTACTCGAATAACGAGGAGATAATTTAATCTAATAAATTTTTAATGTCTAAATTCAAGTTAATTTTCTCAGAATCGGTAAAGCTTGTTGAAACGCCGCAATTTTCAAAATTTGGAGCCTCTGAAGATGCAGTAGAAGCGCTTTTAATTTCAACTGTCCAGTCACGACGTTCCAATATGATATAAACGATTTTGCAAACTTTCTTGTTTAGTTAAGGCTCATTTCAATACTTTAAAAATAAATTATCAATCTTATTGCCAAAGATATTCTATATGAACATTCAGAATAGTTTTTCTTAAAGCAAATGAAAATAAAAATTAGATCAAATATTAAACACAGAAAAGGTGAACAAATTTAATATTCGAAGTTAAGAAGAACTTTCATTTTAATAATTAATATCTTATTTGTTTCGACTGAGAGGTTAACATTTCATGTGAAAGAGAGAGGAATGCATAAAACTCTTCTTTTCGAATGTTACTGTATTCATATATTGTGCAATGGCAAATGATATTTTGCATTTATAGATCTTGCTTGCAAATAGAGCAAAGTTAAGAAGTTAACTAATACAAAAAGATTCCAGTTTTTGTTGGGATGGTTTTAGTTTGGAAGGAAATCAGAATGATTTTGTTTTTCTTTTTGCTGTAAGGAAGTGATAGTGAGGTTTGATGGTATAAAGATGCGTGATCTTCATATAATATTTGGAATTCTACTATGCTGTTTCACCTTCGCATTGAAACAAAATAGAAGAATTCCAAATATGTGAATATCACTCATCTTTATACCATCAAACCTCACCATCACTTCTCTACAGCAGAAAAAAGAATAGTAAGACAATGGATGTCTTGATATCAATTTAGAAATATATGTGTCTGGTACTGCCCAAGTAGGACTATTGCACAGTTTCTGAGACTTCAAAGTAATCTAAAATTGCACTCTCCACCACCACCCAAATGAATTTGTATTTAGATTATAATGCAAACATATACATGGATAACTTTTTGTTTCAGTCCTATTCCAAATCTTTAACTATTACATTGCTGAAAATTGTTCCATGATAAAAACTTGTAATGATTGAATATAAGAGAAAAATCTCAGATTTAGAGCTAGAAAACTCAAAATTACCTAATATTAAAAATATATAGAAAGTTCCCTTTTATTATACATTACACTCCCCCTTAACGGTAACAGCTTAAGTTTATAAAGTTGTGTCTAGATATAATAAAAAGTTTATGGACGTGTAAAAATTCATCTCCCTTGCTCTGAAACTAACGTTCCCTGATTCCCACACTTGATAATTGGCATTTCAGGTCAGCTGTATCATGAACGGTGTAACCCCCTCACTCAGTAAGTGCTCCAAACTGCCAGATAGGGAATTATTTCCCCTAATGGGATCATTTGGACCTTGAGTCGAGCTCAGATAAAAAAAACCCAAGTGCGTTTTTTGTCCATCCAAGGAAATAAATCGTATAAGTATCGTAATCTTAAAAGGGAAAGAGTTTCAAAACTTTCTGATGTAAATCTTTCTTTTATTGTGTAGGGTCAGCTACAAGGGTGGATCATTAACGAACATACCCATGGTCAACTGGAGACTTTTGGGATTATTCGCGAATAACTACTAGGTAACCGAGAACTGAAGTGCACCGATAAAAAAATGAGAGGCAAAGTTTTGATAGAAAATAAAACGCGAGATTTTGGGAAGGCCTAGAGATCTGCTGGAAAGTTCGAGACAGACTTCGTTTGAAGATCGTTTTGAAGGAAGCGAGAGAAGCTTCGTGTGATACGGGTTTCTGAGTTAAGACCCACATAATGAAAGTCGGTGGATTCCTTAAGTTACCCCTGTAATAACCTGATGCACTAATAACCTGTTAGCTTTTCTTGTGACGTTGTTTCTCTGAAATTGATCGAGGAACTATTCATGAATAACTGTCAACTGTGATGCAAATATTTTCAATCATATTAATATAGATGAGAATGTGTTGTTTTTTAAATGTAAATAATGATGTAAAAGAATTGTCTTCAAACGCTATTCTCTTATTTGATCAGACAAGATCAAGTCATTATAGCTTTACATTAATTGGTGGCAGAAGTAAAGGATAGAACTTTGAGCAGTAATCTATCACTAAATAACTGAACTTGCGTTTCAGACTCAGAAAAATTATAATCTGGGTACAATCTGCTACAAGATGTAAAGTTGCACCATAATTGCCAACTACAAAAGTGACGAGTGGGCTCAATGTAAGAAAGAATTCCTCATCTGCCAGTGGGATCAACGCAATAGAAAAGGCACAGACTACCTGAGAAAGCCTTTCGATTTCGATTCCCTCCACCTCCAACCAGGTGTCAACAAAGCGACGACTGGAAAAAGAGAGACCCCCCTAGTCTCCTGTAAATTGGTGTTTCCTAACTTCCCTTTTTTCTACAGGCAGAAATTTTGTGTAACTATATGTTAAGGAGCATTAAAAACAAATGTTACTTGTAATTAAACAAGTAGGGGTAGTAAAATTTTGAAATTATCAACGAAGAAATGATCTTGGATAAATTATGTCAAATTTTTCTTGTTAGTTTTGAGAATGGGAGTCAAATTTTTGTTGTGATAAAAAGTAACTGTTGA
The DNA here is from genome assembly GCA_026289955.1 of Argiope argentata. Taxonomy (NCBI): domain Eukaryota; kingdom Metazoa; phylum Arthropoda; class Arachnida; order Araneae; family Araneidae; genus Argiope; species Argiope argentata. Next base: position 11,355,496 of record JAOUZG010005735.1, on the reverse strand, counting down.
TTACTGAAGTAAAATTGAATTAGCATTTCAGAATTGGCTATTAAAGCAATTAAGTAGAGAAATTTTAAAATTAGTTGAGATTAAAACATTTGATGTATAACTTCTACTAATGAGAAGAATTAAAGTTTACTTGTAAATGCTAAATGCAACCACAGACTTCAGTGACTAAAGCAATTGCATTTGATGAATGATAACGTTGAATTTTATTGAAAGTGTATTTGTTGAAAAAATTGTGCGACAATTTTGACAGTAATATAGTTAAGTAGAAATCTGTGGATTTCAATAAATTATTCAAAATTGATGAAATATTCAATAGTATCATTGTGTCTTTTGTAAATCAAGTGTATTTTACGTGTATATTGTTACGGAAGGGGGATCCTTGTGTTTAGAATAAGTTGAGATTTTTTTTTCCTGTCCAGTTTATAAAATCTTTTTGAGTGAGATTTACTAGTAAATTTGTAAGTAGGATTAAATTGAGAAATGATTTTCTTAAACAGAGCATTAAAAATAAATTTATTTTCCACGTCGGAATGATTAGGGATCGAGACTGACCCCTTAAGTAAAGTAAAAGAAATGATTAGAAAAATTAAGTTCCCAGATATTGACCTAGACTTCGTAAGACAGGAATGAGGTTATAGTGGAAGAGCAGGGAAAAAAAAAAAAAAAAAAAAAAAAAGCACGTAGAGGCCGTTTGAGGTGGATCGTTCAAGAATATCCAATTCTTCTGAAATTAACAGCGAGCATGCAAGTCGAAACGAGAATTCTAGAACGCGAAGACATAATAAGAAGTAATGCCTGTTTGAGAGTAATGAAACAGAAATGTGGATTTATCTTACGGATTTGGAAAGAGAATCAAAAATCGCTCAGATTGACGAGGCTAAATGGGTCTTTGACCTAAACTATAGCGAAAGAATCGGATGACAAGGCTCAGGATTAAGAGAATATTAAACAAGTTTTGCTGGAACAGTTTAAGATAAAATCCGAGATATATACGCAGCATTTTATGAGATACCAGAAAAAAACCAAACGCATTGTGGAAGGAGTTAATTTTTTATCTACATTTCTTACCTGGATGGCTTTCCGAGATGAGCGTGACGGATTAAATCGGGCTAAAAAAGTTACTTATCCCCAACAACAAAAATCATCCCGAACAAATTAATAAACCATTTTCTATGATCAGACATCTTGGATCCCTTTGTTCCAACAGAAAAATTGGATCATTACGATTCGGTGAGGACGAAATCGAACTTAGTAAAAATTTCCTGGAAAAAGGGCTTTTGAGAGAAACTGACAATTTTCAACAACAACAAAAAAGATAAGTATAAAACCACGTAAAATGAATGTCTATCTACGATGCATTTAAGGCCTAAATGCCCGCAATTAAAAAGAAATCAACCAATCAGAGCAGATAGTTCACGTAAGAAATGCTCACAAAAATGAATTATTTGCTCCGTGATTGAGGTGCCGGCGTAGACATCGTTACGCGAAATTATGTCAGTAATGTAGATTTTACTGGTGAGGTAATTTGGATGAAACAAGCGTCAGACTAGATTTGACGTGTTTACCACTGGGACCTGTAAAGCTCTGTAGTCCAAGTTAGTCACACAGGCCACTATTGGCGATTCATCGGTAAAGGAATTTACCTTCTTAGTAATGCAATGGCCGAGTTACTTAAGAAACGAAATTTCGCCTCCATCAATGCCGTTATTACTCATTTTAAGGGAAAGAGGGTTGGAAGCGCGAAGTAAGTTACAAGCACCACAGAAAAAGAAAGCCGTAGAAACTGAGATGGAATTGTGGGAAGACTTTTTCTCCCATGGCTACGGGGGAAGAAGCTGTGTGCGTGGGCAGAAAAACCGCGACTTTCCGCATTGCAGAATCGTGCACATGTTTCATTTTAGGAAACTATGACAATGCTCTTTTATTCTTGCAATCTTTGGAGATCGGCAATTTTTAGATAGTATTTTTTTTATTACCTGTATTTTCCCCTTCTTACGAAAATTTTCGTTTTTTACTTATGACTTTCAAATTTCCTGAGTTTTTCCGGTAGCATGGCAACCCTAATGTAATAAACGGCGAAAAATTAACACAAAGAAAATAATGGGGCTATCAATAAAATGTCTAAATGTATTTCTTTTTTTAAAGGATTTATTATTCAATTAGACAGAGCTCTAGACTTTTAGAGCAATAATTTATAAACAATGAAAAATAGGTTGCGTACAACTGATTAAAATTTCTTAATTTACAGGACAAAGTTTCAAGATATATATTTTAAGAAATAAAAAACAACACCACTGTAAGTATATATTTGACTTTAATAACCATTTATTTCACAAGAACAAAAAAGCGCAAAAGATGTGTACTAAATTTTAGTACTATAAAAAAAGCAACAATATTTATTGCTCACAATATATACATATACACAAGCTTACATTTCTATTATTCAATGCTATTTTTGTTCACAATTTGAAATTAATTCAATTGCACCAATCTCTGATGCTCAGTTTTATGCCAAACTGTAATAAAAATTGCCCCTTGCAATAATAAAAATTGAAAGAAAAACAAAATACAATTTAAAAGGAATGTTTTACATTATTTACAAGATACGAAAAACATTATAGCTATACAATATTTAGCATTTAAATTTATGAATATAATTCTCTTAATTCTAATTACAGTGAATACTTACAATTTATTCAACAATCGAGACAAAAATGAAAGCCATTAAAATTAAATATATATTTTCCTGTTAATTATCTATAAATATTCTATGAATAAAAATATATATTGATCTAGAACAATAAATTTTCAAAAGACGAAAAAAAAAAAAAATTGCACACAAAATTTGAAAAACCTAAAAGATTCATATATTTATATATATATATATGAATGAGATTCAAATAGAAAAATATATAAATCTAAAGAACTTCTAATTAGAAGAATTAATTAGAAACCAAATAGTTTACTTATAATTTTCAAAAGTCATTACTTATCAGTGTAACTTAAAATTGAAAAGCTTGAAGTTATGTTAAAATCAGGGGTTAAAAAAAAACTTTTTATTGCCTCCACTTCCCTTAACAAATATAGATATATTAAAAATGCAAACCACTGTTTCTAATAAATTTTAAGTTGCAATTTTTTTTCAGAGGACAAACATATTACAATGAACTTAATTTGCATAGAGTTCTTTTCTTCAAAACCTTACAAGAAATTTTGGCACATGAAAATGATTTAATTTAATCTAAAATGAATTTTTAAAAAAAGAGAATAAAATGAGTTTGGGATAAGAATATTTAATAACAAAATTTTCAATTTACAGTTTTACTTTTATATGATAAACTTAATTAAATATAGCACATTGAGCCTCCTTATTTTATATTTAAAATTTGTTTGCCCAGAATTTCTTCAATAAAAAGAACATAAACAAAAATAAACTATAATAGATCTGGAATTATAATAAATAAGAATATTATTGATGTATCAGATGCAAAAAATAAAGTTGTATTTTTTTATATTAAAGATCTAACCCATAAAAAACATGCTGAATATATGTATACCATACAAATATAACACACAATAGGAACATAGGGAAAAGTGTCAATTCATTAATTTGACAACAAATACCATTAATTATGATGCAATAGTCTTCTAAAGGCTTTAATAAAAAGGGAAAATCAATTTTATATATTATAAGAAAACTTTTTCTGCACAAAACAAATTTTTTTTTTCTTTTTTCAAATTAATACATTTATGCAAATAAAGTTAAGAAAGTGGTTTTCCAGTTATTCATACAAATAGATATATTTATGTCAAATGATTACCCCCTTAAAAGAATTCTAATATATTTTGCTATTTTAATATCCTATGTTCACAGCAAACATTTTTTGGATTGCAAAATATATGAAAATATTAGGTTGGAATTATTCTTTACAAAACTTTACATGAATAAAATAATGTTGTAAGGAAAAAAAAAATCAAGTACAATTCAAGATATTGACTAAGCAGAAAATTTTATCTTAAAAACAATTAAAATACTAAAACAATAGGAATTTGTGATAAAAGAAATACTCTTAAAAAAACTTACTAAACTTTGCTTATAAGAAAACATTATTTCAATTAGAAAATAATTTTTCTTTTTGATTGGAGCACATAATTTCTGTACAGCTATATACAATGGCTAGATATTTCAGAAAATAAATTACATAAGAATAACGACTACTTTTTTCAAAAGTAACATCATATTTGAAATTACAAGATTTTGATATGCATTTACATCCCTAATAAGATCTGTAAATGTTCATATCACAGTTTTACTTTTCAAATCAATATAATTACAACAATCCTTATTTTAAAGTTGGCAATTGAAATAATAAAGTGTCTGCTAATGAAAAAAAATGAAGGAAGGGAGAAATAAATATTCACAATTTACTCGCTCATTATTTAACAAACTAATTAATCAATTTAACAAAAGAATTAATAATAATACAAGTTTGTCATACAGGCAATTAGAAAGAGACATTTTAGTTTTTATTCTTAATTAACTTATAAAATTTAGATACTTTAAACTGTTTTCAGAACACAATTATGAAAGGAAAAGTGCTCATCATGTATTACAAAGATTTATTTAGTGTTAAAATATTCAAGGTATGTACCAATATTACAAAAAGTATATTCATCATTACCTACATGGAAGCTCAGAGGCGAAATTTAAAGACAAATAAAAAGATATTTTTTAAGTACTCAATAATAACTTTAAAAAACCCACAAGGTTTTAAATTAATAATAATGCACTTTATCCCGCTAGCATAATTATAAAAATTTAGCTCTTTGGAAAAGGATATACGCACATATATATATTCTCCTATTCAAACATAGGAGCCCGGGGAAGAAATAAGCCAATATATGATACAAACTCAAATCAAAGTAAAATAAAAATTATCAAGTTCAAGCAGACACAAGGTGTAATTAATTACATGAGGACAGTTAGCACTGCACACAGCAGGAAAAAGGCACACAACCCTTCGGGATGCTCTCTTATGGCAAAAATGATCGAAAGCACAGGAACCTCTAGCCACAGTCACTCACATTCAGTGCTTTTGATAAGAGGCACATTAGTCTTCTGGCTCACCACCTGTATGCTTCATCTTTTTTAGCTCCTTTCTCCCATCGCATAATTCGGAGGGGCTGAGGGGGTGTTTGGGGGGATTGGAGGAGGCGCACATGGTTTCACAAACTTCTCGTGAGGATTCAGACTCTTCATTGGAATGGGTATGACACCCTGTAAAGAATAAGAAATAAAAATATAACTACATGCTACACATTTAATACAATAACCTATATTACTACCACAAAAACAGCTAAACCAATATTTTAAAAAGCTGAACTCTTTTAGAGTGAACTCTTTTGAATTCTTTTAGATAAAATTGCATTTCAGATAATTTAAATAATTATGACTTTGCTGGCTTTGTGTATTAATTTATCAAACAAAATAAGTTACAAATTATGAAATAATTAGTTTTTCAATTTATGTGTTCTCTCATGATTTCATAATCTAAACATCTTAGAAGAAGATAGCGAGTATTAAATGCAGTTTTAATAATAAGCAACATTTAATGTATTCCATTTTAATTAAAAAAAAAACATGTTTATTGAAACTAGATTTTTTAAAAAAATAATAATAATAAACAAACTCTTCAAATAAAAATTTTCTAAATGAAATACAGATATAAGTATTTTCTAGTAAACATGAAATATTACAGATTAATTATTTTTTTCTGAACAAATCATAACACCTAATTTTATTGGCAACAGTTTAGAATTAAAATTTAGAAGTTTGTACTTGATTTTGGATGTGGAATTGTAGAATATTGTCGATCTCATCTTGAAATAAATTTTTGAAAAATTTGAAGGATATTAAAATTGTATTTATATATATACAAGAGAATTAAAGAAGAAAATACTATTTCATCTCCCTTATTAGTAGATGGGGGAAAAAAACTGAATTAAATATGCCTGCTTGATTTTACATACTTAATTTTTTAAGTTAAAATGACAGTCCATTAAATGATTTGATATTCAAAATTTGTTTTAAATTATAAAATTCCAGTATGGAAAAAAAAAGCAAATTAAGTTAAAAACTACTGAAATGTGAATTATCTGCAAAAAATTATAATAAAAGAGGAAAGTATTGTCAGAATAAAATAGTTTTTTCCTTCATCATAATGCAAAATAGAATATCAAAACATGCAAAAAAAAAAAAGTTTTATATCAACATTTAACTTTTATTTTACACAGTTACTTAAAAGTAACCTGTCTTTATTAGTTCTCATGGTAAATCTACAACTCCTAATGCTTTTTATATGTTTATGATAAGCATTGGCAGGGGCAACATTTAAAGTACTCATATATCTGCCTAATAATTGAAATAAATTAATACACACTTCTAAGAATTAAGGTAATTTCAAAAGGACAAGTAATTTATTATATATCTCACCTATTATGTGCACTTCTTCAAAATACTAATTACATTTTTTTTATCGTTAAAGCTGTTTCATACTTCATAAATAAGCACATCATTAAAAAAGGAGGTAGTCACTTAATTCCACTAATATTTATTTCCCAACATGATTTTGCCAAATTTTGAACTGTGACAAAATTTTCTTCAAATGTATTGGTAAAAATGTGAAGGAATAATATAATCCTCTATTTAAATATTCTTCCAAATATATTACAACTTATGAGGTAGGTACTGATGATATTCACTGAATACTTTCTGATGAACATCAGGAATTACATAATAGATAATTATGAAACTAACAGCAGATATTTACTAACAAGCTAGATTAAGAGTTTAAAACCGAAAATGTTGACACTAGGTAATTAAATCCATACAGAAATGCAATTCATTGATATGTAATAAATATAAATTTACGTTCTCTAAACCATATTAATTGTGGACTCATCATATCCTACAGGAATTTTTCCCAAGAGAAACCCCCCCCATCTATATATATAAAACGCTTACGCAAATGTAAAATCAGGCTGAATTTATTAATCACCGTTTGGCAACACTTCAAATATGTCCAGAAACATCAACATGCGATTTGATACAATTGCAATCAAATGCCATTCTTGCATCAGAAAATGATTTAAATAAGAAATTAATGGTCAAAAATTTTTTGTAATGAGTTCCATTCATGCCATATTGATTTTAAAACGAAATCATTGAAAATGTGAAGACAGGTTGAATAAAATACTAAAGAATCATTCATATGAGTACAGAATGAATTCATATGAATTTATGAGTACAGAACAAAGTTTCCAAACTACAGGAGCATAGTTGTGAGACTATGTCAGGGCTTCATTCTTTTTCCCAGGCATGTTATTCGGAAAAAGGGGTAAATTCAAGTAGCAAATATATGAAATGTCCTGGTAACTTTTTTTTTTGGAACATCTGTTGAATCTCCAAGAAATATTGAAAGATTTGCTGATCAGTGATTCAATCGAAGATAGAAATTATTGGAAGCATATAAGAGAATATAATTCTGCTTTAGTTTTTGCTGCCATGGGAGCTCAAATTAAACCTCCTCCTGAAACAGGATTCATGGTTTAAAAATTCTGTTTATATGGTACAGTTTTAAAATTTGAAGAACTGTGAGAAAAGCACAATATTTTTTGAAGTTGTTTCTGTCATGAATGTATTTAGTTTCTAAATGAGAAATTATTTGTGTTTACAAAAAACTTTACTGAAATTCAATTTTTGAGTGAACTTTTTGTTTCATATTCTTCATTTCTATCATTGTTTTATTTTGGAAAAAAATTGAATCTGAGTATATCTGTTGTTAGACTTAAGTGGTTTAGTAGATGGGCGAGCGAAGTAATCCAAGAGAAATTACATTATGTGTACTTTTTGTTTTATATTTTTCATTTATATCACTGTATTATTTTATTTTGGATTAAATTGAATCTGAGTATATCTGTTGTTAGACTTAAGTGGTTTAGTAGATGGCGAGCAAAACAATCCAACAGAAACTACATTAGCAGTTCCTGGAGGTTGGCGAGCATAATTAAGCAGAGTGCAGAGCCCAACTGTTTGAATGCATTATGGATTCATTTCCATTTTTTTTTTAGAAGGAGGGTGGAGGGTCATTTCCAATTCTTCAACATAATTTTGCAGCCGATAAATGGTTGATTTTTATGATTTTTCATATTTACTCTAAAAGAGTCATTTAGTAATTTGAACCATAGTGATTAGGTAAGAAATTTACTCCCTTCCCCCAAATAAAAGATTAAAAGACCAAAGCATTTTTGAATCCCTTATCTGCAATGCTTCATATAAAGTACATTGAAAATTTTTATATTATTTTTACCTAGGTTACAGATTGTATAAATATAAAAAAAAATTCAATTTTTAAAAACCTTTGAGGAAATGAACGCTATGCATTTGTAAGTACCAATTACTATTTCCGTAAATAAATCTTTCATTTTAATAAACTTTGAGAAAGAATTTTTCTAATATTTTAGTATTTAAAAAAATTCTACCAATCAAAGCTTTGAATTTTCATTTAGAGAAACAAATTTACCTATTTATTTCAAAAGCATACATTGATAAGTTTATATTTCAATATCTCTACCCAAAAAATCATAAAAACAGATTTCTAACAAAAGATATTATAAAATTAGAGATAAACCCCTCCAATAGATACTAAAGTCATTAACTATTATGCATTTGCAAAAAATGATTACTAAATTTTGTAAATTAGCCAGCAAGATAATCCAGAAGTAACAAACATATCAATCTTCAATCCAGACCAGAATTCACTTTACTCCTAAAAATGTACAAATACAAAATTAATTAGCACCCCTATATTAAAATATTCTGTAGTGCAGAATTTCTTTATTGCTTAGAAAATCAGCAAATATGAGAGCAACATCAAAAATTTAAATATCCTTTGATGATCATACAATATTTAAGACACATGAAATATGGTAGAACAGAAACAAATTGTTTCAGTTAGAGAATAATTAAAATTTGGTCAAACTGCAACAGATTTAATAATTAAAAAAAAAAGGGGGGAATTCGATTATCTATCCCTGACTCCAATTACAAATTTGATTTTTAACTAGTTTTGACCATCAGCATTTAATTAATCCTAGACACCCTTTCAAACTACTTGATTGCTGTTACAGGAAAAATAAAATTTATTTAAATATGAGATCACAACCATTTAAACATATATAACTAAAATACTTGGATATTGGATAAAATAAGTCAATAATATAAACATCACCTACGGAGGTGTGAGCCATGCTACCAGAACCTACAGCCTGAGGAAGATTTGTTTGTTGACTCCCTGGAACAGACAGTGACGAATTCCAAGGTTGGTTACAATGAGGACAACGACTGACTATAGGATTAGGAGGACTAAAAGCATCTTTTCCACCTACGAAACAAAGCATTCAAGCATATTAACAGACATAAATTTGTTTCATAAAATTTTTACAGCAAAGATATAAAACCGAAGTACATAATAAAAAATATCCCTTTATTGCCTGCAATTTCTCTTTTTATAAGTAATACAAAATAAAAACTTTAAGGCAACATATTTTAATTATTATGAAATCCATTTTTTTTTCTAATTTTTCTTTTACCTGGGCTTAGAGGTCTAGATGAACTGGGTGAAGGATTGTGGAAAACGGGACTAGATGCAGCTCTTGGACGAGCATGCAAAGAGTATGCCATTTCATTAAAATACCTATATAAAAAAAATTAAAAATAATAAATAAACATGATACATTTTTAAAGGTTTTTTTTGTTTGTTTACGATATAAACAGAGGTTATTATAAAAAATTTTTTGATACAATTAGGTTACACAAAGCTAAATATAGTTATTTAACTGAAATGAAAAGCAGAATAGCTATGAAAAGTAAAAATAATAGAAAACTAATCCTAGTTTTTCCATGATCACTATTTTATTCATATTTTCAAAATGTTATACAAATTAGCATAAAAATATAAAATTGAACAGCGCATACATAATTAAATATATAATATTATTTTTTAGTAACTAGAGTTAGTTCATTACACTGCCTCAGATTACTTTGGGGTATGTTATCAACATATCATTCAAAATGATGTGTGACTCATCATAAGCAACATGTAGCAGATAATTCACACTGTTTCGAATGGCACATCAACATTATAAATAAAGTAAACTAGCAAAAACATCTGGTTGTTTTGCATACAACCAGATGTATCAAAATTCTAGAAGATAATACACATAAATATTCAGAATGTTACAAGATTCATCGCAAACAAAGAAAACGAACAAATAAGAAGCAATATGAGTATTTTATAGCAATTAAATTAGTCATCTCAGAATATTATAGGATAGATTATCCGCAATTACTCCAAATGGTATATAATTAATCACAGATTAAAATAATGTCTCAAAAACTGTGGAACAAATTATTTAGAAAATGCATGCCTTCTTACACAAAATAATAGTAATAAAATAATCTGAAATTCAATGATATATTAACTAAACAACTTAAAAAAACTGGGATATAAGGATTATAGAGTTGTGTAAGAATGGTATACACAATGAAAGAAAAATATTTTTGGGAAAGAACTCCAGAATAACATTTTTTCCCACTTGCAGAATACATTCAACTAAAACAATAGATTTGGCTTTCTAAAAGGACAATTAAAAAAAGATGGACACTTTTTTAGAATAATGGCGATGCAAGAAGTCACAGAATTAAATTGCCAAATATATGGCCTCAGATTACTTTGGAATATTATCCTCAAGGATATTTAGAATGGTGCATGATTCATCATAGGATAGATTTGTATAATAGTCAATAAGAGATACTTTGTTTAAAATTAATTTTAAACATTTAAGAACTGGAAACAATTAAACTAAAAAAAAGTATGACTAGAATAATTAGATAAGATTCTATGAGATAAATTATCAGCTTAAGGTTACCAGGAGAAAAATACCATGTTTGAAATGGAAGAAATATACAAGAGAAAAAATAGTTTAACTTCAATGAATTTAATTGGAAAACACCTAAATATATACTATTTCAGACACATTTTAAATTTCTAATATTCATTAATTAGAAAGAAGAAAATAATAAAAAAAATATGGTACTAATCTTTGCCCATAAAAATTTGTGACAGAGTAATGACTAATATATATTACAAGCTTTCTATATATTCATTTACAATTTTCCTCATTCATTTACAATCTTCCACAAATAAGAGTAATTTTATTTCTCATAAATATAACTTTTTAAGAAGTTGGTTTGTTTAAAAAGGCCCTCCACATAATTATTAGCATATGGTTGCAAACAAATTCTAACCAGAATTGAAATTATAAAACCGATATAGAAATAAATCATGATTCTAATATGCTGTCATAAAAACAACCAAATATAGTTTCTAAAAGCTTTGGATAAGAAAAATCTACATATATGAAGAATGTGCAGAAAATCTATTAAATATATTTTCCATGAGTTATATTTGTTAAAGTCTTAATATAGTAGGGATTTTAAATTTTTACCTTTCTTCATCCATCTCAAGACTAGATTCACTTTCAGAAAGATGGCGGCACAAAGCTTCACGTCGTTCAACCTCCATCTGAAGTTTTCTCTGAAGGCGCAAATTTTCTTCTCTGCCATGACGTTCTTCCATGGCAAATTGAGCCATTTTTTCTGAATCTAAACAAGGGGGTGAGGGAAAAGCATATTAAGTGAACATGCATAATAAAAATAAACTGAAAATGCTACAAAGGGATCAAAGGCCTTTTATACATTTTATTAAAAAATATGTATCTTCAAAAGGTGAATTAACACTAGAAAGACTGAAACTTAGTGTATACCTACGTTGCCCAAAAGCAATCAAAATGACTACATTGTGAAAAAATAACTAATTTGTAAAGAAATTTGTTAAAAATTATTTTTAATTTTTTAATATTATTTTGTCACACAACAAATAATTACCAAGTATTAACTATAAAAAATTTATTTCACATGGGGGAAAAATTATGCAATATTAGTACATTTTAAGTAAATGAAAGTGGAAAAATCTTTTTATGTGTATATCTTTCTCAAACACACTTTTGACAGACTTTTTGTTTGTTAGAATATATTGTATTTGATGATGTTGCAGTTGATTTTTGTGGGTCTTCATCTTATAATGAATTTTTCTGTTTTGTGGTTCTGTAATCAATGAAAAGCTGTTCTGTTAGTTGAAACAATAACTGTTTTCATTGTATTTATATTCCTGTCATTTCTTTATAAAGGATCTAAGCATTTATAGCAGCCAAATCTAAAATATTGAAAAATATTTGGAGAGGTCATCTATGAGAACTATATTTTACTGTATATTTTCTGGCCATTTGATCTGCCATATTAATTCAAATTTTTGTTATAATGTTGAACAGTCAGGTAACGTTTTTGTATTACTTTTACCATTTTTCACAAATTTATGCCTAGAACTTACAACGACTACTCTTTCATCCAGTTTGCTTTTATATATTGTAAGGACACAATTTTCTGATATATTTAGGAGAATGGGAAAACGATATATATATATATTCTAAGAAACGGTGTCATTATATATATATATATAATTGTTTTTCTAATTGATCTAATCTAGTGTTACAAATATTTATAATAGATTAGCAATATACAAAAAAAAAGACAACCACCTCTCTTGCCACACAATTTCTTGAATCTGAACATCTTGAGAATAGTCAGAAAATTTGTGTAGTTATTTAAAACAGTAGAGTTACCGCAATCTGATTTTGAGAAATACAGAAGATAGATACCATGATTTCACACAAAACACAATTTACTGAGAAATATTAATCTTAAAAGTGGCCCTGATTAAGTCTTTGTCATTGAATAAATGCTATAATTAATTCAATACTATAACTTAACTTGTGAATATAAAGTGGTAATATTTGAAAGTGGTAATATTTAACTTGTGAATATAAAGTGGTAATATCGCATTAATCATTATTTCTATATGATTAATGCGATAAAAATCCCAATTTAATCTTGCAGGTAGAGCTAAATATTCAAAGGTAAAAGACTGATATGATTAAGATATACCATACATAATAAATAAAATATTAAAACTTTTTTAAAGTAATGCAGTTTTTATACCCTTTAGTTTAGTAACAAACCTAAACTAATAATCATAATAACACTTACGCTCTTGTTGTGCATTCAAAAGTTGAGTTTTAAGCTTGGCTACTTCATTACGCAAATGCTGCACATGCATTGTTAAATTTGCAGCTAGATCACCATTGTTAATATCTCTCGGAGATGGTGGAGCTGACACAGGCTGATCAAGTTTTTCTTGAAGCATTCTAAATGACACATGTTTTTAAATGTTTAATAAAAATAAATACATAAAAAAGGCATCCAAAAATTTACAGTAAAAAATTTGAATGTAATGATATATTAGATGAAATTATCTATTTTTTCAGCTTAAAAGTATACTCCTTAACAAACAGTACATTTCTTATAACTTTTGAACAACAAACATAAGCAGAGTGTAAATGACATTAAGGATTTCCATTATTTAAATAAGCATTTTTAGAAACTTAATAAATTATTTTTATTATCAACTTTTTACCATTAGTGAGCAAATTTTTCAATGATAAAATAATTAAAATCCAGTTAATTTTTGAACAAAATTACTGAAACTTTGGTTACTATCCAAATTATTATTTTTAATCATATTTAAAGTGTTATAGCCACAGAATAAACGGATATCCAAAGATACAATGATTGTGAGTATGGTAGTATCACAAAGAAAAAAATATCTTGCTCTCTTTTTTTAAGGTTTCACTCTACGCAAAACAATTGTACATTATTGTGCTGCTGAATAGCATCTTTTCCTGTCAACAATCATTAAACAGTTTTAAATTCACGTGATCCGATTGTTGAAAGTAAAGGCCAGCATTTACAGTTAAATTACAAAGATGAAATGCATGATCCTATTACTGCCACCTTTTTCTAAATATATAAAACTTTTTTATATTTAAGATCTAATCTTAATAAATTTATTCAGAGAGAGTATCAGACTTCTTATTTCCATTGATCCAAAACCACTTTAAGTTTATGTGACAGGCTGGTTAACTTTGTTTTCATCATACAGATTCTGAAGGACCAATTACTGGCTCTACTTACATTATCAATCAGCAGCAAATGTTCTTGGATGATTAAGTAAGGTTAGTTAAAAGCATCTGATAATTCATTAATTTTTTCAGAAGGGTTTGCTTTCAATTCCTCCTTTAAAGTAATTTGTTTTCCCTGACCAATATGACAAAAAGACCAAAATTAATAAATTTGAACTTCAAAAAAAAAAAAAAAAAAAAAACACCTGCAAGCAAAATTTATAAATTTCTAATGAATTTGGATAAATATTGCGATCTTTCTGGTAACAATTGAAGCATTACTATCCTAGTGAAGCTCAAACAGCATAAAATGATGAATATGTATCTCTTCTTATATTTGGCAGTCATCTCTACTTCCAACAAAGATTTAATTATTTGGAAATAGACGAGTCACTTAAACCTTAAAATGGCATAACTATGAAGTATGCAATGAGTTCATAAATACTATACAAATACTGTCATACACGGTAATGCTCTTACTTTCCAACCACTCTGATATATCCATCAAAAACTAACAAACTGAAATATATTATTTTGCTAGAATATACTTCATATTACATTTTAGGTATATACTTAAGAAAAATCATGCAAGCTCTAAAAGACAAACAAAACTAAGTTAATAAAAAATCCTGCTTAAATTTTTTTTTTTTTAAAAAAAGACAAACCTAAATCTAATTCATTCTATCAAATACTTTATATATACTTTTTATTTTTTTTTATAAATTCTAAAATTTTATTGATGTCTATTAGAATAAATGTCAGGAATTTTTCTCTGTATGTAATTCTATTCATTTAGAAAGTGTAAGATTGATATGTCTTAACATTTATAATAAAATTGTTAAGATAATATTCAAAATATGAAACAACTCCTTAAATTCCTATGCAGTATTTATGCTTTCCTGACAAATACATTAACTTTTGAATCAAATTAAAATATTTTTCACATTAAGATATTTTATAAGACAATTCAGAATGCTTCCATTACAACTTTCTCAGGAATTGAAAGAACAAGAATTTTTTAAAAATAAACTAGTACTATAGATGAAACAACTATCTAATGTAAATAAAAAGGTAAAAATATTTATTTTCTACAAATATAACCAAATACTACATAAAAGTGACATAAACATACCATGGTTAGCAAATTACGATGTGTACCCTAGTTCAAATACCTTTTTTCAGCTTCTAATTTATCCATTCTTTTCCACAACCTATTCACCAATGCTTCTTGTTCTTGTTCCAATGTATTTTCCAGCTCAACTTTCTCTCGCCGTAATTGTTCCAAATTATTTTGCTTGCCCAGAGTTTCTGCCTCAAGTTTCTCAATTTTTCTCATTAACTTGTTTACCAGAGCTTCTTGCTCTTGTTCTAAAGTCTGTTCCAGTTGGACTTTTTCTTGTCTTAGCTATGTAGAAAGGAAGTTTTACGTAATAAAATATTTAACATTATAAATTACTGCAATGAAAACATACAATAAGATAAAGTAAATACAATACTCAAGAAATCAACAAAGTATTGAAATTAATATGAACAGTTAATACAGAGAATATTTTTAAACAAAATTCACTTTTATCTTAAATAATTTAATCAAAATTTATGAAAAGTAATACTAAATTAAGTATATTTTCTAATAAAAATATTTCACAATCCATATATTTTTTTTAAAATTAAGATATATTTATCTTTGCACGAAATTCAATTAATTTTTTTAAAATTACAAACAATATTGAAAATTTTGAGTACTATACCTGATTTAATTTTCTGGATAAATCATTAGTTAAACACTCTTCTTCCTGTTCATAATTCAAAGCAAGAGTTTCTTTCTCCTTTTTTAAAGTTTTGATTTGCTTCAGTAAAGTGTTGCTAATAAATTCTTCTTCTTGTTCTGCTTTAGCTTGCTGGTAGAATAAAAATATAATAAGATGCAAGAATACAGCATATAAAGCAGATTTTAAATACAGGCTCTACAATATTTTAAGATAAAATGAAAGTAACTTCAATAAACTTAAATGTACTTCAATTTCTGACTGATAAATATAATTACATCCATTTTCAATAATATTCCATATTTTATTGCAAAATTAGCTTTTAAAATTTCAGGAAAGAAATATTCTGTTTTCAAGCACCAAACATTAAATACTCAAGCAATTATTCATATATAAATTAAATAATTTTACTTTTTTAACTCACAACTAGTGTTTTTTTTTGTTGTTGTTGATAAATTTGGTTTCAATACGCATAAAAACTGAAAAGATTAGAATCTAATATATTAGAATCTCTATATAGGAGGATCTGACACTTTAGTGGCTCTCTAAACAAACAAGAAGAAGAAGAAGAAGAGGGGAAAAAAAAAAAAAAAAAAAAAAAAACCAAATTTTAAAAATAATTCTTTTAATGATGAAAGATGGTGCAAAGAGAACATTAATAAAATTCAGGTAACATGATGATTGAGGCATGTTAATGGAAATGTAAAAATCTATAAACAGATAAATAAAAATAAATAATAAAATAAAACCAAAAATGATTCCATTAAAAGAAAGCTGATAAACATGAAATTAGTCCAATTACAAATATTAACTGTCTTCCCTAGGCACTATTTTACTTTGATTCAACAGGAAAAACTAACTGCCTATAATTTATTTTTAAAAAGATAATAGAAACTTTTAAAGTGAATTACAACATCTAATTGACAAATTAAGTTCAATATTCGATGTAAACCTATGAGAAGTTTTAGCTATCTGATTCAAATCCTAAAATCCTTGTAACCTCTTTTAGATTACATACATTTAAATAATTTCACTTAAGCTGGAAAATTTTTTATACCCTCCCTATTTATATGATTAAACAGGAAGATTAAAAGATAATTGAAAAATAAATTAAGTATAAAATTTTAACCAACTTTTTCTTTTAGTTATTATTTTTAGACCTATAACATTTGAAACAAAGTTTTCATCCCCCCTTCAATCA
Source organism: Argiope argentata (assembly GCA_026289955.1). Taxonomy (NCBI): domain Eukaryota; kingdom Metazoa; phylum Arthropoda; class Arachnida; order Araneae; family Araneidae; genus Argiope; species Argiope argentata. Next base: position 11,338,333 of record JAOUZG010005735.1, on the reverse strand, counting down.
TTCTAAAATCAGTTGAGATCAAGTCACATTAGCTAAAAAAAGCTTATTGTAGTTCGAAATATCTCTGCATCACATAGCAAACATACAGAAGTCCAAAACTTTTAAATACATTTAAGGAAGCTTATAGTGTAACATATATTAGAATAGTAATGAATTTGCACAAAAGAAAACAATTAGAAAAATTGTTATAAAATGAAAAATACTCAAATAGCTTTTAACTACATATAGCATACAGTATATTTGATTTAGTCATGTCAGAGATATGAGGATTAAGGACAGAATACTAATAAAAAAGAATAACAATTTTGTGGATAATGATTATAACTGAGTACAAAGAAGCTGCACAAACTTTCTTGTATCAGGTTGACAACTTAAATCTATGAGAAAAAAAAAGTTTCCCTATACATACATGCAGTATAAGGGAATGCTTGAAAAGCACTCAGGTTTTCTACCCAAAGGATGAAATAAAACTTTAGTGGTAATCTAGAAAAAGCTGCAATTGCCAGAAAATCGGCTTCTTCAGAAGGAATATCTTTAAATATTACTCTTAGAGTAACATATACCTTTCGTTGATTAGATTTATGTTCATATTGAAACACACCATGGATTATGTATATTCCACAAATATCTAGATATAAAATTTTAGTCATTTTATCATAAACATTCTTTGATATCTTTAAAAAATTTAATTTACATTAGGACCACTTATCTTAATCTGCAAAAGTAATTATATGTTTAAACTTGATATAACTCCTTTAAAATTTTCTTGAGCAGATGCATTCTTAAAAATAATGACTTCTATAACCCTGTGAAGATTCCGTCAACTGATTCACAATAATATCTTAAAATAAGATACACATATTTTTTAAAAAATGTTCTTTAAAGTTTCTTCAAAACATATTGATTTTTTTTATTGTTTAAAACCTTTTTAAAAGTTAATTGAAAACAATTATGAGCTAATCTGTCAAAAATAACATACAGTATAACAAATTTGATCATTTCACTATCAGTAAACACATCCAAAAATATTTCCACTAAATGTAATAAAATGATAAATGTGATGCTATAAGTTATAATGTAAATAAATGTTCACCTTTAAATTCATGTTTTTTGACTTAAAAAATTCAAAATTGATTTATAATTAGACTTCAAAATTGTTCTTTTTGAACTTTATGTGTAATTATCTCTTGTATTTCTTTTAGAGACAAAAATCCAAAATCAATTATGATTTTTTAAACTCACACAATTTTATATCTTTTCTTCATTTAAAATGACTAATGTGCCTGTTTTCTATATTATTTTCTTAAAAAATGAGCGAAGCTTCTGTAAACTATTTTGCAAAGTCTGGATTGATATTTTTATCCATCTAACGAAGATGTGGAAAGCCCTAGGCCCGAGCTCATAATCTGAGGGCTTGTAGCTGTGTAACGTATGCATTAGTTCAAAAATGCACCAAATTCTGTCTAAGTGATGTTATCTAGCTTGTAAAGTATTCACCACACAATCTTCCACCAGCAAGTTCAGTGGTTTGATGAACGATACAATTGCATCAAGCTTATGATGAGTGTGTGTGGGGGAGTTGGTGGCGATTGTTGGCTGTTGTATTTAATGTGTCTGATAACTTTTGCTGCCAGCAGAGGGTGCCACAGCAGCTGTAAGAATCTGAAGCTGCGTATGAAGGTTGCTGATCGCATTTGAGGCACCATTAAAGCAAAGGCAGATTGCTATAGGTCTGAACTCACAATCTGCAGGTTTATAGCCGAGTAACATATCTGTTAATCCCAAAATCACTTTGGTCTGAGATATGTTATCTAGCTTATAAAGTATTCACCACAAATCCAATATGGATTAAATATGTATTTAAAGCAATTTTGCTAATTTTTTCTTTTTAATTTATATATAATAAATTCATTCACAGCTTCCCAAATAAACTATTTAATAAACTCCTATGTGAGCAAATAAACAAAGGCTACTACAACACTTTCACAGATAGAATGTTTGTCGCAACTCCCACCAGAGAAATTATTTTGTCATATAGTTATAACAATCTTGAGCATGCTCATTAGCCTGTAATATGAAAATATCAAGAAAAAAAGTAACTACCTTTCAAACTGAAATAATCTTCTAGTATATAAGGGGGGAAAAGGCAGCAAATAAGAAAAGTTGGACTTTCCAGAAATCACAATATTTTATTGTTGCATATAGATCAGTGTTTTTAGTTGGAAATGTTTTTTTAAAGGGGGGGGGGAGTTGAGAAGGTACAGAGAAACTCAAAATTTCCTGTGTTTTTCCAGATTTTAAGATTATTTTTGAATTCCCTACATTTCTTTAATGCCATGGCAATCCTGCTAATTTTATTATGCATGAATTGCTCTTATTTACTGATAGCCTCCATAAAATTAGTAAAAACATCAACACATTTTAATGTTGTAACCTATTTTATAACCTTGAAAAATAAATTTTGGGATCTTTTCTTCTTTTAAATATAATTTAAAATCCTTCACAGATGTGTGTATTTACTCCTCCCAGATTTAAGTTTTTTTTCTAAACTCTAGTTCAACAATAATGATTTGTGTTAAAAACAACATGCCAGTTGGGATTTTAAGATAAAAATAAAAATATCTGCAACATCTACAGTAACTTTTATCAAGAACTTTAATCTTCCAAAAATCTTTAGGTTTTTATTCTTCCTTTTTAAAATATTATCATTCATTACATCTTTAAAATTTTCCAGAATTCTAATTGAAAAGCAAATTTAAAAGAATATAATAAAGACTTAACTATTTAATTACATAATAAGCTGACAAAATTCAGTTTAACATTTAATTAAATTTTAAAAATAGTTGTGAGGTGTGCTCAATTTTATTCTCCAAATTATACATATGTCAAATTCAGTAACTGCAAGTCAAATCTATAGTCTGTTGAGCATCAATACACACAAACATTAATTTTTATTATAGATAAAGAATTATGCTTCTAAACTATAATATTTCTCCTTGTTTTTGATAATTGATTTGTTCACACATGATCCAAGAGATGGCATTGAAAACTGTTTTACAAATTCAAACAGGTGTTAATTAAACTGCTGTTGAAGAACAACTTATTAAATATATTTATGCTAAATGATCATTTATCTGGCATTTTCAATAAAAAATGAATAAGCAATTTTTAATTTAAACAAGCTTATCAATAATCAATACAAATCAAATAAGAGGCAGGTTTCAACCTGCATTGATATCCAAATTTTACTTCTAAACTAATTGTGTCTTTTGCAACACACTTAAATAATAATTTATGCACATATGTATATAAATATGATTGATTTATCAGATTTAAAAGAAGAACTTAAAACAGATGAGACCTAAAATTTTGTCTGATTAGAAGAAAATAGTTTCCCTATATATATAAATGTTTTTTACATAATTTAATTCTTTTTACTTATATTTTATACATAATTTGGTGTATGCCATCAAGTTATAACTTTTTTTAAAAATTATATATGCTATCATATTTTTTTAGTTAGCATGAAAACATATCTGGTTAACAATTCTCCTGTTTTTTTCCACATACAACTTGTAATAATGGTATAACATTGCCTAAAAGTATCAATAAACAATTTCAAATAGAAAAATTATAAGGCTTAACAAAATATAACTCTTGCGATTAAATGACTTAAGTAAAACATCAAGTAGAATAACATTTAAAAAATATATTATTCTATAAACTTTTAAAAATATGAGACAAATCAAGGGGAGAACTCAATTTTTTTTCATCAAATAAAATATTTTTGTTTTATTTCCAAAATTTTCTTAAAAAAATTTTGCTATAAAAAATGAATGTACTAATAGAGTATCAAAAAAAAAAAAAAAAAGAAAGAAAGAAAGAAGAAGAAGTAGTAGTAAAGATAGTATCAGATACTGAAAATTATACTGACTTATAAAATATAAGAATAATAATTCATGAGTGATCATTACCAGTATCTACCAAATATCTTGATACAGAATTAGTATTATTTACAACTGCATACATGCTTATTTTTAGTTACAATATTCAAAAATTTTAGAATAAATAAACAGATAAGATATTTACAAATGTTCAATGTTTTCCCTCTAGAATTCAGATCGATAAGAGATATAAATAGCAATTTTTTGACGAGTAAAATGATATTAAAAAAAAGAGATCCTATATATGTAAATTAAGTACTCACGAGAACAATTAATCAACGTCAGTAAATAATTATGAAGGATAAAATGTCACTAAGTAAAAGATGTATCAATATAAATATGCTCCTCATAAATTGAAATGCAACTATTATCCGATATTAAAAATTCTAAATTTACAAATCAATTTAGTTAGGTAGTAAGAATTGATTCTTTACTTTCACAAAATACTGTCAACGCAATATACTTAAAAATTCAAGAAAAAAAAATCGGGGACATATATACATTTAATAACAAGTAAAACACATTTTTCTTTATCATGTGAACCATAAGGTGACTTACGATATTGACACTCGCTTGCCTCAATGCTTTATTTTCTTCTTGAAGACTCTTTACTCTCAATCTATATGTATCAAGTTCCATTTTTAGAACTCTGTTTTCCTGCTGCAATGATTCAATACGTTTTTGAAACTGTTCTCGCGAAGCTGGAGATGAGGGAATTAACATTCCCCCATCTACAGAGCTGCTATCGCTTTCACTAGCACTATCCGCCATTTTAGCTATTCAAGTTAAGTGAACAGGATCTTCATAGCAAAAAAGAAAGACAATGTTACGGCATAATGGTACAGTTTTGTTCAAACATTTCGATGTGTCAGAAATTTTTCAGAAAAATAAGAAATTTCATTTACAAAAATTAATTAACAGCAAATCACATATCACCCAATAAACAAAATTTCATCCACCACACATTTTATCACGGGTTGCCAGATTATACTGTAAGAAATAAAAGTTTAGTTTCATTATTAAAAGGAAAATTTTAATTGAATTTTCTGCTGGATTTGAAGGGATTTAATTGATTTACTAAATATTAAATGACAGATGTCAATAAGTAGAGGAATTTTTCAATACATTATTTTTAAATCTTATTCGATTACACTTCTACTGATATAATTTGAAGTGAAGAAATATTTTTCGGTTTTGTTTATAATAATATTATTTAGTTCTGTGTTTTCATTGAAGATTTCAATTTCATTTAAAATGCATCAATTCGATGCTAAATCATATGCGCTTTAAACATATTTAAATTTTTAAAGCTCTGAATTGCAATAAAATAAAAAGAAACGTATGGTTTGTGCACTATCTTCAAAAATGAAGATATATTTTTGAACTTTCATATTTCAAATTAGTATCATGTTGCGTAGTTCCTGGAGTATTTATTTCATAATCATCTATATTTTCGGTAACTAAATTACAATATATTCAGGTTTAATTATATTCCTTTCTTCCGTTGCCTGTTGCATTTTTTTAACCCTGTATTAAAGGGTATTCCGGTTTCTGTTTGTTGTCTATTTCAGAAATAATTTCTAACTTTATTTTAATAAAATTAACCTGTGTCTATTCTTATAACGAAAAATTCTTTCTTAAGTTAACTAAACTTTTCCTAGTAAAAAAATTAACCTTTTTATTGAAAATGTCATATTTTTATGTAGTCAAGAAGGCGTTCATATCGAAAATTAAGATATTATCGTTTCATTTGACATCATAACATTATTAATTTTCTTTTTAATATATTTATTCGGATCTAATACTTTTTATGTATTGTTAATTTCCTTTTTTTGTTCATTTTGAGTTATCATTTTCTCCTTTTTCTTTTATACATTCTTGAAACATTTAAAAAATTTAAGAGCTCTCTCTCCCCCAAATTACTGAACTTTTAAAGAAATAATATTTCATGAAAACAGGGAATAGAGCTTTCTTAGGTTAAAGACTTTAAAAGCATTGTTTAAAATATATTGAATTTTTCATCTATTTTTAAAAAATTAATATGAAAGTAATCATTGTAACTGTATTTTTAGATTTTTTTCATGTGTATGGTTATAACTTTTATCTTTCTGTAATTGTAGCATATGTTATACTTTATTTTTATGGAACTATAATCTTTAAAATTATCCAACTAAAGTTGGTAGCAATTTAAAATTGGATAAAAAATGTGGCAAATTAAAAATTATAGAAAAATAATAAAACTCTTAAAATAGTATGTTTTATTAACTAAATACAGCTTGAATAAAATATAATTAGTGTTGCAAAAATTAAAGGGGGGGGGGACATTCCATTGCCTCAAAATTTAAAGCAATTTTGGAAAATCCATGCTTAGTCTTTATGATGTTTAAAAATTACAATTTTCTACCCTATCCTAGATATATCTCATCATATTGGTTGGACTTAACATCATGATCAACAAAGAGAAAATTTTTTGGCAGTGTTTTTTAAAAAATGATTTTAGTGAGCAGATACTAAAATAAATTTCATTGAATTATTCTAAAAAGGTAAATGCTACTACAGATTTTATTTCTTTTGTTTGGTTCATGAATTCAAACCTAGATTAATCTTGGGTGAAAATTATTTTTAAGTGAGAGATAAACAATGAAGAATTTTTTTTAGCTAAGTCACATAATAGAGCCAGTAAATTACTTTCTTAATGCTTTGATAATTATTTATAAGGTAAAACTTGAGTTTAAAATACGATTAATGATTGATTCAAATTATTTTTTTACTGTATTGCATAGTAAGTATATAAGCCAATTTTCTCCTTAATATGTGGTTCATTTGTTTTTATCTCTTTTATCATTTAAGTTCCTTTAGCAAACAATATTTTAAAATGATATTCTATGTATATAGTGTAGTATTTTATTAAACTTAAAATATCTTCCTTAATGTTTATTTTAATCTTTAATTTAATTTAAGTATCACTTGAAAACTTTTAACAATCTAATTGCCATATTTTAAATACAAATTTATATTTCTAATGATAATAAAAGAGAGCATGTATATATACAAAGGTGTTATATGGAATTAATAATTAGACCTAAAATTATTAAATTTGTTACAAATAAACATTAGGAGGAAAGACTGTAAATCTTAGAAGTTTTCTTAAAATCTTAATTTAAAAAATGAATGAATTTTGGATGTTTTCCTTTTGTAGTCCTTGAAAAATGTCAACATTCAAAATAGATTTTTACACCATTTTAAAATTGAAAAAATAGTTTTTAAATACTATCAATTTAGTTCTTATATAGTTTTTTTGCTTGTTTTTAATTAGTTTAAAAGTATTTTCAATCATATTTCTCAATAGTAATATTTATTATAATGTTAAATAGTTTTAATTGTTCCTGGAAGTATTTCATTCCAAATTTTATTTGTATTATTAATGATCTGACAATGAATATTTAGCTTATTATTGAAGTTTACATTGTTTAAGCAATGCTTTCAAGAAAATTCAAATGCTATTATATTTGCATTAAAAGTTTCAATTTAGAAGTAAGCAATGATGATATTTTTCAGTTTTAATGTTTGTAAGACTTTGAAAAGATGCTGAAATAATACAAATTACGTCAAAATTCAAATTCAAAATTTAAGAACACTTAGCTGAAAAGGCCATTAAGGCCAAATCACATTTTATTGATTTATTTGAAATATAACTATTGATGTCAGAGAACCAACATATTTATAAAAATGATAAATATATGTCTCTTAATAATAAAGATGAATATAGGTGTGTTGACCAAACCATTTAGCCTACAATCATCAAATTTAACACACATTTATGTTAAAAAATGTACTTAGGAGTAATTTTTTTTAAAAAATATTTTATTTAGAATTTTAATCAAATGAAACAGTCTAAATTTTATTAGTTTTTTTTAGTTTAATTTCAAATAATTATTATTGCACAAAAAATTGATTTTATGCTTTTGTAAAATTTAAAATAATGTTTTTATAATGATACCAATTTTTATACATTTTTTTGTATAATTTCTAATAGATTATGTTGTTCCCTTGAAATTCAAAATTATTATCTTTTTCAAATACTTAATTTTGTGATTTTCTTTTATTGTTGAAAGCTAAAGAAGAAGCATTCTGTTTGTCTGAATATTTTATTATTTGAATAAAAAAAAGTGGTTACAATTATAAGAAATTTAATTGATAAATTAATTGCATAGTTACATTTTTAATAGTTAGTAAAAATCTAACAGTTACATTTTTAATAATGCATAGTTATATTTTAGTTATATAGTTATATTTCTAATAGAATTATTCTTCATTTGAGAAGTTCATTTACGCAATGATGAGAATAAATATTTTCATTGTGATTTCATATGTAAAACAATAAAATAACGTAGCTTTAATGTCTGGCAATTTGATAGTATTTAGTGTATCAAATTATATCTAATTAGTTTAACCAGTGTTAAATATAACTTCCTGGTCACTAAACACAGCTAGTATATTTTTATATATGTTTATGTTAACAATTAAATACAAGAAGGACAAATTAAAATACAATAGCATGAAAGTAAGAAATTATGTAAAGCATATTACAGAATTAAGTGCATCAAGAATGAAAATATTCCAGTAATATTGTAATGCCTTGTATATTTCTTTATATATATATATATATATTCTCCTTGACTTATGATAAAAAAGATAACGTTCAAGATAACAAAAATTTAGTTACTTTTGTTTATCATATATTTAGTAATGCTTATATTATATGTTCTCATCAAATAATATAAATGTTGTATATAAATATATTTTGTTGTCATACATAATTTTTAATGTCATACATAATTGAACTTATTTAAATAAAATGTTTTGAAAATTATAAATCCTATTTATAAATTGTTAATTTGAATAGAATTGAAACAAAATTCAAGGAGATTATATAAGTTTCTTTATTACATATGCTTGAAATTTTTTTCCTTTTCTAGCAGGTCAGAATTTAGTTGCTAGTCATTTAACTCGCCCACCACATAATTTGTCATGCTATACCTGCAGCACATTAAACAATGGAGATTCATGCCGATATCTTCAATTAAATGACACAGGTGTACAAAAGTCATGCAAACCAAATCAAATATTCTGTTCTGTAAGTGATTTTGTTTAAGACTTTTGCCTCTGCATTTTTGTTTTCTGAATTTATTCTTACTTTGTTTTCTGATAAGAGTTTAAGACATGTATAATAAAACCTTGATTTTAGAGCTGGTATTAATGTTAAATTAAATCTTCTCATTTCACTCAAAGATGGAAGAACAAAGTTATTACCTTTATAAATATTGATAGCATAAAAAAGGGGAGGGGAGGCTTTTTTAAATAAAAAGCTCTTTGATACAAGGAGTATAAAACAAAACTGATTTTTCCAGCCTATGCAAAAGAAAGCTGATCAATTGTAGATTTTGCAATCTGAAACAATAATAATGAAATAAATTTATTGTATTTGTCGCTCATTTTTGGGTATAGTTTTTTTTTTTTTTTAATAAAATAGATAAGCTGCTTCTGACATTTTGAAATTATTATTCTTGATTTAAGAAGCATTTATACATTTGCAAATCTTTTTGTGAAAGGAAATACTACTTTCTTCCATTCATTTATATTTTTAATTTACATATATAGAGACTATGTGTTTTGTTTTGAAAATGATTTTTTTAGAATGTTTATATTTTATTTATTATTTTTTTTAAAAAAAGAAGCTCTTTTATTCCATTTGAATTTTTACATTTTCTGGTGTGGATATTTTTGATAAGTTAATTCTTAATTTTTGGCTATTTAATAAGATCCTGTCCAGCTCTAACTAATGAAGTTTGATTTTTTTCAACATTCATATTTTTTAAAAACAAATTGTTTCAAATCAATAAAATTTTTATTTTTGGCTTAGTTAATTTATATTGTTTTTTTATAGCTTTAATGACAAATTCTTTTCTTTTTTTTGTATAAAGTGCATAAAGGAAAAATATTCTAGTCATTAAAATGTCTTTATTCTCAAAACATTTTTAAAGAATATTAATATTTTTGACATATTTGAACTAAAAAATAAATAAAATTCCATTTGTCCATTCAAGTAAAACTTGTAAGCTTAATCATGACTACTCAAAATACAATGAGCTGTATAGATGAAATTTTTTATATATTCTACATATGATGAGTAGAGATTTGCTTTTAAGTTTGTATAAAATGCATCAGTTGGAAATTTACTTTTGCAAATGACCTACTCAGTTTTCTTCAATATACAGTGAAACCAAATAAAAAAAATTCCAATTATTAAAAATATATCTTTTAATTTTTTAAATTGAAAATATTATTTTCATTTTTAATTTTAGTATTGCATACAGAGGTAGAATCTCTTTATTATGTACTTCTGGATAAGACCAGAAATGAGAATAATTTTAATTTTCACTTATTTTTAGTGAGAATCAAGTAGTTATAATAAAGCAATAAAAAATTATGAAAAATGTTAAATTTGTATTTAATTTTTTCTCTCTAACTTGAAATGGAGAGGCAATTTTTTAAAAATGAAATAAAGACCTGTTTTATTATATTTATTTGCTTGCAGTTTTTATTCTTTACCTTCCCCCTCACCTCCCCCAAAAATGTAAGCCTTTTAGTTTTTTTTTCTCATTTATTTAGACATATCTACCTACTTAATTTATCAAGCCAATTGAACTAATTAGAATATTAAAAATTATTTACACAGGTGGAGTAGCTTTAAACATAATAAAAGTGTTCCAGAAAAAATATGGAATTGGGGGGGGGGATGTTAATTACTGCACTAAGCTGATTATTATCAAAGAATATAAGTCATAGAGAGAGATAGAGAGAATTTATATATTTTATTTATAAAAATTTAGATCATTATAGTTATTATATATAATAGCTATTGAAAAGTAAAAGAATATTTCAATTAAAAAATAAATAAAAAGCCTGGGTGTAAAAAATATTTAAATGTAGAAATGTAGGTATAACTTATAAACCTTTGTTAATAGGTTAAAATATTTAAACTAAATATTCTTTGCTGTCATCTTCAATTTCAGTTAAGCTAAAACAGGTTTCTTTGTATCTTTTCTTTCATGGGCATTTAAAAAATATATTACATTTTAAAATTTAACTAATAGCAATTTTAATTTTCTTTGAAAAATGTTGTTGTTTCTGCAAATAAAATAGTTTGTTTTGCATTTTATTCCATTGAGAATGTTTTTTACTCAGTTGTGTTGTAAATTCTTATGCAATTCTGCTTCTTGTAGGTAATATTATTTAGGTATGCTGCAGACTCCACTGACTATTTGTTTTGGTCAATAGAAAGACGCTGTGAAGAAACATGTCAAGAAGGTTGCCATACTGTTGGAGAACGAGTGAAATTGTTTCTTTGCCGTTCCTGTTGTAATGGCTATTTATGTAATTTTGGTAACACTGGCTTGAAAGCTTTACCTGATGATAATTATATGATTTTGTTTACAGGTATGGCCTTGTATAGATATTTTTCATTTTTTAAGTCATTTGAAACCATACTTTGGGGGTAACAAGTAGGATTTATAAAAAGGTTTGTCTATTAATGTTTATGTGATATACAGCATAAGCACATTTTGTAAATACAATTTTCAGTGTAAATATGCAATGAAGTCAAATGAATATTATTATTCTTTCATCTAAGCCATAATAAGCTTGAATAGGTACTTGATTTTTTTGCAATTAAAATGCAAAATTCACTTTACAAGTAAATTTTAAAGAATTGCTCATTCTTAACTTTATCATTAATAGACATTGTAGAATTTCATTCAAGTTTTTGATTATATTTTTAAACCAATTTTCTTTATAAATTTTGATATAAATGTCATATTTGGAAAATATTTATCATGATTTTATTCACATAAATATTTATTAGTGACAGTATAGAACTACCAGTAGTTGGATTTCTTCTTTCCGAATCCATATCAAAATAGGCAAAATAATGTTTGCCATTATTCTGAATTGTGTAAAAATTCTGAACTACATTATGGAATAGGAAAAGAAAAGAAAAATTTTATTTTATTAGCTTACTTAAATATTTTAATATATAGGCATATTTTGTATTTATTATCTAAATGCAATTTTGTTTCTAATTCTAAAATAAAATAGCAATTTTATTAATATTAAATCTTTTTTAATTTGCAGAATATTTTTTATTTTGTAAATGCTGTATCATTTGTCTTCTTAAAAATATATTTATAAACCATGATTTCTATAAAATGCTTTTTTTTATTGATAGAATATATTTATTTACACATTATAAATTTGCTTGTAAATTGTGTCCAATTAGATTTTATTTCTTTTTATAAATTGTTCTTAATTTTACTTTGAAATTAATTTTTTGATATGTTTCTTATTAAATTTACTTGCATCTGATAAAACAAAGAAAATTTTATTTGAACATGTTTTTACTTGAAATTTACTGACACTTAATACTGACTCTCAAAAGATATTTTAAATTTTATTTCATCAGCTTATTAAATGTTTTCAATGAATATTTTGGTACATTGGAGGTTGAACTACTTAGCATAGTGTAGTGTTTTGCATGATCATTTGAAAAACATGTATAATGCTGCATTTTCAGATATTATAAAAATACATACTCTTATATGTCAGAAAGCATTTTAATGCAAAATCAATTATTTATTATTTCAGAGGTATCCTACCAAAGGAAAGGAGATAGAAATTTTTCTTAAAACATAAATATCATCATGGATCTTTTAATTAATTTTTAGTGAAATGAAAGTTTCTATGCATAATTTAAGGCCAAATATGACATATTTTAAATGTTTTTTAAAGAAAGGGTGAAATATATTTATTATTGGATTGTGACTAGATCCCTTTCCCCCCAAAATCAGGATTTATTAAAAAAATTCAAATTTCTGTACTTTTTTGTATTTAAAAAAATAAATTAAGCCATTTATGAAAGTCTAACTGTGAATGGAAAAACTTTGTAACCATGAAATATTTGTACTTTCTGACCTTAAAAATTCTGATTGTATAAATAGTGTATATAATATGTTGTCTTTTATGCCAAAACTGCATTTTTATGCATTTAAAAAATTTAGTATAATGCAAAATGTTTAATTTATTATAAATAATTAAAGCATATCAATCTAATACAGATTATTAAATGCATAGATTAATTTTTTAAATTAAATAGTTTTTTTTATCCTTAGGCAATTAGTTAAAAATGAATTGGTGTGTTAATTTTTATGTTTTATGAATAATAATCAATTGGCTTTCTAAGTTTGTTCTTATATTTTTTATGCTAGAAGAGTTTTTGATTGTTACAAACCTAAAGTGAATGTTCATAAAATTATACTATAAATTAATTAAATAATCAAATAGATTAATGTTATTTCACCAATGAATTTCGGTACTTTAAATTATAGGAAGTATAGTTAATTTAAGCTATAATTGCTTGTGTACAGGCTACAATATTTATTTCCTGAATAATTGAGAAGAATTTGTATTTTTCCCTTGTTTTTTTAGTTATAAAGGAAATTATGCTTGGAAGGTATTATATTTCTATTCTTAGCGATTGATAATTAAAATTTAGAATTTTTGTTCTGTGGATTTTATGTCATTTCTTTAAAACATATTTATTTGTTAGTAATATAGTAAATAAAAAAATTAATTTTATTTATTTTTAAAACATGATTTTTTAAACTATGGAGCTTAATTAAATTTCTTATATTATTTTTTATTTGTTGATTTTAATATACCATTCTTTATTTTAAATCTGTATTTTTTTACTAAAAATTCTATTTAATCTTTATTTATCTTAAGCAAAATAAAAGAGCAATCATATACATCTATTTTCATTTTTGAATGTCAATTTTAATGTGTTTTTGAAATACCAGTGTGTTTGTGTAATCTAAATATTGCTGTCAGAACAATTTTAAAATTTTTTTAAAGTTGCAATTAATAAAAACATTTATGTTGCTTCTTTTTTTTGTTTTTAATAAATGATCTAGGAATGTTTTTATATCTTATTTGGATTGTTTATATTTCTCATTCTCTTGTTTTTATTTATTTGTCTGTTAAATAAAAAAAATTGTTTATTGTTGAAACTTCCAATTTTATCTTGTATGATATAATATAATTTTTGTTTGATCTGTTTTGCATTGCTAATGTTTATGCAATATGCATCAGTAGTGAATGAGGAATTTACTTTAAATAATAAATGGCCAGTAAAATTTTGAATATTAGAGTAAAGATTTGTTAACCAATACATTATGTAAGTTATTCTTTCTTGTTTGTTTTTATAATACTTGATCTTAAGTTGATGATTTTTGTGTTTTTGTTCATAAAATATGGCCATAGAAAGTTTTAAAATATTGAATATTTTATTTATAGCTTTTGTTACTATTCTATTTCTAGTCATTTTGATTTTATAAGTATGAAATGTGATTATGCATATAAGCATAATTTATGAAGTATTTTATTAACGCCTTGATTTTGACCTGTCACTTATATTTAAATCACTAGATTTTGATTTGGAATATGCATGAAAAATATGCATTGTTTAATGATTATTATTTATTTTATTCTAGTTAATCATTATCAGTATTTTATTCTATTTCAATAAATTTAATGGAGACAAGTTTTCTACATTTTCACTTAACTGCAAAGGTTAAAATATTTAAAGAAGTTTAATATTAATTTATTTTTAATAAAAATGTTAAAAGAGTTCAATTATTAAAATGTATATCATTAACAATACAATAGAATCTCTTATGTCTGACAACAAGGGGCAATTTTTGAAAATGAATTAGAAATTTTTTTAGATAATTGAATATGTTTCCGAAAATTATATTTTTCTGTTGTAATCTATTGAAATTGTACTCATAAACTCTTTTTGTTATTTTTTAATAAAATAGATAATTAAAAGTTTTTAAAAAGTAAATTTTATTTAATGTTTCAGAAAAATAAATTAAAATTATCACACTTAGTCTTATAGGAATGTTACATATTTTTTAATGGAATTGCATATAACTTGTGTGTACAAAAAAGATTTACCCCAGAATCGTGATGGTGTGGGATAAGTTCAGGACCAAATTAGGCCCATTTTCGGGTTCTCTGTGCATTTTCCCTTTATTTTTATTGATTTTAATAGATATTTTTTTATTGGTTTTAATTTAATTATTGCATGAGAAGTTTTTACATACTAAATATCGCAAATGGAAATAATCAAACATTTTATTGTATATTTTAAATAAAAAAAGACGATTTGCAATTTTGAATCTTATAAATAAAAAGAAAAATTATCATTAAAGAAAATTAAGGGAAAAAAGATCACTATAAAATTTTTCAGTGTAATCTAAACACTCTAACACAAAATTTGCCTAAGTTCGTGATTTGTAAGTCAGTCTGTCATTGGGGGAAAAAAGTTAAATATATCTGAAATTGCAATTAAAAAAAAGCTGAATGTAATTCTCTGAAGTTTAAATTTTGCATGATTTTAGTTTTTATGAAATTGAAAAAAAAACTACAGCAAATCAAATGAAATCACAAAATTGAATCAATCGGAAAACATTAAAAAAATTTTTACTAAAAATCTTGAAATTTTAGTGGCCTGAAAACTCTGTGACTTTTATGAGGTATTTCAAATGCCTAGTAAAGTTTGATATTGAATATGTTTGATGATCCAGATAAGGCTGTACATTCAACATTTTTCATGTTAGCCCGTTAGTTATTCTTTTGTCTCATAAACTTAAATTTCAAATGTGAATTTATACCTTCATAAGTGCAATTATTTTGATATTCTTATTGAGTACTGGTTATGAGAGATTTGTTGTATTTGGTTGCTAATTTTATAGCTTTGTGAAGTTACCATATATGTTAATATCCAAATATTTTTTTTCTGGCTGATAAATTAAATATGCACAATTGCTGCTTTCTTGTACTTTTTAAGCAAAATTATATGTCTGTTATATCATGAAATTGAAGGAATAAAATGTGTATTCTTTTTTTTTGTTAACTTGAAAAAGGACATTTATCTTCATGTGATAATAAATAAAATATTTTTGTCTCAAACTTTAATGCTTGTAGACATTTTTATTTGGAGTTATTTTTATCTAATTTATTTCAGAATATTGTGTTTCGTAAACTTTTTTTAATTTATAAATTTGAAATAGTCTATATAGGGTAGAATATTCTGTTAAATTGTTCTCATTTTATTATATGAATTCTATTTGTTTACTTGTTTTGACATCGATTAGTTTGCATAAGTGATTTTTAAGCCATAAATGCCCCCCCCCCCCCGTGGGCATGTTAAATAACTATTTTTAACACAACTTTCTCAGTTATTTATATGGGTTAAATTCTATTTTCAAAATATAATATAATATGTGATTAAAATTTCTATATATACAATGCAAAGCTTTATCTAATATAAAAAATTATGATATTCCAGGTCTGGCAACTGTAATCAATATTTGATACTTAAATTCATTAAGCTGTCATTCTGAAATCAAATTTTAAACACTTATTTATTTAATCAAAAAGGCTAGTTAGCTCAGAAGCATAGTTTTATTGTGCTAAACTATACATTTTGTAAGCATATTATTATTATTATTTTAATACAGAGATGATCTATCTTGTATTATGTATATGTAATTTTTTTCTTCTGTGAACCACTTTTTTTTAATCATTTTAATGAAAATTTTTATTATTATTTTCTAGATTTTTTAAAAATGAAATAAGGCTCTTAATTATTTTGATTCTGTGGTAGAAATATTGGGCTTATAAAAATTTAGACATGATGATTTATGAGATGTTCCTGCTTTTGTATGGTGAAATTTATTTATTCTCAAAATTAATAAGAGTGTAACTTTTCTTTTAATAATTTCATTTTTATTTCTTAAATAAATATCAATGATATTTTCTACTAAATTCTGATTTCTCCAATGTTATTTAACTAAAAATTACTTAATTGAAACTGATATTTTTTGCAGGAGTTACAATTACCTTTATAAGACAGCATATTATCATTTTATACTTAAAAAAAATAATCTGCTTAGGCATAACAAAGTTGTAATTATTTTCAATTTTTTTAAAATAACAAAATTCTGATGTATTTAGTATTTTGTTTGTCCTAATTCAAATTTGTTATTGGTTTTAAAAATACTAGTGAAACATAATAGTGAAGTGATTTTTTAATTGTGATAAAATATTATCAAGCATTAAATAATCTCAGTTTTTTTTACAGTTGTAGTCTACAATGTCTTTGTCTAGGTAAACATTTAAGTTAATTTCAATAACCTTTATAAAATATACTGAAGAGCCAAAACATGAGTACCTCCTCCATAACGTGTTCTTCCTCGTCTTTAGTTCTGGCCTGCAAAACAACTGCAACTTGCCTTGGCATAGATGTCGCAAGTCCTTAATAAATGACTGGAGTCAAGTTGTACCATGTCTAAACAGTGGCCACATAAAGGTGAAATTTTCTGATATGACGGTATTTGATTTTGGAGCTGCTCTTCCATGAAATCTCAAATGTGCTTTATCAGATTAATATCCAATGAGTTTGCTGGCAAGCATATTATTTGGAATTTAACATTATGCTTCTCGAACCAATATAAAACAATTCAAGCCTTCCATGAATGAAGACAAACAATTACAAATAACTCTGTATTCTCAAATTGAAAAAAAAATTATTTGCATATCTCGAAAATAAGTAAGATATGAATAAACATTTTTTCTTTGGAAATATTTTGCTTTATCTAAAATCACACCTAACTGATTTAAAAGAAAATGCTCTTAGCTTTGCTGTTAAATCTTACTACAAGCAGTTGAAATTTCTGACTTCCTCACAGCCTTTAAGGTATTCTTCTTTCATACTTTCGTGGACTTTCTTCAGTTTTCATAAAATCTTCTGCAGTTTATAATGAATTTCGTTCCATTGTGTTGCCTAGTGAATGATACTTTTGAAAAATATTTTCAATGGCAAATAAGGATCTAACAGAATACAAAAAATATTTATCAGAAAAATGTTTGAAGCTGAATGGATTGTAAACTTACTTCTAGATGTTATATTAATCAGACCAAACATTAGCTACCATTCAAACTCACTAACTGGATTAAGTGTAAATAAAAGTTTAGAAAAGGCTTCAAGTGTGCAAACATTTATTATTTCATCTGTTAATTCTAAAAACAAAGATGTTGCTGCCTTATTTCCAATGAAAAATTCAAATTCTGACAAACTCTTAGATTTGACAAAAAAAAGTATTTTTATTAATACAAGAATGTGAATATAAATTAATATCAATTACTTCAAATAATAATAGAATAAACAGAAATGTGTTCACCAGTCTATGTGGAGAAGAATTAAAATCTTGGATTCCAAATTCAAATTTTAAGAATAATTTATTCTTTTATTTTTGTTTGACTCGGTGCACATTATCCAAGAATATTCAAAATAACTGACTAAACCAGCAAATAACAAATAATACCTTTCAATTTCTCCTTTTTAGTAATTTTAATAAAATTATGCATGCATCTCTTGGTCATCTTAGGGAAATATATAGAAAAGAGTCAAAATACGTTTTAAAATATTCCTCAAATTAGCGTTCAAATCCTTACGACGCAACAATTGAATTCATTGAAATAATCAACAAATGGTAGAGCATAATGAATATTAAAAACTCTCGAAAATCTTATGAGAAAGAGAAGAAAGTAGTAAACCTTTCGAAAGAATTTCTGACGGTAGGCTACTGTTTCTTTGAAAATGCATGAAATGAATGGAAAAAATTTTCTCTTTCGAATCGAAAAAAGAAACTGGAAAAATTAATTGCAGAAACCTTTAGCTCATTTGAACATAACAACCAAAACAATGATAAATATAATTATTTATCATTTGCAAATTTCTCCTATTAGCTATCTCTTAACTGGCAAATATCAAATCGATCCTCTGGAAGACAAATTTGGTCAATACAGACAGCTCTGTGATGGCAATTTTAGTGTTTCCGTTAAACAAATTTTACAAGCAAAAAAAAAAAAAATGAATACCTTGTTAAAATTACATTACAAAAATATGGTTCTTTCCATTTTAAATAATTTTTTTTGTGATTTTTCAGAAAAAGAAGCATGCATCCTTTCAAATCTCAGAATTCGACATAAAAGGTGTAGATTTCTATAATTTTACTGAGGAAGACGAAGAGTTGATTCCTTTGTATATTTATCTTTCTGGATATGCCATTTACAAGGTAAAACCTTATTTGCAATGTAGCGACTGTATAAAATTATCAGTGGAAAAAGAATTAATTTTTTGAAATGGTTAACTCTGTTTCTAAAGAATATTTGGTTGATATCGATAAAAGAGCGCTTATATGTCTCCTAAATTCAGAAAATATACAATCCGCATTAAAAAAATGATATTAAGCAAAATTCCAGATTTAAATATTGCAGACATATGCAATAATCAAATTATGATTTTAAATTCTTTAATTTATAATGCCAATGAACAAAATTTATATCGCAGTTATATTTATAGCACAGTCAAAAATTTATATCTGTTTTAATTAATATATTTTTAAATAATTATTCTAAGCTCAAAAATAATAATGCAAAATTAAAAGCAAACAAACAAACATGGATATTGTTAGTGCATTTTAATTGTATTCGCGGAAACAAAGTATTAATATTAGTAAATAGAATTTGAATTGTTGATATATATATATATATATATATATATATATATATATATATATATATATTTGAGAGGCAAAGTTCAACCCACCTCCTTGTGATACTTCTTGGGGGAATTCTGATTTTTAAAAAATCAGAGTTCCCCAAGACGATGGCGATGACAATTTCACATTAAAGTTCAATAATTTTTATAAACTTTTACTTTCAGATAGTGTTTAAAAAATTGCATATTAAAATATTTTAAAGAAAGAAAAATTTATTTCTCAAACTGTTTTATAATTTTTATATGCCAGGAATTAAAATCTATTAAGAATATATTTCAAACATTTTATGTCATCATGCTGTAAAGAATTTGTAAAACTTCTCTCCCTTTCTAAGAGACACATATTTGAACATTATTACGTCTGGCCAGCTGTGTGGCAAGGCTTTCCTTTGGGGTTGCCTTTGTGATTCTCCCCCTTTGATGTTACCCTCTGAACTTGAATAGAGTTCAGATAATGGACAACACATGCGTTTTACGGCCCTCTGAAGAAAGAAATCGTGCTAAAACCTCAAGATATAAATATTTCCCTATTGTGGAGAGTCTGCTAAGAGGGTGAACGATTAGTAAATATTCCCACGATCAACTGCTGACTACTGGGAATATTTCTGAAGAATTATTGGATGATCGGCATTTCCAACTCACCAATGCGGACATGAGAGGCGGAGTTTGACAGAGGTTAAAATGGGAGGTTTTGAAAGGAAGAGACGACGACGAGAAGAGCTGAGATCTGACAAGCGGAGCTGAGCTGAAGAGATACCACGTGATCTCGAGGTCTACAGGAGATTTTTCGTTGAAGTCTCGAGCTTTTGATTAAAGATTTACCGCTGGTATATCCGTAGATCTCTTAAGCTACCTGCAGTGGCCGGATACGCTCACAGCCTCTTAGTTTTCCTTGTATTAGTCGTGGAACTGTTAATCCAGATGTAAATATTTTCCAGCATATTAACCTAGATGAGGACGAGTTGTATTTATTGTATATAAGCTGTAAATAAAACATTTGTGTTTAAACGCTATTCGTTTATCTGATCGACCAGGATCAAGTCATTACAATGCATAGTTACATTTAACAGCTTTATATAAAGTTATCAACAACTAAAGAAAGTGTAACGATGTTATTAATTACTCTTAAATTTAAAGCTATTTTGCCCAATTTATTTAGGAAGAGAGTTAAAAACTGAGCGAAGGAGAATGTAAGCAATACGCTTAGCCGAAAAGCAACCGTCGCTCAGTCATTTCCCTTTTTCTGCTCTTCCAGGCCCATAGAAGAAAAAACACTCTTCTCGTACGTCCCGTCTGAGGTGATCATTAGCTATAAAAATAACAATGGCTATATACAAAGCTGAGTAGCATTATTAAATATTTTTTTAGATTTAATTTGTTAACAAAATATTTTTTTCTCTAGAAATAGCTTTAAAAATACATGTAGTTATTGCTTTGGACGGTTCGAAACAAAAACAAATGCTGATATTTCAAAAAGCTAATAGATAAGTCTTAATTCTTGGATGACATGCTTCTCTCATTATCAATATATTGCTTGTTTCGGAGCCATTTCCTCTAATGGCTTTATCATTTTTCAAACTGAAGGAAAATTATGAATGCAACTTTATGCAAAGTCATTAAATTTACTTGCATATTATAAGACTTTTTTTTTTTTTACTATCTAGAAATATAATAAATGAAAAAAAAACGTTAATTTTTCTTAAGTAGAATGTATTTCGAGTAAAACATTGCCTGCTTATGGGCATAATGTTAGCTTCAAATAAATATATAAACCATTTTTGGTTCTATGAATGTTATATGTCGTCGGTAAATTTCATGAAACACAGGACAGACAGCTGAATCTAAAGATACCGAAAACAGTTTCTTGTTGAACAGGTTATCACTAAAATTGACTTAAAAATCTGTTTTAAATTTTACGTACGAAAGTTAAACTTCTAAGTAAAAATGTAATTGAAATTGTAAATTTTTTTTCTAAATAACTTTGGAACATTTAAAATGACAAAAACATTTAGAATTCCAAAAATTAACTTTCTTGGAATATGATTATTTTCTCTCTCTCTGCAATCGTTTCTCTAATTTTAATTCTTTTCAAAGAATATTTTTTAAAACTAATCTTTATTTTAAAAAATTATCAAAACGTTGCATTGTTTTGTTTGCTTCGTTTATGCGTCGTAGTGATGTTACTCTTTTTTTTTTTTTCAATCTGCGTTTAATTATTGAATTTTTTAAAAAACAGTATAAAAGCAGGCGAAAGCAATACCATGCTACAATATTTCAGATTAAAGGGGTCAAAGGTTCATAAGAAAATGTAAAGATTTCCTTGCCTTTGAGAACTTTCTGAAAAACTCACATTAATTTTATATCTTACATTCTCCTTCATTTTCATAGCTCTAACTCTTTTACAGCTGAACGAGGGAAAAAATGGAAGGAAGGAAAAGGAATGGGAAAAGATGAGAGTAAAATTTTTATTTTATTTTTATCCATTGGGAAGTGGGATCTATCAACGCCTTTCTGGTAGCCGATAAGGATCTTTTTCTGACATATAAACCCATTAATTAACCTTTTTGAAATAGCATCTTGTAAATTTTCTTTCCTCTTTCTATAAGTATTTAAGCTGCATCTATTCTCTAGATGCTTTGTTAGATTTAAATGCAGATTTCTTTCCGTTATATTAATGTCCCGTTTTAAAGCAACACTTCGACCACAGAGCAGGAAGGACATATTTGCCGTCTGGGATACGTTGTGTTGGTTTTAGCATCTTCGTGTCAAATAAAAGTTGATGTTTTCTGCTGAAGCCTGCTGATTGTCTTCACACCATATACCCACTACAAACGAACTCGACGATTTTACGAACTTAGTTTTAGCAGTGAAATTATCCGTAATAATGTGTGTGTGTATGTGTGATTCATTAATTGAGGAAAAATGAAAATATTGATTTCACTGATATTCACATTCATTTTCATGTTTTATTTTTAAGTTTATAACTATTCAAAGAATGTGAGGAAAAAACAAATATGAAAATACATACTTAAATATATGAAAAGCATTTTTTTAAACAATTTTGATTAACTTTCAACTTTAAAATGTGATACAGAAGTAGACTTAAGGTCTAGAATTCCATAATTTTATTTATAAAATACTCTTCTGTCCTTTGATATACGCCATGCTGTGCGTGAATTTAGAAAAATATTTTGAGCATGAGCAGTAATAAGAATGCACTTGTGAAATGCTTTTGTCCGCTGTTTCGTGAGGGGGAATCGCTCAGTTTCTTCTCTAGTCACTTCTTCTTCATGAGCGCTGTGGCACCACAGTCGTTCTCCTTCGTGCAACAGATGGTGCAATCTTGGATGCGCACTCCGTATCCTTTCTCGGTGCAAGAATCCGAACAATCCGTTGAGCAGCTCCTCTGCAACATCACGAAGACACCTCCCACTCGGGTGACTATAGCCTACAAATGAAATGAAAAACTATAGATAGCAACATCACAATTAATTATACTTTTTACCTTTTCACATACGAAGTATAGAAGAAGTACCTAATATAGTCCGAACTCGAGATTTTTATGAATTTCCACGATTCAGATCTCCCTGTGTTAGAAAAATACATTTTTCGGAATTGTGTTCGTTTTCGAACACGATAACTCAATAATGCTTCCAACGAGACGCATGAACTTGGTTTCAGATCAAATTTGAAACGAATTCATGTAGAAAAGTGTATCTGTGTGGTTCTTAAAGCACAGGTGAACTCGATAATTACAAAATGTTAAGAGCATATGAAGAAAATTTGGTGCAGAGGTTTAGTATGTAGATTGTAGTAGATGTAGTTTTTGCAATCTAAGATGTAGTTTTTTTGAATGAAATCTAAAAGGTTGGCATTCTTTTGATATATGCTTTCGCATGCATATGTAATGGCATATTAGTTTTCCTACCACTAGGTGGCTGCACTAGTCAAACGACTAATATTTAATGATACAGCAATTTTAATAATATTAAAATAATAATTCGGAAATTGAAAATTCTTTATAATATTTATTCAAATAATAATTATTAAGTTTTACAACATATATTATAAGTTTATAATATGTTCTTGTAATTTTTAAATATTTTCTGCTAATTCATTGTGATAACATCTTGGCTTTTGATTGTTGAAATAACCTAATTTCTTGTGAAAACGTGTTGACGCTCAGATTTGATTTCGGCGTTGCATGGTGTAAGTGGTTATATTTGGTACCAGCAGTTTGTCGAATAAAATCTCACGGAATGAAGAAAATATTGAGTTATTATCAGCAACGCCTTAACACATGCGAAAGCCTCATACCCGCCTCACATGCGAATAACTCATACTCGTAATGACTTAAATAAATAAAATTATAAGTGTGATTTTTGATTACGACTAATTTTGTGTCAGATTTTGGCCGAATGAAAAGGTCTCTAATACATGTATCCTCATTATAGTTTTAGTTAAATTATGAAACTCACGTCAAAATTTGACATTTTGTTACAATTATTTGCTAATGTATTCTAACACTTCTAAAGAAAACACTGTAAAATCGCAGTCTTCGAACTTTCGTCCACTGTTTAATAGCCGTCACATACTGACATCAAAAATATCGTTATGTTTTTTTTTTCTTTAGGAGGAGTTGGACATTCGTGGCGTTATCGGAGGTCCACAATTTTATGCACGACAAGGGACATAAGATCATTAGTTGACAGTAGTCAAGAAAGTATCTAGGAGAAAATATCTGCTAATATACCTCTAGAATAGGGAAAAGAGTGGTGTTATATTGTGTCTCGTCCACCTCCCACTCAAATTCAGATGCAGCTACTGCAGGAAGTAATGTTGCGAACCTCCACATGACATTCACCAGGGTTGGAAATGATATGCTAATCGTTTAGTTTAATGTTTAGATGTTCTTTGTGATGCAATGAAAATGTTGCTTGGGAATTCCAGGATTGTCCCTGTTTTTGTTTAAATTTGTCTTTGGGTATCGGGATTTAATATGGATTCTGGGCACAGATTTTGATCAGATAAAAATGCAACGGGCACTCAGTCGCGAAATTTTCTACTCATTAAATTCCAATATAATCGTTTGTTATGTTGTTATGGACTGTTATTCTGATTATATTATTATATATTATGTAAACAAATAATCCATTTCATAATATTAGTGAATATCACGTGCAATATTACTACAAATGACATTCAGGGAGCCCTCAGTTGTTCTATGCATTAATTCCTAAATATTATGTAAATAACTATTTACTCTTATTCAACAGCTTGGTGCTCGATTTTCAGTTACCTAAATATGTTGTATTGGAAAATTACCTCTACTTGCTATCTATAAACTATCTATGAAATATCTAAAAAATTTTAGCCAAATATAAATTAAACATTATCCATATAAAATCTGCTTTCTCCAGCGTAGCAAATAATTTTAACGATGAATCAAATTATTATCTGCGTATAATTGAAAGTGAACCTGAGTACCTTGAGCTCAGTATCGTAAAGGTCTCCAGGATACTATTTTTTTTATCATATTGGTTGACAAGATAAAGAAATCAAAAATAATAATTTTATAACTTTTAGCGGTTTCTTAAGGTTCCACCCTCCCATAAATGCATCTTGTAAACGAGGAATTAATTGCTATTGTTAATCAAATTTGTGTGTGAAAATGGCACTTATATAACTGTTGTACTTTAATAAATGGAGTAGAGCAAGGGCTAGTTTTAGCAGAGATAACTTATAACACGCACTTTATACTATGGTTTTATAAAATTATAATCAGAATTTTCTCTAAATATTGTTACAAGCGGGCGAAACGCGCGCCAAGGGTGAGATGTTGGCGGCGCTTCACAAGAAACTCCGTGCCAGCCGAGTTGACTTGGCGAGAGGAATAGTCTGGTAGCCTCTCGATTGTACGTGAAACGCCGCGTTGCTTCCCTCTGACCTTGGGCGCGCGCGGGCCCGGCTATATAAGGGAAGGGTTGCCGTAAAAGGAGTCAGTGAGTGAATCTCTCAAAGAGAAGCGTTTCGCATTACTTGCAGCTTTTCGTTTGTATTAGTGAGCTGTGTTTGCGTTTGCTGTTAACGCTGTGTTATTGAGCTCGCTGTGATTGACTGTTGCTGTGCTATACTATAGCTGTTTTGCAAACCGTGTTTATTGTGCGTAAGACTTGCATTTACGCTGTAAGTGACTGATTATTGCTGAATTGTGTTTTCTGAAGTTTTACTTTTTCACGTCATCCTGTATATACCTGTAAATAGCTGTAAATAAATTTGTTTGTGCTGTCCTCAAATAAAGTCCATTCAATCCGAACCCGATAAGCTAAAAACGTAACAACTGGTGTCAGAAGTGGGATTGAATGGTGAAAACTAGAGCGATGAAGGAAGCAGATAAAGCAAAATTTGAACAGCTTTTTGCTTTCATTAAAGAAATGAAAGAAGGGCAAGAGAAGATGGAGAAGAAGATAGAACAGAAGATAGAACAAGGGCAAGAAAAGATGGAGAAGATAGAACGAGGGATAGAACAAGGGCAAGAGAAGATCGAGAAGATAGAAAAAGGTCAAGCTCATATTGTTGAAGCAATCAACTTCAAACTGGATGCTTTGGCGGAAAAGGTTCAAGAGAACGATACAAAGATTCATAATATTCAGCAGAGCTGTGAGCAGAATGTTGAAAAACTCCGTAGAGTGGAAGAGAAGTTTGAAAAGTGGACGAAAGATTCAACGCATTCGAGGAAAAATTGAAGAGAATAGAAGGTGCACAGATAAAATCTGAAAGCCAATCTTCGAATGTTCGAGAGCACGAACTATCTCAACATGGACCTGCTATTCCCAAAGCAAGCATTAAAGTGTCCACTTACGACGGAAAAACATCATGGCAAGTCTACAAGACTCAATTCTCCATTGTCGCAGAAGCCAATGGTTGGGATCCAGTCACGAAGGCTCGTCAACTAGCTGCATCACTACGGGCTGAAGCTGCTGACATTTTGAGAACTGTTCCCGAAGATCAACATCAGAACTTTGATGCTCTTTCAAACGCTCTGGAGTTGCGCTTCGGAGAAAAGTGTCTCAAGGACTATAGCCGTCTTCAGTTAAAGACCCGGCAACAACGATCGAATGAAAGCCTGCAAGAGCTTGCAGCAGATGTAGAGAGGCTCTCCCATCTTGCCTTCTCCGACTGTCCTGCCGAGGTACGGGAAACACTGGCCCTGCAGTATTTCATCGACGGTGTGAGGGATCCAGAGATACAAAAGTCCCTGCGAATGGCTGAATTGAAGGACTTGAAATCAACTTTGGTTTACTCAATGAAATTTGAAGCAGCTCAGCAAGCTTCACGAAGGGATCGCCACTCAGTAAGAGGTGCTACGGTTCAAGATGCATCGGACTCTTCGATGTAAAATCTAACTGAAGTGGTAAAAACAATTTGGCAGGTTATCCGGAAAGGAGATGAAAGGCCCAATAAACATGGCCAGAGAACTGTGAAATGTTGGAAATGCGGCGACGAGGGCCATGTTCAAAGGAATTGTTCAGCCCGCTTAAATAAACGGGCTAAAGACCCTTCTCGAAACAACCAGGAAAACTAGAATTTGGCGGTCTCGCGGGGCGGAGGTTGCCAGATGAAGAAAAGCCCCATTTTGGAGTTTTACAGATATCTTCCAGAGGTGGCGGTGAAAATGGTTTATTCGTCGAAGCCTTCATCAACGGAGCTCCCTGCCGAATGATCGTTGACACAGGAGCCAACGTAACCATCATGCGAAGAGATGTTGCAGAACAACTCAGAAGGAAAATTCTCTGGACACCGCCCTGCGTCACCCTCCAAACGGTCACTGGTGACAAAATCCCGATTATTGGGAAAATGAATATTGTGATAAGATTTGGAAATACTACTTATGACCATGCTGTTTATGTAGTGGAAATTACAGATGATTTTATACTTGGACTGGACTTTCTAAAGAAATATGATTTTGTAATTGACTTTAAAAATAACTCCCTTCATTCCAAATCAGAAGTTGTGACTCTTTTCCATTTAGGTTCTGGAGGAGTAAATACAGGCCATCAGATTGTTGCTTCAACAGACTTTGTCATCCCAGCTAGAAGAGAAATGATTTTAGAGGGATCTACTGGCGAAACGGAAAATTTCCGGTTTGGTGTTGTTGAATTTTCCAGCGACGGGAGTCTTCCAAGTGAAACGATGGTGGCCTCCAGTCTTGTAGATCTCTCGAAAAAGAATGTACCCGTCAGGGTTATCAATATTAGTAATAAATCAAAATTAATTAAGAAGGGTGAAGTTCTAGCTAAATGCTCTTCAGTTACCTGTATAGAGAAGAATTCCCACTTAACATCAAAGGAGTCTTCCGACTTTTTGAGCCTGGAATTACTTAAAGACACTGAATTGGAGGAAGAGCAAACAGTTGCTGCAGGAAGAGTTATTGATGAATTTAAAGACTTGTTCTCCCAAACATCTGATGATGTTGGCAGAACAAAGTTAACGCAACACCGAATCAATACTGGAGATCATCCTCCTATACGACAGAACGCCAGAAGATTGCCATTTGCCAAAGTGGAAGAGGTGAAAGATTTGTTAAATGACATGCAAGAAAAGGACGTCATCGAACCTTCGTCTAGTCCTTGGGCCTCTCCCATCGTTTTGGTCCGTAAGAAAGATGGTTCTACAAGATTCTGTGTAGATTACCGGCGACTGAATGATATCACGAAGAAAGATTCGTACCCTCTTCCCCGAATCGATGATACACTGGATACACACTCCGGGAACGAGTGGTTCTCCACTCTCGATCTGAAGAGTGGATACTGGCAAGTGGAGATCCATCCTGACGATCGTGAGAAAACAGCATTCACAACTAGAGGACATGGACTGTGGCAATTTAAGGTCATGCCTTTTGGCCTTTGTAATGCGCCAGCAACTTTTGAACGCCTAATGGAGACAGTTTTAAAAGGACTTACTCCAGAAGCTTGCCTCGTTTATCTTGATGACATCATCATAGTCGGACGGAATTTCGAAGAGCATCTTTGTAATTTAAGAAAGGTTCTAGATAAATTAAAAGATGCCAACTTGAAGTTGAATCCATCTAAATGTCGTTTGTTCCGTCATGAGATAAGCTACCTTGGACACATAATTTCTGCAGTGGGTGTCCAAACAGACCCGGAAAAAGTGTCAGCAGTTAGAGAATGGCGCCGCCCTGAAAATGTGCATGAACTTAGAAGCTTTCTGGGCCTCTGCACATATTACCGGAGATTTGTTAAGGGGTTTTCTTGGATCGCTAGACCACTACACAAGCTAACTGAAAACAAACAAAAATTCTTGTGGTCGGATGAATGTGAAAAGGCATTTAACGACTTGAAAGAAGCCTTGACATCGGCTCCCATCCTGTCCTATCCTGATCCTGAAAAACAATTCATCCTGGATACAGATACAAGTAATGAGAGCGTTGGAGCAGTATTGTCTCAGGAAATCGACGGCCACGAACGTGTCATCGCATATTGGAGCAAGTGTCTTTCGAAACCAGAACGGAATTATTGTGTCACCAGGAAAGAATTGCTCGCTATAGTGAAGGCCGTGGAGAATTTCCATAGTTACCTTTATGGAAGAAAATTTCTGCTCCGAACGGACCATACATCTCTGACTTGGCTTTTAAATTTCAAGAATCCGGAGGGTCAGATAGCCAGATGGATACAGAAACTTCAAGAATACGACTTTGAAATTAAACATCGGAAAGGGTCGTTGCATGGAAATGCAGATGCCTTATCAAGAAAGCCCTGCTCCGAGGGTTGTCGCTATTGCTCCTCTGCTGAAAAGAAATATGGGCTTGTTACACCAACTGAGCGCCAAATCGCAGGAGCCATCCCACCTCAATCTGATCCCTGGAGTGATGAAGAGGTTCGCAAAGAACAAATAAATGATCCTGACATTAAACCGATTATGGAATTTATGGAATCAAACAATTCAAGACCTGACTGACAGGACATTTCAAGTCTCAGTACTGGAACTAAACGTTATTGGGCTCTCTGGAATTCACTGGAAATTAGAAATGGTATCTTGCATAGAAAATGGGAGTCCGAAGATGGGAAGTCAGTTAAGTGGCAACTTGTACTTCCCCGATCAAGGATAAACCAAGTTCTGAAGGAGTTACACAGCAGTCCAGCAGGTGGCCATTTCGGAGTCATGAAGACTATTCATAAAGTCCGGGAGCGTTTCTATTGGAACAACTTGAAAGATGATGTTCAAGAATGGTGCAGAACATGTGATGACTGTAACGCCCGTAAAGGACCAAAAACACGCAGCCGTGGTAAGTTACAGTGGTATAATGTAGGTGCACCATTTGAGAGAATCGCCTTTGACATCTTGGGACCTCTTCCTCGGACGGACAGTGGAAATAGAAACATTCTAGTCGTCATGGATTATTTCACGAAGTGGCCAGAGGCTTATCCAATTCCTGATCAAGAGGCGACTACTGTAGCAGAAGTCTTACTTTAGAACTGGATTTCCAGATTTGGAACACCTCTTCAGCTTCACTCCGATCAAGGGAGGAATTTTACTTCTGCTGTATGTCAAGGACTCTGCAAACTCCTCCGAATCGACAAAACTCAGACAACACCTCTTCATCCCCAATCAGACGGCATGGTAGAGAGGTTCAATCGTACTATCCTAAATAACCTCTCTCTTTTCGTTGCGAAAAACCAACAAGATTGGGATCAGAAACTACCCTTGTTCCTGCTTGCTTACAGAAGCGCGGTTCACGAAACGACTGGCTTCACACCATCCAAGATGCTCTTTGGACGGGAACTCCGATTGCCCTGTGATCTTCTGTTCGGGTGTCCTCCGGATGCGCCTTCTTCGCCTGTGGATTATGTTCAAGACCTCCAGGCCCGTTTAGAAGACGTACACAGGTTTGCCCGAGATCGGATCAACATAGCGACGGAGAAGATGAAGACCAGGTGCGACACAAAAGCTACCGGACATGAATTCAAGGAAGGTGACAAGGTATGGTTCTGGAACCCGATTCGACGAAAGGGACTCTCTCCGAAGCTTCAGTCTTCCTGGGAAGGCCCTTATACAGTCCTGAAAAGACTGAATGACGTCGTGGTTCGAATAAGGAAGTCACCGAACTCAAAACCAAGAGTGGTACATTACGACCGGCTAGCCCCTTATTACGGTAACTTGTCAAATACTTAGTTGAAACCATGGTTTCCTCATTTATGTAAATGTTATCTGTATATTTGTAAATACTGTCTTTATGTTAATTATTTTTGAATGTTTATGTATGAAACTTTGTGTCTATGTATTGTAACTGTATTGTCTTCTGCTCTGGGTCTGTACTGCCCGGGACGTACAGTCCTTGAGGAGGGGGCAATGTTACAAGCGGGCGAAACGCGCGCCAAGGGTGAGATGTTGGCGGCGCTTCTCAAGATACTCTGCGCCAGCCGAGTTGACTTGGCGAGAGGAATAGTCTGGTAGCCTCTCGATTGTACGTGAAACGCCGCGTTGCTTCTCCCTGACCTTGGGCGCGCGCGGGCCCGGCTATATAAGGGAAGGGTTGCCGTAAAAGGAGTCAGTGAGTGAATCTCTCAAAGAGAAGCGTTTCGCTTTACTAGCAGCTTTTCGCTTGTATTAGTGAGCTGTGTTTGCGTTTGCTGTTAACGCTGTGTTATTGAGCTCGCTGTGATTGACTGTTGCTGTGCTATACTATAGCTGTTTTGCAAACCGTGTTTATTGTGCGTAAGACTTGCTTTTACGCTGTAAGTGACTGATTATTGCTGAATTGTGTTTTCTGAAGTTTTACTTTTTCACGTCATCCTGTATATACCTGTAAATAGCTGTAAATAAATTTGTTTGTGCTGTCCTCAAATAAAGTCCATTCAATCCGAACCCGATAAGCTAAAAACGTAACAATAGGATTTTTTATGGTGAACCCTATAACGCCAGCACAGGCAGCTTTCTACCGAAACTGTCGTTGAGAAGCTGTGGATATGCACTTCATTTTAACTAGTAAATGAAAAAAAGAAAGATGTTTAATAAATTTTGATTTAAGGTAATTTAATGTATTGTTTTTAAAACTATTTTTGCTTCTTTACTTTGTCTGTGTACTTTGTCAAAAAGGTGCTTTAATTTTCTTTCCGATTGCAAAGTTCTTTTAAAAAAATTAAACTAATAAAAATGTGCAAAAATTTGTGATAGAGCAGTTTGTAACAGATAAAAATTTGCAAGATATCTCAACATTTGCGTTTGATTGACGAACTTAAAATTTCTGCTTTAAATTTTATCATGCATCCTCAAAGATCAGATTTCTCTCAAAAGATTCACTACTGGAAGAGTTTAACAAAGGTGCTAAATAAAAAAAAAAAATAAAAAAAATTAATGATTTATTTACCTGATATAGAAGCAGTGGAAAAAGAAATTAATTAAATTCATTAAGTAATTTCCAAGAAGTGAAAGAATAAGAAAAAGGGGAAGACTCAAGGGAAAGAAAAATACGAAAGGGAAAATAAAGTAAAGAAAAATAAAGGCTTTTGAATTAACATGCAGATTTTAAAAAAGAGGGTTTTCCTTCAGTGTTTGAAGATGTGCATTTTATTTCGTTAGCACCCCATTTAGAAGCAATATTAGGTCTATTTTGGGATTTGTAATGCCTTGAACAATGGCCAGACGACTAGGATAGTGCCCGAGTGGGCACTCTTTTTCCTCTTTCCGCCTGCCTTCAAAGGAAAGCCCTTCCAGCACGTAGAAGTTAGTATGCTCTAAGTTAGCTTACACCGTGTTTTTCACTGAATTCGGATTTCAAACTAGGCCTGGAATCCAAGGCATACAAACTCCAATTATGATAAAGAGAAAGGGGTCCAATTGTTAATTTGAAAAATGTGTATACAAAATATATCCGATAGGAAGTAGTAATTATAATTTATTTGCATTCATTAAAATTCCGATGCAGTTGACTTCTATGTCGCTTGGCTAAATAATTTTTCTTTGTCTTATTGTAATTAACTTGATATTATTTATTATAATGATGCTAAGTGAAAACAATTACTAGATATTTTATGTATTTTAATTAATAAGTGATAAGGGAAAAATAATTTAAAATAGTTTTATTTTTATATAGGCAACTTACTTCACGATTGCCCCATATCGGGGCAAGTTATAACAGCCGATTAATTTTGAAAAAAAATATTTCTGATCTAAAATCAGCAAAATGGTTGAATATTTTTTATGAATACAATGAATGAATAGTTAAATTATAAAAATAAGTAGTTAAAATCATGTAATAGAGAATACATACAAGATATAAAAAATTTTCCAAAATAAATTAGTTCCTATCTCTCCTTTATATAACTCTAATTGAGTTTTTGAGTTATTTATGAAATAAAGCCAAAATTTCAAAATAAGACAATTGTATATTAAACAAATTAACTCCACGCTTACATTGAAGAATTCGCAATTATAAATTTCATTTCAAATTTGTAACGGCAATTGTGGCTTGGCTTTAAATCTGTTGCTCTATTATATTCAGTTCATAAAGATAAGTTATAATAACATTATTATTATTTCAGAATGATTAATGCAGATTATATTTCATATTAAAAAGAAGCGAAGCTATATCATGTCAACATCATTTTTATTCCATCAACAAGCAACTAGTGTTGCCAATTCTTTAAGAACAAACTTGTGAAAACAAAGATAATAATAATACAAATATAGCTGCTACATCACTCCTTCCCCAGTAACAATGGAGTTACGAGACAGTTTTCAACAAGAAATTTATACAGATGTGAAATATATATATATACAAATGAAACAATATTTTTGTATTATTAAAATAATAATTAATATTTTGATATTATAATTGCCGTTACAAATCATCAGGCATTCATCCATTAATTTAATAATCTTATGAGAAATTGCAGTTATAGTATTTATTTCATATTTTACTTATCAAACATATAAATTTCTTATAATTTTCATAGGATTAACTGGACTTTGTGTCCACTCTGTAAATTAAGAAAAAATTACATTCCATCTTACCTTACAAAATTTGCTATTGTGACTGCAGTGGGCAAGGTCGTCATGATCTTTTGGAAAAATGCAAGTATTGTTAACAGAAAATGCTTCAGAACGGAAGTCTACTGTGCAGGTATAGCAACTTACTAAAAGGAAAAGAAAAAGAAGGGAAAACATAAGAACAATTTTATTGTGACATTAATATATCTCTGCTTACAAACAGTAATAAAATTTGAAGAATAATTTATTTTTCAAAATGAATTTACAACGATGCAATTTCAAAACTAGGAAAATACTTATATTGTTTATTTATTTTATGACCAGATATGAAATTAAAATTTGAAAAAAGATATTTTCTAATCAAAAATAAAATATTTAATATTTTTTAATGAAATAATAATGAAATTGTTTTATACATTTACAAAAATATCTACGATATAAATTATTGTTATTGCATGGAAAAACCTTTATTGTTTACTGCCGGCTTTGGTGACCGACTAAAGGGTTCAATCAATTCTTTTTATATAGCTTGGTCTTATAAGTTTTTCAGCAAAATATTTCTCAACTTCAAATTTCGATAGCCATGTAATTCACTTATACTATTATGTAGACCTTAAGAAGTCCTGATCTTTGAACTCCGCGTCTCTCCCTGCTTTTCTATCTGTGCTCGTAAAATTCAGTTTTAAATTAAAGTGGAAATGATGAAACTTCAATTAATATAAAGACCTCTTTACTCAATCCAAGCATGTCTTTAAATAAGACTAAGAACTGAAAGCAGATTAGTCCGACATTGAAGTTTTTTTGTTCACTACAAAAATTGAAACGTTATAATTTTTTTATAATTTATAATATCTCAAGGAATTATTCAGCAAACATTTCACAAATTAAAGGAAACATTCAGTTTTAAATTTTATTTTTAGATGTATATAAATGATCTCAATAATAAAATTTTATTTATTTTTGTTTGGTTTATAAATATTTTTCAAAAAATTATGGTTTAAATTCCTTTGGTCTTATAGATTCATATTCTGTAAAATATTCTTAATATTTCAATTTCTAAATAAATAAATAAACATTTCTATCTTCTGCGATCAAATCTGGCTGATTTATTCAGTTCTGATTATTGCAAGTTTAGAACAATCATCATTTTCATAATCTAGGCCAATTATTCAAGAGTAACCCTGACTGGCTTCTTTGAAATCTTGATAAAGTGATCTAAAATCGCCAGTTTTTATAAAATAGTTATATAGGTTAGTCGTCTTCCATATTGATATAAAACTTTGTACGATTCGCCAGGATAATGCTCAATGCTTAGAATGTTGGATAATATTGTGAACATATTAACATATCGTGATAATGTTATTCAGCCTTTTACAATTATAAGGTTTGGTGACTAACTTATTCATTGCGAATACATGGTGGCTTTGAGTTAAATTTCTCATGCAGACTTCATGATTTTTACAAAAGTGTTTTTAAGAGATACTTATGATAGATATTCCAAGAATCTTTTTTTATTAGCCTTGCTCTTTTTCTGCCCATGGTGTACATAGGCGTCTCAAATTTGGTAGATTTCATTTTTTAAAACGGCAGGGCTTATTTTACAAATATTAAATGAATATGTCTAATAATGTAATAAATAGATTAAAACGTATTGAAAGAAAAAAAAATAGAGTAACATGCTTAA
Organism: Argiope argentata; assembly: GCA_026289955.1. Classification (NCBI taxonomy): domain Eukaryota; kingdom Metazoa; phylum Arthropoda; class Arachnida; order Araneae; family Araneidae; genus Argiope; species Argiope argentata. The sequence continues at coordinate 11,302,950 of JAOUZG010005735.1, read as the reverse complement.
GCATTTAAGTTATCGAATAGATTTATAAATTTAATATCATGGAGTTTAGTTTATGAATTTTCAAAATAAAATGATGAAATGAAAGTAAAAATACCTTACATCATCAATGTAAATAGAATATTCATTGCTGAGCATTTATGAATGGAAGAAATATATAATATAAATGATTCGCAGAAGCAACGAAGCTTTTTAAATTCATTACAACAATGAAAAGAACTTTTGTAAATATTATATAAAAAATTATAAAAAAATTCTCAAAATTAAAGATAATACTTTACGAAATATAAATTGATAGTTTTGAGAAGATGATGGTTTGAATTTTAAGAAATCGTTTTTAAAACCAGCTTAATCGAAAATCATTTTTTATGTGATAATATTCCTGGAAGTAATGGATGAAAAATATTTCACATTTTGTTTAATTTTGAAATGAACAAAATTTTAAAAGTTTGAAAATAATAGTTGCAGAAGGTTCATTCTTATTCTTCTAATTATATTTTCATACCAATTTAGCAACATTAGGTTATAAGTTCTATAGTTTCTAGGTGGATCCAATCCACAGATAGTCATTTATTTCTGTTATCAATAAAGATTGAATATACTCTTCTATTTAAAAGGATTCATGTGAACTTTTTCTAGAGGATTAAATAATCGAAGCAAATTTCACTGTTATATTCATGGGCCATTTTGTTAATTTATGACACATGACGCTTAGTATAAAATTCATGTACATAGTTTCACCTATCATGAACACTTAGACATTTTATTAACTTTAAATGCACCAACTGTGTTTCAATTGAGATGAATAAATTAAAATTTTATTCCTAGAATTTATTAAAGGCGCCAAATAGAATCCTTATCGATACTAGGTACCAATGAAGTATTTCTACTTAACGGTAGGCATCTATTTCATTAACCTACTTTTTACTTTCTAGTGTACGAAGTACACAAAGAGAAAGTATCGTAATCGTCACGAAATTCGGATCGAGTATTTGAAATAATCTCCGTGTTTCATATTTTCCTGAATCCTAAAACACATTTTTGAAATATATGTTTCTGTATGGGAATGTGATAAATAAAAAATGATCTAGATGGATGAAATTTACTATACACAACATTTGTATATTTCTGTCAAATTTTGAATGAAATCCATTCAGAGGAAGTCTGTCTAGCCTATTCGTATACAAAGTAAAACGGTAAATATAAAACCAAAAGAACTATTTAAATGAAATTTGATAAATAGACTTCACATTTAAAGAATAGATTTGTATCTAATTTTGAGTCAAATATATGAAGGTGTTGACAGTCTGTCCTTCTGTAGTTTTCCGTGTACGTAAAAGCAATAATTGTAAACTTAATAATTTAAGTAAAGGAAACTCGGCGCATATTTTTATGATATGATAATTTTGATTTTTTAGATTATCATATTAATAAAATATGATAATTTTGTTATAATTATGCTATGTACTTTAAACTTTAAAATGATAATGTTTAGAAGCTATCATACTATCAGCAAATTGTAATAACACACAGAGAAAAATCACCCAAAATATATAGTTGGATTGAGATCTATCTAATTTAGAAAATAATCGGGACTTTTTTTGGTTAGAGATGTTCATTAAGAAGATTTTTTTACGTTTTTTACGTCACTTTAAAATTAAAAAAAAATTGCTTTTCAGAAATTTCAGTTTTCACTAATTTTAGTGACTTTCAAAATATATTTATTAAAACACATTTTTCAGCCAAATCTGTCAATGTTATTGTATTTAATGACAAACGCTTTGTAACATTTATATATGCATTTTATTAATCTTCACATTAGCATTGTTATAATTAAAGTTAAAAATAAATAATACGAAGATAAAAAATAAATTCTAAAGTATTATCACACTACGTTATTTCGAATTAGAGGTACGAAAATATTCTTATACTTCTTCTTTTTGAGTTTACATTATGCAACACAATTTAAAATGGTAATTCCTATCTTGAATATTACTCATAGCATAATTTAAAGGATCTATTTTAGAAACACTTTTTCCTTTTAAGCCGAATATTGAAAGTAAATTTCCAGATTTTTGTATAGAAAGAAAACGATTATTTTTAATTTTAAAACTACTTTAGGATGATTTTCACGAAATAAATATTAAATATAGAACATAATTTTTCGAGTTCTTATTTCAGGAAAGAATATTTGAACCGAATGATTTGGTGACTAATATTGTACTAATAAGGTAAGCACCGAAAACACACACTCATCTATCACAAAAATGGTAAATATGGATCTTATTGTAAAATATACTTTTTTAACGTTTAATTATAGTGCTAATCACTACAATAGCTAAACACTTACATCCATTACAAGTTTTATAGAGGTATCCAAGGATAAACAACGCACAAAAGAATTTTGGAACACCTTCCATGCTGGCTCGCTTATAAGCTAAAGTCTAACTCGACTGTAGTCAGGCGAAAATGAATCAATAAATAGATGTGATCAAACAATTCGAACAAAAATGTTTGGAACCGATCTAACGATAGTTATGGTGTTCAGGAAGGGAATAGGAATGATCCCAAGCGGGTGTGCCCCAAAACATTTTTTTTCCTCTCTCGAAGCCAGGGCAGTAGTACACTTTCACTTTGGTTAATGGATACCTGAGTTTTACTTTATATATTTTTTATTTTTTCTTACACCATACTAAAGAGTCTTCAGAAATGGATGCGTGTTGGGAAAAAAGTTCAGCAAAGAAAAATCGATTTTTTTTTCTTTTTCTTTTTAAGTTTTACTTGGTGAAAGCTTTGGCGCTAATTGGAAAAATTTTCTCCATTATGAAAAAAAAAAAAAAAAAGGTCAAGTTGAATATATTAGCTTAACGACTCCTTTTGCAACAGCAGTGATACATTTGAATGGAAATATTTGATTGATTATTCTTTTAAATAATTCCATGAAAAAGGATGAATAGGCTTATTGTAATTGCTTAATTTAAATGGAAAGCAAATTTCACTCAAGTGATTGGAGCAAATAAAACGTAATTCGAATTCGGGCCATGTATTTGAAGGTTGATATTTAGGAATTATTTTAACTTCTACGGGTTTAAACAAGTACCAGTCTCTTATTGATTATTGTCCTGACATTTTGCTGATTTATTTTCTGGATATATCAGAGATAAATGAAATTTTTATTAAAAAAATAATTTTTTTTGCTTAACAGCAGTTTTTTCAAGATTATTAGAAATTCTAACCATAATAACCTGGATCGAATTTTTCGAATCCAGATCTACAATATTGGATCTTTGCTACTTCAAATCGATAAACGTTTGGAAAATGAATCTTTTCATGTATTTATATAAAGAAAATTTTTCTATAAATACGAGCTTTGAACTTATTGTCACCATAAGAGCTTTGATCCCCAATTTCAATCGAGTCATTGCTTTTATTTCATTGCTTCTCTAGAAAAGCATACATGTTATTAATCAATATGTCATTGTTTGGGGGCTTCTAAATTATTGCTACACTTTCGGAAAATTATGAAAGATATTTCCACGCCTATTGATCATTGATAATAAATGCTAATTATTTTCTGTTTGAATCTAGTTGATTGAAAAAATTTAATAGTTATTTGCATATATCCATATATTTCATTGCCGAAGACTTATATTTCTAAAATCAAATTCATGACAGATAATATCAGGGGAAAGATAATTTTTAAAAATAAATTTATACGATTTTTAAACATTATAAAATGAGTCAAAAAGGGCATCAATCTTAACTTTGTCGTATTCTTTCTCAAAGAAGTTACGAAAAACTTTGTTTTGTTAATGTTGTAAAAGTTGTTTTCTGAGCATTGGTTTGATTCTTATACATAGGCAGCGATCTACAATTTCAAGCAAAAAATTAAATGAAAAAAAAAAAAGAAAAGAAATTGTTTGCAATTAAAACATTTTTGAATTATCGTGTTCACAGACAGACAATTATAATTCCGAAAGTGCGTTTTACTGACTCAGGGCATGATGTGAAATATGGAAATGCGAACAAATTTCGAATTTATATTTATTTATTACCCTAATAATTTCTCTTTGTATACTTCATATACAGAAAAAGTAAAAAATAAAATGGATTTATAGCTTAGAATATTTATTATCTTTTAAGTTTCATATCACAATCTTTGCTTGATATTAAGAGTGTGGCATGAATAGCTGAATAGTATCCTATCAATATTAAAGTTAAAAGTAACTTTTCATATTTGTTCTAGACAAAGTTTAAAATGTTTTTATCTTTTTAACAACATATTGCAATTTTTAAAAGGCTTTATTGGGAAAACAAGTGATTGATCATTCTACACTCATGTCCATAAATTAAGGATAATGCAAGTTTAGGAAAAGAAAGAGTTAGAAGCAAAACAATTATCACTTGTTTGTAAAGCCTATTTATTAAACCAAAGGTAAAGAAAAAAAAGTTGCTATATGTTTGATTTCATTAATAAAAATTGAGAATTTTTGTTCCCTGGGACAAATAACAAAAAAAAAACCTTTTTTTTAAAAAAAAATTAATATTACATGGTTGGCATGATGGTTAATACCTAGTATGTCTCCAGACGATGCAATACAATCCGTACAACACTTAGGCATTCTCAGTATCAAATTATCGATCTGAGGTACATTACACCACTCATCAAGTAATACTTACCGAAGTTGCGGTAGACATATAGGTGGCAATTAATGGGCTGCAACTCGTCAGCTAATTAGGGGTCCCACACATGCTCTACCAAATTTAAGTCCTGTGAGAATGATGGCCAGCCTATACGGGATGATATCCCCTTATCGAAGGCAGTCGTTTACGATGTTTGCACGGTGAAGACGGGCATTGTTGTCCATAGCGCGAATTCTATGCCCATAGCACCCCGGAACAAACGTGCATGTTGTTCTAGAATAACGTCCCAGTAGATTTGACCTGTCATGGTTCCAATTTGAACATGCAGGTCAGTTCCGGAACCCAGAATAATTCCTTCGCAAAAAAGCAATCCTTCAGCACCGTAACGGTGTCGTTCAGTGATGTTCTCTTGGAGGTAACGGGTACCTGGCACGGTAACGGGCACTTTCAGTATGAAAGTCTGGCTAGAATCAGACAGCAAGCTAAATTTGAACTCGTTGGAAAACACCACACAACACTGTTGCGGTGTGCACAATGCTTCCTCTCTACTCCAGGCCAACAGGCCTTCGAGCATATAGACCAATTAATCCTATGGACACTGTCTGCTTTGAAACTGCCGAGAAACTGAAGAGAGCTGCCGAGACAAATCTGAATGCTACTCCATCTGTAACTGCCAAATACCGGTCCTTATACGGCGTTGTAACTCGGGGGAGACGTGCTGTAACGTCTAACTCACATTAACATCACCTTGGAATTGTTGCCAAATCCTGAAGTTGACACTGGTCGACTCTAAGTTCTTCGGTTACTTCCAACTGGGTAAGCACGCATTAAAGACGGCCGATAATTCTTCCGAGTAAAAAATCATCTAAATGCGTTCTTCTTGTCATAACTATGCGGTTACTGCACTGAAAGACCTATAAAGCCCTTGAGAACAGTTTTACTTCTTTGTCTATATACCTTGAAAATCATTTTCTTACACTCTCGTTATTGTGACCTACTATCGGTATCATCTGGTGGCTTCCTGCACCTTGCATATGATTTTTGAAGATGTGTGTAGTCATTTTATGGGTGACAAATGTATTTTAGAGCTTGATTGACTCTGAATTATACTTAATTTATGGGCATGAGTGTAGATGGAGGAATGGATACCTGGGTTAGTACCTTTTCCTTGCATTTGAAGTTTAGACAAAGGAGCTATTAAAATTGTTAAAATATTCAACTGAGAGTCTTTGAGGAATCTTCATGTTTTAGACTACTACGAGTCGGATTTTTTTTGAAATTTCTTTTTTAATTGTCTCTAAAACATGTTGATTCAAGACAACAATGAGCTAGAAGGGTTGAATGAGTGTAGAAAAATGAAATAGAAGTAAACGCCAATGAAAAGAAACAATCAAAACAAACCCCAAACACAGAATACTATCATATAGATTCTAACTTTAAAATAAAACCCAAGAAAAATCATTAAACAGAACATTAATGGAAAATATCTGGTTCTAAAAGATCGGTTTAGAAATCAATAAATAAGAAATATGAGTTTATTACCCATTCCCTTCCAGACTTTTCATTCGTTCCTTTTTTCAAACTGCTGAATCAGTTAGTGTTCTGCATCCTCCATTATTAAAGTGAGAAATATTTTAATAGAAAATTTTATAGTAAAAATATTGATTAAAAGTAAATGGTTTGTGAAGCATTGAATTTATTTCGTACTTTTTTAGAAAAGAATCTTTGAACTTAAGAGGACTTGTTTAAATTATGTAAAATTTATATGGCGTATATGTAAGTTTTCAGCCAAACGATATTCAGTTAAAGGAAGAAAAATATTTTTAATGGTGATAATATTAAGGGTGGCTAGTAAATACTGTAAAAAATATTGACACATCTTATTTTGCACATAAAAAATAGAAAATAATAATCTCTCCTACAAAATAAATATCATAAATGAAATCATCATTTAATTTTAAGTAATTTTATACGAATGAACTGTTATTAATGAAACAAACTAATAGGCTATATTATGGTTTTAAATAAGTCTAAATTCCGGTGTATTTTATAATTTTCTATCGTCTCTTAAAACCTCAAAAACAGTAGTTTAAGGACTTAGATAAGTAAAAATAACCTTTTTTTCTACTTAAATCTGGACAAATCGCTTAGGGGCAAATTGACGTTAGTTAAAACCAAGGAATTTGAATTGTTGAAATAATTTACTTTCTGGAAACTTACAATCAAAAAACTCTTTCATTGGCTTTTTTTTTGGGGGGGGGGAGGCGAGGTCATATTTAAAATAATTTTAGATTTCTACTTCCAAAAAATCATCTGCACTTATTGAAAGATGTCACATGCAGGATCAGGAAAATTAATTCTTTTTTAAATTAATTCTTTTTTTTAATGCTCCATTATTTAGTAGGCACCTTGCAGAGATGAATCTTTCTTTATGGCAACTACTTTTTGGTGAAATAAAAGTGGAAAGCGACTGGCAATATTTGTGTCCACCCAAAACGAAACAATTTTTTTGGGGGGGGGGAGGCATCAAGACTTAGAATACTAACTTCAATTTTCTGGCCTAATTTGTATAATGGCACGGATATACTTTCATAATAAATGAGAAAGCGCGCGCATTTTCAATTATTTTAGAAGTTCCCGCAGATAATAAGACAACTTTTCCCACGAGAGGCTCTTTTCGCCTCCTCTTTAAACAAAACAACGTGAAAAATTCGCGTGCTATCCGCCCCTCAGAGAGCTTCTTTACCGTGCCAGTGATACGTGAACTGAATACTCGAACATTCCCGTTATGAGGTCGGAAAGATCAATAATTAAAGAATTCTTTTGCGAAATTCCACTTTCTTTGGCAGCTGTGATATGTTCACGCTTCTCTTCAAGAAGGAGGACACACCCATGATTTTCGGCCCCGTCATTAAATATTCTTTCTTTTGTTAGACCCAGTGACACTGGCACGACACCTGCAACAGCCACTGGATGTCCCACGGACGAGGGACACCTTTTGTTGAGACTCTAATCTTTTTTATGTCCCTCTGAGTAATGGCAGCGTTTCAACTTACTGGGATCGTGAGTATATGCTTGTCCTCTCTATTCTCAGACGTGAATGCCTCGATGAACTTTCAATGAAAGAAAAGTCTTTAAAGGAATGATGAAAAAATCTGTTTCTTTGTGTACTCTTTTGGCGATATTTTGTTGTACCTTGCACGCAACAGAAGCAGGTAGGGAACATGATTGATAAGTTTTTTTTGGCCATAAAAATTTAATTAATTTATCTGAAAATTGCAAATTTTTCCCATGAAAATTATTGGCATTTCCTTGCATAAAAGGAGTAATAGTTTATGTACTTAAATTGCTTTATATTCATTATTTGACCTATTTTTAATACTTATAAATGCAGTATTTTTCAATATCTGGGATATTTTATGTATAGTATATGTGAATTATCAGTTTTTTATAATTCATTGAAAAAAGAAAAATATAAAATATGAATATTTCATGTTTTTTATCATGTCAGAACATGATATTGTTTTGGGGATGAGGATTTTGGTGTCAAAAAAAATCCGTTGGCGAAAAATAAAAATTTTTTTATCTGCACGAGCATCTCAAAAAAAAATCAGCTTGTAATAACGTGTTTCCACTGTATTTACAAAAGCTCTGATTTTTTAAAAAATAAGTTAATGACTACAGCAAATGAAACCTAGAAAAATGTCATTTTGAGCACGTGATTATATGAAATGAAATAAATAGGAAATGTGATATTTTTTAGATCAACAAATGCGAGACAAAGTTTTTTTGGATCGTTTGCAATACTAAAGTGACTCATTCAATGAGCAATTAAAATGAATAAAAATATAATTTAACGCACGAGCACATGGTGCTTGGCCACTCAAGAAATGATGTTCTGACATGATACATTGAAATATGCATAGCAGAGTACATTTTAATCTATTTTTTCTTCATTTTTAACCCAAATATTTTAATAAAAGCTTTCAATTCATAAACTAAGAACTGAGTACTTAAATATCATCTATTCTCTATTACGCACGTTCTGTTACATAAATATTCTATTTCAACACCATATTAAGAAGTGCCAAATTATCAAACATACATTTTAAATAGTTCCGTTAGAGATACAGTGGCGCTAAGATGTGTCTTTTTAAGGAATTTTCTATTATACATTTACTGTATGAAATGAAATTTTAACAATTCTACTACAGGTCCAGGTTTTTGCATTTATTACACAGAATTCAAAAGCCCTTTATATTTCAGAACAAATTCTTATCCAGTTTCTGACTTGTCGCCGACTGATAGGTGTTTGTGCTACAGTGGTGCAGTCTATGATGCCAAACATTTGATATTTAAATGCACCAAATTTATTCACGAAATATGTAAACTTAGGAACTATCTTCTAAAGAACAATATAGCTTGGGCTCCACATTTAACTGCATTTGTGAGGAGTGAATACCCTTTCATTTCCTTTTGTACATATATTAATAGTATTTTCCACTGTATTATTTAAACTTTATTTCAGTGTGTTTGCCTACATATATTTGCACACATTCTTTTGCGTTTGTATTTTGAATATTTTATTTCTATTTCAATATGCTTCTTCAACTGTATTATATCATCTATGCATGTTTCTGTTAGTATGTGAGCAATTTTTTATTTACTTTTCCACTTATTTTTCTTTGCATTTGTGTCTATATATATTTGAAATTTATTCTACTACCAATTGTGAAATGACTTTGGGAAAACTTCTGAAAACTTTGGGGTATACTTGTTGGCATACAAGAAGTTTAGACGCCGAGAACTAAATAAATCTTAAGTTTTTTTCGGTGTTTTCTAATTTACCTAATGATTTTTTTTTATATTTTATAATTGGTTGACTAATTCTCATTCCAGCTTTCCTATAAAACTCTGATTCAGAGTATTTAGATTATGGTTAAAAAATTTAGTATTTTTTAAATAATCTTTTCTAAAATTCATGCAAAGTTTAAAAACATTATATATATGATATACTAATCATTTCTTTGAGGCTTGCATTGCTTTTATTTGTTCAACAAGAAGGTAAGAGATAGAAAAATATTTTTACTCTGTACAGTTTTTATATTTCTCCTCTTTAGAAATTTTAATACACTTAGCTGTAATAAATTACGAGTCTAAAGATTTTGGTTAACAAAAATTTTAATCTCAAATTTGAAACAGATCTATAAAAACTGTTTGGGATAGTTAATATATATTTGTACGTTGAAGAAATATTAAATTTATAGCTTTATATTAGTTTTTTAAGATATTAAATTTTATTTTACAAAAGTAGCAATGCCAATAAAAGGAAATTGTTAAGCATGGGGCAATAGGGTTGTGATTTGATACTTCTTATAATAATACACGTTTTACTATGAGCTAATACTCAAAAAGAGAATTCCAGGGATTAAAAATTAGATGACGTGCAGAAAATAATTTTTATAGAGCAAATTACAACGTGAGTCTTGAGGAGTGTCAAAATATAAATAAATAATCATTTATTTAAAAAGGTATTTTTGATTGTATTCATTTTATTTTTGCGGATATATTTCCGAATCAGAGTAAATTTTAGGTTTCACGATTATATTTGTCTTATTTCAGGAGCTTTTTTATTCAAATTTTCTATAATTTTAATTAAATATTCAAAACTTAATGTTTATATTTTGAGCCTTATAATATAGAAATGTTATCAAGAGGAGGGTGGGGGGACTTCAGATAGTGAAGATTAATGAAAGACCGAAATTCTTTTGTTAGGAAATGAAAAGTTAATAGGAGATATTGTTAACACATTGCTTAAGAAGAATGAATTTAATTCTGTTATTATTAAATGTGCAACATTATAATAAATACTGAAAAAACTACATGGTCAATAAAATTTAACTTCATGAACTCAAACTTGAAAAAAAATAGTAAAAGATAAAGACACGATATGTCAGCTGGGTGCGTTAAAGACTTAAAAGTGCTAAAATAGGAAACAAAATTGTAATACACAGTTAAAGAAATTGGAATTGTTTTAAAAGATAGTGTTTCGAATTTAATGACGAAATGTAGTATGCGCATATTAAAATTTGTGCTTTTATTTTACTTATTAAAGGAAAAAATGAAATTCTGTAGGAAGTAACTTAACATTTACATTGGCAAAAGGGCATGAATAGTATATTTCATTTATCAGGGAAGCAGGACAATTAAATCATTATCACTATACGATTAATCATTTAAGGTTTAAGATGATGTAGAAATATCTTTTGTGTGGCGCTTTGTTCAAACATTTTCGCGGAATAATGTAAAAATTTTCGGTTCCCGTTTCATTTCTTTTGAAGGAATTCTAAAACTTTTTAAGATGTTAATCCTTCTAGGTTATAAGGAGTATGTGTACCAAATTTGGTTTAAATCCATAGAGTGTTATGATGCATTTTTGCTGCTTAAAGACTATTTCAGAACGTTTCGGTGTAACAGTGAAATAAATTTTAATTTCATCATAACCACAAAAACATTGCTACACATTGTATGAAATTAAGTTTAAAAGAATTTTTAAAAACTGGAGAAAAATTTATGAAAATTAAACTAGTATTATTAGAAATGTGATTTAAGTTTTAATTTAGTGTAAAAAGAATTTTGTGACATAATATTTTCGAAATTTAGCAATAAATATTGAAAGTATGCTTAATTTTTAATTATAGAGAAACTGATAATTAAAATTCTTCATTTCATCAATTTCGGACAAAAAAATTCAAATTTGAGTAAAAGACATGCAAGTAAATACTTATCTTAATGGATATCGATTCTTTCATATTAAGATGATTCTCTTAAATATTTTATCAATAGATGTTGAAAAAATTTGAAAAAAATTACATGAAATTTTAAAAAATTCCTACGCATAAGAATTTGAGGAATATGACCTATGTTTAAGAAGTAATAACTTAGACGCAAGATTGTCACTTTCTGGAATGAAAGGTTGTGTCTTATTACATTTCACGTGCAAAAAGTAGTCATTAAATACCGCCTCTTTACGATAAAATTATTGGAATGTTCATTTAGTTTAGGAAATAATAAGGAAATAAACGTTCTTTTTTTTTTTTCAAAAAAAAAAATTCAAAAATTTCTCTTCGTGGTAAAGTTTTTCAGTTTATAGAACTGATTTTTCACTGAAACAAAAAATACGGTTTTATCTCTGGCGTTACTAACCCTCTTTGTGCCATTATTATTTATTTTGAAACTAGTCACATTTAGCGATAATTTGATTCGTTTGAGAAACTGGTTATATATAATTTCAGTTAAATCATTTAGATATATTTTCAAGTCCAGGATTTCTCTAAACTAACAGGTATAAAAACCCAGGTATTTTAATTATCTTACATATGATCTCATCATTGTGTATAGGAGCCTTTTAAAAAGAGACCCAAAACATTTTAGCTATATTGAAAACGCACATATCCAATTAATCTATTTTCCAAATATCGCGTTATTATTACTTTTTTTTCGTCTTGCAAACTGTACGGATATTAAGCAGTAGCTTTTTTAAAAACCTTTCAACAATGGCAGGAAACAAGACATTAAATCTTTCGATGCAACAATTACAATTGGTTTCAATATCAGGGCAATAATATTAATTAATTTTGAAAATAAAAAAAACAAAATATTGTTCAGAAACTACCAAAATTTAGGAAAAATTCACTCGACTATTAAATTGGTATAATTAAAATTGCAATTTTTAATGTTTTAATTCGGGTAAAATCATTTTTGTGCAATAAAATTTTTGAAAAAAAAAACTGATTTCGTTAAATGTAGTCAATTAAACACCGTATTGCATATTTCCGTCCTCCAAAGTATATATGCATGTGCCAAATTTGCTCAAATCAAACTGTTTAAATCTTAATTATATAACAGTGACAACTTGCAAACAAAAGATTTGCTTGAGTTCTTGCAACATGTGCGTATAAAAGAAGAAAGATTGGAAAGTATTATTCTAAAATTTATTTTAAAATGCAGTTAAACATTTATTTTGATTACAAAAAAGATTATTTTATCAATAATATTGCCATCACTGAAAGTTTATAATCTAAATTGTACAAGAATTTGTATAGGAATTGTATAGGTAGTATAGTATAGGAATTGTATAGGTAGTATGAAATTTGTATAGATAGTATGGATTGGAATCATAAGAAAAAATGATATTTTGATTAATTTTTAATTAAAATTCTAAATTAAACGTCGGTTAATTTTTTTAGTAATTATCTTCTACCTATGAAGTAATTACATGCGAAATCCTTAATTTTATAACCATTTGTTTATGGAGCATTTTGAATAATTCTTCATCATGTATTACAAATGATATATTACTACATCATGCATTATTATATCATGACGAAATTTATAAATAGGGATCAACATATACATATATACATAGGCTTAAATCATATTTACATTTTTATTAAGGATCGAATTATTTTTATACATAAGATCTATCTTTATGCCTATTTCTGGAATTATTTTTAATATTTTCAACGGAAAGGTTTTTAAATTTGATACTACAAATAATATTTTAATCAATGCCTGTAATTTGGCAAATTAATGAAATAACATCATTATTTTGTACATTAAAACTGGGCTTCTTCAATGCCTTTAATTTGCTAAAATATTTCTGACTTAGAAAACTTTCCGTGGTCGTATAGAAAAATATGATGTAAATTAAACAGAAATTAAGGTAATTGAAACTGTGCAAAGCTCATATTAAATTGTTTTAAGGCAAGATTATTTTCTTAGTTATATTTCTTTTATCTATCGTATCTGAATGAAGAAATAAATGAATATGTTTTCATGGATCTAATTTTTTCTACGTCGCCACTTGGGAAGGATATGTGACAATTTTAGAAGCCCTAATTTTAAAACAAGATTTTCATTTCCTTTCGAAGAAAAGAGGGAAGGGTAACCATCATTATAATAAAATTTTATTAAAAACTTTTTTGAATCCTACTCAAACAACTTGAAAACAATCTGCTCGTTTCGATTGAACCGTGCTGCTTCCAGTTCAGTAACATCATTTCTGTATTTAATCACAAGACTGTTTACTCTTAACTATTCTGAATTATTCTTTTCTTTTCAATTTTGAGAAAATAGCTAAAAAATAGGAAGAAAACAATGGGCAAAACTAAAATAGAATATTTATATTTATCGTGATAAGAGTGTAACGAAATTACTGACTGAACGAATAACATTGACGGATTTAACAGTTACATCTTTAAAATTCTGTCTTGTAACCGATTTTTTTTCACTATCTAGTCTTATCTTTCAAATAATTATTTTATTTTATTTCTAATCATTTCTTTTTATGGTTGATTGATTTCGCGTGATATTAATGTTAATATTACAAGTTTAAAATATTAGTTCTACAAGTTTTATCAAATTTTTATGCTTGTAAATAGCCAAATAAATTGTTTAGATAAAAAAAATGGTTAATCTTATAGTCTAATGCTATAGACTGAATATACAAATGGAAGCTTTTCTACTAATATGATACTCTAAGAGGAGGTTTTAAGCTTTTTCTATATTTTTACATTTTAAAGATATTTAAATTTAAATTTTGACTAATTTAGGAATAAATAATTGTAACCTTGTAAGTTAATTTTAGCTGATTCTAGGTCAGGATCTTTTAAGAGGACCATTTCAGTGCAAAGTATTTAAAACAATGAATATAAAAAAATAGTCTATTTATTTATATATTATCTGAAACATATAAACTCATTAACTGGCTATTAATTAGTACATTTCTGTTTATTACTAATTTATTACGAAAAATATGTATAAGTATTATATTATGTAAAAGAATCCATTTATAGCGATATTGATTAAATTACTAAAATAATTAATAAAAATTTTTAATATAAAATAATAAGATCATATGAAATGATTTAATCGATATTTCTATTTTTCTTATTAATACTCGTTGAAAGAGTAAGGAAATTAGAGTTTTGGCATTTATTAATGCAAGTGCTATTTGCAAATATATATTAATAAAAGATTTTGTAATTTCAGCAAATACAAATACGAAATTTTGTGATAGTAAATAATTTTTGTTATAACAACAAAATATCGTGATTCAATAAAAATAAGCATTAAAATAAATATATTAAAAAATCACTGCTGTCTATATTATATATACCAAGATTGAAAAAGAAAGGCATTAAATTTTAAATCAACCTAATGGATTAGACCGAAGTAGTTTATATAAAATACTTATAATTTATTATTTATATGTGTAATTTGTGATACAAAATCTTTTATTCACTTTGAATAATTTGTAATCGTTCCTAATAATACAATAAAGTTTGTGCATGTATATAATGAAGCATTATGGAACAGATCTACAAGCATTATGGAACAGAACATAAAGGAACTGTTTTTGACACAGATATACTTGGGAATAGAAATGTACATCTCAGAGCAATTAAAAAATTATAGGATATCTATTAAATAAAAGTAAATTGGATCTTTGACATGTTCCCATCATAACTGCTATAAATATTATAGTAAGAAAACGATATTAACATCTTAAAATGTCTCTTCAATTATTTCAGTTCTGCTGTTGTACGTTTTTAAATATTGAGGATCGACTGATAAATAACGTGAAATTTTCCTGTTTTTTTTCACATTGTGAAGGGTTAAAACAGATATAGAATACTTTTTAATGAATGAATTATCCATTCCTTCCCAGAGTCTTTAGAATGTATTGAGAAATTATACCAAAATTGAATAAAAAGTACTTATTTAATTTTAATTTAGGAACATTTTTTTGGAAGATTCTATCAAAGATTGGAATTGATAATGGTATTGATATCAAAGTACTACGGTGGTGTGTGTAAATGCTGTTTATGATTAAAAACCACCAATATTTTGGCGTTACGTACAATCTTTTTGATGTCATTATCCTACTGGAAAATTTAATTTCCATCTAAACTCAAATTTTTAGCACTTTTCTCTAGATTGCTGAGACCATATGGTTCATCCATTTTGCTGTAGAAACTTCTTAAATCATAGTCAGAAATGTAAGTGCTGAAACTGTGCAAAATGTAATTATACAAGCTAGGTATAAAAGTCAAATTGTTAGGGAGAAACCGTTCTTCATATTGCAAATTCAGGAAAATAGTTTGAAGTTTTCAAAAACTCATCAATTAAAGACTAATAACATTTGAAAGAAAGTTATACTTAATGATGAACGAAAATTCAATAGTTTTGGCAGAGACAGCCATTACAGTGTATGGAGAAAACCTAATACTGCTTTGAATTAAAAAAAAAACGTTTTAAAGTTAAACACGGTGGTGACTATCATGATTTAGGGTGGTATGTCTTCATCTGAAGTAGGCAATTTAGTTCTTATAGATGGCATTATGAAATATTTGGTTTACTTAAATATACTTCATAGAAATCTGAAGTTAAATGCTAAAAATTTGGGTGCAGATGGAAATTTCATTTTCAGCAGGATAACGACACCAAAAAGAATGCACGTAATGCCAAAATGATGGTGTTTTTTCATTGTAAATATCTTTTACATTTATTTGTCACAGTACCTTAATATCGATGCCATTGAATATCTGTGGAACACATTCAAAATACGGATTCAAAAACACAAAATTAGGAACAAATCATATTTAAAACAACTGCAAGAAGAATGGGAAATATATCTTCAAATACCTCCAAAAATTGGTCGAATCAGTACCACGACATCTAAAGGTCATTATAAAAGTTTAAAAAAAACCCTGCAATTTAATATTAACACTTTCTTTATTTGCGAGGCATTAGAAAAATTTCGTTGGTGTATTCTCAATTTTTGGAGGGAAAAATCTGCGTATATTTGTTTAAAATGCTTCTGATATTTTTCAGTTTAGGTTTTTTTTCATTGATTTTTCTTTATTTTTACTTTAAATTAAACCATTTGTTATGTGAAAAATAAAAATATGTTTGGACTTCTATTGTAGTTAATGTGTTGTTTCTATTTAAAATCGGATTTATCAATTAAAAGTATAGTGTATTCTCAATCTTTTTAGCCTCTGTATATATTTTGTTCAAATTTTCAATCGTTAATTAAATACTTTTTATCTATACACTCAAGCTTAAATAAATTTTTTAAAACTTGTAGTGGATGACACTTGACTGTTAACACAGTTTTTTCTAAAATTAATTCATTAATTAAATTTAATTAATTTTTAATGATTTATAGTTTTATTTGCTTGTAATGAAAATGGAAATCAATAAGCTGTAGTTCAATCGGTAAAATGCAAGGAGTTTATCATTTTTCAAGCGAAAATGAAAAATGCTTATCCAATTCTTGCAAAAATTAATATTTTTTTCATAAATTATTTATCTTTATCTTTATCTTTACTTATAATAAAGCACAATGTGTGTGTGTCTGTTGGCGGTGTACAGGCCAGACCGTTCGACTTACAGCTGCCAAATTTGGTACATGTATACCTTGGGTGCCGGGAATGTGAACCTTGGAGCCCTTTTTGAATTTTTAATTAAAACTTTAATTAATTAAAAAATAAGCGAAATTTTAACGTTTTTTTCGCTATAAGTTCCGAAAATATTATGGTACAAAACTGATTTTTGCATCAAACAGAAGCTAAAAAAATTAGCTTTCCAATTATACTTTTTTGACCTATAAATTAAAACTCTATTTTTAATGAATTTTTAAACATTTTATTTAATCGTATTTTTCAACAATTTATTTCGCATAAAATAAAAATAAAATTTTATCTTCTCGAGGATCTAAAAAAAAATCAGCTTTTAATAAAATGTTGTCATCGCATTTTCAGAAGTTCTGATTTTAAAAAAGTTAATTACTACCAAAAATAAAACAGAAAAATATAATTTTCATCACGTGATTATATGAAATGAAATAAATAGGAAATGTGAAATTTTTTAAACAATAAATGCGAGATAAAATTTTTCTTCATCGTTTGCAATATCAAAATTATTAATTCAATTAAAGAATTAAAATAAATAAAAATATATTACAAAAGTGCAACAGTTAAAACTGAAAAGGAATTTTTAGAAAAACACCAAACGATAATCTTCTGAGAGCGATATTAATTATTTAAATCTTAAACGAGCTTGAAGCTGACGCCATTTCAAAGAAACGACGAACAAAAAGCAATTGATAATTAAGTAAAAGTAAAATATTTTTGCATTCGCGTTTTTTTTTTTAATTTTTAAAACAATAAGACATGTTTTAAATAGTTACTTTTACTCATGTGAAGAAGATAAATTGTGAATTCAAAGAATTCACCTTCGTGATTGTAATTTATCTCCTCATTTTAATGAATCATGCGAAATAAAATCGCATCTGCTTTCAAGAAACATACGTAATATTAAAGCTATACTGGTAAAGAAAATGCACCTTCTTTCAAACAAGCATACGTAATAATTTACAATTCAAAATTTGTAAAAGTATGTAAAAATATTTTTTACCCGTATATTTCGGAGACATCAACTTTCTAAAAAAACAATATCATGTTCTCACATGAGAAAAAAATAAATAAACTATCATTTCAAATTAAGCATATAAAAATGTCATTTTCGGTACGTGTTTGCTTAAAATGAAACAAATATGATACATGATATTTTTTTTAAATAAATGCATGGAAAAGTTTTCAATGATATTTTACTATGCATATATTACTAATCCAATTAAACAGTTTTATTTAAGGCAATTTTACTTTTCTACCAGGCATCTTCTGTAATCGGAGCCCAACATCTAATTTCTTAATTTTTTTGGGAGAGACATAAATCTTTTAACAAGTGGTTTGAGTGAAATATATAATTAGTAGATTGAGGGAAAAAATGCTGATGAATTACGACTTTTAAATTTTTACATATATCATCTGCCCTGTGAATCATATTTAACAAAATATTCTAGAGACAGTAAGTCCTTAAAATAAAAAAGTGGCACTCCAATAAATTTACAAAACTGTTCGATATATGAAATTTTCAACATAACTATTCGATAAAAACTGGCGATTTTATATCACTTTATCAAGATCTCAAAGAAGCCAACCACGGTTGCTCTAGATTAATTGGCCTAGATGATGAAAATAATGATTGTTCTAAAATTTCAATATTCAGAACTGAACAAATCAGTCAGATTTGAAGAAGATAGAAATGCTTATTTATTTATTTAGAAGTTGAAATATTAAGAATATTTTATCTAATATGAATCTATAAGACCAAAGAATTTAAACCGTAATTTTTTGAAAAATATTTATAAACATTTAACCCTTTATCAGTTAGAGGCGATATTTTCACCACCATGATTTTTATAATTTTTTTTACCGAAATTTCGTTCAACATCCATATTTTTTAATTCAGGCAACATTTATGATTGTAAATTGACAGTTTGACATTAAAAAGTTTGTCAGTTGACATTAATACTTTTTCGTGGGAATTCAGAGAACGTAAAAAAGTAAACTTTTTTCTTCTACGAGTTTGAAGCAGGGTTTATTTAGAAGATCTTCGAATTTTATAAGGTAATTTCTTATTTTTACGGTTTATGTGATCTTATTCTTAGGAAAAATGTTAATATTTTCAAGTCTGCTTTTGGAAGTTTTGGGCAATCTTGGTTTTTTTGTGGTGGGTTGTATATTCCCTCAGAAATTAGATTTATGTAAAAAACAAAATATTTAATTTTTGTAATAAATAAAAAATCTTGATTTTGGTAATAAATAAAAAAAAACTTGATAATTTCAAAGATTTTTATTTGAAATATTACCAATAACAGTGAAAGAATAGGCTGGTCGCGTGAAAAGATTTATATATATAACGCAATAGAGAACATCTGACTGGTAGAGGGAATATTTTTCCCATCATAGAAATATATATATATATATGTATATATTTATATGTAGATATCTTTTTACTTCTATTACATACTCCTAACCACTATCAATTTTATTTTTCCACTGCCCACTCCTTATGACCGTTAAAGGGTTAAAAAATGTTACTATTGAGAGCATTTATATGCATCTAAAAATAAAATTAAAAACTGAATGTTTCGTTTAATCTGTGAAATGTTTGCTAAATAACTCCTTGAGATATAAATTATTAAAAAAATCATAATGTTTCAATTTCTGTAGTGAACATAAAACTTCAATGTCGGACTACTCTGCTTTGAACTCTTAGTTTTATTTAAAGACATGCTTGGATTGAGTAAAGGGGTCTTTATATTAATTGGTTTCATCATTTCCACTTTAATTTAAAACTGAATTTTATGTGTACTGAAAAGAAAATCAGAGAGAGATGCGGAGTTCAAAGATCAGGGCTGCTTAAGGACTACATAATAGTATGAGTGAATTATATAACTATCGAAATTTGAAGCTTAAAAATATTTTGCTGAAAAACTTACTATGAGACCAAGTTATATATATATAAAATGATTTAACCCTTTAGTCAGCATTAATATTTGCGAGCCGACTGGTCGCCAAAGGCGGCTAGTATAATAATAATTGTAATTATTTAATAAAAAGTAACTAAAATTTATCTTTATTGACATAAGAAGGAATTAAATTTTTAAAATATTATTTGTTTTATGTTTAAACTGCCACTTTTATTATTAAAAACTAAAATATAAAATATATACACGCAAGAAATTTATTGTCAACTTTATTATATTTTTTCAAAGCGAGATTCTAACAATTAACGCACAAACGATTTTTCCCTTTTACTATAATTTAGCCGTTTGAAACATTTTTGTTAATATATATATATATTTAAAAAAAAATGCTTAGTGAAATGCAGGCGATTTCTTTTTCAATTTAAGAGAGAGGGAGAAAAATAGAGAGAGAGAAAGAGAGAGACTTTCCTTTCTTAACTTCCAATCAGAAATTGAAACAAATAATTAAATATTAGTGAAAAAAGGAAAGCCAAAAAATTTCATAATAACTATGAAAAGCATTGTTTCAAATAATACATGAAAATATTTTTTAAAAATTGTCATGATTAAAGAATGTTTGTGTGATTATAGTTTCGTTTAGTTCTTAAGTATTAATTTAGTTTTACTCAATTTAATTTATATTTAATCGATAGTTTTAATTAATTGCAATTTAAACTAATGTTTTAAATAAAATTTGTCATGTAGTAGCATGTTTGTAATTTTTGAATTATATTTTCGTAATAATTTGTAAACAATCTCATTTTAGAAATAAAATAGTTTTCTAATCGCCGTACTCCAAATTCAATGTAGCTTTAATTTCTGAATTTCATAGGGTATTATTTTTGTCTCAAAGCCAAACTGATATTTCGGAAAAGTTCTTTTTTGAAACCATATAAGTTAAAAAAATACTTTATTCAACTCATTTTTCTTCTAAATCGTTTGCTTGTTTTCTACTAAATCGTTTGCTCATTGTATCTTCTAAATCGTTTCGCTGCACCGTACTCGCTATGACTTGCACAAAGAAATCTTGACAAAAGATAAAAATTGGAATAAAAAAGCGTCAAAGAATTGCACGATTGTTTTTTAGAATCTTGTTTTGCATCCGCACCAAATGTGGCAGCGATAAGATCGAATGTCTATTTTACAGAGAGTGAAAACTTATGCAGAAACATTCTTTTTTATGATCAATTAAGAAAACTCTGACATATTTTTTGCGTTTGATAGTCTCTAAAATATTAATACAGAAAGTGATTGATTAAGGAAATAAATTTTCTGATTAAATTCCAAGCTAATCTTTATATTCCTAATTAATTTCTTAATTACTGAAGAGATAATTTTGTGTTTTATATATATTACAGAATTAAAATTTCTGAATTAATGAGAGTGCGTTTTTTAAAATTTCAGAAGGTGTTTTTTAATTAAAATTTCTGAATTAATGAGAGTGCGTTTTTTAAAATTTCAGAAGGTGTTTTTTTTATTTGATCGTAGCTTTTTCTTCAGCTTACATGATTTTAAATTGTGATTTTATTCATGCGAAGAAAAGATGGAAATTCATTAATGCGAAAAAGATATATCATTATTTGGTTGAAATATATTCTAATGCACTCTTTGAGCCTCATGCCAATTTGGAAACTATCAAACTGAAAAATTCCTTTTCTAACCCTTCAGTGACTATTTACATTGTATTGCTTTGTTTTTGTATCTATTTTACTTCTTGGAACTAGTGGCGTGGCGTCGTTGGCGATTTCTAGAAGCACACTAAAATAGATTTTCACCCTAAATTTCTTTCTCTTGCCTAGCGCAGTTGGGCGTTGCCTCTCTTTCCTGATTTATGGACACAGAAAGAAGTCATGGAAACCTAATTTTATAGTCGGAACGGAAGCGATATTGATTACACGGGAGAAGAGCTTTGATTAAGCATAAAATAATGTAGGTTTTGGGGTCGTAAGGGATATTATTACATACAATTACGGCTCAGAACACTTTTAAAAACACAGTATTAATTTTGTTATCATTTCTTAAAATCAAGAAGATAATATCAAAAACATATTAATGTTTGTAGGAAATTGAAAATTAATGCTTGAATCGATTTTAATAAAAAAAAATTTGTTCCCTGTTTGAAAGAAAATAATTATTTTAAAATAACAAAGTAAAACAAAAATTCTTTTTTTTATTTTGCAATTTTCGTTCGAATTTGTATCAATTTTAATTTTGTTTTTCTTTTTATATAAAGAAAGAGTATTAAAATTGTCAAAAATTCAAAAAAAAAAAATAAAGCTCAAGGTTTTATTATTTTTTAAGTTATATATTTCTCTTAGCCCACACAACAGATTTATAAAATTATGTATGTTCAGTTATTTTATTATGTGTCTAAATAAAATAATTGAAAAACAAGAAAACGTTTTTCAATTAGTTCAGAAATAATAGAGTAATTTTCAATAAAATTCATTTAACGGAAGTTTATCTGTTGTTCATAAACGTAAGAACTTGATAACACAAAATTGCAAAGAGCTACCTAAATGAAATTTGACAAAACAATAGCGTTTGTAAAGAAAGTTTTAATGAAATAGCTGTTAAAAAGGAGAATAGATACTCATAGAAAACTTAATAAACACAAAATTTCCGCCTTGTTAATTAAATCTTAGTTTAGTGAGCTTTATTTTAAATTATGAAATTACATCTTTTTATAGATTAATACATATTTTAAACAATATAATTACTGAAATGCAACAGTTATTATCAAGCTTATTTTTACTTGGAGTTTGATCTGCTGATCTGATGTTTATCAACTGCATCAACTGTTTTTATAAGTAATCAATTTAGTCAGGGATTATTAATGAAAGTCCGAATTATTTCCTTGCCATTTTAACATTGAAATATAATTACCTCGAAACTTTTTTTTGCACATATTTGTATTATAGCATGCATACTCTTGCTGATGTACAAAGGCACCGTCTGCGAAGTATTAAAACTGAGGTTAATGACTAATCTCAAATTCATTAATCTTAATATCATTGCTGTATTTTTGGGCATTTTTATTTGAATTATTCACTCAATATATACTTTCACACATTAATGATCATAAATTTACATCATTAATTTAAGGATAACAACTTTTTTTTATTTTGTGCATGCATAGTTAGTCGTCCCTACAAGTAAGGGAGCTTAGGTCATATTCCGCATACCATTGTCAAGTTCATTATTATTTGTTTTAGCGTTTATTTAATTGGATAAAGCATATATATTATTATCTTAAATTGTTTAAATATGAGATCAAAGGCATGTATATTTTCTTTATATATTTCTAGAGATAAAAATTTTCGTAAAAAGAAATTTTTGACTTTTTTTTTATCTAAACCCTTTTTAAATGATCAAATGTATTAATTGAGCAAATTTAGCAAAATTTCATCTAAACTTTCTATATAAATTTATAAAATATGCTTCTTAAAACATGATTTATAAAAAATGATCCTTTTTAGATAAAAAAAATCCTTATTTAATAACTATCAAGTCATTATCTCACTTTATTATTAAAAGACAACTTAGTATCTGTTGTCGGCATGTTTTGTGTTGCGATCATTTGGTATAAAACTGAAGGAAATATAATGATCCATCAAAATATCTATGGCCCATCCTAATACTTTGGCTAATAGGAATGTTGTTAATTCTTATGATTTTAGAAAGTTATTCGGCTCAACTTAATTTAACAGTTAAATATAAATGTCTAAATCATTCATATAATCTCTCAAAACACTCAGAAAATTTTCGCTCCGTTAATAATTCAAAATTTAGTTAAAAAATTTAATCATTTTAATTTATTTTACAGTTTAAAAATGTAATTTTTTCTTTATGATTAGAAAAAGCAATGCATTCTAACTTATTTTTTTGTTGTTTGTAGCAATTAATGCTTTCATAATATCAGAAATTACAGGAACTCAGACATTAAATTATTATCTTACAACAATAGGGAATTAAATCTAATGCTGTAAAGTACTCACTATGTAAGTTCGAAAATCAATCAAATATTAAATTGACCCACTGCGTATGCTCTGAATTGGGATTTTTAAAAACATTATTTTTAGTTGAATTGCCAACTAAGAACACAAAAATTATAAAAAAGCTTTTTTATTAATGTAATAATTTCGAAAAGCTAGAAAATTTATTGTAAATTTTAATAAAATTAATTCAAATCAGTTTACTCCATATTTTAATGCCCGAATTTTAATTTCCCTTGAACACTAAGCTATTAGGGAAAACGATTCGAAACACAATTCAATTACAGGAAAAATATAAGTAGTTTACTATTACCCCATTAATTTACAAATGAAATTTGCTATAAACACTTATAAAAAATATTTCAACAACAAAACTTTTGTCTCATTTCATTGCCATATTATTTGAAGCTTAAACTGAAATTTTCAGACAATTATTTGTTCTATTATCTTTTTCTATTAGGTTTTGAGTTATCATGTTAATGGAGAAGAATTTTTATGAATAACGAAGCTTTAAAAAAATTACATTTAAAGGTTTCTTTAATTGAAAAAATAATTCTTATGATAATAGAAATTTAAAGTTTCTCACAACGACGTTTTTTTGTATTTTTCTAGCATTTCTTGTACTTTTTTTGAGTAAAAACAAATTGTCTTTTCGAGTTTTTATTTTTGGCAGAGAATGTCTTTTGGAATCTTATTTAGTTGATTTTCAATTGACGTCAATCCATTTAACTTACAGTTCTTAATTTTATACTGCTTAAAACAATTATTATAAATTTATAGCTTGAATTAAATTTAATCAGCGTTTAAATATAAATTCAGTTCAGTAGTGTTAGAGATATACGCTTGTGATTCGGCCGTTTTATGTCCAATTTTTCCGACTCCAAATAAGAAATGCTGTGTTCAGAAGACACACATATTCTTATGTGTCTCGACCAATATTGTACAAAGACGACCAACATTGACCAATAGAAGACCAATATAGTACAAAAGAGATGATTAAAACAAATTTAAAGCGACAAAAAAGAAAGAGATTAAGTGGAGGGCCAAATTCATGAAAACCGTGGCAATACAAAAAGACAAAGCATAAAACTTGCCCAAGGGACTTTAAGGATGAGAAAGATGCTGAAGAGTTTTGATGATGACGTTTCTTTACCATATCCTCAATTAAATAAAGAACCAAGAGAAAGAAAGTGGACTCATTCACTGCCATATTTGGTCATAAAACTTAGAAATTTACTACAGAGAACTAGAATATGTTCTATATCCTCAATTTTATTACAAGCAGTACATTTGGACACACAAATCAGATCAAACTACACAGCATTAAAGTAAGCATTTATAGTTTTAAAGATTTAAAAACAACAATACAAAGCTGAACCAGCAGCCGTATTTATTGCCATTAATCGTTACTACTTTTTAAAGTCTAACTATTAATTCATTATATTCATAAGAAACATTAAACTCATTTTATGATTCTAGTACCAGAAGCTATTTTTAAGAGCTTGACGGTTATTAAAGCTTTCCGCGGTAATGAGTCAAGTTGTAAAGGACGTAGGGAGACTTGTATCTATAAAAACACACAATATTCAAAATTATTTTCTCTTTTCGATTATCATATTAATAACATTGGTAATTGCTAAGCATAAAATTTGACACAGTGATAATAAATCACCGAGAAAATATAATAAATGTTATTATGTATTATTAGTAATATAATAAAAGTTATCATTTGATTTGCACTTGATAAAATTACACTTGATCTTAAATACATAGATATAAAACGCTAACGGCAGTGGCACAAAAATCGCTTTTATTACATATTGTTGGATGGCAATAGTTAAATGTAAAATAATCAGTATAAGAACATTTCAGACTACTTCATCAATGCAGCATTCTTTGGGAGACATCCCTAGCATTGAAGAGCTGTCTGCTTGGTTCAAAAATTGGAGGGAAGATGTTATTTCGGCCAAACTAATCAGCAAAACAATTATAAAGCCAGAACTGTTGAATTGTTTGAATCTCCAAAACGATCCCCTATGTCATGAATGTAACAGAACTAATGATATTGAACACATATTCCTTTCTTGCAAAAAATATACATATTATAGAGACAAGTTGTAAACATTTCTGCTGCTAGATGGACAAGACATCTTCTTCAAAAATGTTTTGGTTAAAATAACTGCAATCAAAACCAATCTGAATGTTTCTCTTCAAGCACTGAAACATTTCAATATCTATTAATTTTATTGGCAGCACTTCGTTTGCATCTCTTTCTTTTATCGCCATTCTATGCTGCTGGGACTCTCCGTCATTTTGTATCTCATCTTTCCACTGGAACTAGAATATCTTGAAAATGGAATGAATCGTACCAGCCGAACTTCTATATAGCTGTCATCTGGCTGAAACTTCAATTTGGCTGTTTGTGTGCGTTCTTAGAGTTTATGGATGTAATGCTTTTGCTCTCTTAATTTAGAAACAGGGGATAACAACCTTTGATGCTATAAATCCCAATCTTCTAATTCTTTCAAGTATCAATCCTTCGCTGTTTAAGAAGACTCAAAAATATTATTAGAAATGGTCTGGATAAGATTCAACAAACACTATTCACTTAGAAAAAACGATGTAAAAGAAATCAATAAAGTAATATGTGTTAAACAATGTTTAATCTGGTTTGAAAATAGGTTTAACCATTTCCATAAGATTAATTGTAATGACTTACCGATGAAAATTGATGACCATATATCCCAAAACTATTATCTTACAAATTCGGTTTTTGTATCACATTAAAACGAAAAAGATTACTGTTTCAATGATATCACTTTCATTTCTGTATCATGCTTCTTTATTTTTAATATTTTTTTAATGTAATACACTAATTGTAAGTTTTATGTTATGTTATGTTATGTTATTCGTTAAAACACTCGATTGCATACCTTTGCTAATGCTAAAATGAAGAATAGAAAAACTTTTTTTGGACATTAATTCTGAAACAGGATTTTAATTTCCGCTTTTATAGCGTAATATCTATTTTTTTTAATTTGCTTCAGTTATAATTTTTTCATTTGTTCAATTAAATTTACGAGGATGGGATGAAAGGTTTCCAGCCTTTCCTTGAGATGTTTTCAGAATAACTTTGATTAAAGCACTTTAAAGTGCCATCTTTGTTTAATACTTCTTAAACGTTATAAAAGATTTATATATGTTGTTATACCGCTCTGTTTAAACATTTTCTTTTTCAATTCCTACTATTAGCTCACACTCTGCCTATATAAATATCTTGTACAAATTTTCAATCGTTCATAAAATACTGTTTATTCATCCAATGGCGTTCAAGAATTTTTTTAAAACTTGTAGTGGATGACATTTGATGTTAATACATTTTTTTCAAATATTAATTTATTAATTTTTTATTATTAATTAAAAACTAACTTTCCTGCCAAAATCTTCATTTCCCCGCCGCCAAATAAGTAACGAATTCAGTTTGTTTTTCCCCAACACCAATGAGGTTAGGCTTAACATGTTTCCTGTGGATTATTTTAAGCAGTTCTGTTTATTTACATAATTCTTGATGTATTAAAATAATCGATGTTAATTAATCGATTTTTCCGATTCATTTTGAAGTACTTTCGAATTTAAATAATACAGAATAATTAAAATTAGGTATTTCTAATCTGTATTGCGTTACTCAAACTGGCGTAGAAAATTCAAGCATTTCATGCTGCAACAATTTTCTTTGAATCCTCTATTGGCGTTGAAAATTCATTGTCAGTATAATTTTTTGATCAATTATTTATAGTAACTGTAATCGTTAGGCCAGGATAGTTTGGCTGACATGGCGTTGGATTCCCCTTCCTTAAGCTGCGAGTTCGAACACCATGTATAGAAAGGACAAGGGAAAATTACCAAGAAATTCGCTTTCTATTTTGCCGCTTAATATTGTGACTCTGTCATATTTCTCTATATATTTATATTAATTGTAATTATTTAATAAAGAGTGACTAAAATAAAAATTTTCTTTGTTAATGTTGTTGATCATGCTTTAAAATGAGGAGCTGGATTTCTTAAAATATAAAGTTATTAATCAGTTATATAAAAACATAACTCGTTTCTTCGAGTAATAAAAACAAGAGCATAATACTACATGAAAAGATACCCGGTTGGTCCATGCATTTAAAATTTCACTCGCTCCTCGCGAAGTCAGCATCAACACCAACGCAAAAATACATACAGCTTTTATTTGTCTAACACATCTCCTGTGTTGCCAACAAAAATATATAAAGTATGCACCAACTGTATGAAAATTGAGATCATGGTCTGTGATTGAAAAAAATATGGGTTCAAAAATATCTAATAGTTAACCTAAATAGGAATTGATTTAAAAAATGTTTTTTATGTAACTTGTTTTGTTTTTAGCCGAGTATGGAGAAAACTGAAGTGAGAGTTGTATTAAACTATTTTTTATAAAAAGCTTATTTTCAAAGGATATTAAAACTTAGCTAGAATTACATTGAGGGAATATGCTCCTTCATTTACAATTGTTAAAATATGGCTTTCAGATTTAAAGCGGGGTCATACAAGCACTCGGGATGCTTGGAGTTCTGAAAACCAAAATAAACCATTACAGATGAAATTGTTAGAAAAGTTCTCAAAAATATTGCTTTAGACATTTTTGTTGATTATTAAAAATTATTACAATTAAAAAAATTCAAACACACGCAAAACAAATAAATTATATCTATATCTATATCTATCTATCTATCTATATCTATATCTATATCTATATCTATATCTAT